>CM019064.1:136760141-137360141 GCA_009667805.1 Leptobrachium leishanense | reverse complement strand
CCACATTCACTTAATTAAAAAGTAATGTGCCTCTGGCCCCTTGAGCCCACAACCACTTCTATTTAGTATGACCATTATTTAATATAAAATTCCATTATCCTACAACACTTACAACAACTAAAACCCCTAAAACAAATTAGAATAGAAGATTGAAGAATGCATATCAATCCGACATGCTATAAAATTAGCATTTTATCATTTTTGTGCATTAAATAGAGCAGCATAATTTATTTATTTATAAAGGATTTTACCAGGATAACCTTTGTTCACAAATTTTACATCATAACATAATAAAATGACAAGTTATAAACATGTAGTGTAAAAAAATATATAATTAAGGTCTGCAATGAGATCTGTTTCACTAACAAGACCACTAGGAAATCTATTAAATTCCGTTGGAGCTTGGTGTGTTTCTTGCATCAATCTTTTCTGCTTCAAAGTCTGCCCAGTCATTATAACGAGATATCATCTCTTACAGGTGTGAGGTGTAGTTGCTGGTGCCAACTTTTTTATTTTTTTATTTTTATCCTAATTTATTTTTAAACTACGGCCAAGAATCTGTCAATGCAGGAAAACAGTGGAACAATGAGAGCCAGATGCATGTCTTCTATTTTGGTATCCTCTATGATTATAAGTAAATGAGTGGAGTTCGGAAACCGGCTTAAACGTGCGTTTCTGTGCAAGCTCACAGATGTGCTGAATTCTCCTGCTTTATTAACTGGACATTTGAATACATAAATCCTGCATCCCAATCAAGTAAACTCAAGAAATGCAAACAATATTGCTAAACAGATCTTAAAATTGTTTTCAAAGATCTATATAGAGAGAAAAAAAATGTTCTGACAACTTATCCTAGGCAAAATATATGCATTGTAATTGCTTGATCTGAAATAGTTAAAATGTGCGTAGCACAAGCACAAATATCACAATACAGGAACGGTTTTTTTTGCATGTTTTCTCTGAACGAGGGTAACACAAGCTCTGTCCATGTTTAAGTAGACTCCACTTTGTGGTGCCCAAACACACTTTCTGGCATTTATCATCTCACCCACTCTGTAGAGAGACCCTGTGCCCCTTGAGGGAGTATGTCAACCTGCTATAAAGAGACTACGAAGCATTGCAGTGAAGGATATAAAAGCGCATGTATAGTGATTTTATGCTCATTTTTCTACAGTCAGGGGACACTTTAAAACGTAAAAGTACAGTAATATCAATATTCCCTTGTTGATAAGTGCATTTGCTGTCCTCTTTAGTGTTGCACAGTGCCCTTAAGCATTGTTCCTAATGCTTTATGTAAGACTTTTAATGTTTTTTATCTCTTTGACATAGTGATGAATTTACTTGGAACAATTTCAGAGAAAAAAGGCCCCATGCCAGAGGTTCTGGATAAGCCACTTTTATGTAAAGAGTGGATTTACTGGACCATACATTAGAATTGAGTTATTCAGTTCTCCAGATCACTAATTATTATTATTTTTTTATTATTATTCTTTATTTATAAAGCGCCAGCATATTCCGCAGCGCTGTACAATAAGCACAGTATAAACAGGGTTACAATACATTGAACAACATTTGACAAACAGTACAGGAGGAGATGAGGGCCCTATTCCCGTAGGAACTCACAATCTGGGAGGGTTGGGGTTGGAAACAGGAGGAGAGGACTGTAAGGTGAGAGTGATTGATGGTTGTGTCAGTGAGTTGGGTGGTAGGCTTCCCTAAATAGGAATGTTTCAAGGGAGCGTTTGAAGGAAGAGAAGTTAGGGGAAAGTCTGACAGTACGAGGGAGAGCGTTCCAGAGAGTGGGGGCTGCGCGTGAGAAATCTTGCAGTCTATCATGGGAGACTAATAGTCTGAGTCATCTGGCAAACAACATACGTCCAGCTACTGTCAAGTCTGTGATAATGTTGAAATGGAGAGTATAACGTCTGTAGCACATGTTACTCTGTGATATGCATTGTTTTTGTTTTTTTTTTAGTTTACTGTTTGCTGAAGTTCTCCCACCATGAAGTTCTGAGACTGAAGTGGGGAGATTAGGTCCTCATACATTTCAGCAAATGCATTGCTCAGAATCAGATGAGTGAGGTCCAAATATTGTGAATGCCATTAATTTCTGTACAAACTGGTGCCTTTTGATCTTTGTCCTTTTTTTCTGTGACATATATCTTGCGTATGACACTCCTACTGCTGAAAAATATAAGTATATCTTATAGTGTTATACACTGTGCATAATAAGAGTCCATTCACATTGTAACAGATCTCAGCACCCCAACATGGTTATCCAAAGAGATCCGAATTGCTCGAGAAAGGTAACCGAACGCTGAAAATCAGCGTTCGGTTACCTTTCCTGTCCATTCGGCTATCCAGAGAGCAGGCAATTCGCCAAACATGAAAGTAAAAAAATGTGTAAAAAAAAAATAAAAATGAAAAAAAAAAATAAAAAAAAATGTAAAAAAAAATTATAAAAAAAAAAATAAACACTTTTTTTTCTTTTTTTTGGTTTGGTAATGCAGCAATATTGTTCCCATTTCAATTATAATGTGAACAATGATGCTGCACTAACGATGTTTGTATGCGGTGCGTTTGTTAAAAATAGTGTAATTTTCCCCCAAAAAATATGTAACGAGACCCCATCTCTAATTTTTTTAACAAGCGCACCCCATACAAAATATAACCGCAATTGCTCGCATGTTAAAATGTGAAAAAAAACACTTTACACATTGTAAATTATTGAAAATACATATTTTATTGCATTTTTTGTTATAATATACAGACATGACATAACGTATACATATAATAATGACATATTATGAATCTACCGAGTCTGACGGAAAGAACGATATATAATATGTCTGGGTCATATACTAAAATAAGCCTTCAAAACACGTTTAAACATGATGAGCAAAACCGGTAAAAATGACCTCAGCACAGGGGCGGGAAAAGCCTCAGCAGCGAAAGGGTTAAGGGTCAAGTCCAGGACTGGCGTCATCGTGCTACGCACGATGACGCCAGTCCTCAGGGGGAGTTCCCGGAGGCTTGGCCGACATCCAAGATGTCGGCCAGCTCCGGGAAAGGATCGCGAATCGGCGCTTTTCAGCGCCGATTCGCGATCCAGCTCCCCAGGGGTTAATGCCAGGCATCATTTGGAAGGGCAGGCTGTGCCCTTCCAAATGATGCCTGGGTTAACCCCCGCAGAGCCGCCGATCGGGAGGGAGAGAGGTCCGAAGGACCTCCCCCCCTCCCTTTCAGGCGCCTCCTCCGCACATGCGGGGGGGCGCCTGAATTAGGTGTCATCGCGCTGCCGCGATGACATCTAATTCCGGCGGCTGTGGTCCCGGATGCGCGGCTGACATCCAGGATGTCAGCCCGCACCGGGGGGGCCAGCGATCGGCCGGAACTCGGCCGAACGCTGACCCCAATGGGAGGACGCGCTCAGCGCGTCCTCCGCATACCAGCGGGAATGCTGAGGACGCGCTGAGCGCGTCCTCAGCATCGAAGTGGTTAAGTTTACTTCTTTTTTCTGTAACAGCCCTCTTTATTATCATTCCCTGGACCTCATATGCAAATTTCAGACATTTTCGCTCAGTAGTTTCTCTGCAAACAGCGTTTCATTTTCACAGATTCACACAAACTATTTTGCTAATTTATTCACCTCCCTCGTCTGCGGTCTCAGCTGCTTCGGCTGCTTCGGCTGTGTTCGACTCCTGCTCGGGCTTGGTTTTCGGCAGGTTAATCCAGATGTTTTTGAGTGTTTTCGGCGTGCATTCGCTGGGTTTTGCGGTTAGTTTTCGTCAGGTTTGCGGCAGCTTTTCCCTGCAATTCGGGGGCCCTGTGGTGCTTGCTGAATACACCGCAGGGTCACCGAAATGGGATCGGCAAAAGGAACCGAATTGAAGAGAACGAAAAGTCACCGAACGTGCGGTGATTTTTCGAATCTCTTTGAATAACCCTGCAACTGTTCACATCTGTTAACCCCTTAGTGACCTGGCGGTTTTACACAAATCCATCCTTTAGTGACCGCTTTACGTTTCTACGCTGTTAGTGTTTAGGTCAAATTTTCCTCTTACTCGTTTATGCAATCCACACATATTATACACCGTTTTTCCTGCCATTAAATGGACTTTCTAAAAATACCATTATTTCCATCATATCGAATAATTTACTATAAAAAAATATGAAATATGATGAAAAAATGGTAAAAACACACTTTTTCGTAATTTAATCCTCAAAATCTATAACCACCAAAAAGACCCCTGCTAAATAGTTTCAGAATTTTGTCCCGAGAATAGAAATACCCAATTTTTACATGTTTTTGCTTTTTAACCCCTTCATTGCTGAGCCAGTTCACCTATGTGCGCTGAGCTCATTCTGACTGTTATGCTCATTATTTTTAGATGACAGCCTAGGTCCTATTTAACTAAACCCCCCAGACAAAAAATAATAATAATAAAAAAAATAATATTTTTTTTTATTTATTTTCATTTTAATATGGTTTTATTTTTAGCTTTTTTTTACAACGAACATAGTCATGTTTGGTATAATTTCAAAGGCAATGATCAGGTCTTTCCAATGATGTCCAGCATGACCCTCTAGCTGCCACGGATCTGGAGAAAACGGGGTCCAAAGGATCCCCCTATCTCCCCTTGGCAGCTAGGGGATTAACACATTTGATGGGGATGTCAGTGGGTGGGGGGTGACCTGGAGGCATGGTTGACATCCACGATGTCAGCCCCCCTCCAGGTTTGAATCACGATTTGGTGCAAATATGCGCCGAATCGCGATCCGGCAACGAAACTGTGAATGCTACACACCTCTGAAAAGGGGAGATTCTCCCCTTTCCAGCAGTGCATCTTGCAGCATTCTAGCTTAAATGGTTGGGGAGATAGAGGGCTCCGAAGGAGCCCACCCTCCCCTCCAGGGATTTCAATGGAGGCACCTGCTGATGACGTCACCACGCAGCTTGCCGGCCCATTTTAATCACGGGGCAGGCTTCCTCCCTGCCAGATCTGCGAGGGATCCAGCGAGGGAGGTAAGTATCGGGCAGGGAGGGAGGATAGGAGCCGCTGACGTACTATGTACGTCCGCGGGTCTAAGGGAGACCCGTGGGCAGGACGTACATAGTACGTTAGCGGTCATTAAGGGGTTAAAGTCGCTCCCAGCACAGCCAGGTCCTTTGGACCCCTCTCCCTCCCGATAGGTAGGGAATTAAAAAAAAAGAGAGGCATCGCTGGAAAGGTCAAAGTGTGACCTTTCCAACGATGCCTCTCTTTAACCCCTGAGGTGCCTAGCAAAACGTAATTTTTAAAAAAACTTTTTTGTCTAGGTCGTATATTAAAACTTCAAGGACTTCAAGATCTCAGTAGACAGCTACTGAGGAAGCGACACGTTCGCGAAATGCATTTGGGTGTATTGCCCATTTTTATTTATTCATTTTATTAATAAACCAGCTTTAGTTAAATTGCTTTGTATCCTGGTGTCTGTCCAGAACAGAAAACGACTTTCTGGCTGCATGGGAGGTCCGGTGCTCCCTACAAACATCACCTGCTGTGTTTACATCTAGTGTCTAATTTAGACACCGACAAATGTGAGTGAAATCCCTCCTGCGTCCTTATATTATCTGTGGAAACTAGACTTGCTACGCTATGGCATGTTTCTACTTTCTTTGAGGTTTTCACTGGCACCATAAAGCAGAACAGAGCAGGAGGGTGATTACAGCTGAAGGAAGCGCTGATTCCGCCATATGTTTCTTCTGTCTTACATTATCGGTTTGTCTTGGATATACCATCCAATGGAAGGAAACAGCTGCTGATTCACCCTTTTATTTTATTTATTTATTTTATTCAACATACTTTATGCAATATAAAATGACTCTTTTTGTGGTCTATATTATAGAGACTTCATCCATTTCAGTTCATTCTGGTTATAGAAACCACCTCTAGGTGGCGCCATTGATACAGTTTCCCTGTATTTTAGAATTCTACTCAGAGACAGCTCTTGGCCTTCTGAGAACATTAGTAAAAAGCATGGTTTTGTATACTTAAACAGGAGAGCCCTAATATTCTGAACCAGGTAGGAAGATGTTCATTCAATAAATTTCTATTCCATTTTTACTTCCAACAAGGTTTTGCAGCAATTAAACAATGTGAATGTGAATAAAGCCCCAGGGCCAGATGGAATTCACCCGCGAGTACTGGGGGAGCTATGTGTTGAAATATGTAAACCTCTGTTCTTAATCTTTCAAGATTCTTTTCTTTCAGGAATCGTACCAGAGGATTGGAGAAAAGCTGACGTGGTCCCTATATTTAAGAAAGGTTTAAAATTTGTGCCTGGGAATTATAGACCTGTGAGCTTAACATCTGTGGCTGGGAAAGTATTTGAGGGGTTACTAAGGGATAATACTCAGGAATTTATTTGGAGGTATAATGTAATTGTCAAAAATCAGCATGGTTTTATGAAACACAGATCATGTCAGACTAACCTAATTACGTTCTATGAGGAAGTAAGTAGAAGTATAGATCAGGGGGTTGCACTGGATGTGATTTACTTGGATTTTGCCAAAGCTTTTGACACAGTTCAACACAAAAGGTTACTATTATAATTAAGAAAAATTGGTCTAGATGAAAATACTTGTTCTTGGATAGGTAACTGGCTAAAAGATAGGGTACAGAGAGTGGTCATAAATGGTACATTTTCAAGATGGACATCAGTGGTAAGTGGTTTCACTCAGGGGTCTGTTATAGGACCAATCCTATTAAATTTATTTATAAATGACCTTGAGATAGGCATTGAAAGTCATGTATCAGTGTTTGCAGATGACACAAAACTAGGAAAAGTAATACAATGTGAGCAGGATGTTACTTCGCTGCAGAGGGATTTAGATAGATTGGGGGACTGGGCACTTAAATGGCACATGAAATTTAATGTAGATAAATGCAAAGTTTTGCACTTGGAGTGAAGAACACACAAGCAATTTATACCCTAATTGGTACGGAGTTAGGGAAATCCAAGCAGGAGAAGGATTTGGGATTAACCATAGACTTCAAACTAAGTAACAATGTGCAATGTTAAACAGCAGCCGCCAAGGCCAGCAAGGTATTGGCATGCATTAAAAGGGGAGTTCACTCTCGGGGCGAAAACATAATTTTGCCTCTGTATAAATCAATGGTAAGACCGCACCTTGAATATGCCGTGCAATTTTGGGCACCTTTCTTAAGAAAGGATATTATAGTGCTAGAAAAAGTGCAGAGATGGGCAACTAAATTAATAAGGGGAATGGAAGGTTTAAGTTATAAGGAAAGACTAGCAAGCTCAAACCTGTTTAGTTTAGAGAAACGGCACCTTAAAGGGGATCTGATAACCTTATATAAATATAAAAGGGGCCATTATAAACCATTGTCTGGAAACCTATTCATTAACAGGACTACACAGGACACGAGGTCACCCATTTAGACTGGACGAAAGGAAATTCAGCCTAACACATAGGAAGGGTTATTTTATGGCGAGAACAATAAAGCTGTGGAATTCTCTGCCTGTTAACATGGTTGGGTCAGAGACTGTACAGACTTTAAAAAAATGACTGGATGACTTCCTGCAGACACAGATTATTAGGGGTTATACTATTTAATATGTGGGTAAAAGCTTCTTGATCCAAGGAAAAATCTGACTGCCATTCTGGGGTCAAGAAGGAATTTTTTCCCAGTGTGTTGCATATTGGCGAGCATTTCAGACTGGGTTTTTTGCCTTCTTTTGGATCAACAGCAGTAGGTGATGTGTGAGAGGCTGAACCCGATGGACGCATGTCTTTTTTCAGCCTATGTAACTATGTAACTAACATTATTTTTGGTTGCCAACTGGATGAGTATATCCATAAGACAGTTAGGAAAGCCTTTTTACTTGTAGGCATAAGACCACTAAAATGCAAATAGACATATATATATATTATTCTTATTCAAAACATATTTACAAATGCATGTTACCTCTGGTATCTCAACATATGGAAAATGGAGCTTTGTAGGCATCTGTTTAAAGAGTTACCATTACATTGTGAATTATCGTAACAATGTATTTCAAATGATATAGTGGCTGATCCAGCTGTGAATGGAATAAGTGTAGCATTTTTTATTTACATTATGTCTGGAATTTGCCTGTGGTAAATCTATGCAGAACTCATGAAAACAGTGGGAATGTGAAATAGTGCTCAAAGTATCAGACAAGATTAGGTTGGCACATAGTGTTACCGGTAACAGGTTTTTCTATTCTATTCATACTTTTTTTTACAGAGATTTATTTATGTATATATGAGATTTATGTATGGATTTATTTTACAGTACAGTTTCCTTTATGACACAGCACAATCGATTTGTAATAAATAGCAATACCACATACAGTGTAGTTAAGCACATATTAAATTATTGCACACAGTGGAGGTAAATGATCATTCTTGGTTAAGCAACCCAGCTGAAGTGTGGGTCCTCTCTATATCTAGGGTGTGTCATGCTGGGTTTCTGGGTTCACAATTGCTGCACCCAGACCTTATAAATTAATTAATTTATTTATTTGCAAAGTATTTTACCAGGAAGGAAACATTGAGATTTCTCTCGTTTTCAAGTATGTCCTGGGTGGACCATACCTGGAGTACGATAAGTAGAACAAAATTCCCCAAACTAACCATTCCCATTACTTTATTTAATTTTATATATTTTATTTGGTTTGATACCTTTTTTTGCTACATCATTTTGTTTGTGTATACAGAGTTAGAGCCACTGAGGTTTCCCCTTCTTACGCTTTAATTAAAAAAGGTTACAATTTTACTATTTATTCCCTTTAACACTGCTCTCCATTGATGGTGTTAGTTGTTTATGAGGTCCTAGTGACCTTGGGTTACATTGGATTTCTTTTTATCTTGCTCTATTAACATACCTTGATACAGAATGCACCTGTAAACATGTAACATAGTGAATATATTTCCTACATATTTATTTTCGGTGTTAATCTGTATATTTGTGTCTTGTGTTTAATATCTTGCATTTATTACTTTGTTTTTCTATACCTATTGTAAAAATTCAATGTTCTTGATCCCAGGACATACTTGAAAACGAAAGTAATCTCAATGTATCCTTCCTGGTAAAATACTTTATAAATAAATATTTACAACTCACCGGCATGTCCAACAGCGACGGCTCCCATTTATTTCAGCTTGTTGTTTTTGTATATGAATCACAGCATATTTTGGCCACATTCCAGCAAGAGATTATTCAGAATATTTGTGTTATTGATGATGTCCTCCTAATGTGTAATGGGAAATGCAGCCATTTTTCATAAAATGCTGGATTATTGTAACTACTAACTCATCCCAAAAAAGCAGTGGCAACTCTAGGAATAATATATAGGGGGGGGCACACAAGATACCACAGTCAAAACTGGGGGGGCACTAATAGTTTTCGCTACTAAATTATACCACAGAAAAATAAATAAATAAGTATATATAAATAAGTTTCCAAAATCCCAGAGTAATGTGATGCAATGATACCTTTTTGTTGTACTATCCGGATACTTAAAATACAAGCTTTCAAGAGTTTTTCTTTCTTTCTCAGGTTTTGCTTCAGACCCAAGACAGAGGAAAACTCTCAAAAGCTTTTCTTTATAGTTTAAAGCAATTTCAGCAAACAAAAAACAGTACAAACTTTTGCTTGTTAAGGGAGCGCAAAGGAAGGAAAATAATGGCTGCTGTGTTCTTAGGTCACAAACTTCTCAATTGTTCTTACAATGGGATTATTTATAGAATATAAAAGCAGAGAAATGCCTTCATTGCATAGTGTAGTTTCTAAAGGTTAAATGGATATAATTGTGATGATAGGTATAGCACTCACAAACATAGAGCCTCTAGGCTCGTGATATTCGCCTTTGAGCCTCTATGGGTGCTCCTCCCATCAAGCGTGATAAGTGGGGAATTGTTTCTTGATATTCGTAGGTACCTCAATAAATGAGAGAATATATGGTGCAATACCAGTGCAGAAAATGGCAATATACGTAAAGTTGGGCCAAATTACTCACGTGTTTCTGAGCCTCCCAACTGAGTGGCTCAGTACCCCAGCTTTTGGACCACTTCAGTGTTGGAGGGGGGTCCTACCCCTGCTGTAATATTAACTGTCGAATTCACTGGTAGGTAAAAGATTGTTGCAGTCTGGATCAGATGCATGGCTCAAATGAACAAGGAATGGGAATATTTAAAAGAAAAATTATTTATTACAAAAAATAAAAAAAACAATAAAAATATAAAATACAGAACATAAGGGATAGACCGAAACGCATTTCGCTCGCTAGTCCTGCGGGCTTCGTCAGTCGGATAACCCCTCATGGCAGGCAAATGTCTTATATCATGGTGCCAATCAAGCTGAAGGTGTGTGCTTCGCGTGCGTTCCATCCGCGAATGTGCTGTGCCATTGAGTTGCGGTTCAAACTGGGGGTGTATGCTTCGAGTGCGTTCCATCCACGGATGTGTTATGCCGTTGAGTTGCGGTTCAATGGATTCTTAGGTGATTCTCGATGGCGCATTTCCGGTTCCGGTAGGTCTCCATGGAGATCAGTTCAGGCATTCCTTCTTGCGCATGCAGAGCAGCACATATCGATCGGTGATTACTTTGAAAGTCATATGACAGGGAATAAGCTTGTATTAAAAAGAAAACCAATTACTTCATGGTAATATCTAGATGGTAAAAAACATCTGAAACACAAAAATCTCTGTCAAACAGTGTAAAACAATAAACAGATCGATTAACCGTCTCAGGAGAGGGTTCTCTCCCCCTAGATGGGCACAAATTGCACTACACTGTTCTTACTGAGAATGAAAGAGGGAAGCGCTGTATTATTCGTCACCCTCTATTATGACCTTATTGATTATAAAAAATGACAAACCTTGAAATCTACATTCAATCCATTAGGGACTAAAGTATTTAAATAGTAGATCCATCTCATCTCACTTCTGATAAGTTTTTCATTCATGTCCTCTCCAATTTCAACATACTTTTTCAATCCCAATGAACTCTATACTTTTGGGTCACAATCGTGGTATTCTTTATAGTGGAGTGATACATTATGTTTATCATACCCTCTGGTTATATTGCATAGGTGTTCGTTAATTCTGGTGGTAAGTGGGCGAGATGTCTTTCCCACATATCGTTTGTCGCAAGGGCATCTAAGCATATATATTACATTTTTGGTGTAACACGTTACCAGATCTTTTATCTTATAATTGGTTCCTTTTACTCCTGCATCAAAGTGTTTTATTGTTTTTTTTTTGTTATTTGTTTTACCGCATGAAATGCATTGGCCACAATTATAAAAACCAGGGGTTAGGCCAAAAGGATGTTTTAATTTTTGTCTATCTATAATTTTGATATGGTTGGTAACCAAATTATTACTAAGATTCTTGCTACCCATGAATGTTAGTCTAGGTTTCTCTGGCAAAATGTCATTTAGGATTGGATCATTGGTTAAAATTGGCCAATATTTCTCCACAGACTTTTTTTATCACTTAAGGCTAGGGTCAGACGAACGCATTTTCACGTTGTCTGTGAAAAAGTGCGTTCGAACGAATGGACGTATTTTTTCACGGAGTACGCGATACCGGTCATACGATGCGCATTTTTCGTCCGTGATTTTGTACGGATCATCAATAAAACACTTTGTGCATCTGGACGTTATGTTGGCTGGACATTAGTAGCGTCTGACATCTCCAATTCACGCACACACGCCGCTAGCGGACGCAGCGCACTCTGTACGTCAGTACTAGCAGTTTAACATTCTCTAAAAAATGCGTTCATTTTCCACTTGCGTTGCGCAGCCGGACTTTTGTGCGACCGTACATCGTATATTGGCCGTCATTGCCCGTCATTTGCTGCTAGTGCGGCCGTGATTAAGTGCGCCTGCACGCGCGTTCGCACTGCCTCAGTCTGACCCTAGCCTTATTGTTTATATTGTAATCCATAATGAATGAGACATTTTCAAATTTGCTTTCACGTTTAGGTTTGTACTGTAATAATGTGTCTCTACCTATTTTTGAAATTTCCTGCTTGGTTTCATCCAAAAAATTTTTATCATATCCTTTTTCTCTAAAATCACTTAGCAGTTTGTCAGCTTGAGCTGAGTATTGTTTAACATCTGTTCAGTTTCTGCGTATCCTCAATAGTTCACCCTTGGGAACGGCTTTGAGCCAAGGGGGGTAATGCCCACTATCAATGGGTATATATCCATTCACTTGGACAGGCTTAAAGAATGTCTTTGTTTTTATTGTTCCATCCTCTATATATATATTGAGATCGAGAAAATTAACTTGGGCAGTGCTGATATTGGTATCTAATTTAATTCCTATATCATTATGGTTTAAATGACCCAGCCCAGAAATTGTTCCAGTTCACTCCTCTCCCCCTTCCAAATGATCAGAATATCATCGATGTATCTCCTGTTGAGGACAAGGTTAGGCCCCCAGTCATGCCCTGCCCATACCACACCATTCTCCCAGTGGGCCATGAACAGATTGGCATAACTGGGGGCGTAGGACACACCATAGAAACATAGAAAAATGTCGGCAGATAAGAACCTTTCGGCCCATCTAGTCTGCCCAATTACATGGATACTTTACCTGGATTTATCTTTTGTTTAGGATAGCCTTATGCCTATCCCATGCTTGCTTAAATTCAATTACTGTTTTGGCCTCTACCACTTCTACTGGAAGACTGTTCCATGTATCCACCACCCTCTCAGTAAAATAATGCTTCCTGATGTTACCTTTAAACCTTTGCCCCTCTAATTTAAGACTATGTCCTCTTGTTTTGCTATTTTGTTTCCTTTTAAATATACTCCCTTCCTCTACCTTGTGGATTCCCTTTACGTATTTAAATGTTTCTATCATATCTCCTCTGTCTCGTCTTTTTTCCAAGCTGTACATGTTAAGATCATTAAGCCTTTCCTGGTAACTTTTCTCCTTCAAGCCGTACACCATTTTAGTAGCCCTTCTCTGAACTCTCTCTAAGATGTCTATATCCTTCTGGAGATACGGTCTCCAGTACTGCACACAGTACTCCAAGTGAGGTCTCACCAGTGCTCTGTACAGTGGCATGAGCACTTCCCTTTTCCTACTGCTAATACCTCTCCCTACACAACCAAGCATTCTGCTAGCATTTCCTGCTGCTCTATTACATTGACTACTTACCCTTAGATCCTCTGAAATAATGACCCCTAAATCCCTTTCCTCAGATGTTGAGGTTAGGACTGTATCAAATATTCTATATTCAGCCCTTGGGTTTTTACGTCCCAGGTGCATTATCTTGCACTTATCCACATTAAAACTCAATTGCCACAACTCCGACCATTTTTTTAGTTTACCTAAATCATTTGTCATTTGGCTGATCCCTCCAGGAACGTCAACCCTGTTGCAAATCTTTGTGTCATCAGCAAAAAGACATACTTTTCCATTAATACCTTCTGCAATATCACTAATAAAAATATTAAAGAGAATGGGTCCAAGTACTGACCCCTGAGGTACCCCACTGGTAACAAGACCGTGTGCCGAATAAACTCCATTTACCACAACCCTCTGTTGTTTGTCACTCAGCCACTGCCTAATCCAGTCAACAATATTGGAATCCAAGATCAAAGATTGCAATTTATTGATAAGCCTTCTATGCGGAACAGTATCAAAAGCCTTACTGAAATCTAAATAAGCAATGTCTACTGCACCACCTGTGTCTATTATTTTTGTTACCCAATCAAAAAAATCAATAAGATTAGTTTGGCATGATCTCCCTGAGGTAAACCCATGTTGTTTCTGATCCTGTAATCTATGTGTTTTTAGATGTTCAACAATCCTTTCCTTTAACATGGTTTCCATTAATTTCCCCACTACTGACGTAAGACTAACTGGCCTATAGTTCCCCGATTCCTCCCTACTACCCTTCTTGTAAATGGGCACAACATTTGCTAATTTCCAGTCTTCTGGGACGACTCCCGTTAACAAGGATTGGTTAAATAAATCTGTTAATGGTTTTGCTATTACATCACTGAGCTCTTTTAATAATTTAGGGTGGATCCCATCAGGCCCCATTGACTTATTTGTCTTTACTTTAGACAGCTGCTGTAGAACCTCCTCCTCTGTAAACTGATATGTAAATGCCTCTTTAGTGTTCTCTCATAGAAACATAGAAACATAGAAAAATGTCGGCAGATAAAAACCTTTCGGCCCATCTAGTCTGCCCAATTACATGGATACTTAACCTGGATTTATCTTTTGTTTAGGATAGCCTTATGCCTATCCCATGCTTGCTTAAATTCAATTACTGTCCTAACTGAGGTCCCTTTCCTTCCTTTTCTTCTGCAAAGACTGAACAAAAATATTCATTGAGGCAGTCAGCGAGACTTCACCATTTGGTGAAGGACACACCGATGGTGAGCTGCATACTTTTGGTGAAGGACACACCGATGGTGAGCTGTATAACTGTATAATTTCACCAATACAAGCACTTTACCAATAGAACTTTTTTAGCGCCAAACACATTTAACATCGAAAGGTGTTAATACAATTTGCAATTTGAGTCACTCAATTGGGAGGCTCAGAAACACGTGAGTAATTTGGCCCAACTTTACGTATATTGCCATTTTCTGCACTGGTATTGTGCCATATATTCTCTCATTTATTGAGGTACCTACGAATATCAAGAAACAATTCCCCATTTATCACCACTTGATGGGAGGAGCCCCCATAGAGGCTCAAAGGCGAATATCACGAGCCTAGAGGCTCTATGTTTGTGAGTGCTATACCTATCATCACAATTATATCCATTTAACCTAAGAAACTACACTATGCAATGAAGGAGTTTCTCTGCTTTTATATTCTAGAAATAATCCCATTGTAAGAACAATTGAGAAGTTTGTGATCTAAGAACACAGCAGCCATTATTTTCCTTCCTTTGCGCTCCCTTAACAAGCAAAGGTTTGTACTGTTTTATTTACTTTTGGTGAAGGACACACTGATGGTGAGCTGCATAACTGTATAATTTCATCAATACAAGCACTTTCCAAAAGGTGTTAATACAATTTGTAATTTCAGCAAACAACAGGGATTGTGTAAATAATCCCCTATGTTAAAATACAGTATGTCACTAATGAATTCGTAGGAGAATTGAAAATTCTAGGTCAAAATAGCCGAACCAGAAATTCTCCCATTTATCGCACGTTCCAAATCATCTACTGTATATTGGTCTCGATTTTGAAATTCTCCTGCAATTCACCTTTTACTTAATAGACTTGAATGTTTTTGAGGGATCTTTTATGAATGAGAATGGCAACATAACATTATTGTCTTTAGTATATCAGTTAAAAATAATGTAACTTTTCAGTTTCTGTAGTCAGCATTAAAGAGATACTAAAGGCAAAACAACTTTAGCTTAATGAAGTACTCTAACAGGGTTATCCAAAGAGCTCCGAATTGCTGGCGAAAGGTAACCGAACGTTGAAATTCAGCGTTTGGTTTCTTTTCCTGGCCATTCGGCTATCCAGAGAGCAGGCAGTTCGCCAAATGTTGGCAAATTGCCTACACATACAGTGCCTGTTCGTTGCCTGTTCGAGGGCAGTGAAATCTCCATAGAGAAGCAATGCTTCGTCTATTCAGAGAACAAAAACCAGCAGTGAAAAGTTGCCGAAATGCCCTGCTATTTGGTGGTTTCCTTCAACAGGTTTATTCAGGCGAATCCCTTAGGCTTCAATGTTAAAAATATTCCCGTTTTATTACGATATCTAATAAACCATTCATTATAATATTCTGCAGTAAAAAGTTTCTTTATTTTTAGATTTTTTAGGATCCTTTAAGCATTTTTCTTGCAACATCTTTTTTTCCGTTTTCTTTTTTTAAATCGTTTTTTCTTTTATCTGTACACAGCCCTTTTTATTGTCATTCATTGGACCTTATATGTAAATGTCAGACATTTTCGTTCTGTAGTTTCTTTGCAAACAGCTTTCACTTTTCAAACATTCAAGCGTACTGTTTTTTTTTTCACTCCATTTGTCTGCGGTGTCGGCTTTTTCTGGCGTCTGCTCTTTGCTGTGATCGGCTCCTGCTCAGGTTTCTCCGGCGTGTTCGGCGGAGTTAATCCAGATATTTTTGCGGGTTTCGTTGTGCATTCGCCAGGTTTTGCGGCGAGTGTTCGTTGGGTTTGTGGTGACTTTTCCCGGCACTACGACGGCCCTGTGGTGCTTACTGAATACACCGCAGGGTCGCCGAAATGGAATCGCCAAATCACACCGAATTGAAGAGAATGAAAAGTCACCGAACGTGCAGTGGCTTTGCGATTCTCTTTGAATAACCCTGTTGGTGTCTAGATCCTGCCCTTGCAGTCTCACTGCTCTATTCTTATATTTAGGAGTGAAATCACTTTATTTATACAGCCCTAGTCACAACTCGCTGTTTGTGACTTACACAGCCATTCTAAAATCTTCCTGTAAAAAGACCCTAAAGATTTTAGGTTCCTTTACTACAAAGTCTGTTTAATCTATAATTTTTTAGCTCTTGCTCTATTAATAGCCCTCTGAAGCAAACAGGAGCTCACTGTATTGAGAAGAGCATATAGCTTAATATAGATTTACCAAAATCCACCAAAAAGGAATAACAATTATATTTTTTTATGAATCTCTGCATATCAACGTTTCAGCACACTTCTGTCGCCAATTATTATCACGAAAGAGATACATACTACATGGATCACTATCTAAAACACTGCAATGCACATAATAGTTTTATTGTTGTGTGGCTCTGTGATATGCTCATACACACAATGCGCGGCACTTACTAGTTTACTTTTATTGTTGTGTGGCTCTGTTACACTCATACACACAGCGCTGCACATAATAGTTTTATTGTTGTGTGGCTCTGTTATGCACATACACACAGCGCTGCACATAATAGTTTTATTGTGTGGCTCTGTTACGCTCATACAAACTGAGCTGCACATAATAGTTTTATTGTTGTGTGGCTCTGTAACGCTCATACACACAGCGCTGCACATAATAGTTTTATTGTGTGGCTCTGTTACGCTCATATACACTGCGCTGCACATAATAGGTTTATTGTTGTGTGGCTCTGTTACGCTCATACACACTGCGCTGCACATAATAGTTTTAATGTGTGGCTTGTTACGTTCATACACACTGCGCTGCACATAATAGTTTTATTGTGTGGCTCTGTTATGCTCATACACACTGCGCTGCACATAATAGTTTTATTGTGTAGCTCTGTTATGCTCATACACACTGCGCTGCACATAATAGTTTTATTGTGTGGCTCTGTTATGCTCATACACACTGCGCTGCACATAATCGTTTTATTGATGTGTGGCTCTGTGATATGCTCATACACACTGCGCTGCCAGGCAAATTAAGTCAGTCTGGGTTTTGTTTTGTTTTGCTGGGTTATTCCGATATAATACAATTTTAGATAGGGTTGATTTTTATAAAATTATTAAACAGGTCATGAGGTGATCTCACTCACCAGTTTTGACTGTCTGGTGGTGCTGCTGCTGCTCTGTCTAGCTGCGCTCTCCACTAATCTGCTGGGCGCTCCTCTGTTCCCCTGTCTCAGGCAGTTTTAGGTGGGTGCAGCCGGGACAGGGCATGCGGCTTGGCGGAGGATATCACAAGGTGCACCTGCTGTGACGCGCGCCATGTGAGGGGCTGGCAGGATGTCGGCCGGCCGCCATCTTTACTCCTATGCTGTAGTGTGCATTGCAAGCACAGCGGTCATCGGGGGCCAGGTTTCAGCCAGATGCACCGTGGAAGGCTGCAGCCCTTGCTGATTCCTGGAGGGGACCGGCCAAACTACAAGTGCAGCGGCTGTTTTGTGCCTGCCGTGTCTGTGCCACTGTTGCTGATTTCTGGAGGGGCGGGGGACAAACGGGGGGAAGGTATAACCTAGGGGGGGCAATTGCCCCCCCTTACCCCCTGTAGCAACGCCTATGCAAAAAAGATTTAGAAAAAGTAACATGCTTCAAAAACAATTAGGGTTAATGAAATGCAAACTTATGCAGCCAACCATAGAGATCTAGTCCTACCACCAGATTGAAAACACAAGAATTTTTTTTTAAAAAAATGTCAGTGCAAAAAACTAATAAATACACATGTCAAATGATATCCATACATTACGAACATACAATTAGCAGCAGATAGAAAAAATAAATGAAGAAAAAAAATACATATAAATCATAAAGTCTAAATATTTATTACATATAAATTTTTAGCAGCAGCAAAGGATAAAAAGGAATAAGGATAAAATCCTCTATATGGTTTTGAATAAAATCTTTATCAGGGATTTTCCTTGATGATGTAAACACAAAAACTAAACCTCATAGGGCAACACCACTATGCACACATATGTAGTGGAGGTAAACAAGGTAAAGCCTCTTATACAGAAATATGGTAAGAACTCTCTTTGACAAGCCTCTCAAAACTGGCACACAGGTTATCTGGAGCGTATCTCGGTGACAATTCGTCTGGGCGGGGGAACCAAATGGTCTAGCCATCACACAGAATGGAAGACGCTGTTGGATTTTGCCAATACTGGAAACATCACAATACAGCCAGTCATCAGCAAGTTTCACTTTTCAATGTAGCCATTCTCAATATAATTAGATTATCTCAAAATACAGCCAGTAATCAACTAATTTCACCTTTCAATGAAGACATTCTCAAGATAATTAGTATTTCGCCAACAATTTTCCCCCTGCTCTGCTCAGCCCAGAACTGCCATTTATGACATTTACACCGTCCTGGGGAGAGATCCTTTACTACCGTCAGGGTTCAGAAGTCTGCAACTAATCAGTAAATAATGCTGCCCTAGCCATCGGGGCAAATTGGTACAGATGGGTCAATATAAACACTACAAAGATCAAAAAGCCAGGTTCCTTCAGACCTGGCTGGCAGTACATGTAGACATCTCACACCAAGGTCCACATTATGACATTTATATTCAGATATTTAAAGGGTCATTTCCCCTTCACTCAGAGTGTTATTTTCCTTTTTTGGTTCTTCACTTCCTGTATTGTCTCCTTTACAAATCTATAACACATTACAAATAGGATTCTAGTTCTTCTAGTTTATAGAATTTAAAATCCATCATTGACTCATATGTATGACCATACTCGTGATCTATTGTATACAGGTGTCAGTAACCTTCAGCCTCCAGATGTTTTGGAACTACATCTCCCATGAAACTCAGATATGCATTATGTAGGTGGGGACCCCTGGGAAATGAAGTTCCAAAGCACCTGGGGGGCCAAGATTACTGACCCCTGATATACAGTGTCCATATGGTCTTGTTTATATCTGTAAGATTGATAACCAATTGCAGGAAAGTATCTGGGAACAGTGGTCATGTATCTAGTAGAAGATATGAGCAATCCAAATTGCCTTGCACAGTTGATTTATTGGTAGCTCATAGTAGCAGAGACAGCGTTTCGACACAAATAAGTCTTCTTCAAGACTTTTAGGGATCCTTTTGATAGTCAATAAACATTTAGATATTTCTAAATTTGTGTCCAGCTCCCCAGGTTCTCTAAAGTTGTCAGGAAACATTTCCACTTGTTAAATTTAATCAAGTCTCGTTGGTTATTGCATATACATTTATCTTTTTTATTTTTTTTTATCTGTAATGATAATCTTTTATTCAGGCATAATTATTTAATACGATAGAGAAATACTCAGAAAAAGTCTGTTTCCCACGATACATTTACTGTTAGACAGGGATTAGAAACAAATGTCTTAATATTTACCCTTGCTGAGAGAAAGGAATAATTTATAATAAAGTCTTTACTACATATTTCAAAAAGATAATTGTTTTTGCACATTTAGTATAAATTGTACCTGTATAATTTGTAATACAAAACAAACGCGAAAAGGTCAGAGAGTCTATCAAATGCCTTTTCCGACATCTAGAAATATAATTACTGATTAAGTGGTTGGCGAATTAGCAATAGGAGTGATATAAATAGCCCTTCTTGTCAGAAGATTATGAATTTGTAAAGATGCCAACGTTCCTTAAAGCTACCCCTACTCATTTTTCGTAATTATAGAAAGTAAACACATCCGTAAAAACATATATATATATATATATATTGTGTATAATAAAATCTACAAACACTTTTGATTATTTAATCAACTGTGAATTGTGGTGGATTTACAAGGGAATTGTAAATGTTGGTTTAAGCTTGAAATGCACAAGACAGAGAGCTGAGATATTTTTCTATCTCTGCTGTATGATCTAACATTTACTGATCATCATTAATATTCTGATCTATTCTTAAGATGTTCATGCTTATTAAATGAGATAGAAGACAAATAGACAACAATATAAAGATGTAAACATTCCATTGTTAATGTATTTCACAGATTCATAAAATATCTTACATTGTATTCTATAATCTTTATAAGAGCATTATGCAACAGTATTTACATATAATTACATTCGCTGTTCATGACGAGTAAGCACATTTTCAAGAACAACTTGTCGATATTATGATTTTCAATATGCCAGACTACCCATAACACTCCCCCAAAATAAAAAAACATATCCTCCAATTGATTATAGCTGCTTCAAGCCTTCGTAATTGTGATGCTGCGGATACATAGAAGGAACCTCAGTGGCCTGTCGCATTATGATGTCACAACTTCCAGCAACTATCATCGATCTCATTACCGATCCTTGGAACCATCGTCGTGTGTGTTTCACCTTGCATTTCAAAACCGCGCATGCGGAGAAATCGCTTGAAAAAAGTGCTGTCTTTAATTAGTCCAACTTGTATTGTTAAATAAAGCTGCGCCTCAGCATTTAAGAGACAAATATTACACAGGGAAAGGAAAATGAGAATAAAATCGAATGTTACCAGATAGGCCACGTTTTCCTGGTCACCTTTTACTATTTCATGCAGATGGAGAGGCAGGTAGGCGGAACTTGATGGACCCACGCCTTTTTTCAGTCTATGTAACTATTTAAATGCAGTGAAATGCTACAAGCAAAACCCATCAGCATAAATACATTATATGTGTCCAGGAAACCATGGTGGATCTGGCAACCATAATAAAGTGTCCAGCCCATATTGATAGTAAATAAGCATGATTAAATTATAGTTTATACGTGGGCACTAGATGATACATCTACTGTTGTTCTAAAATAATCTGATATGCCGTCAGCTCAATAGGCTCAATAGACTAAAGTGCAGTTTTTTCTCTTGATTTTCCAGGATTTCTCAGAGTCTGATGTTCATCTAACAGGGTTATTCAGATAGCACTGAAATGTCACCAACATTTCGGTGCTCTCCCATTCCCCACACTTCGGCGAGTCTGATTCGCCGATCCCGTGGTGAATTCAGCATTCACCGCAGGGTCCCCGAGGTTCAGGGACCAAGTAGCTGAACGCATACCAAAAACTGCCGCAACACTGCCTAATCAATCGGAAAAAACGCTGCAAAACTGACGAATGCATCTGAAAGACCGCCGAAAAAATATCGAATTGATCAAAAAAAAAACACCGAACAGAGCACCGACCAGCCGCCGGAAAAAGCTGACAAGCTAAAAAATGGGTACATTTTTTTTTCTTAAGTGCAACTTTTAAAAGCTGTTTGCAGAAATACTACTGAAAAGGCCTGGAAATAACACATAAGGTCCTATGAATAATAATAAAAAGGTCTATTACAGAAAAAAACATGCCATTTTTAAGAAGTCAGGAAAAAATTAAGCCGAAAGACCCTAAAAAAATTCTGAAAAATAAATAGACTTTTTGCTGCAAGTAAAAAGAATAAACGGTTGAATAAATATTTAATAAAAACAGGGAATATTTTTTATGTTGAAACCTATGGGATTCAGCTGTTTAAACCTGTCGAATGAAACCCCTGAAAATCAGGGAATTTCACTGACATTTTACTGCTTTTCAGTGTTCTTTGAATTGATTAACCATTACTTCTCTATGGGGATTTTACTGCCATCGAAGATCACCATATTTCGCTGGCAATTTACCAATATTTGGCGAACTGACAGCTTTTTGAATAGTCAAATGGCCACAAAATTTCACCGTACAAAATCCACCATTCGGTACAATTTAGGAGCCAATTTGTCTCTCTTTGAATAACCCCTTCAGGCAACAACCCAACGCACATAAGTAAATCAACTAAAGAAAGGTGAAATTGAAGAATATTTGTGTCTTGGTGTGCCAAGTTATAGTTCTTACCATTGAAAGCCCTATAAACAGCTACTTCAAATATTTGATGGAGGTTGTTGCTGCCAATGTGGGATCTACAAATTCATTTACTTTTCCAGTCTGTTATGAATGAAGTTGTCAGATTGTGTTTCTCTGTAATTGTGATTTGAAGAGTGAATCCTATTAGTAATCTTTGAAGAATTCAGGTAATTCCACCGGCTGGGTGGAGTAGAGGTAATGTCACTGCTCTGCATGGAGAGAGCCTGTGGAGTCATGGGCTCAATCCCAGCGAGCAACCTCTCCAGTAAGTGTCCTTGGCAAGACACCCAACGGTAGATACTCCCCACCCAGGACATACTTGAAAACAAGAGAAATCTCAATGTATCCTTCCTGGTAAAATCCTTCCTAAAAAAATTCAAGGTTGTGCACAAACTTCTTGCAACTTTATTCTGTCAATTATGGTTTTCTAGTCTTAACATCTTTTTAATCTGAACCTCTAATTTATGTGTCACAATGTCCTGATTTATCAGGTTTCATTAATGATGGATCATAATAAATCCTTAATTCATGTTAATACCACTTATTAATCAGCTAAACTGGAATAGTTGTCCCTGGAAATGCGGGCCTTAATCAATTTGAATGCTAAGAGCTTTTTACCAAAATGTGTTTTCTTAAATGTTATTTTTGTTAATAATGTGTCTCATTTAGAAGTATCAAATGGAACATTAAAAAGGTCAAAGAAAGTACAGTGTGAAGGTACCAATATCAACAAATATAAAGAATAATTTAGGTAATTTTACAATACAGCATAGAGTGAGCTGTTTTACAAGGACTTTCCACATTACCATTCCCCTTGAATTGGGGATGCAACTTTAATTGCATACACACCACAAATTTGCCACTTTTATTCATCTAGATACTTTGGTTCAAATGTACAGGTTAAATGTATTCTTTAATAGTGGATAAACTTAACCCCTTCACTTCCTAGTGGTTTTATATAAAGGCACTAACAGCAACAAATAATTTTGTGGAAAACCACTTAACATTACCATACACTGGAAATGACCTAGAGAAATTCAGGCAGCACATTTACCGACAGAGGACTTCCTCTGATGGTCAAATTACAGTACTTTGGCACAATGCAGCTGGGACCTCCATGATTCACCAAAATGAGACATGTTCCAGAACTTTAAGAGCACATTCTGGAGCCCACTTGCACATGAATTTCATTTTCAATCAATTTAATTTGTTTGCATTCCTCCAACATATGTACAGATCAACAGGTATATTCACTAAAGGAGAAACTCAGGAGAAGTGAAAATTCTAGGTCAAAATGGCCAAACCAGAAAAATTCTCCCATTTATCTCACTTTTCAAACCGGCTATTTGGTCTAGATTGTTCTCTTCTCCTGCCAATCTTCCAGAGTTTCACCTTTTAGTGAATAGACCTACACAGTGCTTTTTTCTGGAAAAATAAGTGGGGGTACTCTCACGCCCAGGGAAAAACTGATTATTAGTACAATTTTTCGTGTCCTAATAAATACTCCTTTATTAACCCTTTAGGGACAGAAGCAATTTTACAAATATGTGCATACCACAGAGCTCCACAGCAATAAAACTCACAGCAATGTGCAGTGTGTATGAGCGTATCACAGAGCTCCACAGCAATAAAACTCACAGTAATGTGCAGTGTGTATGCGCTTATCACAGAGCTCCACAGCAATAAAACTCACAGTAATGTATGGTGTGTATGAGCGTATCACAGAGCTCCACAGCATTAAAACTCACAGTAATGTGCAGTGTGTATGCGCGTACCACAGAGCTCCACAGCAATAACACTCCGTAATGTATGGTGTGTATGAGCGCATCAGAGCTCCACAGCTATTTTTCTTACACCCCTGGCCAATCCCATTCTTCATTGCAATGCCCCATGGCCCCCTTCATTCTTTTTATGCAGGTCCCCCATTTTTGTTTCCAGGCAGGTCCTGTTTTTTTAAACTAGGCAGGTCCTGTTTTTTAAAACTAGGCAAGTCCCTGTTTTATTTTTTTCTTCAACCTAGGCAGGTCCCATTTTTTTTAAACTAGGTAGATTCCGTTTTTGTTTCTAGGCAGGTCCCCTTTTTTAACTAGGCAGAAGTCCCCTTTTTTAACTAGACAGGTTTGTTTTTTTAAATAGGCAGGTCTGGGTTTTTTGGGGTTTTTTTTCAGACTAGGCAGGTCCCCTTTTTTTAATAGGCAGGTCCATATTTTTTAAATTGGGCAGGTCCCCGTTTTTTTAAATTAGGCAGGTCCCATTTTTTTTATAATAGACAGGTCCCCCTTTTGATAATAGGCAGGCCCCTGTTTTTTTAACCCTTTCGCTGCTGAGGCTTTTCACACCTCTGTGCTGAGGTCATTTTTACCGGTTTTGCTCATCATGTTTAAACGTGTTTTGAAGGCTTATTTTAGTATATTACCCAGACATATTATATATCGTTCTTTCCGTCAGACTCGGTAGATTCATAATATGTCATTATTATAGGTATACGTTATGTCATGTCTGTATAGTATAACAAAAAATGCAATAAAATATGTATTTTCAATAATTTACAACGTGTAAAGTGTTTTTTTTCACATTTTAACATGTGAGCAATTGCGGTTATATTTTGTATGGGGTGCGCTTGTTAAAAAAATTAGAGATGGGGTCTCGTTACATTTTTTTTGGGGGAAAATTACGCGATTTTTAACAAACGCACCGCATACAAAAATCGTTAGTGCTGCATCATTGTTTACATTATAATTGAAATGGGAACAATATTGCTGCATTAACGAACCAAAAAAAGAAAAAAAAATGTTTTGTTTTTTTTTTATAATTTTTTTTAAATATATTTTTATTTTTTTAAAAAAACTTTTTTCACTTTCGTGTTTGGTATCGTTGGAACGGCCATGCTCTGGCCGATCCAACCATACCAAACTTTAACCCCTAGCTGCCACGGATCGGGAGATAGGGAGTTCATTGGAACTCCCTATCTCCACCGTTGGTGGCAGTTAGGGGTTAACTCTAGGACTGGCGTCATCGTGCTATGCACGATGACGCCAGTCCTCAGGGGGAGTTCCCGGAGGCTTGGCCGACATCCAAGATGTCGGCCAGCTCCGGGAAAGGATCACGAACCGGCGCTTTTCAGCGCCGATTCGCGATCCAGCTCCCCAGGGGTTAATGCCAGGCACCATTTGGAAGGGCAGGCTGTGCCCTTCCAAATGGTGCCTGGGTTAACCCCCGCAACGCTGCCGATCGGGAGGGAGAGAGGTCCGAAGGACCTCCCCCTCCCTTTCAGGCGCCTCCTACGCACATGCGGGGGGACGCCTGAATTAGGTGTCATCGCGCTGCCGCGATGACACCTAATTTCAGCGGCTGCAGTTCCGGATGCTGGGCTGACATCGAGGATGTCAGCCCGCACCGGGGGGGACAGCGATCGGCCGGAACCCGGCCGAACGCTGACCCCAAAGGGAGGACGCGCTCAGCGCGTCCTCCGCATACCAGCAGCCATGCGGAGGACGCACTCAGCGCGTCCTCCGCATTGAAGTGGTTAATAGGTAGGTCCTTGTTTTGTTGATTGGCAGGTCCTTGTTTTTTTAATAGGTAGAAGTCCCCTTTTTTAACTAGACAGGTCGGTTTTTTTAAATTAGGTAGGTCCGTTTTTTTTTTCAGACTAGGCAGGTCCCTGTTTTTTAAATTGGGCAGGTCCCTGTTTTTTTAAATTAGGCAGGTTCCCGTTTTTTTATAGTAGACAGGTCCCGCTTTTGATAATAGGCAGGTCCCCATTTTTTTAATAGGTAGGTCCTTGTTTTGTTAATAGGCAGGTCCTAGTTTTTTTAATAGGTAGGTGTCCCGTTATTTTAATAGGCGGGTCCCCGTTTTTTTAAATTAGGCAGGTCCCTGTTTTTTTTTAAATTAGGCAGGTCACCATTTTTTTTAAATTGGGCTGGTCCCTGCTTTTTTTAAAAAAAAAACTAGGCAGGTTTCCCCCCCCCCCCGCCCAATCGCTATTCACCAGATCTGGCCTTGGCTGCTGCTGCTCCTGCTCCTCCACGCTGGCTCCGCTCTCGTCCTCTTCTAGTCTGCGTGATCATGTAATGTCACGTTGGTGGTGGGTCAGGTGACACGCCAATGTGAATCTCGCAGGTCACGCGACAGGGGGCGGCACCAATGTAGCGTGCAGCTCCCAGACTTGCGTTACGAGTGTGGGGGGCATGCTGCAGCGCTGCCGCCGACCAGAAAGCTCCGGATTCAGACTCCGAGAGTCCAATACCGGAGCAGTCGAATAAGAAGGTGGCAGCATTAAAAAGTAATGGGCTGCTGGCGATGAGGGGGCGGCACGCGTACCGCCTCAAAAAAAGCCCTGGACCTGCACGTTATCACGATCTTGGGCAGCTGCAGGTACTTTTGAAGATCGTGTTAACTTAATTGTGGTAGTGAAAGGATTCACTACCCATTTTATATTTAGTGATATGACTGGAAAAAAATATTACAGGGAAAATTAATTATATCAGCACCAAAATCATTCAGCATTTATCAAATGCAAAACTGCATCAAAAATATATAATTTTATATAACTTGATGAGAATAAAAGATTTAAAAAAACAGGTTTTAAATTTAATTTTATATAACATATTTTCATGATAGACTGCATTATAAGACTGGTGGGTTTGGAAAATGATTATTGCACACTACAAAATAGTGTAAATTTTGAGAATATTTCTAAAAACTATTTTGATAAAATTAAAGATTAGTATTTTATTTATTATCCAGGGGCTACTCTAAACGGCATTGTCTATTTACAAAATACTGTGTTTAGATGACAGTGACACAAACACACTGGGTAGAAACAGATTGCTTTCTTGTCTAAATATGGCTTTTCTCTTTTCATTACTGTTTGGTTTTCAGGAATTTAAAAGATGCGCTAATGTTGAGATTACTTCTTATACCAAGCAATCTTCCTCTTTAAATCCAGGTATTATCCAGAGAGGAAATCCCTTGAGAACATTTGTAGCCCTTTGACCTATATAAACCAATATGCTGAGTTCTTTTTAGTTTCATTGATTTCAAAGCAGGGATATCATAGTTAAAAAGGCTATGACCCTCTCAGCTGGTCTTCCTCCAGTTGTATAACCCAATGCCCTGCTGAGCTTTAAATGAGATTTTCGAAAGAAGAGAAATAAACCATAGGGCCGTGATCACGTCTTCTGACCACGAGCAGATACAATCCTGTTACAGCTATATATTGATCACACAACACAGAAATAAAATCTATTTAGAGAGGAGATATGTTAGAATAACTTGACCTCGGAAATCCCATATAAGTCACACATTTGCACTATGTGGCCGGCTGGATGCCTCTGCAACTGGTTATTATAACTGTTTGAGTTTTAGATAGGTTTGAAAAGAATTGAGCCTTAAAATGTATTATATAACACTTTACTATTATTGAGCACTGAATTTCAAAAACATTAGCATGTGCTTTTAATGGATTTTTAAAAATCTAGCAACCTAACATTAATAGATTAGTAAAATTATATTAACACAATCAAAATAAATATGTAGATACATAACTAGCATGAGTGTTATTGTTTGTTGCTTTTTTTTACTATATGTATGAGTATTACGTTTTAATATCTTTAAAATGATAGATTTTAAGACTATAGGGTCTTGGTGTCACGTTCGCTGTATCGCTCACCTTCGATAACCGTGGTTTGGATCCTTTTGGACAGACCTCGAAGCCTTCCGATCCTTGAGTGGTCGGGACCGTTAATCCTAAAGTTCCCAGCCAGGGAGAACAGACACACCAGCAGTACAGAGTATAACCTTGGTATATTAGCAGCAGGTCTCAGAACAAAACATGCACTCAGGCAGCAAGGGTTAATCTTAACAGCAGCTAAGAGGTAACCTGGGTCAGGTTTATGCAAGTCGTTCATACACAAGGCTTCAGAAATGGCGTGGTCAGGTAAACAATCCGAGTTGGCAACAGTCAGAGTCCTCATACAATCAGGGTCAGTGTTATGCAGGGTCAGTATACCATCTCAATTTTATGCAGAGTCAGCATACACTATGAGTCTGTTCTGGGTATAGCATACATTCAGGCTTGGTCAATGGGAGAATAGTCAAGAAGGCAGTCCAAGTCAGCAACAATCAGGTTCCTCATACAGTCCACATCAGCAACGTAGCAATGAAACAATGAATCAGTGACTCGAATGAACAGTACACTAGCGATGCGGGAAACAAACTCCACGTTAAGGCAACGAGTTTGCGCCTCCTGCATTTAAGACCAGCAGCTCCGCGTCATCATGCTGCGCCCTGCCCCCTCATTAGGCGCATGAATGCCGGGATCAGAGTGGATGCTTGGCACCCGGCCAGCCAGTGATGCTGCCGGGTGCCTGACCCCCTCCTGAGACCCCCCCAGTCACCGAGGGTGTGACACTTGGCAATAGACAAGAAGCTGAGGAAGTCAATAGCATGCTAAAAAGTCTGCATTCTGCTGCATTTAGCATAGGTTTAAAATAAAATGTGAGTTTATTAAAATGAGCGATTGTGTGTAATGTCAACTTGATATGTACCTGCTTTAGCCCCTTCCCTTGACTAAATAGATTACAGACTGTAAGGCATTACCATGTACTGGGATAATGACATCAACAAATCCACAAACCCTCTAACTGTAGCAGAGTGGGTAGTAATCAGAAGTGGAGAACAGTCACCTGTAAGATGAACACCACACTCTATTCGAAGAATGGTGAAACTCAGGAAAATGACTGGAGAAGTGAAAATTCTAGGTCCAAATAGCCAGACCAGAAAAATTCTCCCATTTATCTTACTTTCCAAATTGGCTATTTGGTCTAGATTGTTCTCTTCTCCTGCCAATTCTCCTGATTTTCACCTTCTATGAATAACCCTGTATGTTTAATTACACTGTGCCGAGAAGCCGTAGGTCCATCACTCTTTTATTTTAATGACTAGGAGTCCCAAATAGGGATGAGCCGAACACCCCCGTGTTCGGCTCGCATTTGAACTCGAACAATTTCAAAAGTTCGAGTTCGGACGCGAACACGATCACGAACTCAATGCAAGTCAATGGGACTCGAACGTTCAAATTTTAGAGTGCCCTCCAAGAGGGCATATATGCAAGATATTTGCCATAAAAGGTGTATGGGGGTCCAGGTAGTGCCCTGGGGGACAGGAAACAAGGAAAAAACGTAAAAAAAAACATTTTTAAAGGAACAGTGATTTTTCCATGAAATAAAGGTTAAGAATAAAAACAAAAAATTCCTTCAAATATCGTGCCTAGGAGGTCCCCATAACCTGCCCGTGAAGTGGCGGATTTGTAGGATGTACAGAAACATTTAAAAAGAAAAAAATGTGTCGCCTTACCTTAGCCTAGTGGTCAGTGGGGGCTCCCTGGATCCTGGTTGGGGGGAGGGGGGTCTGCCGTGGCTCCCTCCCTACACCAGCTCTCTGCCACATGCACACGGCCGGCCAGCCTGCACAGTCGCAGCTCTGTCATCCTGCGGCTGCATGCTCCTCAAGGGGTCCTTGGGAGGCCCCGGCGGGCTGCCCTCTACAGTGCCTGATTAGAGGGGGTTCGTCTGCCTGATGTTTTAGCAACAAGAATGTTTTA
This sequence comes from Leptobrachium leishanense, assembly GCA_009667805.1. Lineage (NCBI taxonomy): Eukaryota > Metazoa > Chordata > Amphibia > Anura > Megophryidae > Leptobrachium > Leptobrachium leishanense. Next base: position 137,330,268 of record CM019064.1, on the reverse strand, counting down.
TCCCATAGGCTTCAATGTTAAAAATATTCCCGTTTTAATTCAATATCTAATAAACCATTGCTTATAATATTCTGTAGTAAAGAGTCTCTTTATTTTTAGATTTTTTGGATTTTTTAGGTTTATTTAAAAAAGATTTCAATTTTTTTTTTTTTTGAACTTTTGGGGAACGTCCCAAAAAGTTCGATGTTTGAGAACTTTCGAACGGCCAATGTTCGAATCGAACTTATGTTCGGATCGAACCGCCAGCCCCTAGTCCCAAACATACATTTTTGTAAAGATAAGTGGTGATATTTCCAATAATGCTATCTTTTGGGTATATCTAACGTCTTAACTAAGGAGAATGCCTGAGAAATGTGCAGACAGTATTTCAAACATATTCTCTGCCACATTTACATCCCCTTCAAGTCGAATGGCATTTCTGTCATCTTTGTTGAGGAATATCAGGTGACATGATATCATCATGTAAGTTAGTACCCTGAACAATATATCAAGAGTTCTGTAAAATAATGTAGAGGAGGGTGGATATTTAGACCGTGTTTGTCTGAGGCATGAATACTTTGATCCCTCAACCAGCTGGGCTGGAGTTTTAGTGTATCATAATGATAATCTTAAATACCATATGCATATATATTTACAGGAAAACATAACATATGATATGGCATTTAAATAAAAGATCACGATAGACTGAATATGAACTCCACCCTTCCTACAAACATAATGGTGAAAATGTGTTCCTCAGCATTTCTATTTGACTTGATTCATATTCCAATTTTACCTTTTTTGTGATAATTTTCATGTTCCAATTCAAATTCTAATACTCGTTAAAAACACAACAAAATAGAACGGGCTAGTGAAGAAGAGTGAAGAAGATAGGCAAACCTATATGATTAGGCAGAAAGAGGCAAAGCAATTTATAAGAGTACACGCAGAAGAGAAAATAGCTCAGTCAGTAAAAAAGGGGGACAAAACATTTTTTAGATACATAAACGAGAAAAGAAAAGTAAAACAAGGATTAGTTAGATTAAAAACAAAGGAAGGAAGGTATGTAGAAGAGGATAAAAATCTCGCTGACTGCCTCAATGAATATTTTTGTTCAGTCTTTGCAGAAGAAAAGGAAGGAAAGGGACCTCAGTTAGGAGGAAACACTAACAAGACAATTACATATCAGTTTACAGAGGAGGAGGTTCTACAGCAGCTGTCTAAAGTAAAGACAAATAAGTCAATGGTGCCTGATGGGATCCACCCTAAATTATTAAAAGAGCTCAGTGATGTAATAGCAAAACCGTTAACAGATTTATTTAACCAATCCTTGCTAACGGGAGTCGTCTCAGAAGACTGGAAATTAGCAAATGTTGTGCCCATTCACAAGAAGGGTAGTAGGGAGGAATCTGGGAACTATAGGCCAGTCAGTCTTACGTCAGTAGTGGGGAAATTAATGGAAACCATGTTAAAGGAAAGGATTGTTGACCATCTAAAAACACATAGATTACAGGATCAGAAACAACATGGGTTTACCTCAGGGAGATCATGCCAAACTAATCTTATTGATTTTTTTGATTGGGTAACAAAAATAATAGACACAGGTGGTGCAGTAGACATTGCTTATTTAGATTTCAGTAAGGCTTTTGATACTGTTCCGCATAGAAGGCTTATCAATAAATTGCAATCTTTGAGCTTGGATTCCAATATTGTTGAATGGATTAGGCAGTGGCTGAGTGACAGGCAACAGAGGGTTGTGGTAAATGGAGTTTATTCGGCGCAAGGTCTTGTTACCAGTGGAGTACCTCAGGACCCATTCTATTTAATATTTTTATTAGTGATATTGCAGAAGGTATTAATGGAAAAGTATGTCTTTTTGCTGATGACACAAAGATTTGCAACAGGGTTGACGTTCCTGGAGGGATCAGCCAAATGACAAATGATTTAGGTAAACTAAAAAAATGGTCGGAACTGTGGCAATTGAGTTTTAACCACTTGGCTGCTAAGGACGCGCTCAGCGTGTCCAGCCAAGTGGTTCTCCTGTGCTACGGACGCGCTCAGCGCGTCCGAGCACAGGAGGCAGCAATCCGCCGGATTCCGGCAGATTGTTGCGCCCCCCCGGTGCGGGCTGACATCTTGGATGTCAGCCCAGCACTCGGGAGCCCGGCGGGGACATTAGGTGTAATCGCGGCGACGCGATGACACCTAATTCAGGTGCCCCCCCGCATGTGCGGAGGAGGTGCCTGAAAGGGAGGGGGGAGGTCCTTCGGACCTCTCTCCCTCCCGATCGCCGGGGAGCAGGGGGTTAAAACAGACACCGCTTGGAAGGGCACAGCCTGCCCTTCCAAACGGTGGCTGTCATTAACCCCTGGGGTGCCGGATCACGAATCGGCGCTGAAAAGTGCCGGTTCGTGATCCTTTCCCGGAGCTGGCCAAAATCTTGGATGTCGGCCAAGCCTCCGGGAACTCCCCCTGAGGACTGGCGTCATCGTGCATAGCACGATGACGCCAGTCCTGGAGTTAACCCCTAGCTGCCACCAACGGTGGAGATAGGGGGTTCCAATGAACTCCCTATCTCCCGATCCGTGGCAGCTAGGGGTTAAAGTTTGGTACTGTTGGATCGGCCAGAGCATGGCCGTTCCAACGATACCAAACACTACTGTGAAAATTTTTGTAAAAAAAAAAAAAATTAAAAATAAAAATAAAAAAAAAAAAAAAAAAATTATAAAAAAAAAAAAAATTATTTTTTTTTTCTTTTTTTTGGTTTGTTAATGCAGCAATATTGCTCCCATTTCAATTATAATGTGAACAATTATGCTGCACTAACGATTTTTGTATGCGGTGCGTTTGTTAAAAATCGTGTAATTTTCCCCAAAAAAAATTGTAACGAGACCCCATCTCTAATTTTTTTAACAAGTGCACCCCATACAAAATATAACCGCAATTGCTTGCATGTTAAAATGTGAAAAAAAAAACACTTTACACGTTGTAAATTATTGAAAATTCATATTTTATTGCATTTCTTGTTATAATAAACAGACAGGTCATGACGTATACATATAATAATGACATATTATGAATCTGCCGAGTCTGACGGAAAGAACGATATATAATATGTCTGGGTCATATACTAAAATAAGCCTTCAAAACACGTTTAAACATGATGAGCAAAATCAGTAAAAATGACCTCAGCACAGAGGCGGGAAAAGCCTCAGCAGTGATAGGGTTAACGTGGATAAGTGCAAGATAATGCACCAGGTGACGTAAAAACCCAAGGGCTGAATATAGAATATTTGATACATTCCTAACCTCAACATCTGAGGAAAGGGATTTAGGGGTTATTATTGCAGAGGATCTAAAGGTAAGTAGTCAATGTAATAGAGCAGCAGGAAATGCTAGCAGAATGCTTGGTTGTGTAGGGAGAGGTATTAGCAGTAGGAAAAGGGAAGTGCTCATGCCAATGTACAGAGCACTGGTGAGACCTCACTTGGAGTACTGTGTGCAGTACTGGAGATCGTATCTCCAGAAGGATATAGACATCTTAGAGAGAGTTCAGAGAAGGGCTACTAAAATGGTGTACGGCTTGAAGGAGAAAAGTTACCAGGAAAGGCTTAATGATCTTAACATGTACAGCTTGGAAAAAAGACGAGACAGAGGAGATATGATAGAAACATTTAAATACGTAAAGGGAATCCACAAGGTAGAGGAAGGGAGTATATTTAAAAGGAAACAAAGTAGCAAAACAAGAGGACATAGTCTTAGATTAGAGGGGCAAAGGTTTAAAAGTAACATCAGAAAGCATTATTTTACTGAGAGGGTGGTGGATACATGGAACAGTCTTCCAGTTGAAGTGGTAGAGGCCAAAACAGTAATTGAATATAAGCAGGCATGGGATAGGCATAAGGCTATCCTAAACAAAAGATAAATCCAGGTAAAGTATCCATGTAATTGGGCAGACTAGATGGGCCGAAAGGTTCTTATCTGCCGACATTTTTCTATGTTTTCTATGTTTCTAGTTTAGAAAACCAGATTGGATTGATTTACATTTTAATTTGTGAGCCATTCCATTACGCCTTGAACACTACTTAGAGTATATAGAGAATTAGAAGCATTGTAGAGCATCTTAACATACATGTAATTATTGTGCTAGTGTAATGTAATAATTTACTGTGGGTTAAGAAAGCCATGGAACAATATAACCATCTCCAGAAAATGTAGATAGGAATTCAAATCCAGCCACAGTTTAATTCTCTCAGTCCCGACTCCCACTGAATGTTCTTTTCACTTAATGAAGTATTTTACAGACTGTCCAAAGCTCTTCGTCTTCTTAATGAGAAATTTAAATGACATGATTTTCATTGCGTCGGATACATTCAGCAAAGAAAAGGTTTCTGTGAAGTCCCAGCTGTTCTTTAAGGGTCAACTATTGATGTGATTTTGATTTAGAAAGAGCAGCCTAATGTAAAACAGTAATCAGCCAACTGTACAAGGCCAGCTGACTGTTGCATTAATAACACTAGTTGGTGTTTTAATGTTTTTGATCACTTTCTTTGAAATGTAGTCGCTTATTGGCACCAGCATTCTCATCCGAATTCATGAAGTCATTTATCATTTAATGGTCCGTAGGTAAAACGATACTTACCATAGGATGTTATGCTCTACCCAAATTATAGCTCTAAAAAAGTTATTTATTACTACAAATCAGTTGAACAAAATAATTAGCACTATTACACATTTTTAGGAAAACGTTTTTCTTCTAGCATGTATGCTAAGGTTCACTCCCTCACTACCAAGATTAACTTCACTAGATCTTCAAAAGCACCTGCTGGCCCCAGAGATAGCGTAAAAGCAATCTGATTTTATTCTGGAGCAATGCATATAAATTTTGTCTATTGCAAATGAAATTCGTTTGCATATAGACTACAAATTGTGCCCTTAAAAATTAAGCACATCGGACATTATACTTATACATTATATTTGATTTACTAGAATGTTCGGGACGTGTCTTTGTCTACTATCGGAGACATAGCAGGTAGGGATGAGCTGTTCGGTTCAACCAGTTCGGAGTTCGCATCGAACATCGGCCGTTCGACAGTTCGCGAACTTCCAACTTTTTGGGACGTTCGAAAAAAAACAAATTGAAAAAAGTATTAAAAATGCTTAAAAAATACAAAAAAATCTAGAAATAAAGAGACTCTACTGCAGAATATTACAAGCAATGGTTTATTAGATATTGAATTAAACGGGAATTTTTTTAACATTGAAGCCTATGGGATAAAACATTCTTGTTACTAAAACATCAGGCAGACACGGCCCTCTAATCAGGCACTGTAGAGGGCAGCCTGCAGGGGCCTCCCAAGGATCCCCTTGAGGAGCATGCGGCCGCCGGATGACAGAGCTGCGACTGTGCGGGCTAGCCGCCCGGGTGCATGTGGCAGAGACAGGCAGCGCAGAGAGGGAGCCACTGCACCTGCAGCCACGGCAGACTCCCCCCCCCACAACCAGGATCCAGGGAGTAGGGATGTTTCGGAATTTCGGAATTTTCACGAAATTTCCCGATTCGTGCATTCGGATTCGGCCGATTTTATGAAAATTTTAAGATCCGAAAACGGCAGATTCGAACGAATTTTCGTGCCAAAACGAAAACTTTTTGGAATTTTCGAATGGACTAGAAATGTGTAAAATCGAAATTCATTTTCATTCCATTCCTGATTTCGGTTCCATTTCAGTAATTTCGGACATCGTATTTATATCGCTGATTCTGTAATTAAGTTTTGTATCATTCACATCTCAATGTTTCCTTCCTGGAAAACCAGAGAAATCTCAATGTATCCTTCTTGTAAAACATAAGAAATCTCAATGTATCCTTCTTGTAAAACATGAGAAATCTCAATGTATCCTTCTTGTAAAACATGAGAAAATCTCAATGGCAGAATTATCGTATTGGCAGAATTATCGTATCGTATAATTATCGTATCGTATCATATAATTATCGTATCCGAAAAACCATTAGTTTACGTTAAAACTAATAGAAACTTTGAAACGAGGAGAACAGACGTTCTGAAAAACACGAAAATTTCCGAAATCACGAAAAAAAAGTAGATGCGAAAAACGAAACGAAACGAAAATCGGCCGAAACGAGTTGAAACGAAAATTTTCAAAATCCGAACGAACCGAACCGAATCAATCCGAAAAAAAATCGGTGCACAAGCCTACCAGGGAGCCCCCACTAACCACCAGGCTAAGGTAAGGTGACTAATTTCTAAAAAAGATAAAATCCGAGGACATTTTTAAATGTCCCCGGGAACATAAAATAAAACTTTTTTTTCTTTCTCTACCTGGCTGAATGTATTTAGTTATATATATTAGATACATTCAGCCAGGTAGAGAGGGGGTGGCATGTGGGCTGTGCGGGGTCTCAGGCAGTGGTTTGTTTTTTTTATGTGTATATTTTTAGCAAATTTATAGGGGAAGGTAAGGGCAGGTATGATATATATATATATATAGATAGATAAGATATATATCTATATTCTTATAAATGTATATATCCAGACTTGTATTACACACACATTTTGGCAACTAATTGCCCCCCCAATTTGGCTGATCCCTCCAGAAGAAATGTTGAACCCAATAGAGCAGAGAATAATATATATATTCTCTGCTCTGTCGGGTTCAACATTTCTTCTGGAGGGATCAGCCAAATGGGGGGAGGGCGCATTTAGTTGAGTTTGTTCACATGCCACCCTCCCAGTCTGAGGTCTGTGGGTGGGTGTATATATATCTGCGTGTTGATATATACGTATATATAGGTCTGCGTGTTGATATATATGTATATTTCTGTGTGTGGTATCAATGCATCCCTACTCTAAACACAGCGCTCCGTGTCCCTATAATATATATGATCAGGGGTTACTTTTTTTTATATTTTTATACTATTCCTATTAAATTAACAGTAATTTTTGATGTATTTTATTCAGTAGAAACTTTTTTTTGCCTATATAACATGTGCTTTGTGAAAATAAATGGTTTTGAGTGTACATTTTAATTTAGTCAGTGGATTCCTGTCCAGTGCGGTGAGAGGCAAACGTAATGCAGTGTAGATACGCTGCGAGGTGGAGTGGAGTGAAGTCAAGCCTGAAAAATGTTTGCTTCTCTTTGCTACGCTGTGCGTCGCTACACGCTCAGTTTGTTTCAGCCTTTATTCCCGCATTGCTAGTTTACCGAATCAGTTTGTATACTTGTTACTGACCCTGCTTGTTCTGAGGACCCGATCTGTTGCCGACTTTGCCTGCCATTTGACTATTCTCTTTGTGTATTCCCTGCCTGTTCTGTTTGCTTCCTGTTGCTACTGGTGTGCGCCAATTCTCACCATATACAGTAGCGCAGTACAAGTGCCTAAACATTGATGACCCGGTTTTGTTATAGCTGCTGATGTAACTGAATAGATCGGGGATCTCTTCTGCATTAACAAAACCTCCACCACTGTACTCTTCCACAATACCTCAGAGGGGTAACGGTGTGAAGGCACTTGCTGCCACCAAAGGCAAAATATTTGGGTGCACTGCCACTGACGCCTATACCAGATTCATATCATTTTAATATTGGACTGCAGGGTCCAACCCTGCACTCTTCCACAATACCACAGAGGGGTTACGGTGTGACGGCACTGTTGCTGACACTAAAGGCCCAATTTTAAAGCACCTATTGTTACTTTCATCCAAAACCTGCATAAGTTTCACCATAATTTAGCCAAAAAATCACTAAACTTGTTCTGCGTGTCCTAAAACGTCTCTTTTCATACAGGCTGCTGCCCCAAGCAGTTGTTTATGAATAGATTAAAGGAAAACCATTTACTGTCATTTGAAACGTAATTTTTTTCGTTTTTAAATGTTTCTATACATCCTACAAATCCGCCACTTCACGGGCAGGTTATGGGGACCTCCTAGACATGATATGTGTAGGAATTTTTCTTTTTTATTCTTAACCTTTATTTCCTGGAAAACTCACTGTTCCTTTAAAAATTGACTTGCATTGAGTTCGGTTCGAGTTCGAGTCCGAACTCAAACTTTTGAAATTGTTCAAGTTCGAATGCGAACCGAACACAGGGGTGTTCGGTTCATCACTAATAGCAGGTCCAGGTGCACTGCAGTTACAGTAGCACTTTTTGACCAGTAGACGGAGCCATCAACAGCACACATACTGTAAAGTGGTCTTCCAAAAAAACACTGGTTCCTGACCGTAGTTTATGGAAAACCACCTGATAGTGAATGGGTTAAAATGCTTCATCAGCCCGAATACTACCATTTAAAAGAGACCTTGGGCCCTATCACCTGGCATGAGCTAAAACGCCATCGCTTACTGAAAAATCTAGTGCGAGTTGTTAAAAGGTAGCGCCTGGTGACCCATCAACAGATCACCTTGTCCGCGGTAGCCCGTGTACAAGGTCGTTCAGTGCATGCTAGGGAAACGCTTAGACCTGGGCTGAGCCTAGCGTTAACGGGGTTGTGTACAGGACAGAACTGTTTTTTTCCAGTGCAGAGTGCTGGGCCATACCTATCCTCTGTCCTCCAAAGCTTGCATAAATATGAACCCATCCAGCGAAGAGCCCTCACAACCCTGCATTATTAAAATCCTTCATGGCCGTATTATCCATGTTTATAAGCACACATATATTAATTAAGGTGTGATGGGCATTGCATGATAAATGCCACCCAACAGCTTGTAGAATCATTACAGTGCATTTAATAGATCCAAAGGGAAGGCCAGGTGAGCAACAATAATTTCCATGCTGCAGCATATAAATAATACATGTTTCAGAGCAAAATTTATCCATGTGTCCCTTTAAACTTGGTCCACACTTTCATCCTAATACAGTGGCAAGAAAAAGTATGTGAACCCTTTGGGATTACGTGGAGTTTTGCATGAATTGGTCATAAAATGTGCTCTGATCTTCATCTAAGTCACAACAATTTGAAAAACACAGTCTGCTTTAAATAATTCAACACAAACATTATCAAAAAGATTCGAAAAGTCACTGCACCATTTCGGTGACCCTGCGGTGTAATCAGCAAGCACCACAGGGTCCCCGAATTGCAGGGAAAAGCTGCCGCAAACCGACGAAAACTCACCGCAAAACCCAGCGAATGAACGCCGAAAACCCCCAAAAACATCTGGATTAACCTGCCGAAAACCACAGAAAAACCCGAACAGGAGCCGATCGCAGCCTCCGACACAGCAGAAGAGGCAGTGAATAAATTAGGAAAACAGTTTGCATGAATGTGTTAAAGGGAAACGCTGTTTGCAAAGAAACTACTGAGCGAAAATGTCTGAAATTTGCCCATGAGGTCCAGGGAATGATAATAAAAAGGACTGTTACAGAAAAAAGAAAACTTTAAAAAAAAAAAAAATCAGAGTTTTTAAAAGTAAAAAAAATTAGAAAAATGCTTAAAATATCCTAAAAAATCTATAAATAAAGAGACTCTTTACTGCATAATTTTATAATGAACGGTTTATTAGATATTGAATTAAAACGTGAATATTTTTAACATTGAAGCCTATGGGATTCTCCTGAATAAACCTGCCGAATGAAACCACCGAATAGCAGGGCATTTCGGCAACTTTTCACTGCTGGTTTTTGTTCTCTGAATAGACAAAGCATTGCTTCTCTATGGGGATTTCACTGCCCTCGAACAGACACCGACCAGGCACCGTATGTGCAGGAAATTCGCCAACATTTGGCAAACTGCTTGGTCTCTGAATAGAAGAATGGCCAGGAAAGGTACGCATACGCTGAATTTCTGTGTTCGGTTACCTTTCGGCCACAATTCGGATCTCTTTGAATAACCCTGTTAGATTCTCGGTGTCGTGCACCACCGACTAAGACACAATTTTCTGCACTTTAATGTGACAGGTGCATTTCATTTCAATATTTAACCACAGGGTCCAACTCTGCACTCTTCCACACTACCTCAGAGGGGTTACGGTGTGAAGGCACTAGCTGGCACCAAAGGCCCAATATTTGGGTGCACTGACCCGTTTACCGGATGCATATAGGGCAGTCATCAGAAATGATGGGACTCCTTACTGAACCTCACGATGGGGCCCCCTGTAAACTTCCTCAACCCATTACAGCTTTTCGCCCACTTACAAAACAAAAAAAGGACATTCTGAAAGCTGAAAGGCATTGCAGGAGAGAGGGGTATGGTACTCACCTAATTAAGAAGTACCATTCGCCTTTAAACTGAGCCTGAGAAAACCGAGGCTCCTACATCGGTGAGTTGAACAAAAAATTGCAATTACTCAGAATATTCGTACTGTGTCACGCTATGGGAGCGCTGTCTCTCTGTATGTGTTTTATTTGAGGATAACTGGAAGACCCAGGAAAAGGGGGAACGTCACCCTGTATTTGACGTGAGGCATTCCAACCTAGAGCCAGGACTTATTAGGCTCTATAATTTGTGAGTGATTTTCATATATATATATTCACTTCACAAATTACAACAGTCTGCACTATTGACTCTCTTTTTGTTTTCCTCATATATGCTACGGAATCTACCAACTGAGGAGAGGAAGCATAAAATTGGAACATTTTGTCTGAAGTGTGACCTACATACTGTATGGTGACTAGGAGTCACAGACCTTGTTCATTTTGAGATTTGCACTTTTTCATGTGCACTTTATACAGTCATAGGACATCCAGAGACTATCAGATAACCTAATAAAAGGACTGTCTTATGACTTTTTTGATGTCACATCAACACAAATTTTGTGTCTGCACTTTACGAATGGAGTAGGATATATAAGCACATGCACTTTATATGTACTTTATATGCATTTTGCACATGTGGATTATTATACACTTTGTGCTATAGGAGCAGATTTGTACGCATGATTTAAGGATTTATCACCATTGTTGTTGCTTATTTTACACAAGGTTGTTCATTTGCACAGAATTGCTATTTGCACAATACTAGTGCAACATTGACTCACTGGAGTACTTTTATCTATCACCACCTGATAAATAGAGTTGAGCTATAATATCAGCATTTAGAAATACTCATCTAGATTGCTCCATATTTGAAAGCACCCACTGCGCCACTAGGACCCTTACCCTTTTCTACACATTTATTTGCACATTTAGGTTGAGATTTATGTTCAACCCCTTGTAGGTAGCACCCCCCTTTTTTAAGGAACCGCAGTTGCCTAATAAGCGCCTCCACAGACACCCACTCATATAATGTTTGTGTTGTATTATTTTAAGCAGACTGTGTTTTTCAAATTGTTGTGACTTAGATGAAGATCAGAGCACATTTTATGACCAATTCATGCAAAACTCCACGTAATCCCAAAGGGTTCACATACTTTTTCTTGCCACTGTAATCACCTGTTTACATACTATGAATAACCCCCAGCATAAAATGTTTAAAATTAGACAATATATTAGAATTATATATATATATATGATGATAAAGGATACATATATATCATAATAGAGCCTACTGCAACAGCAACGACATTGCTGACCAGATCCATTACTATGGTGTATGGGGCCAAGAAAAAACTGTGTTGCATTCCTTTCAATTGCCTGTTAATTGCTTGTTAATTTTGGTTGAGGACCTGTGTTTTGGAGTTACCACCAGGGTTGAACAGTAGGTAAAATTTTGCAATTAGTCTACCTTCAAAAATTAGCGCAGGCACCAAGTGATCTGTTAGTTACAATAGCGCAAGTGCACCCCATGTTAAGTATAGGACGCAATAAGTACAGTAAGCTTGTGCTACAAATCGCAAATTACTACTCGCCAAGTGATTTTTTTCAGTTTCTAATGGCAGGCAAACGATCTGTTGGTCAGGTGCTAGACTCGTTTTACTTGGCGCTAACGCAAAAACATGCTGACGCAAGGGTTAGCTCACAACAGGTGATAGAGCCCCTTGTATTTAAACACAGGCCTCTTTTGGGAAGTCCAGACGACTGTTTCACCGAATAGAGAGAAATATCTACGTGTAGCTAACAAGGTAAAACATGCATAAAAAGGATTTCATTTCCTTTTCAAACACATATTGAGAGTCAAGCCTGATGCATAGAAGCTGTAAATGTTTATTTTTTGTATGATCATGATCTTTTTGTATGTTTCAGTGCTGTGTAAATTCTGCTTACTGGGTCAGTAATATCAAAACCTATAAATGGAATGATTTCCATTGAGTTTGAGAAAGGCTGCTTGGCGAGCCAAACTTTGCTGCTGCTGACCTAATAAACTGGTCCATTTTCTTTATGTTGCCTTACTTTGAATCCTGGGGTTTCTTGTATTGTTTAGGGAGTTTTTTGGCTGCCCTAGATTCCCTGAGCATCCATCTGGCTTTTGGGTCGGATCATTTACATTAGTGAGTGCATTTACCTCCTTTAATGTGACTTCACATATATTTTACCAAATGACAACACAGGGACCTGGCACTCAAATGCTGGGTATTTTTATTTAGACAACACATATATTTTTGTCACAAAAGAAAATATGCTTATTTATCTGAAATAGATCAAAACAGGGTAAGTTTAAATTCCACGCCCCTAAAGACCCATCAAAACACCATCGCCATGTAAAGTTTCAGAAAAATCCATGCGGCTGTTTTAACTGGTCTTTAGAAAATAATAAATATTTAAAACATACTTCATATAGGATTTGTAACCATTTTCACTAGAATATTCAAGTTTTAAGTTACATGAGACTTTTAACCTAATAAAAATAATTTACCTACTGGTATAAAGCCAATTAAAGCCTTAAGAGTGCATGTTATAAAAGCCAAATCACTTTACATACATGGGAGTTTTATTTCATCACTGCACAGAACACCCAATGAATGTAAAATCTGTCAAAGTACCTGAAAAAAGTAATTATACTGTGTAATTAGTATTTGTATTTGCTTGATATCTTTACACTACAGTAGGCTGAAGCCAACCCACACAATCTGCATTCCTACAGTTCCATCTCTGGAGACGAGACTGTTTCACTCTGTCACTCTTTTGTTTGTTTTTGCTTATGTACAATAACGTCAGTCTGTGTAAAAGCTGGAGAAACATATTAGTGATACCACACAGCCAAGTGACAACTGGTAAACAGAATCACAGTGGTGTGCAAGCACTATCTGCCATAGAGTTCTGTGCACAATAAATGAATCAACAACAACATCAGCACACAATGCATAAGAGTAGTAGTAAGTAGGTTTCTATAACAACGGTGGCTGCTTTAATATATTGTGGTGTACGCCTAGCATTTTCCCGATTCCTTATTGTGTATCAAGAAAAATTCATTCAGAGAAAGGGGAATAGGTTACCCCAGACAACCAAAGTGCAACCAAAGTGCAACCGTCGATTAAACTAAGGCTCAGGAACATGTGAGTTAGTTGCCTTACCTTACGCTATAATTCCTACTGGTTAAATGTTGCTGCACTAATATATTCAGGTCTATTCACTAAAAGGTGAAACTCAGGAGAAATGACAGGAGAAGAGAACAATCTAGACCTAATAACCGATTTGGAAAGTGAGATAAATGGGAACAGTTTACTGATTTGACTATTTTGACCTGTAATTTTCACTTCTCCTGACAATTCTCCTGAGCTTCACCTTTAGTGAATAGACCTGATTATCTCTGTTTTATATTAATCCTGGGACAGAATGTCCAACAAGTCTATTCACTAAAGGTGAAACTCAGGAGAACTGGCAGGAGAAGTGAAAATTCTAGGTCAAAATAGCCAAACCATGAAAAACGTCTTATTTATCTCACTTTTCAAATCGGCTGTTTGGTCTAGATTGTTCTCTTCTCCTGCCAATTCTCCTGAGCTTCACCTTTAGTGAATAAACCTGTATAAGAAAGCTGTGGAGGGAAAGGACCAGAAAGAGAGGGAATTAGAGTGCACCAACACTACTTGTACAAAGACAGTTAGGGCTGACTGAGAGTGACAAATGTAGAAAACGTACCAAGATTATATTTGAAAAACTGGAGATTAAGGGAAATCTGATTGATGAAAATGAACATTCATCAGGAGTCATGATACCCTTGAGATTCATTTAGCTGTAAAGTGATAATGTGGTTTAGAATAGGGATGGGCCGAGTGTTCGATTCGAACATGAGTTCAAATCGAACATCGGCCGTTCGAGTGTTCGGCGAATGCCGAACATTATGGGATGTTCGCGGTCTGTTCGAGCGCGGACATTCCATAATACAAAAATGCCTTTGCAAAATGTGTTCACAGTTCTCCTAAATGTACCCGCAGCTGCCTGTACATTTAGGAGACCCGTGGCTGAAGCCCCCGGCCCCCGTGCCTTTGGCCCTCCTGTTCCTCCGGTCCGTCTGTTCCTCCATCTGGCCGCGGCTCCTCTGCCCTATGCCTCGTCTTCATGTTGAGCCCTTATTGGGCAAAGTCTTGCATCTGACCTGGAATTTGCCCAATCAGGGCTCTAATTCAATATTGAGCCCTGATTGGGCAAAGTCTAGGTCAGGTGCAGGACTTTGCCCAATCAGGGCTCAGCATGAAGACGAGGCGTGGGGCAGAGGAGCCGCGGCCGGCCGGAGGAGCAGACGGACCGGAGGAACAGGAGGCAGGGACAGCAGCAGGACAGCAGAAGTAGGGGGGCTGGGGGCTGCAGCCACAGGTCTCCTAAATGTACCGGCAGCTGCTGGTAAATTTAGAAGAACTGTGAACACATTTTGCATGTTAGACCCCCATTGATTTGCATTGTGTTCGAGTTCGTATTCGAACATTTCGGCTGTTTTAATGTTTGAATACGAACCAAACACAGGGCCCATCACTAGTTAAGAAAAGAGGAAAAGATTAGATTACTAGGAGGCCAGAGATTGAAAAGGGTCAGACTTGTTTGTTGGAAATCAATTGAATGGTTGAGCTGTTTATTGCCCTGAAAAAGATTGCCACTATTTTATTTAACAAAGATGTCAAATATATATCATAAGTAACAGATAATCATATAAATAAGGGAATCCCCTTCTAATTTTTACCCCTTACTATATGCAACATGCAAGTCATCACTTACTCTGTTTTCCCTTTTCTCACAATCTCTCAGAGCATGTATGTTTAGTTCTCATTAACAAGCAAACAAGCCTGCATAATGTGATAACATTTATAATACAGGATTGCAAAGTAAGAATACACTATACTATGCATGCAAATTAGTGGGAACCAATCACAGTCAATGTTTTTTTCCCAGTGGGTAAAGACTGGAGTGCCCAATCAAGCATATTCATATTTATCTGTCTGTAATTAAACATGTTTCTAAAAAGTGTAACAACATTTTCTGTACATTTCTTGCATACTCGATCACAGAGCAAAGCAGGGGAGATTACTTTAGTAAATTGTAACAAATAATACACATTTATTATATGCAACTCATTCACACATCTCAAATGTTTTCTTTTGTCTTAAATTTCGCTTTGATACTGTGTGATTGGCAGAATGCAATGAAGTGTTTATGGGCCTAAATGAGAGTGTCTGGGGGTGATTGTGCAGGACAGTGTGTGTGTGAAGGATTACTGCAAGATTGTATGGAGGAATAGCTGGTAGTTGTAGAGGAGAAGGGAGAGCCGAAAATAGACACAGAAGGTAGCTCTGGGAGAGAAGGGAGAGCCAGGATGGAGAAGAGAAAAGCCAGAGAAGGGAGGGGAAGGCAGGAATGGTGAATGTTTATATTGGGTGCGTTGTTATTAGTGAGATGTTCAGTGCTTCGCTATCATATTACAAAAGTATTTGATGTATTAGAGTGTTGCATTATTTGTTTTGACTCAATCATCAACAGTACCATCAGGTGCCTGTGATTGAGAAAACTTGATCTGGATATATTGTGGAGGATTGCAAATGAATTTGGTTTGCAAATGGTCTACAGAACGTTACAAGATACCACACATTTCAGCTACTGAAACTTGGTGAGCTTGAGACACTGGCAGAGACTCCTCTTTGAAACTTGTGGCAGTCCAAGGATTGACCAACAGAGGGAACCTTCTGACTGTGAAATAGTGAATGCAGTCTCTAAATGACTGTAATAATAATTACATTGCATTTGTGCTGTGTGTATGTCTGTAGGAGTGAGTGTGTGTTTGTTTACATTTGTTTGTGTGTGATCATTATAGGGTGAAGTGTTAACGAAATGTGGATTTCCTTGTATCATGGTTTATTACATACCAGAACTGTTCAAAAAGTTTGTGTCGTCAGATGTTTGTATCACTCTTTACAATAAAGAGAAGAAAAATAATCAAGGTAGAAAATGTTAAGAACACAAACAAGAACCTTGGTCACGGCATACAGTTGACAATGTTAAATGCACGCAAGGCTTTACTGTATGTACGAGTATGTAACGTAATATAGTTTGTAAAGAAATTCTTCTTGAGTACAAAGATGTAGCAACACTTCAAATTGAACACTAAATAAAGAACATATAAACATTGAAGGTAGCTATATACTATAGTACACAATTCAGTTATTTTTCCAGTTAAGAATAAAGCTATAAAACGTATTTTTGTGCATAGTTACAAAAAAAAGAGTTATTTGACACCTACTTGTCATGGAGCATAATAACTTTCGGAAATAGTCCTCCAAATGTTTAATTCATAGCCATACTTTTAAATACAGAGCATGGAACTAAAAAATTACTTCATAAGCAGAATGTGTTTTATTTCAGTGCTGTGCAGAAATCGGAAAGAAAACAAAATCTGGCAGAGAACTTTCAGAAACGGCAATTATGCTGTGTAATTAGTATTTGTATTTGTTTGATGTTTTTACAATACAGTAGGCTTAGTCCGACCCACACTAAATCCATTCCTACAGTTTCATTTCACAAGAATGTGGAACAATGCTGATTAAACCAAGAATGTCATCAATTATTTTATCGCAAATGGTAAATTAGCTTGTTACAGCGTTTGATGGCTTTTTTCCGCCACTTCCCAGCTAAGAATAAGAAATGTAACATTGGATTTGCAATACATTAGCTGAAGTATATTCTTGGTTAGCATAATGACCATAATCCATAATTTATTTTGTTTTTCAGATTTTATTTGTCTTTCTTCTTTCAGTTAATGTTTCTCCTTATGAATGCATTATGAATCAGATTTATGAACCAGAGGACAAGTCCATAAAACAGAATTAAAGGTTTATCAAAAGATATTTATTGCGAGCTAAAGGATACATAGCACGAGTTTGCGATTCATTCATAATAATAAAAACAGAAAACGAGATACTATGCACAAAGGATTTTTACACCCAATAGATCCAGAACTGTCGGGTAAAGGCTGTTCGGGGAATGCAACACTTTTTTTTCTCTCAACAAATACACTGAAAAAATAAGCATCTAAGGCATAAAACATTGTAATAATCATGTATAGGATGAAACATATCAAAAAATAATTTTACAAGAGACGTTTGTAAATAAATGTTAAGTTAACCTGCATCAATGCATAAAACCACAAATGTTTTGCGTGAGGTATGAACAATTTAGCAAACCCTAATTTTAAAAAATGTATTCTAGTTGGTTTATTTGTTTTTCTGACCTAACATGTTGGAGATAGAAATTAAAAATACAGGCAAGTACAAACTGAAGGCAAAATTATATATAGATAGATATTCTTTATTATCACACTGTTATTAGCTAAACATCGCTTCAAAGCAATTGTATCACTTCCATTACTAATTAAGTTTAGTTGAGAGAAAAAAAAAAATATGTGTAACACGGGATGTATAGTTAACACTTAAATGTAAGGTAAAATGCAATTTTGCATACAGATTGCTATTCTTAGAACGTTAAAATAATGCGAATTTGCTCCATTTTAATTTTGCATGTATTTTTTTATCCTTTACAAAATTATTGCTGGGATGAAAGGTTCTGATCTTTAAATGGTGCCCTTTATCTTGCACAATTTGATTTGGGGGTCTGCATTGTTAGAATACAGGCAGAAATTGAGTTTCTGTCAAATATAGTGAATGTGATAAAGATAGATGGACAGATATTCTGCTTATGGGGATTTGTAGTGATTATAATGTGATTATTAGTAATGTTGCTTCCAAAAAATACCAATAGAATAATAAAACCGATATCTGTATGTTGCATAATGCCTGCATATGGAAATTACAGTAAAACCTTGAATCTGTATTGTATAGAGATTTTAGGCAGTTATAACCCCCTAAATCATATTAATGTACAGCAGCATGATCCCAGAGCTCACTCTATGATATTTTATTCTCCTCCTTGTACTTGTGAGGCAGCAGTAAAGCTTTTTATCAGTTTTGTTACAGTGAGGATGGGGGCTGCTCCTTGTAGCCTCTTTATAGTAGTACAGGGTGACAGGAGAGAGAACTCACTGAAATTTTAATTTAACCCTTGGCAGAACATTAATCTTATATTAAAAAAGGTACTCAAATTCGGTTTTATTTTCTGTTGTTCCTTTTTTTTTCAATGAAAATATATTTTTGGTAAGGGAAGGGAAAAATAATAAAAGCCTGAACCAGCCAACAAATAGGCTTGTGCACCGATTTTTTTTTCGGTTCGATTCGGTTCAATTTTTCTGATTTTTAAACTTTTCAATTCGGCTCGTTTTGACCGATTTCTGTTTCGATTCGGTTCGGCTCGATTCGTTTTTCGTGTACATTTTTTTTTCGGAATATCGACCATTTTTCGTATTTTCGTGTCACTTTGCTCGTTTTTTGTATCGACTTTTCGTAATTTCGGAAATTTTCATTTTTCGGAATTGTACATGTTTTCGGAATATCGACCGTTTTTCGTATTTTCGTGTCACTTTGCTAATTTTTTGTATCGACTTTTCGTAATTTCGGAAATTTTCGTTTTTTCGGAACGTCTGTTCTCCTCGTTTCAAAGCAATAAATTTCGATTTGACACATTTCAAGTCCATTCGAAAATTCCGAAAATATTTCGTTTCGGCTCGGAAAACGTTTCGGATCTGCCATTTTCGGATCTAAAAATTTTCGGAAATTCGGCCACATCCGAAAACACGAATCGGGAAATTTCGTGAAAATTCCGAAATTCCGAAACGCACATCCCTACCAACAAACAGGATAAAGGAACAATTGTCACACCAGAAAACCGACAGTAAATGATCCAATGCCAGAACATCTGAAAGCAGAGAAGTGCAAAAACGCAGAATCAAACGACCTCTTAGAATCAGAAGGAAGGAATTCAGTGAAAATGGAGCAAGTACACAGGCTGCGCAGGAATGTCAAGAACAGGAGAAGTGGTCCATCCAAAACCAAAGATGGTACACCAGACCAGAATCCCACGGAACAATAGTATAGATACAAGAAATAGCCATAGTGCAAAATTTGACAGGCAAGGAAAGTTTAATAAGAATTACGCAACCTAGTAGAATTCTAAATAACATCAGGAGACAGTATCTTGCATCAAAATCGACACCAGGCCGAATATTTGAAGCCTAGCACTACCTCAGGTTCACAAAGCAAGAAGAAAAACAAAGAAAAAAACACCCAAAACAACATGTGCAATAACAAGCCTAGTAATGTTTTAGAGTCAAAAAGTGTTTGTTTCTCTTTTCATTTCTCCCTTTGTACGTAAGAGGAAATTGAATCCAGCTATTTGACTGTTTAGGTTTTTTTTGGACAAGAGCAGCAAACGTGTGGTGTGAAAGGCTGAAAACAAAAGATTTGAGTTTTATTAACCTATACTACTTTATGTTAGGCATTTTGTTCTCTGCAGTTGACAGTTCTCATCTAAAAAGCACAGAATAGTGCAGCATAGCTGACAGCTCATTGTGATATCTCAACAGAATGTACCTTTAATCCAAAACTAGCACATTTTGTAACTGATTTCCTCTTGTTTTGTTAGCATTTTTCATTGAGGGCAACAATCATTTTTATTTGATAATATACTCAACAAAGTTTCAATGCAGATGCCTCCTCTTTGCTGGACGTCATAAAAAGAATGTTTAATCAATAAATAAGTAGTAATAAAATTATGAATCTGAACGTAAAGGATATTACTTATTATTACTTACCTATTTGTGCATACACTACATACTTTCTTGGTACAGGGTAAAAGTAGAAACGGAAGAGCCTGGAATAGTCATTAACACATTCACTACCAAAAATATGTAAGAACTAAATTTTGCACTGTAATACAATAAATATCAAAAATGAATGTACAAAACCACTTTCATACATTTTTTAATTGCAGATTATTGTTACTAAACGACACTATTACTGTATACGAAAAAGATTACCCACCCTCACTGTCACAAAATATTCAACAGTGGACTATAGAGTCCACTTTAAAATACTCACATACAAAGCTCTCCATAACTGCACCCCAACTACACTTCCTCCCTTATTAGCAGGTAGATCACCTCCTGACCACTTCGCTCTGCCAGTGATCTGACGCTATCGGTTCCTCGTACCCGCACCCCCAACTCCCACCATCAAGACTTCTCCCGAGCTGCCCCCTTTCTATGCTCCCCTGCAACATCAGACTCTCCTCATCTCTCCAGTCCTTCAAGAAGTCTCTGAAAACACATTACTTTAGAGAAGCTTATCAGCTCACTCCATAATCCCCCATGGTTAATTTCCTGTTCCATCTTCCCACACAGCCCACAAGCACCCCAATACTTCATGCTCTCTAGTCACCCTCACCTAACGTGTCAACCCTCTCCACTTAGATTGTAAACTCTCGAGCAGGGTCCTGTCTCCTTCCGTTCTGTGTGTATTATGTATGCATATTTGTTATTCTGTCTCTCCCATTGTACAGTGCTACGGAACTTGTTGGCGCTTTATAGATGCTTGTAAATGTAACTTCACTGCTGCAGTACAACAACCAGGGAGAAGGCAGAATACAGAAACAGCTCTGAGGTCAATTTCTGCTGTAAATGGATAAGATTCAAAGTGTTATAATGCCAGAAAATACCTGTACAGTACAGAAAGTTTTTAATCGTTAAGATCACTATAAATCCCCATAAGCAGGATATCTGATCATTTTGATTATTTAGCTTTATCACACTCACTGTATACAAAACATTTCCTGTATACAAAGGCCATTGCTGCATGTATGTTTATAAATCATGAGAGTTTAGAACTTTTCATCCCAGAATTAATTCTGTAAAGGATAAACAAATACATAAAAAATAATAATAAGCAATTAGCCTCCGCCAGGCTAATTCACCTCACCCGCCGCTCTGTCTCTGCCGCTCCTCTCTGCGAGTCCCTTCACTGGCTCCCCATCCACTGCAGAATTAAGTTCAAAATCCTTATCCTTACCTACAAAACCCTCACTAACTCAGCTCCCCACTACCTGTCCTCTCTAATCACCAAATACACCCCAGCCCACTCCCTAAGGTCAAACAGTGACCTGCGACTAGCTTCTCTCCGCATCACCTCTTCCCATGATAGACTGCAGGATTTCTCACGCGCAGCCCCCACTCTCTGGAACGCTCTCCCTCGTACTGTCAGACTTTCCCCTAACTTCTCTTCCTTCAAACGCTCCCTGAAAACATTCCTATTTAGGGAAGCCTACCACCCAACTCACTGACGCAACCATCAATCACTCTCACCTTACAGTCCTCTCCTCCTGTTTCCAACCACAACCCTCTTAGATTGTGAGTTCCTACGGGAATAGGGCCCTCATCTCCTCCTGTACTGTTTGTCAAATGTTGTTCAATGTATTGTAACCCTGTCTATACTGTGCTTATTGTACAGCGCTGCGGAATATGCTGGCGCTTTATAAATAAATAATAATAATAATAATAATAATTTATGTTATTTTAATGTCTTGTTTTGGAATAACAATTTTAAACCTTTATTTAATTGTTATCTACACATCCCATGTTTGAATTAAGTGTAATGAAAACGTTCTCTTCAATAAAAAAAGCACTTGGTAGGGAAGAGGTTAAACATTTCGCAATAGTACAAAATACAGTTTAATGTTTAAAGAAACGATAAAGGCAATATTTTGGAGATAACAAACATTATAAAATAACATTGTATTAACTCCTTCCATGCCAGAAGGAGAATGAAATGCAATAGAACATTCCGAAACACGCACTTTCTAAAAAAAGTATGGCTTTTTTTTATTTTACGATTTTCAGGTCCATCATAGAAAGTCGCTTAAACACTCGGGAAGACAAAAGCAAAGAACTATGTAGACATCAAATAAGAGTCAGCAATGCAAAAATATGACAGGGAAAGGGGTGAAGGGGGGGCATTCGAAAAAAAACAAACTCAGTGATCAATACAAAGGTGCCAGTGGAGTCTGCAGGGGGTAACCAGGAAGATCAAAAAGGGGAGGGCGGCAGACTGCCCAGTATTTGTGACTTTCCTTGCTCACCCCAGCAACCCAAGGGAAGACTGGGGGCCATGGAAGAGGCCACAAGGCCAGGAGACCTGGGGCCAAGAGAAACGGCCAGAGCCATGGTTACCATTCAGGTGACTCACCCAGGGCAACCCAGTGTCCCACAAAAAAGAGGAGGATGAGGATCCTGATGCCCCAACAGGTACACAAAATAAAGTCTCAGATGCCAACAGGAGGCATAAAACACAGAGTCCGCCAGTTGGGAAGAGAAAAGTGTGGCTTCTTCTCTCTCATACTTAGCCTTATAGATCAGGTGAAATTGGTTGCTGTGTATTCTAGGAAAGTGGGTGTTCTGGTCACTTTTCATGTTTTTTGAGAAAAAACTGTTGTGTGGACTGTAACTGAGGCTTAACCCTTTCGCTGCTGAGCCTTTTCACACCTCTGTGCTGAGCGCATTTTTACCGGTTTCGCTCATCATGTTTAAATGCGATTTGAAGTCACATTTTATTAATTGACCCAGACATATTATATATCGTTCTTTCCGGGAGACTCGGCAGATTCATAATATATCATTATTATATGTATACGTTATGTCCTGTCTGTATATTATAACATAAAATGCAATAAAATTAGAATTTTCAATAATTTACAAAGTGTAAAGTGTTTTTTTTTTCACATTTTAACATGCAAACGTTTGCGATTATATTTTCTATGGGTTGCGCTTGTTAAAAAAGTTAGAAACGGGGAATCGTTACTTTTGTTTGGGGAAAATTACGTGTTTTTTGGCAAACGCCCCCATAGAAAAAATCGTTAATGCAGCATCATTGTTCACATTATAATTGAAATGGGAACAATATTGCTGCATTAATAAAACAAAACAAAAACAAATTTTTTTTTTTTTTTTTTTTTTTTTTAACTGTACATAGTCATGTTTGGTATCATTGAAAAGGCCATGCTCTGGCCGTTCCAATGTGATGTCATTAACCCCTAGCTGTATCGGGAGATAGGGGGTTCATTGGAACCCTCTATCTCAACCATAGGTGGCAGCAAGC
The DNA here is from genome assembly GCA_009667805.1 of Leptobrachium leishanense. NCBI lineage: Eukaryota > Metazoa > Chordata > Amphibia > Anura > Megophryidae > Leptobrachium > Leptobrachium leishanense. The sequence goes on along the minus strand of CM019064.1, from coordinate 137,306,943 downwards.
GGTTAATTGCGGGACTGGTGCCATCGCGCTGTGCGCAATGACGCCAGTCATTAGGGGGATATCCCGGAAGCTTGACCGACATCCAATATGTCGGCCAGCTCCGGGAGGGGACCGCGATACGGCGCATGTTAGCGCCATATCACGATCCAGCCCCCTAGGGGATAAACACAGCCGCCGCTTGGAAGGGCAGGCTGTGCCCTTCCAAGCAGTGTCTGCCTTTACTGGCTGGCCCGCACGAATGGGAAGGGGGAGAGGTCCGAAGGACCTCCCCTTCAGGCACCTTCCTCGCAATGGCGGGGGGTTCCTGAAATAGACGTCATCGCGCATACGCGATGACGTTTATTGTGCCCGCCGGGGTCCCGGAGGCTGGGCTGACATCGATGATGTCAGCCCGCAACGGGGGCCGCCGCGATCGCCGCTGCTTAGGGAGGACGCGCTGAGCACGTCCTCCGCAGCGAAGTAGCCATGCGGCAGGATGCGCTGAGCGCGTCCTCCGCATGGGAAGGGTTAAACGTACAATCCTTTTCAAATGTGTGGCTTATTGTTTCTCTTCCCATATATATCTGGTGAATTTGGTGTTTGTAATACCATTTAATTCTATGGTTTATAATTTACTAGTTTTTGCCCATGGCTTTGCTCGCGTGGATTTTGGGATTTGTTAAAAAAAATGTAAGAGTAACATGAGTTTTTTTTGTTCAAACTGTACAAAATATAATTTACAGGTTGATGTCTTAAATTAATAAGTAATGTTTATTGCAGGCGTTAATCAGGGCGTATTGGCTACAAAACAAAGTTGTTTCATTCATACAAACCAAGACGAGCTCACTCTGGAACAGGCAATGTAAAAATGCCCATGTAAGAAGCAGATGTCTTTTAGATCAATCCCTGCTTCCTTCAAGGTCTGCCCCAGAGACTTGTTGATGGTCATCGCCAAACAAACCTTTAGGGTCAACTGAAGCGTTTTGAATTGAAACGGATATTCTGAAGGTATAAGAGGTATTCTTGGTATGAACACCGACTCCCTGGCCAGATCCGCTTAGCACCATAGCCTTAATCACATTTCTGTGGAGTGCTTTTACATGCAATCTGTAACCAAAACCACTTGGTCTTTAAGGGGAATTTTCCCCAGAATGTACTATGTTAACCCTAAGGGGTTAACATTATGTACGTTAAGGTGTTAATGTACTATGTACCTTAAGGGGCTAACATTAAAATAATTCTACTGTCTTTTCTTTTTCTTGCTATTATGAGTCCTTATCATATTCAATATTTTAATACACCTGTCTACTGCTAAAAAGCAATCTTATTCATAAACAGTTTTCTTTATACTAGAATGGTTAGTCCTGATCATTTAAAGCCAGTGCTTGCTTCTCAAGTGGTGGGTCGCGACCCAAAAGTGGGTCGCGACCAGGGTCGGACTGGGTCGCGAGGCAAGTGCCCCCAGACCTCTCTAATGCAGCTTACCTGCAGCAGCGGGTCCCAGGCGGCACAGCTACCTCTGAATGTTCCCAGGTGCCATTTGGGGCCCGCTACATCAGGTAAGATACTCTGTAATTGCAAGGTGGGAGGGGGAGAGAATCTGTAAAGGAAAGGTGTGGAGGTGGGACTCAGTGACTGGCAGCAGTTCAGTACTCCCAGCACCATGAGCCACTGTGCACAATGCACATCTCAGTGAAGCAAAAGTGAGCAATAGTGCTGCATTAATAAATTTTAAGATATACATTTTTTTTTTTATTATACAGAAGCCCTAACTGACATCATCGCGCCCATGAACGATGATGTCAGTGGGTGAGGGGAGGCCCTGGAGGCTTGGCTGACATCCAATATGTCAGTCACTTCTGGGAGAAGTCCACAATTCGGCGCCAATTGGTCCAAAGGACCCCCTCCCTTTCAGGCACTCTCCCGGCTCTTGCAATGACGCGATGACGTCACTGCGCCCGGAGGGGTATAAAGGGACGGTTTAACTTTGAGAAATGCAAAAGAATTGCATCCAGTTCAAAAGGTGGAAGTTCTATCCATGAGTTCCATTCAGGGTTATTCAAAGAGATCCGAATTGTGGCCGAAAGGTAACCGAACACTGAAATTCAGCGTACAGTTTCCTTTCCTGGCCATTCGGCTATCCAGAGAGCAGGCAGTTCGCCAAATCTTGGCGAATTGCCTGCACATACGGTGCCTGTTCGTTGCCTGTTCGAGGGCAGTGAAATCCCCATAGAGAAGCAATGCTTCGTCTATTCAGAGAACAAAAACCAGCAGTGAAAAATTGCCGAATTGCCCTGCTGTTCGGTGGTTTCATTCGACAGGTTTATTCAGGCGAATCCCATAGGCTTCAATGTTAAAAATATTCCTGTTTTAATTCAATATCTAATAAACCGTTGACTATAATATTCTGCAGTAAAAAGTCTCTTTAGGTATAGATTTTTTAGGATCTTTTAGGCATTTTTTTGGATTTTTTTCCGAAAATCTTTCTTTTTTTGTTTTTTTTAAATCGTTTTTTCCTTTTTTCTGTAACCGCCCTTTTTATTATCATACATTGGATCTTATATGTAAATTCCAGACATTTTCGTTCTGTAGTTTCTTTGCAAACAGTGTTTCACTTTTCAAACATTCAAGTGTACTGTTTTTTTTTGTTCACTCCATTCGTCTGCGGCGTCGGCTTTTTCCGGTGGCTGCTCTGCGTTGTGATCAGTGGCTGCTCGGGTTTCTCTGGCGGGTTTTGACAGGGTTAATCCAGATGTTGCGGGTTTCTGTGTGCGTTCGTCGAGTTTTGGGGTGAGTGTTCGGCGGGTTTGTGGCGGCTTTTACCTGCACTACGATGGCCCTGTGGTGCGTGCCGAATACACCGCAAGGTCGCCGAAATAGGATCGCCAAATCGCACCGAATTGAAGAGAACGAAAAGTCACTGAGCGTGCTGTGACTTCGATTCTCTTTGAATAACCCTGATTATAATTCTGTGCATCATTTTACAAATGGACATGGTTGGCTTTATGTGGAAAATCCGTCCATACTGCAACAATATGAGCCAAATATAGACCAGAATAAAAATTTCCTGTAAGGAATAATGTTGAAGTTTATCAAGTTTAGCACTAAAAGAGTTAAAAGCAGCCGTGCATAGATTTTTAGTCTATTAAACTACCACGATTCGTTATAAAGTAATCTTGCTGCCCAACCTCTTGCACGTATTTTTCAAAAGTCTGATAAATTGTCTTCTAATTAGCCAACTTCATTTTTTTTCTTTTTCAGAGTTCTATAATTGATGCCAAAATGTCTATGCTGGAAACTAAGCATCTCAGCTGAAGATGAAACACACTGCAGAGTAAAGAATTAAAGTGCCAAAATGAAATTACAAAGGCAATCCATCCATAACGTTTGCACGTTTTCAGGCGATGTTTGGTGTGTGGGCTTAATGGAAATGAATGCTGCTACTTTTTCCTCTCCCTGTCTTGGGAAATCCAACTGACGTTCAATTTTGTCTCAAAAAACCACATTATTTAACTTATAAAATATTAATTCAAGGTAATTAATCCTAGCGCTGCAGTGTTTTCTTTTGGTTTATTAGATGTTTGAATGGGCTGCAGATTTATCAAACTTTGAGCACTTTTTTACCTTCAGATTAATCAAAGGGAGGTATTGTCAATTATTCAAAAGATAAGGCAAAACAGCAGGCCAAGGCTTCCAGCTAAGGCCTCCTTCTATTTCTTTCATGTCAAGGAACACATGTAAGTCTCTGAGGGGTGTGAGAGAAAAAAGATTGATTGAAGGCATCAGAAAGTAGCATCGAAAAGCTGCAGGATCTCGTCCCGGATTCCTTGGATTCTTCTTTTTGTATTGAATAGATAATAAATAATTCTCTGATTCACTGTCCAATCGACTTGGTTCAGTGAAGCTATGCAAATGATTCAATATTATTCAGAGTTTGTTAGGCAATTCATTGATTATTGTCATAGATTGCCTTTTGTGTAGGAGCAAATGGAAGACATTGAAAGCTATTTATGGGCAAAAAGCGGGACATTCGTTAAAATCAGTCCTTTCCTTATTACGATTTATTTCCAAATGTATCAAAAAGCAACACAAGAATGTACATGTGCATATGTGTGTATGTTAATATATGGGATCATCTATTATGCATGATTCATTAACCCCATAGCGACCGGGAGGTTTTACAATTGTCAGTCCGAAAGTACCCACTGCTGTATTTCCGTTTCTGCGCTGTTTTTCTGTTTCTGCACTGTTTTTCCGTTTCTGCTCTGTTTGTGTTTAGGTCAAATTTTCCTCTTACTCATTTATGCAACCATACATATTATATACCGTTTTCCTCGCCATTAAATGGACTTTCTAAAGGTACTATTATTTCCATCATTTTGTATAATTTGCTATAAAAAAGTTATGAAATATGAGGAAAACTGGAAAAAATACACTTTTTCGAAATTTAATCCCAAAATTTACAGCTGCCAAAAAAGACCCCGGCTAAATAGTTTCAGATTTTTTTTATTTTTTAAAACACACTTTTTTCAGTATATTTTTGTTTTTACACTTAATTTTGATATCATTGGAAAAGCCATCTTCAGGCCTTTCCAATGACACAAAAATGACCCTCTAGCTTTCACGGATTGGAAGATGCAGGGATTCAAATGATCCCCTGAACTCCACTTGGCAGAAAGGGGATTAATTGGCCCATTGACATCATCGCACATATGAGGACAATGTCAGTGGATGAAGGGTGACCACTTTTAGAGCACCAGCATTTTAGAATTTTATTTTTGTTTGCATATTCTCTAGGGATCTCTATTACTCAAATTTTTACATACAACATACATATTTTAAAAAAATTATATAAATACATATATATAACAAATCAAAAGGAGAGCACACCAATTCAAACATTCAAAGACTTTAACAGTAGCTCGTACTTTTAAAGGTTTTAACAGATTTTAACCCTTTAAAGAGTCTAACACCTCTTAACCCGTTCACAATTTTAAAGATTTTTAAGCCATTAAAGATTTTTTACAAGGTTTGTAACTGTAAGCTCTGTAAAAAATTCTCCTGCTTTTCACGCTCTCTGAATAACCCTGAGTGTGTTGTGTGTTTTTTCCAAACAACTCAATTTTGGTTTCATCTGTCCACAGAATATTTTGCCAGTAGTGCTCTTTTCTCTTCCAGGTGCTCTTTTGCAAACTTCAAACATGCTGCAATATTCTTTTTGGACCGCAATGGCCGCAGTGTCCTCCCATGTACTCCATTCTTGTTTAATGTTTTCCTTATTGTACATGTGTCAACAAAAATGTTAGTATGTGCCAGAGATTTCTGTAAGTCTTTAGCTGACACTCTAGGATTCTTCTTTACCTCATTAATCATTCTGCACTGTGCTCTTGCAGTCATCTTTACAGGACGACCACGCCTAGGGAGAGAAGCAACAGTGCTGAACTTTCTCCATTTGTAGACTGTCTGTCTTACAGTGGACACATGAACATCAAGGCTTTTGGAGATACTTTTGTAACCCTTTCCAGCTTCATGCAAGTCAACAATTCTTGATCGTAGGTCTTCTGAGAGCTCTTTTCTGCGAGGCATGGTTCACATCAGGCAGTGCTTCTTGAAACCAGTAAACCTAAAACTGGTAGACATGTGCATTCGTTTTAGTACTAAAACGATTTAGTCCGAATTTTGGGATAATTTAGTTTTAGTATGACTCAAGAGAAACGAAACTGCTCAGTGCAAAAAACGAAAGAAACTAAAATAAAATGCACTACATTTTAGTTTCAGTCCTTTTTGTGATATTACATTGATGAGTGAAGGAGACCAGCAATGAAGAGAGCAACATCGCAACATCCGAAGTTCTGCACCCTCCACATGCCAATGCAGTAGGATGTTCTATACAGAGAGTGGCATTAATTAATGCAGGAGTATGTTCTATACATTATACAGAGAGGGGTATTAATGCAGGAGGATGTTATATACATTATACAGAGAAAGGTATAAATTGAGGAGAATGTTCTATACAGAGAGGGACATTAATGCAGGAGGATGTTATCTACATTATACAAAGAGGGGTATTAATTAATGCAGGAGGATGTTCTAAACATTATACAGAGAGGAGCCTTTTTTTTTTTAGCCCTTTAAATCCAGTGGCTGTGAGCGCTGAGATCGGCTGCTTGTTACATTATATCTCAGTACAATGTATCAGGCTCAGTTGTTACAGTAACTGACTGTAACAGCGCTCAGAGTTTCAGTAAAACAAGGAAATAATATTGTTCTAACCTCTTACATATAAAAATATTATTTACTAGTTTTACAGAAACTCTGAGCGCTGTGATGAGCAGCAGTCAGTTACTGTAACAGCTTTGCCTGACACGGGGCAGTATTACAATGTTGGTGCTAACTTAACCAGAGCTGTTGTAAACTGAAAACCTCCATAGGCTATAATGGCTCTGGGAAGGTTACAACAGCTCTGGTTAAGTTAGCACCAACTATGTAATATGGCCCACATTGTGCTGAGAGTGAGAGATACTGTAACAAGCAGCGATCTCAGCCCTCTGAGGAGCCACCACAACAATAGTAATTGTATCCACTGGTTTTCGGATGAACGAAATTAGTTTTCATACTAAAGAACTGAAAACGAATTTCTTTAGCAACTAAATAAATTGCATTTTAGTACTAATCCATTAGTTCAAAACGAAATTTTGTGCTGTGCACATGTCTAAAAACTGGTGTGTGTTTTTAAAGGGCAGGACAGCTTTCAGCAACACATCCAATAATATCACACTGATTGGACTCAAGGTTGGCTCACTCCTGGCTCCAATTAGCTCTTGGAGAAGTTTATTAGGCTAGGGGTTCACATACTTTTTCCACACTGCACTGTGAATGTTTACATGTTATGTTCAATAAACACATGAAAACATATAATGTTTGTGTTGTATTATTTTAAGCAGACTGTGTTTTTCAAATTGTTGTGATTTAGATGAAGATCAGAGCCCATTTTATGACCAATTCATGCAAAACTTCACGTAATCCCAAAGGGTTCACATACGTTTTCTTGCCACTGTATATATATATATATAAACAAACCAGGGAGCGAGCACTCCAGTCAACACATTCCAAAATCAACAACAACAGCTTCATACATGGGTACATTATACCAGATTTTACCACATGTTGAAAAATTCTTAAATCTAAGCTTTTTCCGAATAAAATGGTGGAAATTTAGTTTGCAATGAACGGCCGTGAGGGTGGTTTACATTAACGTTGTTGGCAGGCTTAAGCAATTCACGGCCATTCATTGCAAACTAAATTTCCACCATTTTAATCGACAAAGCTTAGATTTAAGAATTTTTCAACATGAGGTAAAATCTGGTATAATGTACCCATGCATGAAGCTGTTGTTGTCGGTTTTTGAATGTGTTGACTGGAGTGCTCTCCCTGGTTCGTTTATATTTTATTTTTGATACGCACCCGCACTGAAAGCTTAGTTCAGGTTGAGTGCTACCCCTCCCCATGTGTTTTTCATATGTATCTCTTGGGTATGCACCCCTCCCTGCCACAGGTACTCCTCCTCCAGGTTCTATTTAACCTTGATCTACAGGAAGGATTTGTTCCTCAGTAAGTGAGTTTATCCTATGAAGGGCAGTCATTAGGTTTGCGGAGTAGGACCTGCCAGAGGGTGGTTTACATTGACGTTGTTGGCAGGCTTAAGCAATTCACGACCGTTCATTGCAAACTAAATTTCCACCATTTTATTCAACATGTGGTAAAATCTGGTATAATGTACCCATGCATGAAGCTGTTGTTGGTTTTTGACTGGAGCGCTCTCCTCCTAGGTTTGTTTGTATTTTATTTTTGAGACACACCTGCACTGAAAGCTTAGTTCAGGTTGAGTGCTACCCCTCCCCTATATGTGTTTTATATATACATATATATATATATATATTTCACTTGCGCTTGCGTGTTTAAATTCATTCTATCTTTTGACCATTATAAGAGGTCGGTGTCCATCTCAACCGCTTGGCCCAAAGACTAACAAGAGGTCGACTACAAACCAAAATTTGAAAGCTAGACGCATCTATGTGAAGTTTAGAAATAAATCATGCTGACCATCAGGCTCATTACCTCTCCACTGAATATCTCCTAATATTATAAGTGCATTCATTAACCACTTGGCTGTGAAGGAAGCGCAGAGTGTGTTGTCTCGATCGCACTTAGAGTGTGGACGATGCGCTGAGCATGTCCTCACATTGCATTATTCCGGCCGATCACTGTGGTCTCCCGGTGCTGGCTGACATCTTTGAAGTCAGCCCTGCCTCCGGGACCCGGCCAGCGTACTAACATCATTACGCCAGGTGCGATGACGTTTGTTTTGTGCACCCCCCACTAGAGCAGGGAGAGTGCCTGTGTAAGGATTCGCACCCGCTGGTGCCGTAAGAAGAGGTAACCCAGTGCTCCCTCACCATGATATTTCATGCCAGCATCTCTTCTACATGATCCTAGGTTCCTGCATGGCTATGCACCAGCCACAGGTGCTTCTAATCACCAGTCCTGTGCTACACTATGAAAGGGTGGAGTACCCATAATCCAATGCTTCTGCAGTGCTATCCTTAGACTACACTTACTCTCAGAAAAGCAAGAAGCCTGTTCATTTATCTGATCCCAGTTCTGCCTACAGAGATTCCTCATCTACAGCGGCCACCTACAGAGATCCCTCATCTACAGCTCCTTCCTACAGAGACCCCTCTGCTTCAGTTCCGCTCAAAAACCTCTCTGCTACAAGTTTCCTTTGCCCTCCGTGTCCTCCTGTGAGTTCCTTTTGTATCTGTCTCCTACTATCCATTTGTGTTTATATACACTATGGGCTATATTACAAAGTTGGTGCTAACTTAACCAGAGCTGTTGTATACTTAAAACCTCCATAGGCTATAATGGCTCTGGTAAGTTTCCAACAGCTCTGGTAAAGTTAGCACCAGCTTTGTAATATAGCCCCATATTGCCAAAAGTATTCTCTCACCTGCCTTGACTCGCATATGAACCTAAGTGACATCCCATTCCTAATCCATAGGGTTCAATATGACGTCGGTCCACCCTTTGCAACTATAACAGCTTTAACTCTTCTGGGAAGGCTGTCCACAAGGTTTAGGAGTGTGTTTATGGGAATTTTTGACCATTCTTCCAGAAGCTCATTTGTGAGGTCACACACTGATGTTGGGCGAGAAGGCCTGGCTCTCAATCTGTTTTGAAAGTGAAGTGGTTAAGCAGCTGACTTGTAATAAGTCACAGGTCTATAGATGGGAGGGATACATATAGATGAGAAAGGAAACTCTTGTGCTGGGATGGGAAACCTTGTCGGATTGTTTGTATGGCTGAGTTTGATGTTAGTATGGAATGGTATTGTAGAGCAGGAGCAGGAGCTGGCATCTACTTTTCATACCAGCTTGGGTAGTTGCTTAAGGAAATGTTAACTCCACAATCAGGGTTATTCAGAGAGAGGTGAAAACCAGGAGAATTGGCAGGAGAAGAGAACAATCTAGACCAAATCGCTGGTTTGGAAAGTGAGATAAATGGGAGAATTTTTCTGGTTTGGCTATTTTGACCTAGAATTTTCACTTCTCCAGTCTTTCTTCTGGTTTTCACCTCTCTCTGAATAACCCTGAATGTAGAATTAGCCACTGATTGTTTCAGTGATGGTCTTCAACTAAGCCAGCAATGTGGCTTGCCATATATTTTTTTTGATTGTTGGTATACTTATTCTACAATGAAAAGATAGAAGAGTAAACTGGAAATGGTTTGCTTTGTCTAAATTCCTTGATACAGTTAATAATGTATCTGTTTATACATAAAACTTCCTTACGAGTAGGAACTCATGTTGAGGGACAGTACTTGCACTTTCAATTCTCCTTTGTCATGTCAGAAACTGAAATTATTTTTATTCTTAGTAAATGAGGTTTTTCTTCCGTGTCGCTTGCTGCAATAGACTTAAGGAGAATTTATCAACAAGCTGGATGGTTATTTGCAATCATAAAGAAATCTCTTATCTGCAGCTCTCAATGGCAACTACATGAGCAGTATAAATGTTTTGTACTTGCTTTTTGCAGAAAACTCACAGTTCATTTAGTAACAATGATAAAATGATAAGCAGCGCAGGCCGATCAAAGTGCGAAGTGGAAAATATAGAAAATGCTACCATACAACACGCATACTAATCATATCTCAATGGAATATATTGTAGAGTTTTCACTTGCAATTGTTTTGCTAACTTTTAAAAGGTGGCATTAGATTCTCTATTATGGAAGTAATAGATAATTTATATTTCTTAGATATATTTTGTCTTTGATTACAATAATTCAGAATTAATATTAGAATATTATCAGTAATTTATGATATTCTACATAATATCTAACAGAAATCGGTGTGCAAAGGCTATTAAAATATGCCATATAGATCCTCCTTGGCCTTATTCACAGGCAATGTTGGGCTGACCAACTTTATGGTGGGCTGCAGTCCAGGTGCCCGCCTTGGTTGCCCTGCATGCCTTTCTTAGAAGTTGAATGAAAATCAAAAGGGTTTTCTTTTGTCTGTTTGTTAAAAGCAGACCTGTCTATGAAATAGTGCCAGTGCTGCCTGGCACTCAGAAATGATTGAGTAATGCACCCCATTCTCAATTTTCATTGCCTAAGAACAGCAAGGATTGCCTTACTCACATGTCACTAATCCTACAAAACCCTCAGTAACGCAGTTCCTCCCTACCTGTCTTCATTAATCACCAAATACACCCCAGCCCGCCCCGCAAGATACAACAATGACCTGCTGCTGGCATCCTCAATCATTAACTCTTCAAGTACCAGACTGCAGGACTTTTCACGTGCGGCACTGACCCTATGGAATGCGCTTCCTCGCAATAACAGACTGTCCCCAAATCTGGCTTCATTTAAATGGTCCCTAAAGACCCTTCTGTTTTATGGAAGTGTAGCGCGGTGCTAAAAATCTTGCTGTGGCAGTACCTATTTTTGGCCACAAGATGGAGACTATCGCAATCAGAGATGCTGGACTTTGGGACTACTATAACTGGCATGCTTTGCAAGAAGCCAGGAAGTGGGTGGAGACTGGAGTCTTACATCCTCTGCCTCGTGGAGAAAGTTCCAGAGCGCGCCAGGGGATGAGAGAAAGCAGACGCACTGAGGAGACCGCTGGAGGAGCTAGGCCAAAGCCCGAGGGAGACCTGTAATTCCTATTTGGGTCACTCAACCTGAGGAGAAGGAGACTTGCCAGTACCCAGACAACAGCTGCAGACCGGCGGAATCGAACGGAGAGCAGGCGGGGAGCTGGACAAGCTGCATGAAGGTAGACAACGGATCCGGCCGCTAGTATCCCCAGTCAAAATCGGGTGGAGAGACGTCCTGGGTCAGCGGAGCAGTCATCAGATGGGTGAGAGGCCTCCAAGGCTGTTTGTATGATTAAAGGACGCTCTGCTGTTTTTCTCTTTTAAGTTTACAGGGCCCCAACTGACTAGTCGAAGACTTTCCTTTAATAAATTCACTGGCCAGTTGAACAGTACCCGGGTACCACACACACACACAGATACGCCTCTTACATTCTGGAACTTAACCTGTACAGGACTCATTTCCTTTTACGAATCGGAACGGGGGTTAAAAGACAAAGATACGTTCCGAATACATTTTTCTCTTTTTCCGCTGCGCGTTTGCCGTAATACGAAAGGGATTGTATGTTTGGGGTTTTCGCTACGGGTCCCTTTTTCTGAACTATCGGGAAATTGCATTGCTTTTATGTTCGGTTGCGAATATTTTATTTTCCGAAATACGAAGCCTCGTGTTTCGTTTCTTTTCCGCTACGCGTTTTACCGGGATACGAAAATACTGTAATAATACTTGTGAATACCGTGTCTCAACATCTGCTCAAATATTTTAGTAAACTATATAAATATAAAAACTTACAACTGTGTTGGAGTATATTTATTCCCTAGTGCGGGGAGACTGACCCGTGGTTCATTTTCAGCGGCTCCTCCGGGAGTGAGCGCTACACGTGGGGGCTCATTTCCGGGATCCAGTCTCTGGAAAAACCGCATTTAAAGGGTTAAATATGGATCCAGACACTGTTGCCGAGTGGTGTGGGGAGCACAGTAGCCAGTCGGAATGTTGTATAGTCATGGATATTCCAGCAGACACTTGGGCTGAAGATCAGATTCGCCAGGCCGTGGCCACGCTAGCACCATCATCGGGGGTTAATTCTGGACATTAAAAAAAAACCAGATACCTCTCACATGTATGTTCTTCTCGAATGGAGAAGGGTGTTCCGCCATGTTTTCAGGGCACGAGCGTGAAACTGGCCGAAGAGGTGGAAGTCCAACTAATTAAGCCAAGTACGCCACGTGGTGAATCCGCAAGTGTCCCTGCGTCTAGTCCGTTGGCCATGATAGGGCCTGAATTTATCGTGGCTATTGGAGATCTGCTGGCTAAATGTCAGAAAACAAGCCCTCCTCTCACTAACTTCGGTTATCGACGGTTAAGAAATTTTACAGGAAACGTACCAACTCCGGCGGGAGAAAAAACCTTTGAAGAATGGGTGGAACAGGCGATGCAGGCTCTGGATGAGTGGGATGTCCCTGAGGCCCAGAAAAAGCAAAGGATTACCGAGAGCTTAAAGGGACCTGCGTCAGAAGCGGTGAGAAACCTGAAACTGAGCAGAAAAGATTGTACTGCTTTAGATTACTTAAACGTTCTTGAAGAAGTTTTTGGACGAACTGAAAAGGCGGCTGAACTGGTATATCAGTACGAACACACCTATCAGAAAAGAGGAGAGAGAATGACCGAGTACATGAGGCGCCTGGATAAGATTCTACACCAGATACTCCTGAAGAAAGGGGCCGAATCGGCCGAAGTAGATAAGATCCGAATAAAACAGATCCTGAGGGGCTCTCAACCTCTAGATCCAGTGATGATGCAGCTGAGAAGCAGAGCAGGTAGTCAAGAGTTAAAGTACCTGGAACTGATTCGAGTTGTGCGAGAGGAAGAGGCTTTACTAGAAGAGAAATCTTTCAGGCGGGGGGAAAGGGCGTATGCACAACCTGTGAGACATAGCGGCGGCCTGCAGCCTGAAAGCGACTCTCTAGATACCTATGGGTCGGATGAGGACGAACAAGAACACCTAGTTGGTTTTAAATCTACAGAGAGGGCTGCTAAAGAATCGAACCTCCCTGAACGGGATGAATTGTCCAAAACCGTCAAGAAAGTTCAGGAAGCTCAAGTTGAATTGCAACAAGCGCATGCGGAACTGTGCCGGGTATTGATGAAGGTGACAGAAATGCAGGCAGAAATGCAGAAATTCCTCACAGGTATGCAGACGACGGAAGTTGCTGTGGCGTCTGGTCCAAATCTTTTAACCAACTCTCAACAAGCAACTACGTCTCTCTCTCTAAGAAGAGATGTTTCGGGTGTGGAGAGATGGGCCATTTCCGCGCACAGTGCAAAGGCCGGAAGCCTGAGAAGGATAGAGTCAAGGGACTGTTGGAAGCCCTGGAAGGACTGTTATCTACCTCACCGGCGGGAAACGCCAGAGGGCACCAGTAAAGGAGCAACCTGAGTGCCCGAGGGTTGAACCCCGCTCCAGAAACCAAGCAAAGACTAAGAGGGCGAGGAGGCCCAAAGCCGAGCCAATTGTAGAGCCTGCCAGGACTGAGAGAGTCACTCCCTTAGCATCCGGGTCTACGTCATGGGGAAGCAATGCACACCCAAAACCTGCACGGGCAAGAAAAAGGCCAGGGCACAGCAAACTGGGTCTAAGCGTCCGGATACCGCCACCAATTTTCCTGACCAACTGATAGGTCCTTCTCCTATTGTGCCAATCCAAGTGGAAGGAGTCTACACCAAAGCCCTGTTAGATTCAGGGGCTCAAGTGACATTGATCTACAGAGACTTCTACGAGAAACACTTAAAGCACATTCCTTTGCAAGAACTGAAGGATTTGGAAATATGGGGTATCGGCACTGAGAAACTCCCTTATGACGGGTACCTGCAAGTAAAGTTGGAGATCGGATCTGAAGTCATCGGGCAGTCTGGGGGTTGTGATGCATTGGCCATTGTGTGTCCTCGACCCTCGGGTGCGAACAGAAGCTCCCTGATAGTGGGGACGAATACTGACCTAGTGCGGCGTCTCCTGACGCCTATCGTGTTGGAAGAAGGTTCAACTCAAGGAGTACACCCAATGTTACGTCCGGTCTATCAGAGGATGGTCGAAGAACGAAAGGCACCTGCCGAAGTGGGAAGACTGTGGAGACTGGGTGGAACGGAGAAGGTTCCGCAAGCAGGAGAAGTAGCGAGCTTCCGGGCTTCAGTCAAGTTGAACGGATCGCAACCCGGTCCCTATGTGGTGCTGGGAACCGATTTTGATCATGGGAGTGAAACCGGAGTCGAAGTAATTCCTGAAATAATCTCCACCAAGGCTCTGAAGAGAACACGAGGAAGAGTCTCGGTCAGTGTGTGCAATGTGACGGATTCTCCAGTGGTTCTTAAAGCACGAATGCCTATCGGGCAAGTAGAGTCTGCTACACCCCTCTCTACTGATTCAGGAGGGGGAAAAGTAAAGAGATTCCAGATGAAAGATTCTACCCCAAGGACGCTCCCATTTCACCTGAGTGGAAGAAACGTCTTCAGTCTCAAGTCTTAAAGTGGAAGGAATTGTTCTCGAAAGATGAGTTCGATGTGGGCCTGGCTAAGAGTACTGAACATCGTATTCGACTACAAGAAGACAAGCCGTTTCGTGAAAGATCAAGGCGAGTTCCGCTAGGAGACTTAGATGATCTGCGAGAGCAGCTGAACGAATTACAAAGAACCAAGGTGATTCAAGAGTCCAGGGGTCCATATGCATCTCCAATAGTGTTGGTCCGGAAGAAAAATGGTTCTGTCCGCTTATGCATAGACTATCGCACATTAAACCGGAGAACCATCCCCGATCAATATGCCACTCCTCGGATTGAAGACGCCCTACAGTGTTTGTCTGGAGCAAAGAGGTTTAGTGTACTAGACCTGCGAAGTGGGTATCACCAGATACCAATGCATCCTGAAGACAAGGAGAAAACTGCGTTCATCTGCCCACTGGGGTTCTTTGAATTCAACAGAATGCCTCAAGGCCTTACGGGGGCTCCAGCCACGTTCCAACGGTTGATGGAGAAGACAGTCGGGGATATGAATCTAATCGAAGTATTAGTGTACCTGGATGACATAATTGTGTTTGGGAAGACTCTGGAAGAACATGAGCAACGTCTGGAGAAGGTCTTGAAGAGGCTCCATGAAGAGGGGCTGAAACTGTCTCTGGAGAAATGCCAATTCTGTCTGCCGTCTGTTACGTTTCTAGGACATGTGGTCTCAGCAGAAGGTGTTTCGACAGACCCTCGGAAGTTGGAGGCCGTAGCTTCTTGGCCTAGACCCCGAAACGTCACTGAACTTAGATCTTTCTTGGGGTTCTGTTCATACTATCGAAGATTTGTGGGAGGATTTGCGAAAATAGCTCAACCACTGAACAAACTCCTGCAGAAGGAAACCACAGAAGAAGGCTGCAAGGTCTCTGACAAAAACCCGTCAGCTCCGGGGCCAAGGAAAGCTCGAGAGTCTATACAAGGTGAATGGACCAGTCAATGTGAAGGAGCTTTTGTAAAGTTGAAAGAGAGTCTAACCCGAGCTCCTGTTTTGGCCTATGCGGACCCTCATAAGCCGTATGAACTACATGTGGATGCCAGCCGAGAAGGTCTGGGAGGAGTCCTATATCAGGAGTATGATGGATTGCTGAGGCCTGTGGCGTACGTGAGCCGGAGCCTTGCGCCTTCAGAGAAGAACTATCCTACTCACAAGCTGGAGTTCCTAGCCTTGAAGTGGGCAGTGGTGGACAAGTTGAAAGACTATCTGTATGGAGCTGAGTTCGTGATTAAGACGGATAATAATCCTCTCACCTATATCCTTACTACTGCAAAACTGGACGCAACGGGACATCGGTGGTTGGCCGCTCTGTCAGGGTTTCGGTTCAGCCTGAAGTATCGCCCTGGGGTGAATAATCGAGATGCTGATGCGTTATCGAGAAGACCCTATACTACAGAATGGACTCAGTTGACTCCAGATGGGGTGCAAGCTTTGTGTCAAGGAACAGAGCGCCGGGTCAAAGGAGGGATTGAAGCAGAGGCCATAGGAGTTATGGCTGCGGCTGTTCCTGAGTTCTACTGTAACCCTACGCAGTTAAGGGATGAAAGTTTACCTACCTTTTCAAGACAGGACCTGAAAGCAGATCAGGCCAGAGATCCTTTAATTGCCTTGACCCTAAAGGCCCTGACTGCAAACCAGCGAGAGATTTTGTTAACCAACTCCCCGAGTGGAGCCAGGTTGGTCTACAAAGAATGGGAGCGGTTAAAGATGCTGCATGGGGTGGTCTACCGAAGGGGCCCCTCCAACTACGCGGAAGAGATTCAACAGTTATTCCTCCCCACTAAACATAGGGAGAGTGTGCTGCGATCACTACATGATGAGCATGGACATTTGGGTGCAGAGAGAACTTTTAAGCTGGTGCGAGATAGGTTTTATTGGCCTTGTATGAGGGCTGAAGTGGAAAGTTATTGTCATTCCTGTCTGAGGTGTATTCAGAGAAAGACTCTACCGACCCGAACTGCTCCAATGAGCCATCTGCAGAGTCAGGGACCCATGGATTTGGTGTGCATTGACTTCTTGTGCTTAGAGCCGGATGCTAGTGGGCAAGGGAACATTCTAATAGTGACTGATCATTTCACTCGTTACGCCCAAGCATTTTCCACGAAAGATCAACGCGCTCCAACAGTAGCCAAAGTGTTGATGGAAAAATTCTTTGTTCATTACGGACTGCCAAGAAGGATACACTCTGATCAGGGTAGAGACTTTGAAAGCAGACTGGTGGGGCAATTGTTGGAGTTGTTGGGAATCCAGAAGACCCGAACTACACCATATCACCCTCAAGGTGATGCTCAGCCTGAAAGGTTTAATCGCACACTGCTAAACATGTTGGGGACCTTGTCGAATGTGGAGAAGCAGAGTTGGAGTCGGCACATAGCTACTCTGGTGCACGCATATAACAGTACGGAGAGTGATGCAACTGGATACTCACCGTACCGTCTTATGTTCGGAAGAGAGGCTCGACTGCCGGTTGATTTGGCATTTGGGTTATCTCTAGACCAGACGTCAGTAGCTTCCCATAGAAACTACGTGGATAGACTTCGAAAGAATTTGGCTTCTGCATTTGAACAGGCCCGGTTGACCTTGGGAAACAGGGAGCAAAGAAACAAAAGGAACTATGACCTGAAAGTTCGAATACAAGATCTACAGCCCGGTGATAGGGTTCTATTGAAGAACTTGGGTGCTGCTGCGAGACACAAGTTGGCGGATAGGTGGAGTTCCCAGGTTTACATTGTCTGCAAACAGTTACCAGGTCTACCAGTGTATCAGATTCGGCCGGATGGAAAGGCTGGGCCTCTCAAGAACTGGCACCGGAATCATTTGTTACCTTTGAGAGAGGCTGTGAGAATGCCAGTTGGGGACGAACCGCCTCTGCCAAATCCGCCTGTTCCATGTTTGCCTCCTGTTACTCGGTCTCAACAGACCCGGGTGTCGAAGAGAGCGAAAGGGACAGTGAAGAAGAAAGTTTCTGTCTGGACTGGATACGCTCGCCGGAGCCTGAAGAGGTTGTCGTTGTCCCTGAGCGGTGGGAGAGTAACTTGAGGCCTGAAGCTCCTGAATTCTTGTTGGAAGTCCCCGAGATTGTTGATATCCCTGAGCCTCTTGAATTTCAGTTGGAAGTCCCTGAGGCTGTGGGGATCCCGGTAGCTCCGGAAGCTTATTCAGGTGATTACATGTCACGTCTCGGCCTTGCCCCCTGCTGGTGGTAGCAGGGATTCCTGTTGTTTTGTTTTCAGCCTGCAGGCCCTCTGTTGGGCTAATTGGTCTGCGGGCACATGACCTGTTCTGCCCTATAAGTACGACCAGGATTCCCCTTGATCCTTGGACCAGGATAGTCTTTCATACCTAGTCCCTGTATGCTGGTTTACTTTGATTTGCTGTGTATGACCTCTGGCTCATGTATTTAGGATCCCTCTCTTGCCTGACCCCTCTAGTATGATATTCCGTGTATGACCTTTGGCTCTTGTATTTGGATCTCTCTTCTGTCTGTCCCCTGTACTGTACCGTGCTTTGGAATCTGTATGCCTGCATTTATTGTCTGTCTGGTTTATGTTTTGTTCGTCTTGCAAACCTAGTCTAGTTAGTATTTCGAGACCACCTTTCAAGGATCTCAGTCAGGGCTTAGGGATCTTTCTAGTTTCTGTTAATATCTTGCTTTGTTCCCTGGAATCTGTATACCTGCATTTATTGTCTGTCTGGTTTATGTTTTGTTCGTCTTGCAAACCTAGCCTAGTTAGTATTTCGAGACCACCTTTCAAGGATCTCAGTCAGGGCTTAGGGATCTTTCTAGTTTCTGTTAATATCTTGCTTTGTTCCCTGGAATCTAGTTTCTGTTATAATCTTGCTTTGTTCCCTGGAAGCTGTATACCTGTCCTTAAGGCTTCATCTCTGCAGATTGGGGGTTCCCCCTCACCCTATAGGGGGCTCCCCGTTACATTATCCTGGTCCCAGAATAGAAGCTGGCAGGTATGTCTCATATGTATGAAGCTGTATTGAACTTGGTGCTTGCTATGCTGAAAGAGCTGCAGAGGTTAATGGAGGCTCTGAGCCTATCACCTGCTGCAGCTAACGATGCAGCACCACCCTGCACTACTTGCAAATCCATGTATGAGAAGGAAAGACGCAGGTTGTATGGTCTCTGTTTTTATTGTGCAGATCCAAATCACACTATTGAGCATTGTGTATTAAAACCTGTTAAGCAATGGCAGGGGAACCATATATTCAGGTATCGCTCTGGAGGTACTGGTGTGTCCTCCATAGGCATCCAGACTGGCAGAATAGCCACCTCAAATCTGGTGAATCATGGGATCACTATGCCCTCGTCTCCCAGTGAGGTTTCAGTGTCTCCGGTTGGGAATGCTATGCTAGCCATGTCTGTATCCACTAGTACGCTGCCAGCCATGTCTGTATCCACTGGCACGCTGCCAGCCATGCCTGTATCCGCTGGCACGCTACCAGCTATGTCTGTATCCACTGGCACGCTGCCAGCCACGTTTGTATCCACTGGCACGCTGCCAGCCATGTCTATATCCACTGGAACACTGCCAGCCAGGTCTATATCCACTGGCACGCTGCCAGCTATGCCTGTTCCCACTGGCAATGAAATGCCAGCCATGTCTGTATCTACTGACACGATGCCAGTCATGTCTGCTTCCCCTGGCACGCTGCCAGCCATGCCTGTTTCCACTGGCAATGAAATGCCAGCCATGTCTGTATCTACTGGCACGCTGCCAGCCATGCCTGTTCCCACTGGCAATGAAATGCCAGCCATATCTGTATCTATTGGCACGATGCCAGCCATGTCTGTATCTACTGGCACGATGCCAGCCATGTCTGTATCTACTGGCACGATGCCAGCCATGTCTGTATCTACTGGCACGATGCCAGCCATGTCTGTATCCACTGGCATGATGCCAGCCATGTCTGTATCCACTGGCACGCTGCCAGCCATGCCTGTTCTCACTGGTAATGAAAAGCCAGCCATGCCTGTTCCCACTGGCAATGAAATGCCAGCCATGTCTGTATCCACTGGCACGCTGCCAGCCATGTCTGTACCTACTGGCACGCTGCCAGCCATGTCTGTATCTACTGGCACGATGCCAGCCATGTCTGTATCTACTGGCACGATGCCAGCCATGTCTGTATCCACTGGCACGCTGCCAGCCATGCCTGTTCTCACTGGTAATGAAAAGCCAGCCATGCCTGTTCCCACTGGCAATGAAATGCCAGCCATGTCTGTATCCACTGGCACGCTGCCAGCCATGCCTGTTCTCACTGGTAATGAAAAGCCAGCCATGCCTGTTCCCACTGGCAATGAAATGCCAGCCATGTCTGTATCTACTGGCACGAAGCCAGCCATGTCTGTATCCACTGGCACGCTGCCAGCCATGCCTGTTCTCACTGGTAATGAAAAGCCAGCCATGCCTGTTCCCACTGGCAATGAAATGCC
Organism: Leptobrachium leishanense; assembly: GCA_009667805.1. Lineage (NCBI taxonomy): Eukaryota > Metazoa > Chordata > Amphibia > Anura > Megophryidae > Leptobrachium > Leptobrachium leishanense. Next base: position 137,286,813 of record CM019064.1, on the reverse strand, counting down.
AGCCATGTCTGTATCCACTGGCACGCTGCCAGCCATGCCTGTTCTTACTGGTAATGAAAAGCCAGCCATGCCTGTTCCCACTGGCAATGAGATGCCAGCCATGTCTGTATCTATTGGCACGATGCCAGCCATGCCTGTTCTTACTGGTAATGAAAAGCCAGCCATGCCTGTTCCCACTGGCAATGAGATGCCAGCCATGTCTGTATCTACTGGCACGATGCCAGCCATGTCTGTATCTACTGGCACGAAGCCAGTCATGTCTGTATCCACCGGCACGATGCCAGCCATGTCTGTATCCACTGGCACGCTGCCAGCCATGCCTGTTCTCACTGGTAATGAAAAACCAGCCATGCCTGTTCCCACTGGCAATGAAATGCCAGCCATGTCTGTTTCTACTGGCACGAAGCCAGCCATGTCTGTATCCACTGGCACGCTGCCAGCCATGCCTGTTATCACTGGTAATGAAAAGCCAGCCATGCCTGTTCCCACTGGCGGTGAAATGCCAGCCATGTCTGTATCCACTGGCACGCTGCCAGCCATGCCTGTTCTCACTGGTAATGAAAAGCCAGCTATGCCTGTTCCCACTGGCAATGAGATGCCAGCCATGTCTGTGTCTACCGGCACGAAGCCAGCCATGTCTGTATCTACTGGCACGATGCCAGCCATGTCTGTATCTACTGGCACGATGCCAGCCATGTCTGTATCTACTGGCACGAAGCCAGCCATGTCTGCATCCACTGGCACGAAGCCAGCCATGTCTGTATCCACTGGCACGAAGCCAGCCATGTCTGTATCCACTGACACAAAGCCAGCCATGTTTGTATCTACTGGCACGAAGCCAGCTATGTCTGTATCCACTGGCACGCTGCCAGCCATGCCTGTTCTTACTGGTAATGAAATGCCAGCCATGTCTGTAGCTACTGGCACGAAGCCAGCCATGTCTGTTCCCACTGGCAATGAAAAGCCAGCCATGTCCGCTTCCCCTGGCAAAAAGCCAGCCATGTCTGTATCTACTGGCATGAAACCAGCCATGTCTGTATCTATTGGCACGAAGCCAGCTATGTCTGTATCCACTGGCACGCTGCCAGCCATGCCTGTTCTTACTGGTAATGAAATGCCAGCCATGTCTGTAGCTACTGGCACAAAGCCAGCCATGTCTGTTCCCACTGGCAATGAAAAGCCAGCCATGTCCGCTTCCCCTGGCAAAAAGCCAGCCATGTCTGTATCTACTGGCATGAAACCAGCCATGTCTGTATCTATTGGCACGAAGCCAGCTATGTCTGTATCCACTGGCACGCTGCCAGCCATGCCTGTTCTTACTGGTAATGAAATGCCAGCCATGTCTGTAGCTACTGGCACGAAGCCAGCCATGTCTGTTCCCACTGGCAATGAAAAGCCAGCCATGTCCGCTTCCCCTGGCAAAAAGCCAGCCATGTCTGTATCTACTGGCATGAAGCCAGCCATGTCTGTATCTACTGGCATGAAGCCAGCCATGTCTGTATCTACTGGCACGAACCCAGCCATGTCTGTATCCACTGGCACGAAGCCAGCCATGTCTGTTTCCACTGGCACGATGTCAGCCATGTCTGTTCCCACTGGCACGATGTCAACCATGTCTGTTCCCACTGGCACGATGCCAGCCATGTCTGCTTCCCCTGGCACGAAGCCAGCCATGTCTGCTTCCCCTGGCACGAAGCCAGCCACGTCTGCTTCCCCTGACACAAAGCCAGCCATGTCGGGTATTGGTAATGAGAAGCCAGCCATGTCGGGTACTGACAATATGTCATTTGTGATGCCTGAGGCTGGTACCTTGCCAGTGGTGTCCGGGACAAGCTGTATGTCAGCAATGACAGCTGCACCCAGGTTAGACGAGACAGCTGTGACCACGTTTTGTTATGAGGCCGATGTGCCTGGATTGGCACATGAGACCACTGTGCCCTTGCCCCACAGTGAGTCCAGTGTTGTCCCCACCATTGTCAAGCCTTGTGAGGTGGTCACAAAGTCTATGTCTTGCTCTAAGAGAAGACAAGAAAAGGTGATCAACCCTAGCCAATCTGGTTCTGAAACTGCCACACTTTGTTCTGGTTCCATTGATACTACACCCTCTGAGTCCGAGGTTGCCTTACTCCGCACAGTAATCAGGGAAATTCAGCAAGCTGGTGGTTTAAAGGGTATTGAGATCCCTAAATCACATTGTGTTCCCACGGAATATATACGGACGCCTTCTGGCTTTTGGATGCGTGAGAGGCACTGGGTAGTGCTCCAGAGACACCCTGACATTCTGAAAGGGCTGTTGGAAGACTCTGATTCAGATGATCCACAATATACTCCTCCTGGGGAGAGGTGTAAGACTGTTGTGGCGCCAACTGTACCATGTCCTGGTGATGTCCCATATCCCGAGTGTTTACCAGTCATGCACACACCCTGTACTGTATTGGTCGGGGCCACGTTTAATGGCAAGGTCATTGTCTCTGGGGTAGACAGTAAGTCCACTGTGTCTTGTGGTTCCACTGTGAGTTGTAATATACAATCTCAGGGCAAGACTACTGTCACTGGATCTGGCAGTACCTCTATTGCCTCTATGTGCCATGGTGTGGACGGAACTCCTAGATCACGGTCCAGGAGACGCAAGAGGACTAACCATAAACAACTGGGACTGATGATTCACTCCGTTCAAGGTCCAAGGTACTCATGCCATCGGACCCTCAGGTACGAGACCCTAGCCCGGTTGCCGAGGGTTGTGTACGGGCCTCTAATGGTGCAGTGATCTGCAGAGAGGACCTGGAGGTTTATGAAAGAGCTTTGCTTGCTCAGGCACAAACTGACTACTCTGAGTCTGAGCGGGATTCCAATGGGTACTGGTGACTGGTCTTATCCGTTTTCATGCCATCCATGTTTTCTTTCTTGGGTGCCCAGGAGGTCACCCGTAAGGGAGGGGGTTATGTCACGTCTCGGCCTTGCCCCCTGCTGGTGGTAGCAGGGATTCCTGTTGTTTTTGTTTTCAGCCTGCAGGCCTCTGTTGGGCTAATTGGTCTGCGGGCACATGACCTGTTCTGCCCTATAAGTACGACCAGGATTCCCCTTGATCCTTGGACCAGGATAGTCTTTCATACCTAGTCCCTGTATGCTGGTTTACTTTGATTTGCTGTGTATGACCTCTGGCTCATGTATTTAGGATCCCTCTCTTGCCTGACCCCTCTAGTATGATATTCCGTGTATGACCTTTGGCTCTTGTATTTGGATCTCTCTTCTGTCTGTCCCCTGTACTGTACCGTGCTTTGGAATCTGTATGCCTGCATTTATTGTCTGTCTGGTTTATGTTTTGTTCGTCTTGCAAACCTAGTCTAGTTAGTATTTCGAGACCACCTTTCAAGGATCTCAGTCAGGGCTTAGGGATCTTTCTAGTTTCTGTTAATATCTTGCTTTGTTCCCTGGAATCTGTATACCTGCATTTATTGTCTGTCTGGTTTATGTTTTGTTCGTCTTGCAAACCTAGCCTAGTTAGTATTTCGAGACCACCTTTCAAGGATCTCAGTCAGGGCTTAGGGATCTTTCTAGTTTCTGTTAATATCTTGCTTTGTTCCCTGGAATCTAGTTTCTGTTATAATCTTGCTTTGTTCCCTGGAAGCTGTATACCTGTCCTTAAGGCTTCATCTCTGCAGATTGGGGGTTCCCCCTCACCCTATAGGGGGCTCCCCGTTACATTACAGTTCTATGCCTTCACTGGAGGGATCATACTCTGAAGAAACGTCTGCTCCAGTGATAGAGAGAAGAATTGAGCCGACGCCTATAGTACTTCCACCTGAAGAGGAACTGATTGAGCCAGAACCCAAACGCTCTGTTCGACCGCCCCAACGACTCACCTACGACTCACCAGGACATAGCACTGAAGAAGCCATCACCACGCTGCGGAGGTTGCCCGAAGTGTCTGCTATGCTAGCTGAGGTAGCCCAAAATATGAGTCAACTTGAGGAAGTGTTCCTAACTCACTGTATGTATGCTGCTAAACCTGTACATGTTACGTAAATTGTATTCAAATATTGTGGAACGTAATGTAACTGTTGTACCTCCTTGGAGAGACCCAAGAGTTTTAGGAGGGGGAGAGTGTAGCGCGGTGCTAAAAATCTTGCTGTGGCAGTACCTATTTTTGGCCACAAGATGGAGACTATCGCAATCAGAGATGCTGGACTTTGGGACTACAATAACTGGCATGCTTTGCAAGAAGCCAGGATGTGGGTGGAGACTGGAGTCTTACATCCTCTGCCTCGTGGAGAAAGTTCCAGAGCGCGCCAGGGGATGAGAGAAAGCAGACGCACTGAGGAGACCGCTGGAGGAGCTAGGCCAAAGCCCGAGGGAGACCTGTAATTCCTATTTGGGTCACTCAACCTGAGGAGAAGGAGACTTGCCAGTACCCAGACAACAGCTGCAGACCGGCGGAATCGAACGGAGAGCAGGCGGGGAGCTGGACAAGCTGCATGAAGGTAGACAACGGATCCGGCCGCTAGTATCCCCAGTCAAAATCGGGTGGAGAGACGTCCTGGGTCAGCGGAGCAGTCATCAGATGGGTGAGAGGCCTCCAAGGCTGTTTGTATGATTAAAGGACGCTCTGCTGTTTTTCTCTTTTAAGTTTACAGGGCCCCAACTGACTAGTCGAAGACTTTCCTTTAATAAATTCACTGGCCAGTTGAACAGTACCCGGGTACCACACACACACACAGATACGCTTCTTACATTCTGGAACTTAACCTGTACAGGACTCATTTCCTTTTACGAATCGGAACGGGGGTTAAAAGACAAAGATACGTTCCGAATACATTTTTCTCTTTTTCCGCTGCGCGTTTGCCGTAATACGAAAGGGATTGTATGTTTGGGGTTTTCGCTACGGGTCCCTTTTTCTGAACTATCGAGAAATTGCATTGCTTTTATGTTCGGTTGCGAATATTTTATTTTCCGAAATACGAAGCCTCGTGTTTCGTTTCTTTTCCGCTACGCGTTTTACCGGGATACGAAAATACTGTAATAATACTTGTGAATACCGTGTCTCAACATCTGCTCAAATATTTTAGTAAACTATATAAATATAAAAACTTACAACTGTGTTGGAGTATATTTATTCCCTAGTGCGGGGAGACTGACCCGTGGTTCATTTTCAGCGGCTCCTCCGGGAGTGAGCGCTACAGAAGCCTACCACCTGGCTCTGTAACAAAACATCTGACTGACCCAAAAACGGTCCTCACCTCTCCCTGCATTAACATCTAATCACTGCAGTCCCCCCTCCTGTTTCTAATCCCCTCACCCATCTAGATTCTAAGTTCCCACGGGAATAGGGCCATCATGCCCTCCTGTATCTGTTGGCAGCAATACTGACCTGTCTCCTTTATTGTCGAATTGTCCTGTCTTTACCCACTGCACCATTGTACAGTGCTGAGGAATGTGTCGGCACTTAATAAGTAATAATAATAATCCTTTGCCAGATACGTGCAAGATCAATGGACCAGGGAAATGGCTCTCTCTTGTTTGCAGACTGAAAACATTAAAAGCAACAGCAGGGGTGTACCTTGCATTTTCAAAACTCAGAAAATGCTACTGCGCCAAATCTAATATGCCATTGAGCATTAAGAAAATGGGCATCAGCATTGAGTGGCCATCAATGTGCATTGAGGACTAGGGATTGGCTGCCTGTTTGAATCGGTTGGAAGGTCGATTCGAACATCGGCTGTTCGAAAGTTCGCAAGCTTTGAACTTTTCGGGACGCTCGCGGAAAGTTCGAGAAAAATAAAGTTTTCAAAAAAATTCCAAAAAATGCTTAAAAGATCTTAAAAAAATCTAAAGATAAAGAGACTCATTACTGCAGAATATAATAATAAACGGTTTATTAGATATTGAGTTAAAACGGGAATATTTTTAACATTGAAGCCTATGGGATTCTCCTGAATAAACCTGCCGAATGAAACCACCGAATAGCAGGGCATTTCGGCAACTTTTCACTGCTGGTTTTTGTTCTCTGAATAGACAAAGCATTGCTTCTCTATGGGGATTTCACTGCCCTCGAACAGACACCGACCAGGCACCGTATGTGCAGGAAATTCGCCAACATTTGGCAAACTGCTTGCTCTCTGAATAGCTGAATGGCCAGGAAAGGTACGCATACGCTGAATTTCTGTGTTCGGTTACCTTTCGGCCACAATTCGGATCTCTTTGAATAACCCTGTTAGATTCTCGGTGTCGTGCACCACCGACTAAGACACAATTTTCTGCACTTTAATGTGACAGGTGCATTTCATTTCAATATTTAACCACAGGGTCCAACTCTGCACTCTTCCACAATACCTCAGAGGGGTTACGGTGTGAAGGCACTAGCTGGCACCAAAGGCCCAATATTTGGGTGCACTGACCCGTTTACCGGACGCATATAGGGCAGTCATCAGAAATGATGGGACCCCTTACTGAACCTCATGGTGGGGCCCCCTGTAAACTTCCTCAACCCATTACAGCTTTTTGCCCCCTTACAAAACAAAAAAAGGACATAACACAGTTCCACAGCAATAAAATTCAAAGTTATGTGTGGTGTGTATGAGCATACTGTATCTGTCACGTCTGGGGCTCAGAGTTGGCCCCGGCTCCTGGCGGCGCCATCGACAAGCCGGGTGCCAGGAGTTGTGCCGGCTTCTGGAGCCCACAGGCTGGTCAGGAGGTGGGGCGTGGCATGATGACGCGTGATCTGGCTCATTGCCCTGTCGTAGAGTTTGCTTCCCTCAGTGCTGAGTGTCTCCTGGCAATTCACTACTTGGTTGATTTTTCAGTCTCCATTGTTACCTGGCTTGTATGAGAACCACCCCCCTGTACCAGCTTTGGTTATTTCTTGACCACTCTAACGCTGATTGATTTTTGACTTATATGATAGATACCCCTTGTGTACCATTTTGATTATCCCTGACCACTCTAACACTGATCGATTTGGGCTTGTGTTAGAATGCGTCCTTCTATACCGTCTGGCCTATTTCAGGTATACCCTGTCCTGTGTGTTGGTCAAACATTTCCCAATCATTGTTGGTCAAACATTTCCCACTCATTGTTGGTCAAACATTTCCCACTCGTTGGTGATAAAACATTTCCCATGGCTTCAAATCGCGTTTAAACATGAGCAAAAGTGGTAAAAATTAGCTCAGCGCACAGCGGTGAAATGGGCTCAGCACTCAGCAGTGAAAGGGTTAAAAACGGTTTTTTTTTAAAAAATCATTATTTCCTGTCCCCCAGGTTAGTACCCAGACCCCCATACACCTTTTATGGCCAATATCTTGCATATATGCCCTCTTGGAGGGGACCTTAATTTTCAAACATTCAGAAATTTTCAAAATTTTCAGAAATTTAAATGAACTATCGAATTCGATACGATACGTATCCGATACGATAGAAATTGAAATGAACTATCAAATGGATATCAACTATTGGATGTCACCTATCAAATTTGAAATGAACTATCAAATGGATATCAACTATCGAATTTGATTCGATACGATACGAATCCGATACGATAGAAATTGAATGAACTATCAAATGGATATCAACTATTGGATATCAACTATCAAAATTTAAATTAACTATCAAATGGATATCAACTATCGAATTCGATTCGATACGAATCCGATACGATACGAATCAATCCGAAATGAAATGAAATATGAAACGAAACACGAAACGAAATTAGTTACGAAATTCCAATTTTTATTTATTTAAAAACGTAACGAAACGAAACTAAACTAAACAAATTTTTCAGCCATGCACATCCCTAATATGTAATGAGCAAACAAATTGCCTGCTTCATGAATGGGAAATGGTTCAGCATGGATAGGGTTAAAAATAGGTTTTCTAATTTGTTAAGAATTGAAGACGGGTTTTCCATCTATAATAACTTGTTACTAGTGTGGCACTATTAAGAAAAAATAAAATATATATAAGTTTTTCAATATAATTTTTTAATTTTAAAGTACTAGTGCAGCAGAAATAGTAACATACACGTAATAACGTTTAATGTATGCAGAAAATAATTGTTGATTTTAATGCACTAATACACAGACACACTTCTTACACTGTCAACTTGCTAAGAATGCATTCTAATTTGCAATCTCCTTGAGCGCTGTGCTGAGTTTTAATTTTGGAGCTGCTATTTTGCCGCATGCGGTTTGATTCTATCACTGTCATTCTTGAATGTCTCAATGTTTTCCTTTTCCGACAGAGAGCTGTGTAGAACACAGAGCAGATGGTTTATCTGCCTAAGACATCCTCTGACAATTACAGACTGCATACAAGATGTGTCTTGAAAGCCATGATAATTAATATGAGACAGATGATGTCCTATGGCCCTCTACTAATAGAGAATCAAGTACCATGGTCCTAGAATCCTTATTTGTTAATTTCATCCTGTAAAAAGGAGCAGAAATGCACTTTTGAAGGGTGATTTAGCTTCTGCAATTAATTGTCTGAAGAAGTACATGTTGTCAGAATGATGGTTTCATTCATTAAACTGTGAATTGTTGCAAACTGAGAACACATTTACAGAGTGAAGTGTAAAAAGTAATGTAACAGGACATAAAAATCCTCAAACTCTCCCAGACTGAATATTTTGACATCCATTTAGTCAACCCGTTCTTCAATATAAGTAATTTTATTGTTTAAATTAATAGTAAATCCTAGGGTATCTCAGCAGTACACATTAGATTTTCTATAGCAAGCAGATAAGAAATGCTGCAAAATACATTGCTCACTCACAAATTCACGGAGAATTGACAGATTTTCAGGGCATCATACATTGTTTATTACTTAGTTTAGATTATTAATAAGGAAAGATGGGGTTCACACTACACAGCCTGACTGCTTCAATAAACAAAAGTGGTGTGGGTATGTAGAGTTCCCCTTCAAAGTGCTGTGCTACATTAAAAAAGTGGCACTCTCCAACATGGATCAATGGGTATAAAAATTAGAAATAGATGGGTACAAAATGTTCCTGGAGAGGCAACCTCCAACAAAACCTGTACAAAGAAAGGAAAGGAGGCACTCCAGCTTGGTCACCTACGGCAGGTTTATTGGAAGTACATCTACAAGCAAATTCTCACCTCGTCGCAAGCGTTTTTCAAACCCGAAAAAGACTCGTTAGGAGCTGAAACATTGCTTCTAGATGTTCCTCCAATAAACCTGCCTAGGAGAAAATGTTGGAGTACTGTTTCATTTCTTTGACCATGTGGGAATTACCTGAGTGCATTCTAATATTCTATGCAGCCAGATCATACATTGGTTTGTGGTTCAGATTATTTTTCTGTCTTGTGAGGTGTGCACTACAAAATGTATTTCTTGCCACTCACAGCTGCTGATTGTGCGCACTGTGATACAAAACCAAGCCCCATGATTTTCAAAGACCTGGGTAAGTGGTTGCTAAGCTGTCCTCAGGACCCAGTAAGATTTTAAGTATTTTGGAGGAATGCAGACTGACCTTTCCACTGCATTCAACACTGTCAACCACCCTCTCCTGCTCTCCACTCTGCGTCAACTTGGCCTCAGTGACACAGCTCTCTCCTGGTTCTCTTCATATCTCTCTCTTCGCTCCTTTAGTGTCTCCTTCGCTGGTGTCACTTCACCACTGCTTCCTCTCTCGGTTGGGGTGCCTGAAGGCTCTGTTCTGGGCCCCCTACTTTTCTCATTCTATACTGCCGCTCTGGGCAACCTCATTTCTTTCTATGGGCTCCAAAATCATCTCTATGCTGACGGCTGTGTCACTGCCTGCCTATCGGCTGTCTCCGACTGGATGACATCCTGTTTCCTAAAGCTCAACCTCTCTAAAACTGAACTTCTCATCTTCCCTCCCTCTAAATCCTCCATTCTTGCACCCATTTCCCTTCAGGTGAATGGTGTCACCATTACTACCTCACAGGCTCGTTGCTTAGGAGTCCTCTTGGATTCCGATCTATCCTTTACTCCTCACATTCAGTCACTAACCAAATCTTGCTACTTTCATCTAAAAAACATTGCACACATCCGTCCCTTTCTTAATTAGAACTCTACTAAAATGCTCATCCAAGCTCTTATTATCTCCCGCCTTGACTACTGTAACCTCCTTCTCTATCCCCTTAAAAAATCCCAGATTCTCCCTCTGCACTCTGTTATGAATACCTGTGCCAGACTCATACACCTCACCTCCCGCACCTCTCACACCTCTCCCCTTTGTCAACCTTTACACTGGTTCCCTGTTTCTGTTAGAGTCAACTTTAAAATACCTTTCCTCACGTACAACGCTCTCCATAACTGCGCCCCTGACTACATTTCCTCCCTTATTAGCAAGTGCATCCTGTCCTGACCACTTCGCTCTGCCAATGATCTGACACTATCAATTCCTCGTACCCGCACCCCAAACGCCTGCCTTCAAGACTTCTCCCCAGCTGCCCCCTTATGGAATTCCTTCGCTCGCAACTTCAGACTCTCCTCATCTCTCCAGTCCTTCAAGAAGTCTCTGAAAACACATTACTTTTGAGAAGCTTATCGGTTCACTCCATGATCCCTCATTGTTCTTTTCTTGCTGCATCTTCACACACAGTCTACATTCGCCCTGCTACTTCTTGTACTGTATTCACTCTCACATAGCGTCTAACCCCTCTCCTCTTAGATTGTAAGCTCTCGAGCAGGGTCTTCTCTCCTACTGTTCTGTGTGTGTAATGTTCATGTATATTTGTTATTCTGTCTCTTCCATTTTGCAGCACTATTGTACTTGCTGGCACTTTAGAAATGTTTGCAACTGTAACGGCAATCACTGAGCATTAAATCTAAACAGATATCTGGAAAACCTGGCCAGCGGGTCCGGAGGACAGGTTTGGGAAACAAAGGCATAGGGCAGCAATCCTCACTTTGTTTGTTCGGGAGCCACTGCGGCAAGGGATCAGTTAAGAGGAGAGCCGCATTACTGTATTACCTGTTGTCTATCAGTACACCCCCTGAAATACTGTATATTTTAAGCCTATGATAGAGACGACTGTAACACTTCTATATCTTTTGAAATGGAACTAAGAAGAAAAATCCCTAGCTTTAACCAATATGGAGATGAGCGGAAAAATGCATTAATTAACTGTAATTTTATCTCAGCTTTTGACTTCCCAGATTTCACTTTTTTCCCCCTCTGTTTCTGACTGTCTCAGCTTCTTTATTTGAAAACTCTCTCTGTCTTTTCTTTCATTCTTTCTTTCCTCTGCTTTCTTTCCTCTGCTTTCTGTGCATCTTTCTCTCTTTCTCTTTTTCTCTCTTTCACCTGTGCTTCATTCTTTCTTTCTTTACTCTGTGCCTCTTTCTTTTGCGTCTCTTCTCTCTGCACCCTCAGATGGTGCCCCCGAGTCATCTGATCGATCAGAAGACGCCCACCTTCCGCACCGCTAACAGGGGTCCGCGAGCTGACACTGTCGGCTTTTGCGGTCCACAAGCCGCCACTGCTAGCTACACAAGCCACGCAATGGGGAACATAGGGCCACCATCATTCTACAAGTTTATTTGCAAAATGTTTGTTTAGATTTCCCTTCTCCAGGTATAGAATAAAAGTAAAATCATAAACTGACTAGCCTAATTTGAAATAATGTATACAATTCTTTATTTGAATTACTATCATGCATTTAACAAACATATATCATCCGACATTTACAATATTCGTGATTTGGCGCTTCAAAAATATGCACAATATTTTCTACCGTGAATATAATCAACTGCACACAAGTAAGAGGAAATTCTCATCAAACTAAAGACATTTTCAATACATACATATAGGTATAAGTAGCGATATTCTGCATCTTCAAAATTCATACATATGTAAGATAAAGCACAAAAAAAGATTTCACATACGCAACATTCGAGAAAAAAAAACTAATTGTGATTGCACTCAGTAAATTTCCCACTCACATGTTGCTGAGCCCTAACCAGCTCTGTTGCTCGCACATATGGGGATTCTGTATTAAGGGTCCCTCCCTTCCACTGCGATGATTTTCTTCCAATTTAACAGCCAAGAAACCTCTAAAAAATCAGACACAGATACTGGGCACCAATGGTGCTGTATTATCGTACTGCAGAAAGTGCAAATTGCAAACAGAAAACTACACTTTTCTGAGCCTCCTATGTGTTGCGCCTTCAGGATTTTTAGCATAATTCTTTTGAAGCCTCTTTCCCCCAGATACAGCAGGCCAATGAACAGGTATTCTAAAGTAAAATTCAATGTATATACGTAAACAAAAATTAAAAATAAAACAATAAGCTATAGCTCTCAGAAATAAAACTTTCAACTGGAACGCATTTTGTCCCTCCTGGGACTTCCTCAGCCGGTAAAGTAATACCCCTTTTCCTCTTACTTCATTATATAGTGTCCCCAGGACTGGATTATGATCTCTATGGGCCTGGAACTGATTTGCGGTAGCTTTTCCCTGCAATTCGGGGACCCTGTGGTGCTTGCTGAATATACCGCAGGGTCACCGAAATGCAATCGGCAAAAGGAACCGAATTGAAGAGAACGAAAAGTCACCGAACGTGCTGTGACTTTTCGAATCTCTTTGGATAACCCTGAAAGGTTTTTTTCTTTTAGATTTTACATGGTCGTGTTTGGTGTTAATGCCAAAGCCAGACGCTGACCTGTCCAATGACAACTCACCTGACCTTGTGAGGTGTAAAGTTTAGTGACGCAGGGGTCCAAAGTCCCCCAGTGGTCTTTGCTGCAGTGCGGCGGGTTAGGTTTTTGATGTAACAATTCATAAAACGGATTGTGCCATCACCTCCACACTTGTTGGTGTCATGAGAAATGAGATGGTGAGTTAGTGCAGCATCGTCGTTCACTTTATAATTGAAAAGTGAACAATATTGTGGTGTTAGAAAGAATTAGAAAAAATAAATACATTTTTAATATTTAAAATTTTATTGTTACATAAAACCTGGTCATGTTTGGTATCATGATCTGGCCTTTCCAGTCATACCTCACATGACCCTGTAGCTGCTATGGAGTTGGAGATACAGGGGTCCAAATGCCCATCAATGCAGACATACAGGGTTATTCAGAGAGCGTGAAAAGCAGGAGAATGACTGGAGAATGACTGGAGAATGAAAAATTCGAGGTCAAAATAGCCGATTTGGAAACTGAGATAAAAGGGAGAATTTTTATGGTTTGGCTATTTTGACCTAGAATTTCTCATTCTCCAGTTATTCTCCTGCTTTTCACGCTCTCTGAATAACCCTGTTAGTTATCCTTTCTCTGGGTCTATTCTGGGGCATGGGCCCCATGCTGCTCCATCAGCCCCTATGTTAATCTGGCCCTGAGTGTCCCTTGATTAAACAAAATCATTTCACCTGTCCTTGCTACTGGTCGATGGAAGCTGGGCCCTTTAGTCTTCCATAAACAGTGTCCCATGGTCCATAATAGATCTTTTTGCCCTTCGGGCTAAATACACGTGTCCCAATTGTCTGGCCGTCCATAGTAAGTCCTGCAAGTCCCTTATGTGTTTCCAGAAATCTTATCCTCCTTGGCGGTCTGATTTATGTTAATATTTTTTTTAATGTCAAATCGGTACATTGTTTTGCATGTATTGTGTGTGTCAGGATTTGTTTTCCTTCTTTTTTTTATATTGAATCTACCACCATTTCCACCCAACTGCGTCGCGGCACAATCAAGAGAACCCGGAATCGGCCGGAGGACTTTGTGGGAGGACATCGGGGGGATCGCAGGGACAAGGTGAGTTACACTACAGGGTAATCCCGAGTGAGGCTCTGGGTTACCGCTTTTGGTACTGATAATTAACCGCCAGGGAGGTTAAGCTTAAGAGTCAATGTTTTACACAGTCTCTCATTTCTTCTTGATAACAACTGTTTTCTTCCCTTACAAGTCTCTCCTATACAGTCTTCCTAATTTGCCATCCAATGTATTGTTTACTTCTATTGTGTGAAGAACACAACTAATTAGTACTTATATTGCTTTATGCAGACCTTGTGCTAGAACATACAAGAAATCTTATTTTTCTACTTCTGGGAGAGAAGAAATTAACCAAAACCTTCTCGAATATAGCTAAGCATATGCCTTCCCGTTTGTTCGAGAGCTCTGCGGCAGGCTGCCTGACAGATGTTCTTTGTAGTCCTTTTCTTAATTCTACAAGACTTGTATATACCTTGTATATTAGATTTGAGAATAATGTCTCTGATTGTACTGTATGCATTATCGAGGGAATGGGATGCTTTGCCCCTTCCAAAATGCACAGGCTGCTCCCAACCTGTTTCATACAGTAACACATTCAACTCAACTGTCTGATTGAAATCAAAGTAAAACCAGTCATCTGGGATCAACATTAAGATTGCCTCCTTAAAACAGATGGTTCTAAAAATTCATATTTAAATTCAACATTTAGCGATGCTGTCTATCAAACCTAATGAGAATTGTCTGAAATGAAGAATTGTAATGGACCAAGAATAGTAATGGAAGTATTTTGAATATTGGGATTTGTGGGAATGTAAACCATATTGAAAACCAGTAAGTAATTCAAAAGATGATCAAAGTTAGACAAAATGTATACTGTGGTTGAATAGGTATTATCCAACAATCCTACATGTTTTAATATATCCATACATTTTAATTCTACAAACAGGTTCTAAATCGGGTTTTTTTACCATCTCATTTACAGAGCATATCTAGTAATTTGAATATGTAAATTATGTTTCTGTTAACACAAACATTAAAGGGACACTCTACGCATTGTGAACACTCAATCTAAGTGGTCACAGTTTTCTGATCTCCCTGCTGCCTGCCTTTCCCATCGGGAACGGGCTCAGAGGCTGATTCAGCATTCTTTACACATGGACTTAATCTTCATTCTCATGGAGGGAGAGCAGCACTGGATAAAGCTATGTTTTTAAAGGAATGTAAAGAATTGTCTTGGTAGGAACACTTGTTTGTTAATATAGCCAATTCTGAAATATTCTATATGTTCTTGTGTATTCCTCAAGAGGTGACTGAAAATTATAATATGTTGAGGTTGAAGTAAGGAAATCATTGAGACTTTTGATTTGATAATTATAACTACCCCCTAAATAATATTTCAAGGAGTGGGATGATATCTTCTAACATGCTCTAAATCAGTTACCCATCCCTGTTCACCATGTATCCAGTAACAGGCCAGGTTTGCCAGATATTTGAAGCGAAGCACAGTGTTCAGTGTTTTCAGGATTCAGTCTGCTTTTCCTCAAGGTAATCCTGAAAACCTGGTATTATATGGGGTACTCGAAGACCAGTGTTGGGAATCAGTGCTCTAAAGGAAAGAGTCATGTGCCACGCACCATAGTTCACTATAGTTACAAATGTAAAATTTGATAGTGAGATTGTTGCAAACAATGTTGAAAATGTATCATATATAATTTGTCTAAGTGACGGCAACCATTAAATTCCAAATGAAACACTGCAAAAAGTAAAACCAACGTTACACAACTTTGACACTCTTGGAAACTGTCATGCCCCATGGCTACCACCATCCTGAAACCCCCCCCCCCCCTGGTGGTACACTTCCTATCCTGTTCCTGCCCTGCAGCCAGCAACCAGCATCCAGCAGTGTAAGAGTTAACACCAAACGCACGTGACCAGGGGTCAAGTCCTGGGAAAAAAAGTGAGGGAACTCACCCACGAATTCCACAACCCCCATTACCTGAAGAAAATATATATATATATCACGAGTATAGCAGGGCGTGCCGGTGATACCATTTTTATTGGGTTAACTTTACATTTAAAAGACAAGCTTTCAAGAGTGTAAACTGGAAACTATACTGATCAGTGAAAGGTATCACTACGTACAGGTATACTCGTGATTGTGGCAACTGGACTAACGCATTTTATATATAATATATATATATATATATATCCAGGCACAGCCCCCAGAATAATATACACAACACTGTGCCGCCAGAATAATATACACAGCACTGAGCCCCCAGAATAATATACACAGCGCTGAGCCCCCAGAATAATATACACAGCACTGAACCCCCAGAATAACATACCCAGCACTGAGCCCCCAGAATAATATACACAGCACTGAGCCCCCAGGATAATATACACAGCACTGAGCCCCCAGAATAATATACACAGCACTGAGCCCCCAGAATAACATACACAGCACTGAACCCCAAGAATAATATACACAGCACTGGTTATATGGATATATTTTCCCCAGTTCACATGGATATAATTGCCCCCAATTATTCCATATAATGAGATTGACTGTTACAATTTCTTTCTTTAGGGTATGAGGTGTATTTTTTGTTCACTGTCCCAATCGAGATTATGAGTCAGATTTCAATCATTGAATAAAAGACATGATTTTAGCTGAAGCTCCATCTGCGTTTAAAGCCATCATGGGATGAAACAGTTGAGTTGCAACATCACTATATAGTGGTAGCTGTTAGCTATATGTATTATAGTAACTGAATAGTTTGGGAACACCTAAGAATATATTTATTTAGAATATATATATATATATACGTCCAAAATACTGGCAGCACTCTGGGTCTTTTCCAAAAATATCAAAACTTTATTGTTTAAAAGGTCAAAGTTTCAGTCCACTCATCGCAAGCTTTCTTCAGGACAATAAATAAAGATAAATCAAACACATATATATTTATATACATAGAGACCAGACACTTACTAACTACCTCCCACCACCTGTGCCATCGATCCACCTGAAAAAAAGGTCGCACCGGGCATGAAACCGAGAACCCGTGAGTCCTGGATTACTACCTGGTGTGTATATATATATATATATAATTAGCTGTAATTTAACAGCAATTATTCATTTAACCCCTTCATTATCAAGTGATTTTTAAAAAAACAGGAACCAATGTTTTTTGAAAAGTCATTTTTAATTAATTATACAGTAAGAAATATTTGGGAATATTCCCAGTGTATTTCTTACTGTAACAGACTTTTTGGCAGTCAAATGGAGTTACAGCAGTTAGAGCTGCAGCTCATGGTTCCCTGTATCGGCTGCTGAAAGCCTGATAGGTCAGGACATTCTTCAGCCAATGTTACACTGGTTTAGCACCTCAGGCATTATGCCCAGGGGGCTAAAACGTTTGGGGCACCTTCTGCAGCTCAAAAGCAAACAAATTTGTTTGCCGCAAAGGAATTTAATTTCCATTTGTCCTTCAGAGCTGCAGATTGCGATAACTTGATATCGAGACCTGATGGTACCTTTGAAGTCCCGAGTTATAGCGATCTCGGTAGTGAAGGGGTTAAGTATGATAATCAAGGCTCAGGAATAATTAGATAAACTGTGTACTACACCACATCTCTGACGCAGGGACGTGCAGTCAGGGGCGGCAGGTGAAACTTACCTTGTCCCTGCGATCCCCTGATGTTCTCCAGCTGTGTCCTCAGGCCAATACTGAAGATAATGATATAATATAAAGTTAATGAAATAATCAGACCAACAGTGAGGTTAAATAATCTGAAAATAAAATAAAAGTTCATATACTCACCTGCTCCACACTCCCCCACCATCTGTCTCTGTCCTCCGCTTTTTTTTTCTTTCAGTTCGCCGGCTGCTATGTGTGTGTGGGAATCATCACACAGACAGCAGCGGCAGCACTGAGCAAGCCTAGCCTACACAATTTGCGTAGCTGAATGCTACACTAATTGCGTAGCTCAAGCTGGCCGAATGATTCACAAAGAACTTCAATTTCATAAACTAATACAGTATTTCAAATATGCAATATATAGCAAATATGATTGAATAAAATTCATAGCTTAACGTGCAACATCCATGGCCAGGTGAGAAGAAAAAGAGGGGGTGTGGGAGCAAAATTCTGAAACAGTATAGTCCACTCAGTTTTGCTATAGAAGGGATGGGGTAGAGATGTCCACTTCTCAGTCTCTGGTCCAGTGAAAATCTCGAAATATAAACAGAGAAAAACACAAACAATTATGCAGGTCTGAAAATTTTCAGATCCCCCCAAATTGGGGCTCAAAATACCTCAGGGAGAAAAGGTATAATAATATAGACAGCCACAGATAAGGTATCAAACCGCACAATAAATTTGGTTTGATACCTTATCTGTGGCTGTCTATACTATTATACCTTTTCTCCCTGAGGTATTTTGAACCCCAATTTGGGGGATCTGAAAATTGTCAGACCTGAGGAGTCCATAAAAAGACTGGATCCTTTAAAAGGGAGAAAATGTTAAAAAGATACCTTGATGTGACTTCAATCAAATATTGTCTGTGAGTGCATCATAATCTAGCATACATACACTATATTGCCAAAAGTATTTGCTCACAAGTTCATATGCGAGTCAAGGAAGGTGAGCGAATACTTTTGGCAATATAGTGTATATATAATTCTGGGGTCTATCTGCCTGGTACATATAATTCTGGGGTCTTTGCTGCTGGGTACATATAATTCTGGGGTCTGTGCAGCTGGGTACATATAATTCTGGGATCTGACTGCCTGCCTAGTACATATAATTCAGGGGTCCTGTGTATATCTGGCTCTGATACTAGCTGGTGCCTCACCAGCGACTGACATCACCGCACGTCACTGCTCTGATGGTCACATGCTATTGATCCTCTTTATTTGAAATCAATTAAAGTGTTTTTTAAAATTGCAATGTGGAACCTGGGGCAGCAAAGGAAACTGTAACCAGCCATTTGTTAAAACCTGCAACATAACATATACAAATATGTCAAAAGGTAGCGACAAAATGCCAAAATAAATAATTTTTTAGAAGTGTCTAACCCACTAATTGCTTTTATAAGATTATCCCTGGATCCTTCACGAAATTTTCATCTAGTCAAGGTTTTCATTGAACCTTATAATAATGCACCTGAGGCAGGGAGTTATGACAGGGCTGTCATAACCTTATTTATTTTGTTCATTTTGTACTTGCGTTCTGCCATAATGTTTTCTTTCTGCATTTTAAACGTTTCTAATTTAATTCTTCTGTTTTTTTATGTAACATGGTGCACAAATGTGTTCTTAATACTTTAATCTTGGGGGGAATTTAAAATTGTATTTCAGGGTAATTTTATTCTGTTGTGTTCATTGAATTACTTTTTATTAAAATTCATTTGAAATATGGTTATGAGTAAATGAAAAGTATCGTACTTTTGCCACACAAGTTGATTTTGTACTGTCTGCACATTGGGGGCCATTACAATACACAATGTCTAAAATTGTGCCTATTTATTCAAATTCCCATTCGGTACCAAGCATTGAAAACAGAACATGTTTCACTTTATATTCTCATATATATTATTAACCCCTTCGCTGCGGAGGACATGCTCAGCGCGTCCACCCGCAGGTAGCGTTCCTTGCGGAGGAGGCGCTGAGCGCGTCCTCCGTCTGGGGCCAGCGATTGGCCGGGTTCCGATGTCGGATGTCGGCCAAGCTTCCGGGAATGCCCCCTGAGGACTGGCGTCATCGTGCATAGCACGATGACGCCAGTCCTGGAGTTAACCCCTAACTGCCACCAATGGTGGAGATAGGGGGTTCATTGGAACCCCCTATCTCCCGATCCGTGGCAGTTAGGGGTTAATGTTTGATATTGTTGGATCGGCCAGAGCATGGCCGTTCCAACGATACCAAACATGAGTATGAAAAAAGTTTTTTAAAAAAATTAAAAATAAAAATAAAAAAATATTTAAAAAAAATTATAAAAAAAAATAAACAATTTTTTTTTATTTTTTTTGGTTCGTTAATGCAGCAATATTGTTACCATTTCAATTATAATGTGAACAATGATGCTGCACTAACGATTTTTGTATGCGGTGCGTTTGTTAAAAATCGCGTAATTTTCCCCAAAAAAAATGTAACGAGACCCCATCTCTAATTTTTTTAACAAGCGCACCCCCATACAAAATATAACCAAAATTGCTGGCATGTTAAAATGTGAAAAAAAAACACTTTACACGTTGTAAATTATTGAAAATTCATATTTTATTGCATTTTTTGTTATAATATACAGACAGGACATGACGTATACATATAATAATGACATATTATGAATCTGCCGAGTCTGACGGAAAGAACGATATATAATATGTCTGGGTCATATACTAAAATAAGCCTTCAAAACACATTTAAACATGATGAGCAAAATCGGTAAAAATGACCTCAGCACAGAGGCGGGAAAAGCCTCAGCAGCGAAAGGGTTAAATATGAAATGTATTCAGTATACATTTTACATAGCTTTAATGGTGTAGGAACAGCAACAGGAGTAAAGAACATCAACTCTGTGAAAGCAATGTGTGATTAACCTCTTCACTAGTAGGGATGAGCTGTTCGGGTTCGGACGGTTCGGAGTTCGACCCGAACTTTGGCAGTTCGAAAGTTTTAGAATTTCGAACTTTTTGGGTGTGTTCGGTTCGGGTTGAAAAAAAAAAAGAAATTTTGAAAAAAGTATAGAAAATGCTTAAAAAAAGACTAAAAAATCTAGAAATAAAGAGACTCTTTACTGCAGAATATTATAAGCAACGATTTATTAGATATTGAATTAAAAACTAATGTGTACGTGATTATCAACTCTAAATGACCTCTGTTCACAAACGGGCATAACACCAGGTGTTTTTAGTCTGGTAATCAATTTGATACATTGTGCAATATACTGAGGGTGGGGTGGTGTCTGCTTCTGATTGAGACTTGAGAATTAATTTCCCTAAAACATCCTAATATGCTGCATTTAACTGGTGTTTGAATAAAATCTAAAGCAATGTTATTTTTCACCTCGGGATTAAACATTCACAGGGTTATTCAGAGAGCGGTGAAAAGCAGGAGAATAACTGGAGAAGTGAAAATTCTAGGTCAAAATAGCCAAACCAGAAAAATTCTCCAATTTATCTCACTTTCCAAATCGGCTATTTGGTCTAGATTGTTCTCTTCTCTTGCCAGTTCTCCTGCCTTTCACCTCTCTCTCAGGGTTGTTCAGAGAAAGGTGAAAACCAGAAGAATGGCAAGAAAAGAGAACAATCTGGACCAAATAGCCAATTTGGAAAGTGAGATAAGGCTAGGGTCAGACTAACGCATTTTTCACAGCGACCGTCAAAAAGTGCGTCCGAACGCATTGCCGTATTTTTTCACGGATTGCGCAAAAACGGTCATACGATGCGCATTTTTGTGCGTGATTTTTTACAGATCCAAACCAGGAAACTTTGGGTGTCTGGACGTTATGTTGGCCGGACATGAGCAGGGTCTGACGTCTCCAAATCATGCACACACGCCGCTAGTGGACGCAGCGCACTCTGTACGTCTGTACTAGCGGTTCTGCGTTCTCGAAAAAGTGCGTTCATTTTCCACTTGCGTTGCGCAGCCAGACTTTCGTGTGACCGTACTTCGTATATTGGCCGTCATTGCCCGTCATTTGCTGCTAGTGCGGCCGTGATTAAGTGTGCCTAAACGCAGGTTAAAAATTCGCTAGTCTGACCCTAGCCTAAGGCTGGGGTCAGACGAACGCAGTGTTAACGTCCGTGTTGCCGCACATAAGTACGTCCGTGATAGCATACAATTGTGTTAAATGGAGCCCCACACACGAAGTACGTCCGCACAGAAGTGCGGAGGCATGACGGACGCTGCAAACGGACGCAGGTTAGGCAAGAACGTAATACTGCTAGAACGGACGTGCAGAGTGCGCAACGTCCACAACGTCCGCATAGCTTTATGTGTGAGTGATGCAACAAGGTCAGACGGACTGCATTTATACGTCCAGCATTTTTGACAGACAGAATGTTTTTTCATTGTAATTTATTTTTCCCTCCTACATCCGTCAAAAAATAACTTCAGTGAAAAAACGGACTGTGTGACCACTACTGCGTCATCCGTACTGACGATGTCCGTACTGCACGGACGTACAGTCCGTAGAAATCACGCTCGTCTGACCCTAGCCTAAATGGGAGAATTTTTCTGGTTTGGCTATTTTGACCTAGAATTTTCCATTCTCCAGTCATTCTCCTGCTCTTCACCGCTCTCTGAATAACCCTGACAGGGTTATTCAGAGAAAGGTGAAACACTGGAGAATGGAAAATTCTAGGTCAAAATAGCCGAACCAGAAAAATTCTCCCTTTTATCTCACTTTCCAAATCGGCTTTTTGGTCTAGAAGTTTCCATTCTCCTGCTTTTCACCGCCAAAAAATCAGTAAACTTTTTCTGCGTGTCCGAAAATGTCTCCTCTTTTCATACAGACTGCCGCCCCAAGCAGTTGTTTATGGATAGATTAAAGGAAAAGCATTTACCGTCATTTGGAATGTCATTTTTTGGTTTTTACATATTTCTATACATCCTAGAAATCCGCCACTTCACGGGCAGGTTATGGGGACCTCCTAGGCACGATATTTGAAGGAATTTTTCATTTTTATTTTTAAACCTTATTTCATGGAAAACTCACTGTCCCTTTAAAAACTTTTTTTTAAACTTTTTGTCCTTGTTTCATGTCCCCCAGGGCACTACCCGGACCCCCATACACCTTTTATGGCAAATATGTAGCATATATGCCCTCTTGGAGGGCACTAGACATGTGCATTCGTTTTAGTACTAAAACGATTTAGTCCGAATTTTGGGATAATTTAGTTTTAGTATGACGCAAGAGATACGAAACTGCTCAGTATAAAAAACAAAAGAAACTAAAATAAAATGCACTACATTTTAGTTTCAGTCCTTTTTGTGATATTACATTGATGAGTGAAGGAGACCAGTATTGAATGCAACATCGCAAAGCTACAGAAAAGGTTTGTATGTGTAATCCTTCCCGACTCCTACCCAAAAATCTGACAGTGATAGAGCTCCAGAATACTCACTCGCAGCACAGACAGCCAGCACAGGAGAGGAGACATTTACTTAACCCTTGCATGTCTATGAGGCAGACAAGATGATAAAAGCAGCTGGAGAAGGAAAACATTCAAATAAATCACACTGAAAGCTAATGACAGAGGAGGGCTGGATTGTAAAAACCCCTTTATAACAAGCAGCGCTGGGAGAAGAGAGGGACTTTATAAAACGTGTGTTATCTCCCCTCCCGCTCTGCATAATAAGGGCTTAGGTCTGATACATTTTATATTATCCAGGAGCACTATCCCCCTTTCCTCATCTATAATACACATTTTATATAAAGTCCCTCTCCTCTCCCAGTGCTACTTGTTAAAGTTTTTTTTTTACGTCTGATACATTTAGTATCCAGCTCTCCCAGTTACTCTGTCATTATGAGCCTTCAGTGTGATTTATTTGAATGTTTTCCCTAGATTTAAAGTGCTTTATTTTATTATAAAAATAAACTTGCCCCGGTCATCTCTTCTGAGCTTTCAGACCGATTTACGTTAATATTTTCCCTCTCCCCTGCTTTTATAATCCTGTGTCTCCCCCACAGAGATACAAACAGGGTTATTCAAAGAGATTCGAAAAGTCACCGCACGTTCGGTGACTTTTTGTTCTCTTCAATTCGGTTTGTTTTGCCGATCCCATTTCGGTGACCCTGCGGTGTATTCAGCAAGCACCACAGGGTCCCCGAATTGCAGGGAAAAGCTGCCGCAAACCTGACGAAAACTAACCGCAAAACCCGGCGAATGCACGCCGAAAACCCTCAAAAACATCTGGATTAACCTGCCGAAAACCACAGAAAAACCCGAACAGGAGCCAATCGCAGCCTTCGACACAGCAGAAGAGGCAGTGAATAAATTAGCAAAACAGTTTGTATGAACGTTTGAAAATGAAACGCTGTTTGCAAAGAAACTACTGAGCAAAAATGTCTGAAATTTGCACATGAGGTCCAGGGAATGATAATAAAGAGGGCTGTTACAGAAAAAAGAAGAAAACTTAAATTTTTTTTAAAAAAAATCGGACTTTAAAAAAAAAAAAAAAAAAAAAAAAATGCTTAAAATATCCTAAAAAATCTATAAATAAAGAGACTCTTTATTGCAGAATTTTATAAAGAACGGTTTATTAGATATTGAATTAATATGGGAATATTTTTAACATTTAAGCCTATGGGATTCTCCTGAATAAATTTGCCGAATTAAACCACCGAATGGCAGGGCATTTTGGGAACTTTTCACTGCTGGTTTGTGTTCTCTGAATAGCCGAAGCAGTACTTTTCATGGGGTTATTCACTGCCCTCGAACAGGCACCGAACAGGCACCGTATGTTCAGGCAATTCGCTAGGATTTGGCGAATTGCCTGCTCTCTGGATAGCCGAATGGCCAGGAAAGGTAACCGAACGCTGAATTTCAGCGTTCGGTTACATTTCTCAAGCAATTAGAGCTCTTTGAATAACCCTGAAAGTTTAAGTAAACGTTCCGTCTCCTGTGCTAGAGAAGCATTGCATTCCGAAGTTCTGCACCCTCCACATGCCAATGCAGTAAGATGTTTTATACAGAGAGGAGCATTAATTAATGCAGGTGGATGTTGTATACATTATACGGAGAGGGGTATTAATTAATGCAGGAGGATGTTACCTACATTATGCAGAGAGGGGATAAGTGCAAGATAATGCACCTGGGACGTAAAAACCCAAGGGCTGAATATAGAATATTTGATACAGTCCTAACCTCAACATCTGAGGAAAGGGATTTAGGGGTCATTATTTCAGAGGATCTAAGGGTAAGTAGTCAATGTAATAGAGCAGCAGGAAATGCTAGCAGAATGCTTGGTTGTGTAGGGAGAGGTATTAGCAGTAGGAAAAGGGAAGTGCTCATGCCACTGTACAGAGCACTGGTGAGACCTCACTTGGAGTACTGTGTGCAGTACTGGAGACCGTATTTCCAGAAGGATATAGACATCTTAGAGAGAGTTCAGAGAAGGGCTACTAAAATGGTGTACGGCTTGAAGGAGAAAAGTTACCAGGAAAGGCTTAATGATCTTAACATGTACAGCTTGGAAAAAAGACGAGACAGAGGAGATATGATAGAAACATTTAAATACGTAAAGGGAATCCACAAGGTAGAGGAAGGGAGTATATTTAAAAGGAAACAAAATAGCAAAACAAGAGGACATAGTCTTAGATTAGAGGGGCAAAGGTTTAAAAGTAACATCAGGAAGCATTATTTTACTGAGAGGGTGGTGGATACATGGAACAGCCTTCCAGTAGAAGTGGTAGAGGCCAAAACAGTGATTGAATTTAAGCAAGCATGGGATAGGCATAAGGCTATCCTAAACAAAAGATAAATCCAGGTAAAGTATCCATGTAATTGGGCAGACTAGATGGGCCGAAAGGTTCTTATCTGCCGACATTTTTCTATGTTTCTATGTTTCTAATTAATGCAGGAGGATGTTACCTACATTATGCAGAGAGGGGTATTAATTAATGCAGGAGGATGTTCTATACATTATACAGATTGGAGCCTCTTTTTTTTAGCCCTTTAAATCCAGATCCAGTGGCTGTGAGCGCTGAGATCGGCTGCTTGTTATATTATCTCTCAGTACAATGTATCAGGCTCAGCTGTTACAGTAACTGACTGTAACAACGCTCAGAGTTTCAGTAAAACAAGGAAATATCGTTCTAACCTCTTATTTATAAAAATATTATTTACTAGTTTTACTGAAACTCTGAGCACTGTGATGAGCAGCAGTCAGTTACTGTAACAGCTTTGCCTGGCACATTGTGCTGAGAGTGAGTGATACTGTAACAAGCAGCGATCTCAGCCCTCTGAGGAGCCACTACAATAGTAATTGTATCCACTGGTTTTCAGATGAATGAAATTAGTTTTCATACTAAAGAACTGAAAACGAATTTCTTTAGCAACTAAATAAATTGCATTTTAGGACTAATCCATTAGTTCAAAACGAAATTTTGTGCTGTGCACATGTCTAGAGGGCACTCTAAAAAACCCAATTTTCAGCCCCATTGACTTGCATGGGGGTTCGGGTTCGGTCCCGAACAAATGGAAAGTTCGGATTCGGGCTCGAACCGAACTCGGGGGGTGTTCGGCTCATCCCTATTCACTAGCAGGATCATGTTTACATGTAACGGCACAGGTATTCTGATGGAAAATTTTGTAGAAAACAGCTTTGTAACGAAATGGATACATCTGAGAATTTTTTATATACACGTGTTTGCAATGAAAAACAAAATTTAGCACTTAAACCACATTTTACATACCTTTTTATTGCAGAAAAGATGTTCTACCTGAAGACCTGAGGAGAAATCTAATTATATGTTACATTTCACTCCGGTCATTTATATACTGTAACTGCAAAGAAGCTACAAGGAGCAGCCCACACATTTCAATGTAAAAATGTTCAACAATCTTTATTGCCTCATTGCCTTATTTGAGAAACTAAAATCTGAATTTTTTAAGAATCCAAAGTTCAACCCATCTACCATCGGATAAAGAAACCACAGCAGTTGAATGGAAAATAGTGTGATGACGTTAGGTTCCCTATAGATTATTACACAGAAGTCCCAATAAACTCAAATTTATAGCTGTGTTGTACACGTTGAGGGCTGACAACCCTCTAGGCATGCAACACTCCCTTTTGCTAGTGTTCCATCAAAGGATCAAGTTAATCTTGAACTGTAGATGGCTCCCGGAAGGATTCTGTTCTCAGTAATTGAGATTACCCCATAAGGGCAGTCATTAGGTATTTAGTGTAGGATCTGTCAGTGATGGGATACAGTGACATTGTGACAGGCTTAAGTAAGAATTACAGGTATATTCAAAGAAAGGTGAAACTCAGGAGAATGACTGGAGAAGTGAAAATTCTAGGTCAAAATAGCCAAACCAGAAAAAACTCTACCATTTATCTCACTTTCCAAATTGGCTGTTTGGTCTAAATTGTTCTCTTCTTCTGCAAATTCTCCTGATTTTCACCTTTCTTTGTAAGGATGTGGATCATCAGTCCCTGGCTGTTGGGCCAAGCAAAGGACCAGAATGACAGCCTGGGTCTAAACTCCACATAGATGAAAGGATAATCGGACCAACTCATAAAGAAATCTCGTGAAATGTCAACAGAGAATTTGGTGGCTTTCATCTTCTGGGATAAGATGCCTAGCATAGAGGCAAAATACACATGGGGAGATTGGGTGCAAGGCCCACATTAATTTGCAGCTTTACTGTCATTTCCAGTCATTCCCTTTTCAATTCTGCCTTTTCGTTGTTTTGTTTTCCTGTGACTCAGAGGACTGTGTAAGTTCCACATATTTTCATGACATTGCTAGTGCCACAGGATATCAAACCATATCATGTTATAAGGCACCAGCTAGCGCAATAATCTTTTCTCTCTAGAAACATGGGATCTCTTGAGATAGACGCAACTCAGTTTGAAGGATGTAAAAAAAATTATAGCAGAAATATGAAAAGATAGCAGACTTCTATTTTATGCTTTCCTTTCTTCAAAAGATAAGTATCACATGTAAGAATTTTAGATAAGGAACGAGGAGTATATTTCGGCAGCTTCATACAGCTACTGTATCATTTAGTTAGTGGCAGCAGCTGCATTCAAAAACATGGTCATTAAGTGCTAGACTTCGACATCATTAATTGGCAGAGTGTAACTTGCATTCGCTTGGGGGAAAAGGAACAAAAAGTTAAATTCATGAAATAGAATCTTTAAGTAACAGGAAGGTATGTCATCTCCATTATTAGATGTATTATTAGCACTTGTGTGGGGACCTCAAAATAAAGCTTCCTCATTGAAGTGCAGTTTTACAAACTATGTCTCAAGTCGCAAGCTGACAAATTACTTGAAATGATCTGGTCGTTTTAACTATTTATTTCCTATTAGAACACCATTGCAAGAAGACTTGTCGTAACACAATGAGGCATACATCAAACATGCATGGCATGCCTTAAAGATCAGTGTGTTATACATCATTTCAGTGATTTTCAGAATTTTAATAAAAGTCAAACCAGCCACTCATTGATGTTTTGTAACATCATGTGAAGGTTGTATGAAACGTGCCTTACTTGAACGCAACAACTGCTATACAATTTATCTGCTTTTTTAACCAGAAATCTGTGCAGTACGTTTTATGAAATTGCCTTTGCTTTGTTTCCCATACGCTTATCAGTTTCAAGTGCGAGATGTCCCATTAAACAGATCAAAGACAAACTAATCTTATCACAAAACAAATCTCCTTTAGGTAATTAATATTCTATCCCATAGTAAATGTCAATAAAAAAGTCTTAATTGGAAAAGATGTTACTAAGGCTGCAGTCACATGCGTCTGTGTGACCGTACTTCCCTCCATCCGTCGCAGCTTTGTGAAGGCTGGACGGGGAGGGCCACAAGGTGTAGCGTGTGCACAAATTGTGCGTGCTACCACCGGACGTGATTTCAGCCTCCCTGCCAAAAAGCTACGACGGATGCAGACGAGGCTACAAAACGCGATCCTCCATAGGAGGATCTTGCTTTGTAGCGCTGAGTGGAATGAACGTAATTAGAGAACGCCGAGATCTGAAAGATTTGGGAGCCCCACACCAAGTCACCGAGTCTCGCTGCACCAGCAGACAAAATCAGGACTCAAAGTGGCTGAAAGGTGCTCTTTAATAAGGGAGAGAAACCGCTAGCCCCACTATTGGTGTGATGTTTCGGCTCTTAGGCAGGCCTTAAAATACATGTATGAGTAAAACTGCTGTCAGGTCTATTCAAAGAAAGGTGAAACTCAGGAGAATTGCAGGAGAAGAGAACAATCTAGACCAAACAGCAGATTTGAAAAGTGAGATAAATGGGAAAATTTTGCTGGTTTTCCCTATTTTGATCTTGAATTTTCACTTCTCCAGTCATTCTCCTGAGCTTCACCCTTCTTTGAATAGACATGTTAGACCGGAGTCAGATGAGCGTACTAGGTGCATCCGTACTGATGTGCTTCCCAGTGTCCGTCGCAGCGTTGTGACGCTTCGATTGGGCCGGTCACATGCTGTAGCGTGCACACGCGTTGCACGCGCTACAAGCGGCCGTGCTGAAAGCCCGACGGTCAAAATGATAGACACGCACTGGACAGGGCTGCCAACCGCAATCCTCCATAGGGGAATTGAGTCTTGCAGAGCTGAGTGCACTAACTGTGCTCAGTGAGGTGGCCACACGGGTGTCAGAGTGGAAGGATGTCCACTCTCAAGGACATTCCTCCGGCTCTCAGAGATGCTCGTCTGACCCCGGCCTTAGTTTCAGAACAAACAATTGTAGCACTGTGTTTAAAAAGACTGTTCTGCTGCATTTACTTGCAATGGCCACCAGAGGGAGACAGAGACCATGGTAAGATTATGCTGGACAAACACAGAAGACACTGAACATTGGGACTACATTTCCCGGTTCCCGGCATGCTTTGGGAGCGGACACAGGAAGTGGGTGGAACACAGACGCTTACATCCTGAGCCTCGTGGAAAGAGCTGGCAGAGCGCGCCAGGGAGTGGGAGAAGCAAGACCCAGTGCTGCAGAATGTGACAGTGACCAGGCCGGAGCGCAGCTGGGGCCTGACAGAGTTAAAGACCGGGTTATTCAGCCTTATCAGAGGAAGACCCAGTGATTCACCAGACTACCCACGCTGATATTGAGGAAGCTGGAAGACCGAGTTAGGAGTACCGCAGATCGATCGGACAGGGAGAGCAGGCGGTGAACTGGATATCTTGCGGCAGCTACAGAAAGCTAGACAGCGGATCCAGTAACCAGGAGAACATCAGTCAACTTCGAGCGGAGAGACGTCCTGGGTCGAGCGGAGCATCAAGTATCTGGCGGATGGGTGAGAGGCCTTCCAGGCCGTTGTGAAAATAAAGCACGCTGCTGTTTGTTTCCAAAACCCACAGGGCCCCAACTTGACTAGTCGAAGATACCTCATAAGCAATTCACTGGCCAGTTGAATATTGTACCCGGGTACCATCACACACACACACCTACATTCTTGGGACATAACCTGTACGGGACTCACTCCCCAACCACTAAGGGGAGTAAAGATATATTTTTCCTTTCTTTTCTGCTGCGCGTTTCTCGAATTACGAAGCCTTGTATTTCTTTTTCCGCTGCGCATTTCCCGCATTACGAAGTACTGTAAATATATCTACGTATACCGTGTTATTCATTATATGCCATTTATTCTAGTAAACGATATAATTTATAAAATCCACGACGGTGCTGGAGTATATTTATTCCCTAGTGCGGGGAGACTGACCCGAGGTTCAATTTCAGCGGCTCCTCCGGGAGTGAGCGCTACACAATCATCAAAATATTTTTGGAAAACGGACATTCTGACCAACACCTTCCAGAATAGCAGCATGGTGAACAGAGTTAAAGTTGACTTAACACAGGCACATTCACCTACATCAACAACAAAAAGCGTGCAAACCAACACCTATTGGCAAATATTGATACAATATGTATCTTTAGGGGTTCCCCTACGTCTCCTCGATCCGACGTGATCAAACAGGCATAGAATAATAATAATAAATGGGAAACCACTAAACGGAAAAATAGAAATGGACAATCATAGCACAACACTGTGTTGTGCTATGATTGTCCATTTCTATTTTTCCATTTAGTGGTTTCCCATTTATTATTATTATTCTATACATTGACCTACATCACTGGTAGGTTTTGTAGACAATTCGGCTTACTTAGCTCTTTTACAATTCTTTTTATTTTCTCTTGTAGCACACTAGACCTGGACCATTATTCTCTTCCCTTCATATCTAATGATGTAGAGCATCAGCTGATCACCCCTTTCATATTTCCAGTATCATCATTCTTTATTGCCGACGCACCTCTCTCTAGCCTGACTGAGCAGCCACTGCTCTCTACTGCGCTCCCAATTAAGCCTGTGGCTATAAATAACAGTCAAAATAGAATCCTGGGAAATAAATGAGAAGTACTTACTGCTGTATTACCCATTATGAAATATTTACAACTAGGCTAGTAGAAACGTCTATACACGTGCCTTTAACTTCATCACCTCTGGGCGTCTGCTTGTGTTATAAATCAAACATATAAACAAGAATAGCGGTATTACAGTAAATTTAGAGGTCATGCTCAGGAGGGCAATATACACTTGGGAAATAGGAGGAAGCGGCTTTTCATTGCGGTATGGGTTATTTGAATTGCTTTCTAACAGTGATAATCAGCTAGGCGATTTTCCTGTACGGTGATAAACACAGTTAGTGTATATTCCAATGTCAAAATTCCCATGACAAGCTTCGATGCATGCTCCCAGGAAAGCAAATTATGTTTTGTTTTGGCAGCTACAATAAAAAAAAATAGTGACATATATAATTAATACGAGGATACTTGTCAGTAACAAACCTTCTTGAGGCTGATTACAGTAATCAAATTAATGAATAAGTTTAAACAGAATTTAAGTGCACATGTTTTCTCCAAATGTATCATTTAAAAGATTGTTCAGTAAGAATTTAAAATGGGTTGTATGGATTCTATGCATTGAGATAGTCTGGGAAATTCTAAAATTATGTCGTAAGGGTAGTGATCTTTAGAAAGTGTTTCAGATTAACTTAATTTCTACTCAGTATTGGAGATACTTGGGTTTAACGCTTGTAACAACAAAAAGGATACTTTAGATCAGTAGTCCCCAACACTGGTCCTCAGGGCCCACTAACAGGCCAGATTTTGCAGATCACCTTGGGGAAATGCAGACTGAATCCTGCAATCACTGATCAGCAAATCATATCACCCGTGCTGTGCTTCATATATCTGGCAAACCTGGCCTGTTAGCGGTCCTTGAGGACCAGGGTTGGGGACCAATTTAGATTAGAGATAAGAGTTACGTATGGTGATGATATGGGTTTTGTTGAGTGAAAGGGCTTTCCAAGTTACTTTGAGGCAGGAATCTTAAACTCTGGTCCCCCAGAACTACAACTCCTAAGAGTCTCCATCCATCTGTTGCATCCAAAGAATTCTATGATTTGTAGACAATCATCTGGGGGGCCACAGTTCGAGATCCCTGGTTTAAAGGGACATGCTAGTCACCATGTCTATTTAAATCAAGGTTCTCAAACTCTGCCACCCCCCTCCGATGTTTCTGAACTACACCTCCAATTTGTCTGGCAATGGCCATTTATTGCATTCAAAATATTCTGGGAATTGAAGGAAATAAACATCTAGGGGGCAATTGTTTGAGATCCCTGGTTTAAATGAATTGATAGTGTCAGGACGGAACCCCTTGTCTCCACCCTCCTGGCAGTCTCTTGTCACAACCTTGTCTTGTATTATGACTAAGGATGAGCGCTCGGTTCAGATCTGTTTGGAGTTCGAATCGAGCATCGGCAGTTCTAAAGTTTGCGAACTTCGAACATTTTGGGACGTTCGCCAAAAGTTTGATTTTTTTTTTTAAAAAGTATAAAAAATGCTTAAAAAATACTAAAAAATCTAGAAATAAAGAGACTCTTTACTGCAGAATATTATAAGCAACGGTTTATTAGATATTGAAATAAAACGGGTATATTTTTAAAATTGAAGCCTATGGGATAAAACATTCTTGTTATTAAACCATCAGGCAGACACAGCCCTCTAATCAGGCACTGTAGAGGGCAGCCTGCCGGGGCCTCCCAAGGATCCCCTTGAGGAGCATGCGGCCGCCGGATGATAGAGCTGCTCCTCTTCTGGAGCGACCAGCCAAATTGGGGGGGCACATTTAGTTGGGATTGTCCACATGCCACCCCCCATGTGCGTATGTATATATATGGTCTGAGGTCTGTGGGTGGGTGTATATATATCTGTGTGTTGATATATACGTATATATAGGTCTGCGTGTTGATATATACGTATATGTCTGTGTGTGGTATCCAGGGCCGGTGCAAGCATTTTAGTTTACTCAGGCGAAGTTGCGTTTTGGTGCCCCCTCCAACCACTCCGTGCCATGCCAATCAGGAGTGTCTGGTGTCCTCACGCATTGCCAATCTATGCTTTGCCTGGTGCCCCTCCTGTACCACAGGGCCAAACTACAGAGTGTTTGGTCCCCTCCTTTGGCAATGTGGCATAAGAGGGGCATCAGGCACTACACAAATTTGCAATGTGGCCTGATGGTGCCCCCTGGTCTTGCTGTGTCAATATACCCACATATTTCAAACTGCCTGCCACTCCCAGTGCTTCCCTGTGATCCTGCTACCTACCACTCTCACTCTGTTGCTGTGGTCCACTGTCCGACTCCAGGTCTCCAGAAGCAGACTGGCAGCAGGGTCCTCGTCCTCTAATTCAATTCACTCTCCCTTAATTCATTTTTCCCCTTTAATTACTTTCACCCCCTCCCCCCTTAAATTCATTTCATATAGCGTTTGACAGAGCTCCACAGCAATAAAACTCACAGTAATATGCACTGTGTATGAGCGTATGACAGAGCTCCACAGCAATAAACCTCACAGTAATGTGCGCTGTGTATGAGCATATCACAGAGCGCCACAGCAATAAACCTCACAGTAATGTTCAGTTTGTGTGTATGAAAGTATCACTTAGTTCCACAGCAATAAAACTCACACTCATACACACTGCCCATTACTGTATCACAGAGCTCCACAGCAATAAAACTCACAGTAATGAGCGGTGTGTATGTGCGTATCACAGAGCTCCACAGCAATAAAACTCACACTCATACACACTGCCCATTACTGTATCACAGAGCTCCACAGCAATAAAACTCACAGCAATGTGTGGTGTGTATGAGCGTATCACAGAGCTCCACAACAATAAAACTCACAGTAATGTGCAGAGTGTATGAGCATATCACAGAGCTCCACAGCAATAAACCTCACAGTAATGTACTGATATCAGTTTACTCAAACCCCCAGCAGAACATTACACACACACAAACACACACACCCAGCAGAACATTACACACACCCCAGCAGCACATTACACACACACCCCAGCAGAACTTTACACACACACACACACACACCCCCAGCAAAACATTACACACACACCCCCAGCAGAACATTACACACATACCTCCCCAGCAGAACAATACACCCCCCCAGCAGAACATTATACTCCCCAGCAAAACATTACCCCCCAGCAAAACATTACACCCCCAACAGAACATTACACACACACACCCCCAGCAGAACATTACATCCCCCAGCAAAACATTACACCCCAGCAAAACATTACACCCTCCCAGCAGAACATTACACCCCAGCAAAACATTACCCCCCAGCAAAACATTACACCACCAGCAAAACATTATACCCCCAGCAAAATATTATACCCCCCATCAAAACATTATACCCCCGAGCAGAACATTACCCCTCCCAGCAAAACATTACACCCCCCCAGCAGAACATTAACCCCCCGAGCAGAACATTACACCCCCCGAGCAGAACATTACACCCCAGCAGAACATTACCCCCCAGCAAAACATTATACCCCCAGCAAAACATTACCCCCAGCAAAACATTACACCCCCCAGCAGAACATTACCCCTCCCAGCAAAACATTACACCCCCCAAGTAGAACATTACACCCCCCCAGCAGAACATTACACCTGCCCGAGCAGAACATTACACACACACACCCCCTCCCCTCCCTCAGTTTATTCAAACCTTTTAAAAATGTTATCTCGGCCTCTCTGCCCAGTCCTCCTTCACACTACAGTTGAAGCACCCAAGCTGCCTCTGCTGCAGGGCCGCACCCTAAGCTTTGGGGTTTGTCCTCCAGGCTTTTCTGCTGCCGCGTGGCCTGGCTATGCGTGTCACGTGAGGGGGCGGTGCCAAATTATGCAGTGTGCCTGCTCATGTTTAGAATGTGGGACTGAGGCAGGCACACTGCATCGGTTTGAGAGTGCGCGGCTGGGCCCCTGGTTGATGTCTGAAGATCATTCATAGCTTGGCTTCTGGTATTTTAAAACAGAATTTTTCCACCCCTCACACTGACAGCAAGCCAGGACAGTAAGGTGGCCGCCTGTGCTGCCTTACACTAGCACCAGCCATGGTGGTATCAATGCATCCCTACACTATACACAGCGCTCCGTGTCCCTATAATATATATGATCGGGGTTAACTTTTTTTATATATTTTTATACTATTCCTATTAAATTAAGAGTAATTTTTGATGTATTTTATTCAGTAGAAACTTTTTTTTGCCTATATAACATGTGCTTTGTGAAAATAAAACAGTTTTGTGTGTAAATTTTAATTTCGTTAGTGGATTCCTCTCCAGTGCGGTGAGAAGCAAACGTAATGCAGTGTAGACACGCTGCGAGGCAGTGCGGAGTGAAGTCAAGCCTGCAAAATGTTTGCTACTCTTCGTTTCGCTACGCTGTGCGTTGCTACACGCTCAGTGTGTCTCAGCCTTTATTCCCGCATCGCTAGCTGAGGCTAGGGTCAGACTGAGGCAGTGCGAACGCGCGTGCAGCCGCACTTAATCACGGCCGCACTAGCAGCAGATGCCGGGCAATGACGGCCAATATACGAAGTACGGTCGCACAAAAGTCCGGCTGCGCAACGCAAGTGGAAAATGAACGCATTTTTTCGAGAACGTGAAACCGCAGGTACTGACGTACAGAGTGCGCTGCGTCCGCTAGCGGCGTGTGTGCGTGATTAGGAGACGTCAGACGCTGCTAATGTCCGGCCAACATAACGTCCAGACACAAAAAGTGTTTTATTGATGATCCGTACAAAATCACGGACGAAAATGCGCATCGTATGACCACTATCACGTATTCTGTGAAAAAATGCGTCCATTCGTTCGAACGCACTTTTTCACAGACAACATAAAAATGCGTTCGTCTGACCCTAGCCTTACAGAATCAGTTTGTATACTTGTTACTGACCCTGCTTGTTCTGAGGACCCGATCTGTTGCCGACTTTGCCTGCCATTTGACTATTCTCTCTGTGTATTCCCTGCCTGTTCTGTTTGCTTCCTGTTGCTACTGGTGTGCGCCGATTCGCACCATATACAGTAGTGCAGTACAAGTGCCTAAACATTGCTGACACGGTTTTGTTATAGCTGCTGATGTAACTGAATAGATCGGGGATCTCTTCTGCATTACCAAAACCTCCACCACTGCACTCTTCCACAATACCTCAGAGGGGTTACGGTGTGAAGACACTTGCTGCCACCAAAGGCACAATATTTGGGTGCACTGCCACTGACGCCTATACCAGATTCATATCGTTTTAAAATTGGACCCCAGGATCCACCGCTGCACTCTTCCACAATACCAAAGCAGGGTTACGGTGTGAAGGCACTTGCTGCCACCAAAGGCACAATATTTGGGTGCACTGACACCTGTACCAGATTCATATCATTTTAATATTTGACCGCAGGGTCCAACCCTGCACTCTTCCACAATACCACAGAGGGGTTACGGTGTGACGGCACTATTGCCGACACTAAAGGCCCAATTTTAAAGCATCTATTGTTACTTTAATCCAAAGCCTGCAAAAGTTTCACCATAATTTAGCTCAAAAAAATCACTAAACTTGTTCTGCGTGTCCTAAAATGTCTCCTCTTTTCATACAGGCTGCCACCCCAAGCAGTTGTTTATGAATAGATTAAAGGAAAACCATTTACCGTCATTTGAAATTTAATTTTTTTGTTTTTAAATGTTTCTATACACCCTACAAATCCGCCACTTCACGGGCAGGTTATGGGGACCTCCTAGGCACGATATTTGAAGGAATTTTTCGTTTTTATTCTTAATCTTTATTTCATGGAAAACTCACTGTTCCTTTAAAAACTTTTTTTTAAAACTTTTTGTCCTTGTTTTCTGTCCCCCAGGGCACTACCCGGACCCCCATACACCTTTTATGGCAAATATCTTGCATGTATGCCCTCTTGGAAGGCACTCTAAAAATCAAACTTTCGGGTCCCATTGACTTACATTGAGTTTGGTTCCTGTTCGAGTTCGAACTCTTGAAATTTGTTTGAGTTCGAACCGAACACGGGGGCGTTTGGCTCATCCCTAATTATGACAACCTTTTGGCTGTTGAGAGCATTGGGAGGCAAGATGACGTTAGTGTGCAAGAGTGAACTAGGCAGATGGAATAGTGCTGCAGGAAAAAGCAGTGCTGGGTGGATACAAGATGAGTGGTTCAAAAATCAGATGAGTGGAACAAGTGTCAGGGTTAGGAGGTGATAATAATTAACCCTTTCGGTTTTCCCTCGCATTTGTTGCCTGTAATTTGCAAGGCGTTCCTGTACTGAAGATACTGTACATTGTAACTGCCATTTTTATAACTAATCACCATAAACAACAATACCCAGAACCCTGTTAACAATAAATGAGCAGCATATTCTATTTTGAGATGTTAGTAAGTATTTGTTATCATTAACCAACAGATTGTTTTTGCAATATGAATCACACGTGGCTATTTAATATTATTATGCAAGGATTAAAAGAAACAAGTGAAGTCATCTACTTGTTTCCCATCACCTAAGGATAGTATTGTAGCTCCCATCATATCATACACCTTGAAATCAAGACAAATTCCAATGTACACATGAGGTTTGCACAGTCACCTTGCACTGTAAAATTATGCGTTTCTGGCACTGATACACAAAATGTTTTTCTTGGAAAACCTTTTATACTTTCAACAAGAAGAGATCCAATGAAATCAATTTCCGACAGAGTCCTTTTCAAGGCAAAAGGGAAGGTATGAATAGATAAATAAATAAATATAAAAAAACATCCTTCCTTTTTTAAGATAATGCAGCAGTGTGAATTATTTATTACTGTAAGCCCTGAAACTTAAATTGAAATTAATGCAGAAGATAGGTTTTCGGCAAATAGTCGGTCATTGCAAAGGTATCCAATTTCCCTTTGCAAATTGCAGGCGACAGGGGGAAATGATAAAATTACTGTGCCCCTCCAGCTGTACTGTTGGTATCGGCTTAAGAATTTAGCAGGTGTGGAGAGATGAATTTGCTGGTTTTCCTTTTAATATTGTGCTGCATTACAGAGAATCTGAATTCAAGACAAGATACAATAAAAATAATATAGAAAAATTAAATCAGTCTCAGTTATGGGAGATGAGGTTTCTAGTTTTTTTCAAGAAGAGAATGTGAATTTTATAAATGTAATATTTGGTGTTTTAAAACGTACATTCATGATAATTTACAAGAAATTGCACAGAAAGATTAATTTAACTAACAGGGTTATTCAGGGTGCACCGAAATGTCGCCAACATTTCGGTGCCCTTTCGTTCCTGCACCTAGGGGCGATTCGGCGATTCATGGAACACTCGTGGAACAATCACTGAAAACCCGTAGAAACTGGCGCAAAAAACACGCCAAACATGCTGGAAAAAGCCGGGGAGCCGTCAAAAAAACGCAGACCAGCTGCCGTAAAAAGCCGACAAGCTGCCGAACATGGTAAAAAAAACAGTACGTTTGAAAGTTTCGAAATTGAAACGCAGTTTGCAAAAAGACTACTGAATGAAAATGTCTGGAATTTACATATAAGGTTCTATGAATGACAATAAAAAGGTCTGTTACAGAAGAAAAAGAAAAAAAACGCTTTTAAAAAAACGGAAAAAAATGTTGCCGAAAAAATCCCGAAAAATGCCTAGAAGATCCTAAAAAAATCTATAAAGAGACTTTTCACTGCAGAATAAAATAATAAACGGTTTATTAGATATTGAATTAAAAAGGGAATATTTTTAACATTGAAGCCTATGGGATTCGCCTGAATAAACCTGCTGAGTGAAAATACTAAACAGCAGGGCATGTCGGCAACTGTTCACTACTTTTCAGTGTTCTCTGAATAGATTAACCATTGCTTCTCTATGGGGGATTTCACTGCCTTCGAACAGGCATTTCACCATAATATGGCGAACTGCCTGCTCTCTGAATAGCCGAATGGCCCCAAAATGTCACCGTACGCTGAATTTAGGTGTCCGGTTACATTTTGGACCTCTCTGAATAGCCCCTTTTATGTTTTGCAAAACATATATTTAAAATAGGGAAAACTTAAATAGTCGTATTTAGTGTGAATAAACAAATTAAAATTTGTAAAAGAATTATTTTTAAAAAGCGGCAAATTTTTTAAGTAATCAATACAAAAAAGCAGGTATTTCCACAGGATTCCTACATTTTACTTGGTAATCTTAGAATACGCATCTTAAGTGAAAATTGACTAATGATTACAGTGCCAAAATAACCCCTTCTTGATGGATAATGATATTTTGCGAAGACTCTTAGCGAAAGTTGTCGAATGAACACAAGAGGTATAAAGAATATATCATGTTGAATAGGAAAGTAAAACAACACACAGCTCTCTAAATATAGTCTATCTAGACTGGCCTGGCTCTACATTAAATTATCATGTTATGATAAATTTACCAAGGATAAATTAGTTGAGCTAGGTTTGTTTACTTATCACACAAATGCTTCAGAAAAATAAAATGTTCTAGAATGCAAAACAGTGCTACATCTGTATATATACATGACAAAACACAGAGACAAAATAACAAAGTTAAAACATGTAAATTAGTGTTTGATTGATCGCAGAGGCTTAGTTCTAACTACTTTTTCTAAACCATTAATCTGCGTCCTGATTGTAGACTTGTTGCAGTAGCCTTAACATTTAGAAGCTAACTAAAAATAGTATAAAAAAAAAAAACCTTCAAGTAAATTTTATCCAAAATAGCTTAATCTGGACTGAGGATCTTTTTTTTTTTAATAGCTATGGGGAAGGGAAGGGAAAAGGAAAAGGAAAAGGAAAAGGGAAAGGGAAAGGGAAAGGGAAAGGATTATTGCTGCCCAGTTGCTAATAATGAATGGGGAAGGGAACATAATACAATAAAATGATAACTACCTGAACCAAAGTCAGTATTTTGTGCATCAATATTCTTTACAAATAATGAAGCAGAATAATGAATCTAGTAGTTCTCTCTAAGGATAAACTAGAACTCCATGAGCCAGTACATTTTAAGGAATTCAATGTTTGTTTCTACCTTTTCAACATTTATAATAACTGACAGTTTGCACCAAGGTTGTGTCGTGGCGTGTCGTGACTGTATAGATATATAAAATATTCGATATCATTTTTTTGACCCAGCATAAGACATACAACAAAAGAGTGAAATAAATATAAGGAATTAATATTGAAAACTTTATTAGTCATCATCAGCGTATAAAACAGGTGGGCATTCTTGTAGACAGCCAGAACCAAATAAAAGTCAATACAATACTCCTATGAGAGTGCTCTGTGGGCCCTAGAACAACCAACTCCTCAGTAGATCCATAAATGAAGAAGGGAGGACCAGGAACTGCACACATCACTGATGCAACACACCCCTCTGCTTACCTACTCACACATCATGATTGAAGCTGTTTCCATGGCCACACCATTCCTAAATCACTGCACTAACGATCCTGTTATCCAGTAAAATTCCCCTGGTCTTCCTCAAAACCAATCCCTCTAGACTGTAAGCTCCTATGAGCAGGGCCCTCTACACCTTTTGTTTCCATCCTATCTTCGTTTATCTGTATCTCGTTCCCTCTGGTTATTGTAAAGCGCTGCAGAAACTGTTGGCGCTATAAAAATGATGATAATAATAATCAAAATGAACAACAGTGCTGTGTTAGTAAAAAATAAAATTGTATTTTTTTATGTTTCCATAAAACCTGGTCATGTTTGGTATCTATCTATGGCAAGGCCATACTCTGGCCTTTCCGATGATAAGTCACATGAATCTGTAGCTACTATGGTTCCTGAGATAAAGGTATCCAAATGACCATCAGTACAGACTTTAGGGGATATTCAGCACCGAAGGGTTTGTGACATTCGTTTGGCGCACTTTGACGAGTTCAAGTCGCTGACCCTACGGTGAATTCAGCACTCCTCGTAGTATGTCGAATTAGCCCACTGAACACATCCGATAAAACACTGAATCGATCGGATAACCCATTGAAAAACAGCTGAACGCATCCTCAAACTGCCGAATCGATCCGCAAACCCGCTGAAAAATCACCAAACACATCTGAC
The DNA here is from genome assembly GCA_009667805.1 of Leptobrachium leishanense. Taxonomy (NCBI): domain Eukaryota; kingdom Metazoa; phylum Chordata; class Amphibia; order Anura; family Megophryidae; genus Leptobrachium; species Leptobrachium leishanense. The sequence continues at coordinate 137,245,929 of CM019064.1, read as the reverse complement.
GATTCTCTGAACAGACCGCCGAACGCCTCCAAAAAGCCAACCAGGTGCTGAACAGGGGTAAAAAAAAAAAAAACCTGCAACTTTTAAAACACGTTTTAAAAAACTTGTGCATGAATATACCTGGAAATAATACTGAATATAAGGTCCTGTGAATAACAATAAAACAGTCTGTTACAGAATTTACAAAAAATGTCATTTACAAAAAAAACGGAATCAAAAATGTCGCCGAAACAATTCTGAAAAATGCCTAAGAAAATCCTAAAAAATAAGATACTTTTTGCTGCAAAAGAAAAGAATAAATGGTTGAATAAATATTTACAAATGAACAGAACAAACGCATAGGTGTACATTTACTGTTATGTGAGTCATTTTATATTGTGGCACTGCCTAGTAAACTCAATACAGTGCAGCCAAGCCACTCAACCACTCCATAATATATAGATAAAGAGGACTACTGTACATCCTATACTCCCTAGATTTAACCCAGCTTTTCGTCCAAACCACCCATATGCCACAATTTAATAAAAGGTTTTTTTTAATCTGGTGTACGGCTTGAAGGAGAAAAGTTACCAGGAAAGGCTTAATGATCTTAACATGTACAGCTTGGAAAAAAGACGAGACAGAGGAGATATGATAGAAACATTTAAATACGTAAAGGGAATCCACAAGGTAGAGGAAGGGGGTATATTTAAAAGGAAACAAAATAGCAAAACAAGAGGACATAGTCTTAGATTAGAGGGGCAAAGTTTAAAAGTAACATCAGGAAGCATTATTTTACTGAGAGGGTGGTGGATACATGGAACAGTCTTCCAGTAGAAGTGGTAGAGGCCAAAACAGTAATTGAATTTAAGCAAGCATGGGATAGGCATAAGGCTATCCTAAACAAAAGATAAATCCAGGTAAAGTATCCATGTAATTGGGCAGACTAGATGGGCCGAAAGGTTCTTATCTGCCGACATTTTTCTATGTTTCTATGTTTCTATACCCTCGCTTTGAATTTATCCTCTCACTTATCATCTTCTGCCACTGACAAAATAGGCAAAGCAAAACCCGTTTAAAATAATAAAAAACAGAAAGTAACCAAAAACTTTTAATCTCAATGCAACTTTAAACCTTTCGCTGCTGAGCCATTTCGCACCTCTGTGCTGAGCTCATTTTTACTGGTTTTGCTCATCATGTTTAAACGCGATTTGAAGTCAACCCAGACATACTGTATTATATATCGTTCTTTCCGGCAGACTCGGCAGATTCATAATATATCATTATTATATGTATACGTCATGTCCTGCCTGAATATTATAACAAGAAATGCAATAGAAATTGAATTTTCAATCATATACGTGGTATAAAGTGTTTTTTCTTCCACATTTTATCATGCAAGCCTTTGCGGCTATATTTTCTATGGGGTGCGCTTGTTAACAAAATTTGAAATGGGGACTCGTTACATTTATTTGGGGGAAATTATGTGTTTTTTAGCAAACGCCCCAATAGAAAAAATGGTTAGTGCGGCATCATTGTTCACATTATAATTGATATGAGAACAATATTGCTGCATTAATGAAACAAAAAAAACCCCCAAAAAAACAATTGTTAAATTTTTTTAAAAATTTTCTATTTTTTATTTTTACATTTTACAAGGTCATGTTTGGTATCATTGGAAAGGCCATATTAACTCCTAGCTGCCACGGATCGGGAGATAGGGGGTTCATTGGAACCACCTATCTCCACCACAGGTGGCAGCTAAGGGTTAATTCCAGAACTGACATCATCACGCTATGAGCGATGACACAGTCTTCAGGGGGATATCCTGGAAGCTTGGCCGACATCCAAGATGTCGGCCAGCTCCGGGAAGGGGCCGCGATACAGTGCCTGTTGGTGCCATATCACGATCCAGCCCCCTAGGGGTTAAAGACAGCCGTTGCTCGGAAGGGCAGGCTGTGCCCTTCCAAACAGTCCTGTTGTTAGCTTGTGGTCTGCAGGGATGGGGAGGGAGAGAGGTCCAAAGGACCGCCCCCCTCCCCTTCAGGCACCTTCCCTGCACTGGCAGGGGGGGTGCCTATAATAGACGTCATTGCGTTGGCGCAATGACGTCTATCGTGCCCGCCTGGGTCCCAGAGGCTGGGCTGACATCGAGGAGGGCCACCGCGATCGGCCAGAATCGTCGCTGCAAAGGAAGGACGCGCTCAGCGCATCCTCCACAGCGAGGTGTACATGCGACCTGGAAAGGGTTAAAAAATAAGGGTTTCTCCGTATGGAAAGGGTTAAAAAATAACCTAAAATTATATATATTTATATCTCCTAATTCAGCATTCCCCTTGGCTATACTGAAGCAACAATTCATGCTACAATGTCAATGATAGAACAAAGGATATTGATTGACTTTGATAGTAAATAAAATTTTACTTTTATTGGAAACTAAAAAAACAGACCAACATAATGACAAACCAAGGAAAGGATAAAACGTCTCTGTGACTCCAAACAGCGTAATATATGCCACATAGGGTACTATGTGCACCTAGATAAATCTCTCATATGGGATACAAACAGACAAACAACCTAAATTCTGTCAACTCCTATCAAAGTGAAGAAACGGGTCTTTGTGGGTCCTCACAATAGGACAGAGAAAAGCTGCTATAGCGAGAGTTCCCAAAAGGATGAGTGGCAAATGAAATTGCATTAGGTAGAGGAAAGGTTGAGGCCCAAAATCAATGCTGGGAGCACTACCAGATTAGAGCCAACCCACCCCAAAATTAACACCAAGCCACGGAGACTAACATTTTTTTAAAATCAAAAATGTGTTTCGCCATAAACACTGGCGTCCTCAGGAGCATGCAGGAAGTAATGCTCAGTCTGGCAGCATAACAAGAATTAAGCGGCTTATTTCTTGTTATGCTGCCAGACTGAGCATTACTTCCTGCATGCTCCTGAGGACGCCAGTGTTTATGGTGAAACGCGTCGAGTGATGGAGTGCTTACGCCAATGCAGATTGTGTTTTTGATTTAAAAAAATGTTAGTCTCTGTGGCTTGGTGTTAATTTTGGTTGGCTTTAAGCTGGTAGTGCTCACAGCATTGATTTTGGGCCTCAACCTTTCCTCTACCTAATGCAATTTCATTTGCCACTCATCCTGTTGGGAACTTCTGTTTTTTAGTTTCCAACAAAAGTTAAATTTTATTTACTATCTCAGTGAATCAATATCTTTTGTTCTATCCATGTTCCAGGGTTACCCCTATTTCTGCTGCTGGATATTGACTGTCACTAACCTGGCAGGGGTTTTCTTTCGTGCTTCCACTTGCTTACCTGCCGTAGTATAGACCATCAGGGTTATTCAGAGAGTGGTGAAAAGCAGGAGAATGACTGGAGAATGGAAAATTCTAGCTCAAAATAGCCAAACCAGAAAAATTCTCCCATTTATCTCACTTTCCAAATCGACTATTTTGACCTCGAATTTTCCATTCTCCAGTCATTCTCCTGCTTTTCACCGCTCTCTGAATAATCCTGCATATATTTCAATTCTACAATGCCAACGAGGCTCTCGAAACAATATTGATTTGTATAAATCCAGCAACATTTTATATATTTTGAAGTGCTCATTTTGGGAAGGACTGAACAAATTTTGCAATTAATTTGCGTTGTTTAAATATATTTGAGTCTCTTCTAATTTGCCACTGCTTGCTTCATATAATAACCATAAAATCTCCATCCTTTTTAATCCCAAAATTGATAACTAATGATGCTTTTAATACAAATATAGCAGTTTTTCATCTAAGAAACACGATTTAAATTTCCTTTTAACTGATGACTGTAAAACAGCTCCAGTGTCAGTCTCAAAAATTGTAATTAAAGGTAGAAATACTCTGAATGAGTTAAATAAGCTTTGCTACACTGATTCACCTTCTCTTAGAATTTGCGTAAGTGCCAGGACATTTTCTTCTGTTCAGTTGCCCTCTCCTACTCTTAAATAATGTGATTTGCCAACAGAAATCCTTTTTATCGAATTAAAAATCAATAATGTATTAAGTGGCTTAGGACACTATTAATCACAGAGTGAAACTGTGACCCAAAAAGCCAAGGTTGTTAAAACACTTTCAAGGCAAACATCAATTCTCCTGGATCCATATAAATCTTTTTTTGGGTTTTGTTTTCTTTTGGAAAAAAGTGACTTAGCAAGTTAATTTCAAACGGAATATTATAAACTATTATCAAGGCTACAACGTAAACGTTTCGCCTCTTTTTTCTCACAAATATGACAGGAACAGCTGTTCCTTTTGCTATGTTTTAGTTTTTAACCCCAAAGTTGGAATATTTGGTGAGTGTTTCCATAAAACCCACCATTCTGCCTCTTAGCTGGGAAGCAGCAAGAGAGTATGTAGTTGCTCAGAGAAGTGGCTTCTGGTTTCATTAGCTAGGACTCACCTTTACTAGAGGTGCCGTGATGGGGTAGGTGAGCTTAAACTTCAATGGCCATTCAAGTAAACCAAAACCTCTGATTGTGTTTTGTTTCACAAGGAATTATATAGAAATGAGCTCAGATGACACTTTTTTTCCAGTTGTTGACAGTGTCTATATAACTGCAGTAAAACAGATTGAGAAGTAAGCAGAGACAAAACATTTAAAAAGGAGAACCAATCCCCATTTTAATCAAGTTTGTTCAAACGAATACGTGAGTTTGTCGATTTATTTGTCTAGAACAGTAGTTCCCAACCGCGGTCCTCAAGTGCCTGTCACATTCGCTATAGCGCTCACCCCTGAAAAACGTGATTTGGATCATTTTGTACAAATTTCCGTGATTCTTGATTTTCCAGCAGTCAGGACTGCTAATCCTAGCACTCCTAGCCAGGGAGGTCAGACAGAACACCAATACTAAATACCACTCAGTAGCAAATGATTTCGTGACCAAGTGTCTACTGAGTGAAAGCACTTATATATAATACTGTATATTGACAGAGATAGTACTGAAGTGTCATACAGCAGTAGTTAACATAACGTGGTCAAATGTATAATCCTAGCTGGCACCAGAGAGGATAGTCATACATGCAAGGTTGGCAATAGAGGTGGTAGTCGTACAGTCAGAATTGGCAACAGAGAGGACTCCCATATAGTTTGTTTCAGCAAGGCAGAATGAGGGTTCAATAAATTCAGAACCCTGCGGGGCAGGCCCACAATCAGAGACAACGCGTTTAGGTGTACATATTGACTTAATACCTCTTGAACCTTAGTTATAAAGGTTGTGTTTTGCCAGTCCCAGCGCCCCTAAATCTGTTTGATAAGAGACAAAATTTTGCTGAGATTGTGTTTGCTGCTCATTCCGTCATAGTTACATAGGCTGAAAAAAGACATGCGTCCATTGGGTTCAGCCTCTCACACATCACCTACTGCTGTTGATCCAAAAGAAGCAGGAATCACTCAGATATGCAATTTTAATACTACCTAATCCGCATTAGGACAGGAGGGTGGGAAGGAAAAAGCAGAATCAAATAAAGACAAAAAAGAAGCAATGTGTCTATGTAACTCCTTCACTACCACGTTTGTTTCCATCAGGGCAGCCATCAGAAATGATGGGGCCCCTTACTGAACCTCAAGATGGCCCCCTTCCTCGTAAACTTCCTCAACCTTTAACAGCTTTTCGCCCCCTTCCAAAACAAATAAAGGACATAACACAGTTCCACAGCAATAAAACTCACAGTAATGTGCAATGTGTATGAGCGTATCTGTCACGTCAGGGGCTCAGAGGGGGCCCTGGAACCCAGCGGCGCCATCGACAATCTGGGTGCCAGGAGTTGTGCTGGCTTCCGGAGCTCGCAGGGCTGGCCAGGAGGATAGATACCCCTTGTATACCGTTTTGGCTATCCCTAACCACTCTAACACTGACTGATTTGGGCTTGTGTTAGAATTCATCCTTGTATACCGTCTGGCTTATTTCAGGTATAACCTGTCCTGTGTGTTAGTAAAACATTTCCCACTCGCTGTTGGTAAAACATTTCCCTGGGGTCTGGCTGTGCCCTGAGGTCTTGCTGGGCCTGGGCTCTGGCTAGGCCTTGGGGTCTGGCTGGGCCCTAGGGGTCTGGCTGGGGTCTGTCTGGACCTTTGGGTGTCCCTGGGCCTTGGGGGTCTGGCTGGGCCCTGGGGGTCTGGTTGGACCTTGGGGTCTGGCTGGGCTCTGGCTGGACCTTGGGGTTTGTCTGGGCCCTGGGGGTCTGGCTGGGCCTTGGGGGTCTGGTTGGGCCCTGCGGGTCTGGCCAGACCTTGGGGTCTAGCTGGGCTTTGGGGTCTGGTTGGGCCCTGGGGGTCTGGCTGGGCCTTGGGGGTCTGGCTGGGCCCTGGGGGTCTGGCTGGACCTTGGGGGTCTGGCTGGGCCTTGGGGTCTGGCTGGACCCTGGCTGGACCTTCGAGTATGGCTGGGCCCTGGGGGTCTGGCTGGACCTTGGGGGTCTGGCTGGGTCTTGGGGTCTGGCTGGGCCCTGGAGGTCTGGCTTGGCCTTGGGGGTCTGGCTGGGCCTTGGGGTCTGGCTGGGCCCTGGGGGTCTGGCTGGGGCTTGGCTCACCTCTCCGCTGTCTTCTGTCCCTGTCCTCTCTTCTTCCTTCTTTTCTTCTCCCTTCCTTCTTTTCTTCTCCCTTCCTTCTTTTCTTCTCTTTTCCTTCTTCTTTTCTTCTTCCGGGCCCTCCATCGCAGGCAGCTTCTCACGTGACTGGAGGGGGTGGCGCCAAAGCAGCATGCTTGGGAGGCCCATGCACGCTGCTTGGCCCCGCCCAGAGAGTCAGGAGAAACAGTCAGCTCTGGATTCGAACTCATAGAGTCCGATACCGGAGCCGTTAAAAAGGGCCCCGGTCCCTTTACGGCAGCATGGGGCGTAATGCCTTGATGGCAGCCCTGGTTTCCATAAAACCACTGCCAAGACCCATTGGGTTATGGAAACTATCTTTCCATTGCAGACAATGTAAAAATGAATGTACACAACATAAAATACATTTTATTTGATGGGCAGAGGCCAAAAAGTGCTACTACATGTCTAATAAGATAGCTAGAGCTCTGTCTTTCTGTAAAAGAAAAACAGAAACCCATGCTGTTAAAAAAGCTTCAACACCTTGAATATCATGTCCAAGGTGCTGAAATTTCAGTGCATAATCTGGAGCCAATTTGCAAATGAATGTTGCTTGCAGTAAAACAAATTCAATTGCATTACTCCATATAGGACCAAATTGAGTTTACTCAATGTTGAGCTCCTGCAGGAGATTTTGAACATCAAGTAACTAATTTTATCGCATTCCCAACTCAAGGGTTTATGATAATTTCACAAGGACAGTCTAATAGACATATTTAAAACTTCATTCAATGAAACAAGTTCTAGATTGGGTGAATAGAAACTGCTTGTTTATAAATCGACTTACATTATCTACAATGGAAGTGATGGCACACGTTGCATACGTGAGTTTTCAATGAGGGGTTTGGGTGAGGCTGGTGCTAACTAGAGTATGCACATTGAACCCAATAAACTACCATTGTTTTTCCGAGTTCTAAAGCATTTTCAATGGAAATCCAATAATATTTTTTACAAGACATTTTGGACAGAGATAAGTGTGAATAAAATGAAGTAATATTGTATTTTATAGCTGTCACCAGTAAAATAACTGATTTGAAGAAATTATGTTTTTTCTTCTTTACATTTCATGGGAATTATTCATAAGATTTAGATGGTTATAACTGCTGAAAGGCCATGTAAAAAGTAATGGTTGCAGGTATGAGATGATAATAACTTGTCATTATAAGAAATACCTAAAGAATCTGACCGTTTTTATTATCCATCTTTATCACATTTACTATGTTTGACACACAGGCCATTTCTGCTTCTATGGTAATGCAGAGGCAGTCTCTCAATATATAGGATACAGTGACAGAAAAACGTGTGAAAAAAGGGATTTTTTAAATTTTTAGGGCAGGAGAACAGAACAAAAAAATTATATCATACATGTTAAGATAAAGTATTCCTATGTCTGTACGAAAGTCTGGGCACTGTCATTTCGCCTACAAGAAAAGACACAAATATGCGGCGTCTCTAGGGAGAACCCTATTTCCGTCTATCGGGACTTCCCGTGACAACGCCGTGAGGATCTGCCGGCCTCCAAATATGTATAAAGAAAGAAATCAGCATGCTCAAGGAATCAGAGAATCAATCCAACGGATTTATTAGGAATACAAAATAGGGTAAAAATGCAACGTTTCGGCCCTTAAGCTTTAATCATGCATGATTAAGACTTAAGGGCCGAAACGTTGCATTTTTAACCTGTTTTTTGCTCCTAATAAATCCGTGGGGTTATTTCACCTACAGCTACCATAGTGAGTAAGCACTGATGATGATTCTACAGACAAGAAACAAAAGCTTTAAGGACAAAACACAAATGCACTTTATAGTGGGAGGCCATACCATCTCCCCTGTATTACACCCCTCTTTGTTACATGGTTTACCAGTTCTAAATAAAAACTTGCAATGCAGAGAGCTCCAGGAGGATGTATGTCCCCAGGAAGTAAAAGCAGGCATTAGGTTGGCATAGATAGAAACTGGTGCTGGTGAAGTACAGTGAAGTTGTGAAAGGTTTATACAATGTATGATCACGTTTTGTTTCCAAACCATCACACCTTTAAAAGTCATGTGTTTTTAAATCATCTGTTGTGTGTTTGGGTCAAGTGCTCTGAATATTGTGGGTTGTATTTTTTTGCATTCGTACCACCATTATGAATAGGCATAATTAGGTTGAATGCAGCCCTCTTTTTGTCTATTTAGATAGATATTCAGAGAAAAAATTATTAGAGTTGAGCTACAAGAGCCCCTTCCTTGCAAAGCAACCACATACTGGTGCTCTCCCACAGGTCACCACTATGCCCCAGACACAAATTCCAGGAAGATGGGAGACACTCCACGTGTAGAATGCAGATCTTTATTGGAATGAGGATAAAATCAAAGCAATGTTTTGCCCTTTAATGCCTTAATTATGCCATATCACATAGCATGATCAATCCCTTGACTGTGGACGATGTGTGGGGAACGTCATGGAGTTTTCCCACTATATGCCAATGATGTTCCACACACGTCATGCGGCACGGCAGCCAAGTTGGAAAAATACTTAACTATCTGATCGGGGTCCCGAAGCAGTCTGACTTCCAGACCATTTCATGGGACTCTCGACAGTGTATTGACGACATTGTGTGTGATGATGTCTTTTTCAGACACCCCCCTTCAGGCACTCTCTCGGCTCTGCCAGGGGGGGGCCTGAAAAAGACATCATCACGCACGATTCATTAGACCCCTCTATCTCCCCATCGGTATTGGATAGAGCTACAAGTAAGACATCACTGGAAAGGTCACAGTCTGACCTTTCCAGCAATGGCCCTCTTAGGTGTCAGTCACGCCTCTAGGGCCTCCCCTCATCCACTGACATTGTCACGCATGGGCGTGATGACATCGGAAAGGGAATCCCCTTATCATTATACCTTACATATAATAATGATATATTTTAATCTGCCAAGTCGGCTGAAAATAAGGCTGTATAGTTTGTCTGGGTCATATAATAAACCATGACTTCAAATCATGTTTATACATGATGAGCATAAAAAGGTCAAAATGAGCTCAGCAGTGAAGGAATTAAGGCCTCAAGGTTTCGAAGCATCGTTTTGATTTTATCCGTATTCCAATAAAGATCCGAGTACACTACACCTGGAGTACCTTTCATTTTCCTGGAATAAATATAAAGATATCCCTGTACCATTCATGGATTGACAGAATGCTACATAATAATGGTTACTTTGCTAATAAAACCACATACAGCATTCTCTGTAAATATAATTTATTTACTGATTCAGCAGTTCAGAAATGCTTAATAATGTGTAGGTTGGTTGATAATGTTATGCATCCCTAGTTTACCATTCCACTATTAAATATTTAGACGTACAGTAACACTGTCAATTTTTTGTATCATTGACTGTTTTTATTTTTTTTCGTTATTCTGCCCCCTGAATTGTTAAAAAACTGATTTAAACAGATATCTTAAAAAAAATGTGTTATAAAATAAGTACACAACACAATATATGTTGACATTTCATTATTGGAATATATACATATTTTGACAGAGAATCTCAATTATGGAGGAACATATACAATATATATACTATAATATATACTAGCAAGCATTATTTTTGTTATGACCTCAGCCAGGAATTTTGGCAGTACTCCATATGCATGGTTTATATGGAGCAAGGTTTGAGAAGCAAAAGCCATACTGAGAGAGAATAGTGAGCTTTATTAGGTAAGAAAACAGAATCACAAAATTGGAATGGAATCAAAATAACAGATTTTTGGCAGTATATAACAGTATTGATCTATTTGTCAGAAGATTGTTTTTAGACATTATCCTATTGCTGGTAGATTTTGATGTACTGTACATAAATGTTTGCGGCCAATATCCTGGGGAGTTTCTAATTTGCCAGATAATGAGAGTATAATGTGGCACAACTACTTAAATTAAATAAATATATAAATAAATTGGCCTCGAAGATATGTGTACACATTTTTACTTTACGTAAACAAGGCATTGTGCTGTTTACATTTATGGATTCTTGAGGCTATAGCAAAAGACCTAAAATAAATCACATATAAGGTGCTTCTTATTTAATTGTTGTCAGTTTGAAAGTACAAGAGTTACATACAGTTCCTCTCTATGATATTCTGGGATGTGTAAATGACTTCTGCGATAATAAACTTTGTTATTTGGAGTGTGGAGGCTTTTAATCACATTTTTTGCCCTCCACCACAACTCAAATGAGTATTGATTTGCCCTAGGGTTTAAGCATCAAACTGCAACTGGTCATGCTTATCTCCTGAATTGCTGATGTATAAATGCCTTCTGCAATAATAATCTTTTAAGAAACAGGTTCTCTTAAAACTTCAACTTTTATTAGACCATTTAAAAAGACAACGTTTCAGCTCTCCTTATTGAGCTTTCATCAGGATATCAGGACAAACGTATATAAACTTTTTGTTTTTGGGTAGGGTTAGTTTTAGTTGGGGTTTTGCTTTTGTATGTTGCCCCTTTGTCACGGCGGGGGCTTGTAGGCAGTGCTGGGGTAGGGGTTCCTTTTATTTAGGTTATTTGTGGATCGGATGGTTGGGAGAAGGGAGGAATTTGTAGTTGGTTGTTTTGGAGGTGTGTGGTGGTTGTGTGGAGTCCCCTGTCAGCACTGTTTTATTATGTTTTAATATGTTATGGCAATTTTATGTCATGGTTATGGGTACATTGTGTGGAGTTTTTAGCTGTGGCCGGTATATGTATATATATAATAAATATATATTATTCCACAGGCAAGTGTTTGTGTCTTTTTGTTGTCTTTTTGTCTCCTTGCGTACAACTCGGTAATCAGTAGGCGACTTAAGGGTAGCCTAGTTTTAAAACATGTCTGGTGACAGGTTTATCAGACTTCCCATCCCTGTATGCTGTCTTAATATTAGAGCGATAAATCCTTATCCTCTCCAACAGGGGTGTCTGTTTTACTTATGTAGACCAAGCCACACGGGCACATTATTTTATAGGCCACAAACTCGGTCTTACATGTTATGGAATAGTTTATCCTATATGTTTTCACTGTGTGAGGATGATGCCAGCCAAACATTTTTAGCAGACCTTTATCGCCCTGAGTGTTTAGTGGTTGTATTTCTGGTTTAAACATAGAAACATAGAAAAATGTCGGCAGATAAGAACCTTTCGGCCCATCTAGCCTGCCCAATTACATGGATACTTTACCTGGATTTATCTTTTGTTTAGGATAGCCTTATGCCTATCCCATGCTTGCTTAAATTCAATTACTGTTTTGGCCTCTACCACTTCTACTGGAAGACTGTTCCATGTATCCACCACCCTCTCAGTAAAATAATGCTTCCTGATGTTACTTTTAAACCTTTGCCCCTCTAATCTAAGACTATGTCCTCTTGTTTTGCTATTTTGTTTCCTTTTAAATATACTCCCTTCCTCTACCTTGTGGATTCCTTTTACGTATTTAAATGTTTCTATCATATCTCCTCTGTCTCGTCTTTTTTCCATGTTATTTTACAGGATGTCGGCTCGATTACAAAGCGGGTTGTTTGTGTCCTTGTCGTTGTATCCATGCATTATGCTATATAGCATGTATCATTGGCAAATAGGCACATATTCTGTTGCATTGTTGTCAATATAGTTTCAATTTGGCTGTGGGGACCATTAATAATTATATTCTTCATAAATACATTGTGGTTACATGAGGCAGAGGGGGCTGATTATTGGGAAAAGGGATTGACTGGATTCAGACATAACTTTTGACAACCAGAGAGAACTTTGTTAAGCCACTCTAACGGTGTTTGTCTCTGTATGTGGAAACTTTGAATTACTTTCAGCGATAATTCACCAGTTTTACTCGTGAGGTAAAGTTGTTTATGATGGATGTCCTTTGCTGCTGGGATAAGGATTAAAGTTAGTCTGGTTTTGTTTAGAATATCCCATATATCTTTGGAAAGCAGAATTTCTAGGTTGTTCATATGATGGACTTTCCTGCTGTATTCTTTGTATATGAACAGCCTGTAATTTTATTAAATTTATTTTTAACATTCTGTTGCACATCCTTATCCAACATGTTACTTATACTTCTGGCAAGACCATTTGTAGAGAATAAATATATACTATCGCTTTTCATAGTAATTGGCTAACATTAATCAAACTGGGACAACAAACATGCGACCAAGAAAGACAAACCTGTAAGGAGAATATCTTGTGATACCACATCATATCATCTAGTGTACACAACAAGTCTATTATATATAAATGTGTGTACTTTTGAGAGGACATACTTTTTTTGTATGTATCTTTTTCAAGTAAAAAACACATAGGTTTTTACTAGACCTTAGATATACAGGGTTATTCAGAGAGCAACGAAATGTCACTGACCTTTCAGTGCTCTCTTGTTCCCCGCACTTCGGCGAGTTCGATTCGCCGACCCTGTGGTGAATTCAGCATTCATCGCAGGCTCCCGAAGTGCAGCGAACGAGCCACTGAACACATCCAAAAAAACAATGAAAAAACAGTGAATCTGGAAAACTCATGAAAACTCACCGAATGCATCCGACGGTCTTCCAAAAACCACCGAGTCGGTAAAAAAAAAGCTGATGACCCGCCGAACAGAGCGCCGACCAGCCACCTGAGAAAGCTGACAAGGCAATAAACAGAAGTCATTTGCAGCAAACAAATTTAATTTGCTTTTGGGCTGCAGATCAGCATAGAGATACCACAATATCGGGGCACCAGATGGTGCCTTTGAAGCCCGAGATATCTCTATCAGTAGTGAAGGGGTTAAAGGGTGTTAGAACCTCAGACATCATACCTACGGTGCTACAAATTTAGAGACATGTTCTGAGCCCAGTAAATGTTTCCAATAAATGATATTCCTTTGCATTGCTCCTGTGGAACACCATATTGACTATATGCAATATTGGACCACCAGGAGGTACAGTCGATCTTGGCAGTGAAGGGGATAAGTGGTAAATGTCCTATGACTTAATACAGTGTTTCCCAAACCTGTCCTCAGGTCCCTCTAACCAGATTTTACAGATCAACTTGGGGAAAGGCAGACTGAATCACTGAGCTCATATCACCTGCGCTGTGCTTCTGATATTTGGCAAACCAGGCCTGTCAGTGGGTCCTGAGGACAGGATTGGGAAACACTGACTTAATACAAATGTGTCCTCAACATCATATCTATAGCTCTAGTTTACTCTAATGCCGGAGTCTGATGAGCGTTTTGCAGAGCGGAAGAAATGTTCGTGAGAGTGGACGTTCCTTCCACTCTGACGCCTGTCTGGCCACCTCGCTGAGCCCAGTTAGTGCACTCAGCGCGGCAATTGTGCTTTGCAGTCCTGTCAAACGCACGTTGTAGCGCTTTGATGAGGAGGCTTTCAGCACAGCCGCAGCACGGCCGCTGTTGCGCATGCAATTCGGGTGCGCGCTACAGTGTCTGGCCAGCCCCGTCAAAGCATCACAACGCTGCGATGGACGCCGGGGGGCATGTCAGTACAGGCGCATATAGTGCGCTCGTCTGACCCCGACCTTAGGGTCCATTAACATATCTGATAAATTGAACTGCTATTGAATGCTGAACTACACTTCCAATAAATCTGTTACTTTTATGGAATATTCCTAGTAAGCATTGAAAATAATGGCAATACATCTAATGATAAATTGTGAAGCTGCTACTTATCATGACAAGGTTTACTGTAGAAGCTGCAGAACATAATGACTGAATTCAAATAAAAGAATCGAAAGGGTAAGGATGTGCAGTTCAAGAATTATATTTATTTCCATATTTTTCATCCAAAACGCACTGATAAATGAAGGTCACTTCCAGTCTGGATTGCCCATATAATACAACTATATAATCTTGTGCTGTGACAGAATAATTAAGATATTATAACAGCGCCAATACAGAATGTGGAATGTCTGTATGCTTCTAACATTTTAAAATATTCTAGTTCGCTGGGGTATTTTTGAGCCAGTATAGAGAGTCACGAACACAAGATACATGATGTATCCATTTAGCAATGACAGCAAAAGATGTATTGAGTCTGGTAGGCCTAATTCTGCCAAATCCAATCTCTCTTATTTTTGTGAGGTGTGACATGGTTTTTACTTACTGTAAAACTTAAAGACACATTCACCAAATAAAATGTATCCTTTATTTAGGAGCTACTTTTCTCCCCACACAAACAACCAGGTCATCTTCTTTATGAGGAAATTTATTTTTTACCTGAATTTAAACATTGGATAATGTCTAATTAAGTTATTTCCCATGTAATAAATATATTTTGTATAGTTGTATAGTGCAATTGCTTTTGCATTTTTGAGTTAAGAAAACTATATTAATTTTCATTCCTTTTTCTTTTTTTTAAATAAACTTTATTCACAGATTCAGGCAACATTAGTAGATGCAACCGCATAAGTCAGGTAACCCTGAACCACTGTAGTTAGTAGATGTAAGAAACAAAACATAGATAACATTGACAGTATTCTCTGTCCATTGAAAATTAATCAGTTAGGCAGGGACAGTGAAGCAAAATGATTTGACAATAAGTGGGAGACCATAACCTCAATCAGGGACAGACTGCAAAAAAGTACTGAAGAGTTGAGTTTTGGGAGGGTGGCAATAACAGAGGACCTGACAAGGAGCAAGTTGACAAGTTCATTCCTTTTTCTATTTTATTATGATGTCCTGTCCTCAGCTTGGTTGTGAACAGTTGTGGTTTTAAGTCAAATACTTTAGGGGTTATTCAGAGCTATTCGGACTGAGATGGACTTTTTGCCTTGAGAAAGTTACTTTTATGTAATGAAACGCGTCGGCGTTTATGTCCTATTGAATTTTATTTTAATACTTTTATTTCATCAAGCGGCTGAGTATATTGCTTGATGTGCCATTATTGCATTATTATCCGGTGAGCATGTTATATGAGCAGGGGTTTCTTTATCATTTATATATGCAGTTCTGCCCTATGTTTTTTTCATTTGTCTTACAGTGAGACTCCTTATATTCTTATTTATGTATTATTGACGGATGAAGAGTAGGGATGAGCGGTTTGGGTTCGGACGGTTCGGGGTTCGACCCGAACTTGGCCTGTTCGATGAGATCGCGAACACCGAACATTTCCGGGTGTTCGCCGCATGTTCGACCACAATGGACCACAATGCACTTTCCCACTGGCCTGAAGCTCGTAATTGGCTACAGCCTTGCACCTGACCACAGGTCTGGTGCAAGACTGGTTCAACACTATGCCAATCACCACTCAGAGTCCTGATTGGGCAAATTTTGCCCAATCATGGGCTCGCAGAGCTAAGTCCCGTAGCACACTATATAACGTTTCCACGCGCCGATTCTTTCATTTCAGAGGAGATTTCAAAGGAGATAGTTGTGTCTTGTTACTGCCGGTCTGCCACGTTACGGGGGGGGGTCTGGGGGGTCTAATTTCTACCAAATATCAGGGAATTTAGGTGATGTGTGTCTTGTCACTGTGCCAGCAAGTTTTTTTAGGGTTTACAACTTTCTTTAAAACATTTGTGAATTGAGGTGATCTTCTGGGTCTTGTCACTGTGCCAGGAAGTCTTTCTGGGTCTCATTTCTACCAAATATCAGGGAATTTATGTGATATGTGTCTTGTCACTGTGCCAGCAAGTTTTTTTGGGGTTTACAACGTTCTTTAAAACATTTGTGAATTGAGGTGATCTTCTGGGTCTTGTCACTGTGCCAGCAAGTCTTTTTGGTCTCATTTCTACAAATATTAGGGAATTTATGTGATGTGTGTCTTGTCACTGTGCCAGCAAGTTTTTTTGGGGTTTACAACTTTCTTTAAAACATTTGTGAATTGAGGTGATCTTCTGGGTCTTGTCACTGTGCAAGCAAATCTTTTTGGGGCTCACTAATTTCTTTAAAACATTTGTGAATTGAGGTGATCTGTGTCTTGTCACACAGCCAGTACCACGCAGTATTTTGGGGGTCACAATTTCTACAAAACATTTGGGAATTGAGGTGATCTGTGTCTTGTCACAGCCAGCAAGTATTTTGGGGGTCACAAATTTCTAAAAAACATTTGGGAATTGAGGTGATCTGTGTCTCGTCACACATCCAGTACCACGCAGTATTTTGGGGCTCACTAATTTCTACAAAACATTTGTGAATTGAGGTGATTGTGTCTCGTCACACATCCAGTACCACGCTGTATTTGGGGCTCACTAATTTCTACAAAACATTTGTGAATTGAGGTGATCTGTCTCTTGTCACACAACCAGTACCACGCATTATTTTGGGGCTCACTAATTTCTACAAAACATTTGGAATTGAGGTGATCTGTGTCTCGTCACACATCCAGTACCACGCATTATTTTGGGGCTCACTAATTTCTTTAAAACATTTGTGAATTGAGGTGTTCTGTCTCTTCTCACACAACAGTACCGCATTATTTTGGGGCTCACTAATTTCTACAAAACATTTGGGAATTGAGGTGATCTATGTCTCGTCACACATCCAGTACCACGCATTATTTTTGGGGCTCACTAATTTCTACGAAACATTTGTGAATTGAGGTGATCTGTGTCTCGTCACACATCCAGTACCACGCAGTATTTTGGGGCTCACTAATTTCTACAAAACATTTGGGAATTGAGGTGATCTGTGTCTCGTCACACATCCAGTACCACGCTGTATTTCGGGCTCACTAATTTCTACAAAACATTTGTGAATTGAGGTGATCTGTCTCTTGTCACTGGCTGCCAGCTATCAGTGTGTCTCACTGAGTTATACCAGAGTTCTTTAAATCTTTATACCAGAGATGAATCAGAGTTTGTATTTATTAATCTATATATCACTCACCATGTCTGAAAGAACAAAAAGGACAGGCAGACGCTCCCAGACACAGATAAGAGGGCAAGCAGCCCCTGTGTCAGGAGGCTGTGCCTCTGGTCGTGGTGGATGTGGTGCATCCTCTGCAGGGGCATGCTTGTCCTTTCTAACTGGTGCTGGCCGTCTTTTTTTTTGCCCAATTTTGCCCAATCATGGGCTCGCAGAGCTAAGTCCCGTAGCACACTATATAACGTTTCCACGCGCCGATTCTTTCATTTCAGAGGAGATTTCAAAGGAGATAGTTGTGTCTTGTTACTGCCGGTCTGCCACGCTACGGGGGGGGGGGGGTCTGGGGGGTCTAATTTCTACCAAATATCAGGGAATTTAGGTGATGTGTGTCTTGTCACTGTGCCAGCAAGTTTTTTTAGGGTTTACAACTTTCTTTAAAACATTTGTGAATTGAGGTGATCTTCTGGGTCTTGTCACTGTGCCAGCAAGTCTTTCTGGGTCTCATTTCTACCAAATATCAGGGAATTTATGTGATATGTGTCTTGTCACTGTGCCAGCAAGTTTTTTTGGGGTTTACAACGTTCTTTAAAACATTTGTGAATTGAGGTGATCTTCTGGGTCTTGTCACTGTGCCAGCAAGTCTTTTTGGGTCTCATTTCTACCAAATATTAGGGAATTTATGTGATGTGTGTCTTGTCACTGTGCCAGCAAGTTTTTTTGGGGTTTACAACTTTCTTTAAAACATTTGTGAATTGAGGTGATCTTCTGGGTCTTGTCACTGTGCCAGCAAATCTTTTTGGGGCTCACTAATTTCTTTAAAACATTTGTGAATTGAGGTGATCTGTGTCTTGTCACACAGCCAGTACCACACAGTATTTTGGGGGTCACAAATTTCTACAAAACATTTGGGAATTGAGGTGATCTGTGTCTTGTCACTGCCAGCAAGTATTTTGGGGGTCACAAATTCTAAAAAACATTTGGGAATTGAGGTGATCTGTGTCTCGTCACACATCCAGTACCACGCTGTATTTCGGGGCTCACTAATTTCTACAAAACATTTGTGAATTGAGGTGATCTGTCTCTTGTCACACAACAGTACAACGCATTATTTTGGGGCTCACTAATTTCTACAAAACATTTGGAATTGAGGTGATCTGTGTCTCGTCACACATCCAGTACCACGCAGTATTTTGGGGCTCACTAATTTCTACAAAACATTTGTGAATTGAGGTGATTTGTGTCTCGTCACACATCCAGTACCACGCTGTATTTCGGGGCTCACTAATTTCTACAAAACATTTGTGAATTGAGGTGATCTGTCTCTTGTCACACAACCAGTACCACGCATTATTTTGGGGCTCACTAATTTCTACAAAACATTTGGGAATTGAGGTGATCTGTGTCTCGTCACACATCCAGTACCACGCATTATTTTGGGGCTCACTAATTTCTTTAAAACATTTGTGAATTGAGGTGTTCTGTCTCTTCTCACACAACCAGTACCACGCATTATTTTGGGGCTCACTAATTTCTACAAAACATTTGGGAATTGAGGTGATCTGTGTCTCGTCACACATCCAGTACCACGCAGTATTTTGGGACTCACTAATTTCTACAAAACATTTGTGAATTGAGGTGATCTATGTCTCGTCACACATCCAGTACCACGCAGTATTTTGGGGCTCACTAATTTCTACGAAACATTTGTGAATTGAGGTGATCTGTGTCTCGTCACACATCCAGTACCACGCAGTATTTTGGGACTCACTAATTTCTACAAAACATTTGTGAATTGAGGTGATCTGTGTCTCGTCACACCTCCAGTACCACGCTGTATTTCGGGGCTCACTAATTTCTACAAAACATTTGTGAATTGAGGTGATCTGTGTCTCGTCACACATCCAGTACCACGCAGTATTTTGGGGCTCACTAATTTCTACAAAACATTTGTGAATTGAGGTGATCTGTCTCTTGTCACTGGCTGCCAGCTATCAGTGTGTCTCACTGAGTTATACCAGAGTTCTTTAAATCTTTATACCAGAGATGAATCAGAGTTTGTATATATTAATCTATATATCACTCACCATGTCTGAAAGAACAAAAAGGACAGGCAGACGCTCCCACACACAGATAAGAGGGCAAGCAGCCCCTGTGTCAGGAGGCTGTGCCTCTGGTCGTGGTGGACGTGGTGCATCCTCTGCAGGGGCATGCTTGTCCTTTCTAACTGGTGCTGGCCGTCTTAAGCAGCAGCAACATACAGAGGACTTGGTGGATTGGCTAACCAGGCCATCCTCATCCTCTGAGTCCTCTGCCAGCCAGGCTTCTAGTGCTTTACAGTCCACCTCAGCTGCCAAAGCATCTAATGCAGCCTCCATGTCCACAGCTACTCCTGCCATAGCCTCGCTATCACACACGGAGGAGTCAGCTGAATTGTTTGACTACAATGAGAGTGACGTGCTGCTTGAGGATGCGCAGCAAGTACAGTGCTCTGATTCAATCTCTGAGGTTGAGGAAGGGAGTATAATCAACCTAGAGGAAGGGGGTGCCAGTGATGACACACAAATAACTGGCACTCATGTTGCCCCAGCAGCTGCAGCATACTGCCAAGTTGGCTCCAGTGACGAGGAGATAGGGGGTGATGATGACAATGATGATGAGGTCACTGACTCCACCTGGGTGCCAGATCGAACAGAGGAATTAAGTGAGGAAGAGGGGGAGGAGGAGGCACAGCAAACACGAGGCACAACATCCTCTGTGACCAACCGTAGCACTAGCCAGTCCAAGGCATCACATGTCAGAGCTTCTCTGGTGCAGAGTGCTGTTGTCTCAAAGAACACATGCAGGAACTCTGCTGTCTGGGAGTTCTTTAAGAAATGTGCAGTAGAGCGCAGCGTTGCTATTTGTAATCTATGTCAGATGAGGCTTAAACGTGGGAAAGATACCGGACACTTGGGTACCACGTGCTTGAGGCGACATATGAATAAGTGCCACACATCCCGTTGGCGCAAAACTTTGCGTAGGTCCTCCTCCTCCTCATCTGTCTCTACCCCCACTGTATGTCCTGCCATGTCATTGCCTACAACCTCCACCGACAGGGATGATGCTACAGTAATGGATGTACTAGGTCCTTCCTCACAATGTGACATCAACCCAGTAGTTGAAGATTTACGCAGTCAGATTACATTGCCGCAGCTGCTGCAGCAAAAGAAAAAATATAGTCCCAACCATCCCCAAGCACAGCGTCTAAATGCCAGCTTAGCAAAATTACTCGCATTGCAGCTGCTGCCTTTCCAGCTGGTGGACTCTGCTCCCTTCCGTGAATTTGCTGAATGTGCTGTACCACAGTGGCAGGTTCCAAAACGCCATTACTTTTCATGCAAGGCCATTCCAGCACTATACCAGCACGTGGAAGACAATGTTATCGAGTCATTGGGAAAGGCAGTCAGCAGCAAGGTGCATGTGACTTTAGACACGTGGTCCAGCAAGCATGGACAGGGTCGTTACATTTCCTTCACGGCACACTGGGTAACTCTGATTGCAGCTGGGAGGGATCCAAGACGGGGCTCTGTGCTGGAGCTTGTTCATCCACCACGCCTCCAGAAAGCTGCTTGTATGAGGTATGTCTGCTCCACCACCACCACCTCTTCCTCCTCCTCCTCCTCCTCCTTCTCTGTCTCTGGCGAAGTGGCAGTTAAACCGATGCCTGACAGGGTCTATGCAATGGCTCAAGCAAAAAGATGCCATACTGTGCTTGAGCTGGTTTGTTTAGGGGACAGGAGCCACACCGGGTCAGAAATTTTGTCAGCTCTGCAGGGGCAGGTGCAGAGATGGTTAACACCATGCCAGCTTGAGCTGGGAATGATCATCTGCGATAATGGCAGCAACCTTCTCTCCGCCCTATGCAAGGGTAAATTGACGCATGTACCATGCCTAGCACACGTCCTAAATCTGGTGGTACAGCGTTTCCTAACCAAGTACCCAGGGCTGCCAGAGTTTCTTATCCAGGCCAGAAAAGTCTGCAGCCACTTCAGATGGTCATTTCGCCTTGCAGAAATTCAAAGAGAGTTCCACCTTCCCACAAACCGTCTGATCTGTGACATGCCCACCAGGTGGAACTCGACATTAGCAATGCTGCAGCGTCTGCACAAGCAGCAGAGGGCCATCAACGAGTACCTGTGTGAGTATGGCACAAGGACAGGTTCAGGTCAACTTGTTTTTTTTCCTCCCGCAGTGGCTGATGATCAAGGATGCATGCACTGTACTGTCACCATTTGAGGAGACAACGAGGATGGTGAGCAGGGACAGTGCATGCATCAGTGACACAATTCCTTTAGTGTTCCTGCTGGAGCACACTCTGCGGGGAATTATAGATGTGGCTCTAGAGGCAGAGCAGCGGGAGGAAGAGGAGGCCTTCCCTAGCTCTCAAAGCCCCAGTCTTTCCGCAGACAGTGGGGGCATTGAAGGTGGGGATTCCTCAAGTGAGGGTTTTGTGTGCCCAGAAACAGAAGGGCTAGTGCGTGGCTGGGAGGAGGAAGTGCACAATACGGTCATCCTCATTGACCAGGAAGATTCGGAAGCTAATGCCACCTCCAACCTACGCTGCATGGGCTCCCTAATGATGCAAAGCCTGCTAAAGGACCCCAGGATTCCTGCTATCAAGGAGAGGGATCATTACTGGTTGGCAACCCTTCTTGATCCACGATACAAGGGGAAAGTTGCAGAGCTCATCCTGCCCGCACAGAGGGAGCACAGGATGAAAAAACTTGAGGACGCTCTAAAGGGACACTTGTGTAACACCTTTCCAGGCACTGGTAGATTACCAAGTGCTGACACATGTGCTTCTGAGGCTGCGGATGATCAGAGGAATAGTGGTGAAGGCCAGGGCCGCTTGACTGATGCTTTTTTAAATTTTTTTGGTCCTCGACACCCAGGGACGTCAAATGTAGGCACCCATTGCCAGCGTCTTCACCATATGGTGCAGGACTACCTAGGGGCAAGGGCAGACCTGGATATCTTTCCAGCAGATGATCCACTGGCTTACTGGGTGTTGAGATTGGATCACTGGCCAGAACTTAGCCAATATGCTATGCAGCTACTAGGTTGCCCTTCATCTAGCATGCTTTCCGAAAGGACGTTCAGTGCCGCTGGAGGTTTTGTCACAGACAAAAGAGTGCGTCTGTCCACTGACTCTGTAGACCGGCTGACATTTATAAAAATGAATCAGTCCTGGATCATCAGCTATCAATCCCCTGATGCCGAAGTAACAGAATAGATCGGGTATGTCTTCTGCATGCACAAAACCTCCAGCACTGAACTCTTCCACAATACCACAAAAGGGTTACGGTGTGAATGCACTTGCTGCCATGAAAGGCACAATATTTGGCTGCACTGACGCCTGTGCCAGATTTATATCATTTTAATTTTTTGAACCGCAGGGTCCAACCCTGCACTCTTCCACAATACCACAGAGGGGTTACTGTATGATGATACTTGCTGGCCTGGCACCAAAGGCACAATATCTGGGTGCACTGACGCCCATTACCAGATCAAAAACTTTTCAATATAGGACCACATGGTCCACCCCTGCATTCTTCCACAATACCACAGAGGGGTTACTGTATGATGATACTTGCTGGCCTGGCAGTCTTGCACCAAAGGCAGAATATCTGGGTGCACTGACGCCTTTACCAGAATCATATCTTTTCAATATAGGACCACATGGTCCACCCCTGCATTCTTCCACAACACCACAGAGGGGTTACTGTATGATGATACTTGCTGGCCTGGCATTAAAGGCACAATATCGGGGTGCACTGACGCCCATTACCAGATCAAAAACTTTTCAATATAGGACCGAAAGGTCCACCCCTGCATTCTTCCACAATACCACAGAGGGGTTACTGTATGATGATACTTGCTGGCCTGGCATTAAAGGCACAATATCTGGGTGCACTGACGCCCATTAAAAGATCAAAAACTTTTCAATATAGGACCACATGGTCCACCCCTGCATTCTTCCACAATACCACAGAGGGGTTACTGTATGATGATACTTGCTGACCCGGCATTAAAGGCACAATATCTGGGTGCACTGACGCCTTGACCAGAATCATATCTTTTCAATATAGAACCACATGGTCCACCCCTGCATTCTTCCACAATACCACAGAGGGGTTACTGTATGATGATACTTGCTGGCCTGGCATTAAAGGCAGAATATCTGGGTGCACTGACGCCTTGACCAGAATCATATCTTTTCAATATAGGACCACATGGTCCACCCCTGCATTCTTACACAATACCACAGAGGGGTTACAGTATGATAGTACTTGCAGGCCTGGCACCAAAAGCACAATATTTGGGTGCACTGCCACTGACGCCTGTATCAGATTCATATCTTCAGAGGGGTTACAGTGTGACGGCACTGTTGGGGACGCTAAAGGACCAATTTTAAAGCACCTATTGTAACTTTCATCCAAAGCCTGCATATATTTCACAATAATTTAGCCAAAAAAATCAGTAAACTTTTTCTGCGTGCACGAAAATGTCTCCTCTTTTCATACAGACTGCTGCCCCGAGCAGTTGTTTATGGATAGATTAAAGAAAAAGCATTTACCGTCATATGAAACGTCATTTCTTTGTTTTTAAGTGTTTCTATACATCCTAGAAATCCGCCACTTCATGGGCAGGTTATGGGGACCTCCTAGGCACGATATTTGAAGGAATTTTTGGGTTTTATTTTTAACCCTTATTTCATGGAAAACTCACTGTCCCTTTAAAAACGTTTTTTTTTTACTTTTTGTTCTTGTTTCCTGTCCCCCAGGGCACTACCCGGACCCCCATGCACCTTTTATGGCAAATATGTAGCATATATGCCCTCTTGGAGGGCACTCTAAGGCTAGGGTCAGACTGAGGCAGTGCGAACGCGCGTGCAGGCGCACTTAATCACGGCCGCACTAGCAGCAAGTGCCAGGCAATGACGGCCAATATACGAAGTACGGTCGCACAAAAGTCCGGCTGCGGAACGCAAGTGGAAAACGAACGCATTTTGTCGAGAACGTAAAACCGCTAGTACGGTTGTACAGAGTGCGCTGCGTCCGCTAGCGGCGTGTGTGCGTGATTTGGAGATGTCAGACACTGCTAATGTCCGCCAACATAACGTCCAGATGCACAAAGTGTTTTATTGATGATCCGTACAAAATCACGGATGCAAATGCGCATAGTATGACCGCTATCGCGTACTCCGATAAAAAAATGCGTCCATTCGTTCGAACGCACTTTTTCACAGACAACGTGAAAATGCGTTCGTCTGACCCTAGCCTAAAAACCGAATTTTCAGCCCCATTGACTTGCATTGGGTTCGAGTGCGGATTCGGGTTCGGACCCGAACAAATGGGAAGTTCGGGTTCGGGCTCGAACCGAACTCGGGGAGTGTTCGGCTCATCCCTAATGAAGAGGAGCCATCCCTTAGGAGTCTTCACTAGCAAGCTACTTATTTACGTTTAGTTGCTGTTTTTTCCATTAACCCTCACTGCTGTTTTTTATACTAATTTCTGGTTCTGCAATGCCATAACCTTGTTTACACTGCTTTGACAAGTGGACCAGCATTTTGAATTGTAAACTTACATCGGTTATTGATTTAGGAAAAAACTATTGCCATTTCTCACTGTAATTAAGAAGCAAAAACATTTTTTTAAGGTTAACTGTAAGGATAGCTAACCGTTGTAACCTTGATCAATGCATGTTCTAGACCAGTGATGGCCTTATCACTCCAGGTGTTTTGAAACTACATGTCCCATGGTGCTCTGATACCTTTATCCCTGACTAGGCATAATGGAGCATGTAGTTCTGCATCATCTGGGGTGCCAAGGTTCGCCATCACTGTTCTAGACTACTAGCCATTCAAATATAGATATTTGCTCATAGAGAAATGTCTGTATTAAATATATTTCATGACTATCAAATCATAGGTCAGGGGTCAGCAACCTTGGCTCCCTGATATTTTGGGAACTACATTTCCCATGTGGCTCAGTCAGCCTAATGGGTGACTGAGCCACATGGGAAATGTAGTTCCCAAAACATCAAGGAGCCAAGGTTGCTGACCCCCAGTATAGGTGAACGTAGTAAAGTATCAATAGTTATTTATTAGATTTTTATCATTATTATTATTGTCATCATTATATAGCGCCAACTGTTTCCACAGTGCTTTACAATAACCAAAGTGAACGAGATATAGATAAACGGACATATGATGGAAACAAGAGGTGTAGAGGGCCCTGCTCATAGGAGCTTACAATCTAGAGGGATTGGGGTTGAGGAAGACAAGCAGAAGTTTACTAGATGGCCGTATCATTTGCAAACAAGTTTAATTTGTAATAGAGAAAACTCCTTTGCATTGCTCTACAATAAGGCCAGGTCAAGTTGACTCAATCCTGGGCTCCTTTATGAGTATACTGGATAATGATGGTGAGGGGGAGAGGAGGCTTTAGCCACCATGGTCATTTAATTTAAAGCTGAGAGCTGTTATTTCTTCCACCCCCATTGGGGTTCATATTACATAGTTGGTGTTAACTTAACCAGAGCTGTTGTAAACTTCCCAGAACCATTATAGCCTATGGAGGTTTTAAGTTTACAACAGTTCTGGTTAAGTTAGCAACAACTATGCAATATGCCCCTGGGTGTTTTGGTGGACTATGGCTTCCTAAGTGGGGGGCTTTCATTTTTCTGGAAGACTGTCAGCTTATGATGTACAATCTTCCGATGGTTTGAACAGCAATGCACAGCTCTGTACTTTGCTGACCAGCTAATGTTCATCAATGCATTCCCAATGGGAGGCAATAGATTTTCTATATGATAGAGCTGTATAACAATGTCATTATGGCTCCGTTGCATGTATGTGCAATCAATTTAATGGTTTTCCTTGGAAAAAAAAACATGTGCAGTGATGTAAGTGATATTTTGGCACCTTATAAATACGTGTAACTGTATCCGTAACTGTTTATCGCCTAGAAAATGTTTGTTGCTGACAGAAAAGGAAACCAATGTTAAAATAAATTAAGCGGGATATGTTCCCAACACTTTACTTAGCTAGAGAATGCTTTAAAATGAGCAGCAATTTACAGTTTTTAAATGCCCGTCAAGCCTCTAAAATGCAAAACACATTATTTGAAATATTTCTAAAATATCTCCATCAAAATCCTGTAAATCTCTGGGGTTTGCAATCAATGAGGCAAACGCTTATACCAGAACCCTCATAGAGTTTAAGGAGCGACATTAATTCCTGCAACAGTTAATGAAATATGCAGTTCCACACATGTTAAACAATATTTAAGATACTTTAGCATTCATCTTTAAACTCTGCACATGTAAAAATAGATTATTATAATAATAATTAAAATAAAAACTACTTAAAATTAATATGCAGTAGTATAGAGATGTTGTCCTCCCATCATATTAAGCACATAATATTTTGGTCAAAAAATACAAAGCCCACAACACAATAAGTACTCATCAAAGGAGACTTTTTCGTGAAACAAACAGGAGACATATTCACAAAATAATTATTTGACATATATAAGAAAAATGTAGGGATTGCATCAATAGACTTTGCATATGTTAGGAATTTAACTACTTTTAGTTAACGGACACTCTAGCTCAGGTGTCGGCAATATTGACCCTTCAGATGTTTTTGAACTACATTTCCAATGAGTTTCTGTGAATCTAATGAGTGGCTGAGCATAATGGGAGATGGTAGTTCCAAAACATCGTGAGGCGCATGGTTGTTGATCCTTGTTGTCCACCTCATTGAACTATAATGTTTATTGCTGTTTATGTATTAATATGTAGCGCAAACCAGACAATGTCCTGATTGGTAAATACTGGAGCACTGTATGTGAAAGAGCTGCCCTTCAATATGTATATAGAAATAGCAAACTGCAGCAACATGATGTTTTTGTACTGCTGACCGATACTGATGTGCAGAAAATGAAATGAATGAAAACAGTTAAATCTGAATAAAAAAATCACAATCCTACATTATTTAATATGTTCAAGAAGAAATAGACGTTTGCTTTATTCAAAATCATACAGGGTTATTCAAAGAGATTCGAAAAGTAACTGCACGTTCGGTGACTTTTCGTTCCCTGCACTTGGGGGCGATTTGGTGATACTAGTTTGCCAGCTCTGCGATGTATTCAGCAAGCACCGCAGGACCCCATGTAGTGTAGGGAAAAGTCACCGCAAACACACTGAACACTCACCGCAAAATCCGCCGAACACTCACCGAAACCCACAGAAACAGCTGGATTAACCCCGCCGAACACGCCGGAGATACCCGAATAGCCGCCAATCACAGCGCAGAGCAGCCGCCGGAAAAAGCCGACACACAGATGAACGAGGTGAAAAAAACAAAAACAGTACGCTTGAAAGTTAGAAAATTAAAACGCTGTTTGCAAAATAACTACTGAACGAAAATGCCTGGAATTTACATATAAGATCCAATGAATGATAATAAAAAGGTCTGAAAAAAGAAAAGAATATTTAAAAAAAAATTGCCAACAAAATCCCAAAAAATGCCTAATAGATCCTAAAAAATCTAGAAATAAAGAGACTTTTTACTGCAGAATATAATACTAAACGGTTTATCAGATATTGAATTAAAGCGGGAATATTTTTAACTTTGAAGCCTATGGGATTCGCCTGAATAAATCTGTTGAATGAAACCACCGAACAGCAGAGAATTTCGGCAACTTTTCCCTGCTGTTTTGTGTTCTCTGAATAGACAAAGCATTACTTCTCTAAGGGGAGTTCACTGCCCTCGAACAGGCACCAAACAGGCACCGTATGTGCAGGCAATTCGCCAACATTTGGTGAACTGCCTGCTCTCAGAATAGTCGAATGGCCAGGAAAGGCAACCGAAGGCTGAATTTCAGTGTTCGGTTACCTTTCAGGGCCTGGATTGGCTCTCTTTGAATAACCCTGTGTGAAAAGAACTTGTAAGCTTGAGCAACACTTGATATGGACACTTAAAAAATAGAAGATAGAAAATTGTTTACAAGAGAGTGTCCACAACCTAAATATACTTTATAGTTACTAACCAAAGTGACTCTAAGCACTTCAAACACTTCAGTACAATAATTATACATGCATGAATCTTAGCCATTCGTACACACAATCACACACATTTACCATTGGATTTATGTGAAATCTCGTTTTCTTGTTGCATCTATTCCTGTTTATTTTGTTGTTGTTGTTATCCCATGATAGAATGTAAAAAACTCTACAGAATAAATTTCACACTGCAGTTTCAGTCCAATTGAATCAACCACATAAAATCAATATTCCCACAGCTATTGTTGCAGAAAAGTATTATTTAAAGTCAAGTCATACAAATAGGTACAGTATTATACTCCAATTAACACAGACAGAATTTATTGGAAGATGGATTATGTTAGGTTGTAGGGAGATTTTGCTTTAATCAGGATTATGTATTTCTAGGTCACCAGTCTCCAGGGCGTGTGTCCTCATTGATGTGTGAATTATCGAATTATTATGTTGTTTGAGAATATGTTTAGTTGCCAATGGCTCAACAGGTTATATTAGAGACAGTGTTAAGGCTTCCAACCATCGATGTAGGAAACCAAAAAAAATATGGGGACACCCCCCACCCAGGACCGGCCTCCAATTTCAGGCATCCTTTCCAGCTGTCTCCACTTCTCTCTAATTACTCTTACTAATACCAAGCTTCTGGTCTTTCCCATGCAAGCTCTGCAGTGGTTTTATGGCCACCAGCTCCCCCTCCCCCTGCTGGAATTGGAACTGCAAGGTCCACATACTGCTGCACAATGCGCTCCCTGTCTCTTCTACTCTTTTACTCTCCATTCATCCTAAAATGGAACTCCTGCCTCTGTACCACCAACCCCTCCACTATTTTCATCTCTCCCTCTCGTGTAAGACATTCCCATACGGTGAAGTCTGCCACCCAACTCACTAATACACATCACTGCCCCAACCAGTCCATCACTCTCACATTGCAGTCCTCTCCTCTTGTTTCCACCCCAACCCTTCTAGATTGTGAGTTCCCATGAGAATAGGGCCCTCGTTTCCTCATGTATCAGTTTATCAAATGTTGTTCAATGTATTGTAACCCTGTCTGTATCATACCCATTGTTCAGCGCTGTGGAATATGATGGCGTTTTATAAATAAAGTATAATAATAATAATAAAGTTCTTTTCACCCTGTTTAATGTCTTGGTAGACTGTGACAGCCCTCCAGTGTGAAAGGTTTCCATTTGTTTGGGAGACTGTCAATCAGCTAACCTGCTACTGGCTGGCAAGCTCATTATACTATCTTACACCCGTTACCCTTCATGATATATAAAGGGAATTTAGTACCTTGAGGGTGATAAAATAAAGCATGAACTTGATGTGCATGAAGCTAACTGTGGTATCGGTCACCCAACCTCCCCATTCTTTAAGATGTTCTTTTGTTTTTCTATATGTTTTGTTGTTTTATTTTCTGACTTGCTCAGAATTAAGACTAATTTAAATTTGTAGAAAAATGAACGCACATCTTGAGTAGGCACCTCTCGCTTCATTTTGACTTTAGGTGTGAAATCTTCAAAATATGAATAGGAGTGAGGCTTAGTGATACTCTTCTAAATACCTTTATTGAACCTTACCCTCTGCACCCAACTCGAAGCACAAATGTAGTAACTTGGTGGAGCCGACAATGTTTTCCCTCCTTGATATTATTAATTGCCATAGCTATGTGAGTAGTTTAAGCACTGTTAACATAGTTACATATTCTGAAAAAAACGTCATACGTCCATAGAGTTCAACCTGTCACACATCACTTACTGCTGTTGATCCAAAAGAAGGCAAAAAACCCAGTCTGAAGAGCTAGCCAATATGCAACATACTGGGGAAAAATTCCTTCTTGACCCCATAATTGCTTCAGATTTCTCCTTGGATCAAGAAGCTTTTACCCACATATTAAATAGTTGCTTGTGTGTCCGCAGCCTAAGGCTGGGGGCACACTAGGCGTCTTCTTGTGCACACTAGCACACGTTACCGGCGCCCATCGCAGCGTTGTGATGCTGCGGACGGAGCCGGTCACATGCTTGTGCGCACGCACTTAGTGCGCGCGTAGCATGCGTGCACCTAGAGATCATCACTGTCAATGCGCTAGGATGCACATCGACGGGGCTGCAAAGCGCAATCTTCCATAGGAGTATCGCACTTTGCAGCCTTGTGGAGGGGGGCAGGTGGGCGTCGAGGGGGGGCCAGTTCATTAACGTTTTCTTTAACGCACGCTAGTGAGTTAAAGAAAACGCCTAGTGTGCCCCTGGCCTAAGTTTAACAGACCAACTCAATAACGTCAATGGCTCTGCTACTATTTCAAGACAAGACACTGCTGTTGATACCGATATTAATTAGGTGCTCCCTACAATTAGCAGCTGTTTCATAATTGAGCCAGAATTAGGGAGGTACTAATACTTAATGGATGACATCAGTTTATCTTTGTTTTAACTCCCTATTACTAGCTCGCCTTGAATATGAACCAAGAGTCTTATGACAACATTGAAATTGTCACTGCTTGACATACTAGTTTAAGAATAATTTTAGACTGTACGAGTCCCTTCACCAGCATGGTCATATATACTAAACGCTCTAAAGCTCCGACAGGATCTCAGCATCAAATAAACTATATCAGATTTTTTTCTGCAGCAATGCAAAGGAATTTTGTATACAGCAATGGGAATTCATTTACAAATGGGCACCAAATTCTCAGAACAATGGACAGTGGTTTTATGGAAAACAGCTTGGTGGTGAAGTGGATAATCCTTATCAACACTAGTTGGCACATACTGTATCAGGGTAATTCAGAGAAAGGTGAAACTCTGGAGAACGTTTAGGGAAGTTAAAATTCTAGGTCAAAATAGCCAAACCCGAAAATTCGCCCATTTATCTCACTTTCCAAATCGGCTATTTTGACCTAGAATTTTCACTTTTGCAAAAGTTCTCCAGAGTTTCACATTTCTCTGAATAACCCTGTATATCTTATCAGTGTGGTGACAATCTGTTATTTAAGTTCTAGTGATGGAAATGACAAACTTTAATCAACATTTATGCAATGCTACATTAAGTTGTTTTCAATATAGACAAAAAATGATGTGTATACATAATCAGACCATGTAGAAATCTGTTTACAGTTAGAATAACAATAGCCACATAATTTCATATTTTGTACCTTAATTTGTAACAACAGATTGAAGAAAAACGAAGAAGAAACAAGAATATGAAATATTAATGGATCATTGGGAATCGTGAACTTGACAGCTCCAAAAGTTTATTATTTTGCCATCTTGACTGTCTGAGAAAATTAAAATTTAAAGACAAAAACAAAACCCCTCAAAAAGCAACCAAGCTTCTAGAACTTAACTTTCTTTTCAACAACCGAGCAGGAAGCCTCATGCTTTACTCAATCGTTCCAAGTATACGTCATTGGTGGCATAAATTTTTCATTATGTTGATTAAAAATTAGGATTGCATTAAACTACCTGGAAGTAATAGTAGTACAGCTATTGGCAACTGTCCAAATTCAAACTTATTTCTTATTCTGCACACTTTGCCATTTAAAAAAACTGGGAAGGGTCTATTTTTTTTTTTACTGTATATATATCTATTTGTTTATTATTGCAGAAGCCATTTGCACAACACAGCAATTCAAAGAACTGCATCACAGAGCTCCTGTGCTACATTCCCCATATGCAGCACGGAACTCTGGGTAAGACATGCAAATGACATCTGTCTCACTTTTTTGCATCCTGGGTCTGTTTTCACACAGAACCCTTCAATCAATACCATGTCATACTAGATGGCTTTTTTTTTTTTAGCAGAGATCAGGTTTATGGTGTCCTGACCTGAAGAAGAGAGGTATAATCTCAAAATCTTGGGCCCTATTACATTCACGCAACGCGTGAATTTTTGCACGAAGCGTTAAACGTTAACACGCGTAAATCGATGCTGGTATTACAATCCTTGCGCATAAAACGCGTAAAACGGACGTGCACAAACGCACGCGCAGCAACGTTGCGCGCAGAACTTAGTGTGCGGACCATTTTTTTCACGCAATTCAGCCAATCAGAATTAAGAACCACAATTGTCTCACGTTAAGTTTTTGCGCCTGTCAAAATCAATCTGCGCATATATGCTGCATCAATAAAAAAAGCACGCACAACTTCTCAAATTTATTGGTTTGGTATGTGTAGAATGTGTAACTATACTTTGCTGCATTCCTTTTTTTGGGCTGGTGTATTTGGTTTCGGCCAGGTTGATAGAATTTGCCATTAACACCAGCTTTTAGGAGTTGCTAAAATTATGCGCGCAAAGGCTGTGCGTTACAAACTGCGCATAGATTGTAATACCATCTGCGTACCAGCGCACAAACGCATTTGCGCTCACAATGTTAAGTATAGGACGCGTGAAGTACAGTAAGCTTGAGCAGCGTTTGCGCAGGTTCACCCGCGGGAGACGTATACGCGCGTTTTTTGCGCTGACATTGTAATACGACGTTCAGCGCAAAGGGTTTTGCCCCTCGCGTTAATGCGTTTTTGCGCACGCGCTGACGTTTGCGAGAAGAATCTAATAGGGCCCCATGTCTTTTAAATGTAACGGTAGGCCATTAAAAAAGATATCACTACGCACTGCTATACTCTGGTGATATATATATAAGATGATGTAACATTAAACTATAAAATAAAGCTTGAGGTGTATTTAACCCCATTCACTACCATTATCAAGTATATCATTTTTTCACAGCTCCTGTAGAAGCCCTAGATCAAGTAAACTCAATCTGGACTGATTTCAGAGCAAAGCAAAGGGTATTTGTTTATTGCTAATTAAATTTGTCTGCAACGTGGATCCAGGATGTGCTCCTAAAATTTGGACAGTACAGCCTTTGTGTTGAAATTGTTCAAAAGATTTTTTAACCAAAGAAATACAGAGTCCAGACTGTAATACACACGTAGTAGCGCTTTTTCACCAGCAGAGGGAGCCCCATGTTGTCAAATAGGGCTTACAGCTAAAATGTACAGTGAAGATACTTCAGCAAAGTTTTACTTTGTGGATATTGGAAATCACAAGGTAGTGAAGTCGTTAAACACTGGTGTTCAATCTACTCCAACGCTGACTTAATTTTTTCTCTCATGGTATTTTATGTAAATCCAAACTATGAAACATCCTAATTTAAAAAAAGTAAATAATGATGAATGTGTGAATGTTTTCTTTTATATAGAATATTCAGTATGAGCAATGATCTCTTTTGTGATCCTCATAGTCTCTGAAATGGATCTGTCTACTTTGATACAGTTGCAAACTTGCATTCTGGTTTTATTTTCAACTACTTGGAGGTCCCTCATTAACTCTTCCACTTCCATGATAAAGTTATATCAATCTTTTACGGGTGTCCGAGGTGGAGTTACCTACATGTGGAATTATTCTGGGCAATTACAAATTAATGTAGTTTGAAAATGAGCTCCAGTTTAAATCTCCTAAAGTTACAATGAACCCATCAGCTGATATGTCTCACACAGTATTCCGAATCTAGCTAGAGTTTCATTCAGCCTACCCCATTGTCATAGTCCCTTTGCTTTTCATACTTTCAAAATACCTTTCATGTATCTACCAGCTTTACTGAGGCGGTGAGGTCTGTTGGATAGATTTAAGTGGATGAAGAGGAGAAAGACAACAGATGCATGACTTTAATAAGTTACCAGTGGAGTATTGTCCATAGGGGAAGTTTGAGGCATACAATGACTGTTATGAAGACACAAATTCCCCTCCTTCATTGCCCATAGATGGGAGGCAGGTGATGGGGTGTATGTATGTCCCCCCACTTGTATTAACTAATTGCTTGCACATGACATGCATGGGTAGACCGCATATTCATGTATACCCACTCAGACCTATGTATACCCACTCAGATCTCATATATATAGGATTTTGCTGAAAGCTTGTCCAATTTATGTTAATATTGAAATTTATGGCCAGACACTCCATTTACTCTCAAAATAAAGACCCCAAATGAAGGCAAAACATTGATCCTGCTTTTAATTATGTATGAAAAAAAGATTATGTTTTAGCTGGAGTGCATCCTGTGTACACTGTGGATATTTCCGTAGGCAGATTCCAGCACCATGGCCCTTTAGTGCATACTGTCTTCTACATGTCTTTTATAGATTGAGAGATTAAATTCCTCGTGTATTCTCCTTTATCCTGTAGCAATTTTCATCCTGTAACTGTCAACTGTGATTTCATTCCCTTGGCAATTACTATCTTGATTACTGGGACATTTTGGGCGAGTTTCATTTGCTGTGAAAGGTTAACTTTCAGCTGAAGGTGTCTGAAAAGTTTATTGCCACATTAATTACCTATATTGTTTTTGGAACATTGCTTTCGAGAAGGGAAAAGTAAACGACTTTTTTGAAAATCCATTATTTTCTTGCAACTTATTCTTTAGTTCATTATTTTGGTAAAATATGCTAAAAAATATCCCTAATGGAACATTTAATATAAAGATATATAGGGATATATAAGGGTTATTAAAGGGAAATATTGTAAAGTTGTATTGGGATCATATTTATTGAGCAGTCATCTTCTTTTGTATCTATTGGTGAAATATTGACTTGCTTATTTGGTATATTGTAAAATTGTCTTGTTACCCATTGCAATTCTGAACAGCGTTGCAGAATGTGTTGGCGATTAACAAATAAAATAATAATAAGAAGAAGATTCCTCTCTGAGGGCTCTATTACATTCTTCACGCAAAAACGCACGCAGAACGCGTGAATTTTTGGCGCGGAGCGTTAAACGTTAACGCGTATAAAACAATGCTGGTATTACAATCCTCACGCATTTTTTCATCCGTCAAAAATAACGCGCGTAAAACGGATGCACAAAAACACGCGCGCAGCAACGTTGCGCGCAGAAATCAGTGTGCGGACTGCTTTTTTCACGCGATTCAGCCAATCAGAATTAAGAACCACAATTGTCTCACGTTAAGTTTTTGCGAATGTCAAAGTCAATCTGCGCATGTACAGTATGCTGCAGCAATAAAAAAACGCGCACAACTTCTCAATTTTATTGTTTGGGTATGCGTAGAATGTGTAACTATATTGTGCTGTATTGTTTTTTTTGGGCTGGTGTATTTGGGTTCGGCCAGGACGACCAGATTTGCCATTAACACCAGCTTTTCAAAGACGTTAAAATTATGTGCACAAACGCTGTGCGTTAAATTTTGCACATAGATTGTAATACCATTCGCGTACCAGCGCACAAACTCATTTGTGCTTACAATGTTAAGTATAGAATGCCCGCAGTACAGTATGTTCGCGCAGGTTCATCCACGGTAGACGTTAACGCTCATTTTTTTCGCTGACATTGTAATACGACAAAGGGTTTTGCCCCTCGTGTTAATGCGTTTTTGCACACGCGTTAACATTTGCGCAAAGAATGTAATAGAGCCCTGAGTGTTTTCAGATGCAAAGTATTGTAAAGTGAGTCAAGATATCTGCCTGTTTGAAACACACATCTCGTAGCAAATGTTGGAATGCACATGGTTGTGACATCAATGTCATGAAATGCACACAGTAATCTGGAAGTCCATATTCAATCCTTTTCTCATACATCTGTATAGGTAAGCTTCCCAAGTTCAGCCCTTGGATAACAAAACAATTACTGTAGAGTTCTGTTGCATCAAAATAGCTCATTTGTATTGGAAATACATGAAATTCTCTATTTGTTGTTGTGTATAACTGTATAGGATTATCTCAGCAATGTTCACCTTTCTTTGAATAGACCTGTAAGTGAGAAATATGCTATATCTATCATCATTGCTGTATTCGCAGCTTACCTTGCCATAAATGGGAAAAAAATCAGGTTTCCTTTCAGGATAATGAGATTTTATTTTATTTAATTGTAAACACATAGCAGAGTATCACTTTACAATTTTTCAGAAAAATATACTAATAACTGATAACAACTTTTGGGCGATGGAATGGATTCGGCTACTGTTTCCATTCTAAAAATGTGTGTTTCCATAAAGAGAATAGTTGAGTAGAAGTGATATCAGACATTGTTTGCTTGTTAGTTGTGATCAGACAATGAAGGCACTGTCTCTGGTAACATTTATGTTGACGTTCCAGTTTGTCCTTCTATTAAAAGGCTTGAAAAGATTTGTGTGGAAGACAAAGATATACCGGTTAGCATTATGTCAGATATATCAATATCTCTTCTACTCTCTGTGGATTTCTGGAGCAATTTCACTCCCACACAGAAGAACAAATCAATCATTTGAAATACACATATACAGAACATGAATATGGAACAGACAGCTTGTGTGCCTGTGACTCGTGTACACATGCTGCACCTTCACAACCGAGTCAAGCCAATAAGAGTCACTAATAATTCTGTTAACATTGACAAATTCAGAACTCCTTTAGCCCTAAACCACATGAAACATTCTCTAGAGAAACACATATTGTTATATAATGACTTCAATCCTATTGTTTCTTCTGAAGTATTCAATATTTAATGCCTCGTCTTTCATTCATCGACACATTTCAAAACGCTCATGACCCTTCTGTCTGCAGTAGAGGTTAAGCGGGTAGGAATGCTTGTCTTCAATTCACAGAATATTTTTTCAAAACCAATCTGCACCTTTCAAGAGGCTTTTAGCTATTCTCTGACTTTCTGGCACAACATATGCAAGCATTAACGCTATTAAGGAGCATTCACAACTATCTTCAGATGCGTTTTAGAATCATATGAGCCTAAGAAGAGAGGTGTCATTGATTGATTCATTATTCATGGCCCATTTTTTCAGCTGTTTCCCAAAGTGCTTCTTACAAATGAAATTTATAAAAGCTTGATTGTATTCTTTAATCCCATCATGAAATCTGTTTGCACAGATGCAATCTCTGCGATGCTGAAAAGACTCTCGCACCATAATAAATACCATTTCTATCTTGCACTTTGCATTGAGCTTTTGTGATGAATTAACCATTTTGGAGCTTTTTGTCAAATGTGAATGGATGCAAATGTAGCATTTCTGAATGAAATCAGCTGCTACAACACATGTGCCATATTAGTGCAAATATGGCACATTTTTCTACTTTAGGAAGGGAAAACATGTCAGGATAATGCTTGTATAATGCTGTTCTTATACGGTGTCAACAATTCTTAAACTATCAAGTTGTATTTATGTCTGGCATATTATAGACAGAGAAACGTGTTTTGTCATAATTATTATTATAATAAGTAGTACAATTTCTTTAAGAAGTGCCAACATACTCAGAGCTGAGCAGTTTCTTCATTAGGACCCTATTTCAACCAAGCCATTGGTAGCTGTTCGGAAAAGGAAACATAATTTTTTTGGTTTATTTTGACTCCCTATTAACAGTGCTATTATGGTGTATTTCTGGCTCAACTTGGAAAACTTGTGAGCCATTGGGGGATAATGACAGTGGCACTGTGTGCAGCTGCTGTTATCGGCTCTTGGAGTCAGTGGAGTCAAGCGCAATCTGACCACAACTTCGGTGCAAGCAGCTAAGGAGGGCTGCACAGGGTCATTGGAAGAACACCGGGAGCTGTTTATTCCCAGCCTTCCACTGCTTACAGTCAGAGGAAGCAGTGTATCTCGCCGCTATCTGCAACACAACATAAGGGGTAAGTAAGGGGATTTTTTGTAACGCATTATTTAAGCGTGTCTCTAGAATGTCCAAACTCATTATATACTCCAGGAGTAAACATCTTATCTGAATATAGAAATTTCATAATTTCTATCTTGAGATTAGTTCTGACTAAAGCTCTTCCAAAATAGTCCCCCCC
This sequence comes from Leptobrachium leishanense, assembly GCA_009667805.1. Classification (NCBI taxonomy): domain Eukaryota; kingdom Metazoa; phylum Chordata; class Amphibia; order Anura; family Megophryidae; genus Leptobrachium; species Leptobrachium leishanense. The sequence continues at coordinate 137,207,638 of CM019064.1, read as the reverse complement.
TAACATTTTAGCCTAGTTTTTGTTAGTTGACTAAAGTGTCAATGGATTTTCGTCATACTTGCAGTCATCTAGATTTTATTTAGTTTTTGTCTACTTTTAATCACATAAAAATTTAGTCGACTAAGGGCAGTATTACAAAGTTGGCAATAACTTTAACAGAGCTGTTGTAAACTTACCTGTGTCATTATAGTCAATGTAGTTGTTAAGTTTACAACAGCTCTGGTTAAGTTAGCGCCAACTTTGTAATACATCCCTAAGTCCTCAACGATTATTAAGCCAACTGTTACGTCCCCGTATAGTCCCGGTCCTCTGTGGCCAGCAATGCCTTTCTCGGGTGGCCGGGGTGCGACGTGAGTTTAAAATGAGATGCTTGAGCCATGGTTCCTTGCCCTGACGTGGTTTTCAATCCTCCCAGTGCTCACTTGCATTATTACTATCGTATCACCTGTGTATGAATCTGGCTTGTCTGATGTTACTCCCCTGTCTCTAAACCCTTTGATTTTTGGTGTCATTCCGACCTGGTTACCGACCCCTGGCAATCCTCTGACTTCCCGATCTGGCAGCTGACCCATGGCATATCTCTGACGACCCGAATGGTATCTGGCTCACGAGTAATCATGGTATTAACCCTTGGTATCTGGCTCACGAGCAATCCTGGTATTAACCACTGGTATCTGGCTCACGAGCAATCCTGTATTAACCCCTGGTATCTAGCTCACGAGCATTCTGGTATTAACTCTGGATATCTGGCTCACGAGCATCCTGGTATTAACCCCTGGTGTCTGGCTCACAAGCAGCCTGGTATTAACCCCTGGTGTCTGTTGTTCTATTCTATTTGTGTGTACAACTGGTACTGTTTGTATATAGTAATAGGTAGAGATTCTGGCCACTTCAAGTACCGGCAGTGTAGGATAGCTTGTCTGCATTCAGGGATCAGACATTATATCTAGGAAGTATATGACACCAACGTAATTAACACTGGTTGAAATAAGACCCCATATCTTCTAAACAGGAACCTACTCTTAAAATAAAAAACTGGTATACACCTGTGCAGCGCCTCATGTTATAAAAAATAAATAAATAAAACATATAGTGCAATCCAAAAAAACTGGAACTATCCTGTAAAATAGAATATTATATATATTATCATTTGTAGTTTAATAAATATATATTATTCTATACTGGATAGTTCTAGTTTTTTTTATTTATCCCTCCGGACCAGCTGAGAAACCAGGAGGAGGAAGTGGAGACCATAAAGGGGCTTTGCTTAGGTTGTGCCTAACAGCATATTATCTGAGGTTGAATTATGGCCTTAGATACGGTGAGTAGTATTCCATTCATTTTGTGATCTTCCTTCTAATGTTTCTGGATTTACTGCACATTAGGGGTTATTCTGTTGTTTCGAGGTTCTCTCAATGTAATATCGGGAGAAATATGGCAGGTGGGTAGGCCTCATAATAACCCATTGGTGCCATATTAAGAACTGTTGGCTCCTGGCTGTTTGAGTGTGATGTCCTCCGCAATTTTATTATTAGGGACTTTTTATTTTGGATTGCACTGCATATGTTTTATTTTTGTGTTTTTTTGGACTTCATGTTAAAAGCCATCCATCTTTGTGTAGGTTGTTACCCTAATATAAATACCTTTTGAGTGACAAAAGGCGCTGTACTGGTATATACCATTTTTTTCTACTGTGTTAAGGTGATTGAGGAGCACCTTATTAATGGGATTTATATTGACTGTGTTCACCCATATTTCACATCTTTTCACTCTACGCCACAAGACTGTGTATTTGTACTTAATGACTTGTCTGCTTTTCCAACTCAAGTCACAACTCCTATGTGACGGTTAACATTACATTTATGCCTCTTATACTTTAGTCATTTATACTATAGGAAGCACAAATTTTGAGGGAGTCTGGGGATAGTAAAGTAATGATTACCTGTTGTAGGTTATTTGAGAGCACGATACTGTAACGTTGGGAGCTTCCAGCCCTACCTGTGTGCTTGAGGGCAGCATGTCTGATGCTGCTCGCTGACCAATGCCCGGTTTAAATGGAGACAGGCAGGGAGGTGGTTGCATGAGGCGCGGCTTGAGTGGGGGGCGTGGTCTGGTGAAGATCTTTAAAAACCCTCAGTGTATTCTCAGAAGTTGCCAGATCGTGGTTATCCATACCTGAGCTCCTTGTACCTGACTGCTATATTGAATTAACCTGTTATTGACCTCTGCTTGTTTCTGACTATTCTGCCTTCTGTTGCCCTAGACCATTTTCTTGTACTATGCCACTGCTCTGATATCGACCCGGCTATTCCATTTGACCATTCTGAACTCTGTATTCCTGATTCTGGCTCGGCTGACTACTCCCCGTGTTGTTAACCCTTTCTGTCTAGCTAGTTTACCTGGCCAATTCTAAGGACCAGACAGTTAGAGATCTTTCACGGCTACTCTGTTGGTAGCTTCTGGGCTCTGTGGAGTGTTGGGCGTTAAGTACTGAGTGGTGGGATCTGGGAACTGTGACATTACGATCTGGCCCGTATGGATCCCGCAGACTTAACACAGCACTTGGCTAACTTTGTATCCAGACAGGATGAGCAGGATCATAGGATGGATCAGTTTGCTATTGCCTTACAAACTATCCTGACTCGTACTGCTCACCTGGGTTGCACCCCAGCTTGATATACCTGTGTCCCCTGTTGTTCAGACATCCCAGGTACACATGACAGCTCCTATGAGGTTTGACGGTACTCCCTCAGAGTGCCGGGGATTTTTGGTCCATGTGGATATTCATTTTAAATTAAATCCACAGATGTTTTTCTCTGACATTGCCAAAGTGGGGTTCATTATTAATCATCTGTCTGGCAGAGCATTGACATGGGCGACTCCTTTATGGGAGGCAGAGAAGCCTATCATATGGGATTATAAAGAATTCATAGCCGAGTTACAACGTACATTTAATCCTACCAGAAAGGCCACGGTAGCTGGCAAATCCTTGTTCCGCATACGTCAAGGGAACAGGACTGTGTCTGATTATGCCATAGAATTTAAAACCTTGATCTCTGATGTGAACTGGACAAATGAGACACTGGTTCTGGCTTTTATGGAGGGGTTATCAGAGTCATTGATGCATGAATTGACTCCACGTAAACTACCTGAGGTATTGTGTGGACTCATTGATTATTGTATAGATCTGGATAATCAGATAAGGGACAGAAGGACTCCAAGAGAGAAACCCAAGAGACCATTACCTAGGTTGGCCCCTGTCTTTCAGGCACCACCAAGAGAGTTATCTCCTCCCTCTGAGCCTATGCAACTAGGCCGTACTAGGCTTACAGAGGAAGAGAGAACAAGGCGTTTTCGTAAGGGATTGTGCCTGTATTGTGGTTTGGGGGGACATGTACGATTTCAATGTCCTACTCGTCCTAAGATACATGATATGCCAACCTCAGGGCTGTATTTGATAAAAGGGAGGCAGAGAAACTGCCTCCACATAGACCATATGATTGTGCCATAGATATTCATCCTGGTACCATGCCTCCTCGAGGCAAAGTATATCCTCTTTCCATAAAGGAGAACCAAATTATGGAGGAGTACATAAAGGAGAATTTGGAGAGAGGTTTTATCCGACGTTCCTCTTCTCCAGCAGGGGCTGGGTTCTTTTTTGTGTCTAAAAAAGAGGGAGATTTACACTGGTGTATCGATTATAGGGGGCTTAACAAGATCACCATTAAGAACGTGTACCCTATCTCTCTCATATCAGAACTGTTCGACAGGTTAAGGGGGTCAGCAGTATACACAAAACTTGATTTGAGAGGAGCTTACAACCTGATACGTATAAAAGAGGGGCATGAGTGGAAAACAGCATTTAACACCAGGAGTGGGCATTATGAATACTTGGTCATGCCTTTCGGTCTTTGTAATGCTCCAGCGGTATTCCAGGATTTTATTAATGATGTGCTCAGAGATTTCTTACAAACCTTTGTTATAGTATACCTAGACGATATATTGATTTACTCTCCCGATCTGAAAACCCACCATGCACATGTCAGACAGGTATTAGCAAAATTACTGGACAATGGTCTTTATTGCAAACTAGAGAAGTGTTTATTCGACATTACTACTGTGAAATTTCTTGGGTATATTATCACTCCAGAAGGTTTTGAGATGGATCCTTCTAAACTCACGGCCATCTCAGAATGGCCTCTCCCTCAAGGTCTCAAGGCCATACAGAGGTTTCTGGGGTTTTCCAACTATTATAGGAGATTTATCAAGAATTATTCCGCTGTAGCCTCCCCTATCATTAATATGACACATAAAGGTCTGAAGAACCAGATCTGGTCTTCTCAATCCAAACAAGCATTCGAAGCCCTCAAACAAGCTTTCACTTCTGCTCCCGTGTTACGGCATCCTGATCCCAGGATTCCGTTTGTTCTTGAGGTTGATGCTTCCGAGATAGGCATTGGGGCTGTCCTGTCTCAAAGAGAGTCTCCAGGAAAACCTCTACATCCTTGTGGGTTCTTTTCAAGAAAATTATCACCAGCAGAACGCAATTACGATATCGGTAACAGAGAATTGCTTGCTATTGTGTCTGCCCTATCAGAGTGGAGACATTTGTTGGAAGGTACTCTTGACCCTTTATTGATAATTACTGATCATAAGAACCTTACGTACATCGGGGATGCTAAACGTTTGAACGCGAGACAGGCCAGGTGGTCATTGCTACTGTCTCGGTTTAATTTTGTATTGACTTACAGACCAGGTGACCACAATGTAAAGGCTGATGCCTTATCTCGTCAATATGACCCGTATGAATCTAATACACAAGACCACAATCCTATAGTTCCTCTTGAACGTATTGTGGCTTCCACAGTCTTGTCTGTCTCCTCGCCTTTCCTGGAACGCCTCCAGGCAGTTCAAGTAGGGGCTCCACCTGACAAGCCTCCAGATATGTTGTTTGTACCTGAAAAGGAAAGACAAGAATTACTCATAATGTTTCATGATTCTAAACCAGCAGGTCATCCTGGTATTACTAAGACTCTTACCAGTATCTCCAGACAGTTCTGGTGGCCCACCATGCGACAGGACGTACGTCTGTTTGTTTTGGCTTGTCAAGTCTGTGCCAGAAGCAAAACCAGTAAATCCTTGCCTGTCGGTCTATTGCAGCCTTTACCCATGCCTAAGAGGCCTTGGTCTCATCTATCTATGGATTTTATTGTGGACTTGCCGAAGTCCAAGGGTCATACTGTGGTTCTGACAGTTGTAGACCGCTTCTCCAAAATGGCTCATTTTGTCCCTCTACCTAAGCTTCCTACAGCCAAAGAACTGGCGGTTGTATTTGCTAGAGAGATTGTACAAATACATGGGGTTCCGTCTGAAATAGTCTCTGACAGAGGAGCCCAGTTCGTCTCTCGTTTCTGGAGGGTTTTCTGTGCGGAGATGGGGGTGCGATTGGCCTTCTCTTCAGCATATCATCCACAAACTAATGGGGCAGCAGAGAGGGCAAATCAGGGTCTCGAGCAGTACATACGTTGCTTTACCACACTACAACAAGACAATTGGTCGGAGTTGTTGCCCTGGGCTGAGTATGCACGTAATAACGCCATTAACGAGACCACTGGCCACTCTCCTTTTTCTGCCATCTATGGTTTTTTCCCTCCGGCTCTACCGCTTCAGTTTACTGAACAGGCCATCCCGGCTCTCGATGACCATCTCACTCAACTGCAACAGATTTGGAGACAGATTCGAGAAAATATGGAGCACAATGTTGCTGTCCAGAAATGCAAGGCTGACAGGCATAGGTTACAAGCTCCCTCCTATAACGTGGGGGATAGAGTTTGGTTGTCCACTAGGAACGTGAAGTTGCGGGTGCCTTCTATGAAAATGGCACCTCGGTTTATAGGTCCATATAAGATCATTCGCCGCATTAATCCTGTGGCTTATGCTCTTGCCCTTCCTAAACATCTTCGTATGCACAACGTCTTCCACACCTCCCTACTGAAGCCTTTGTTGTGTAACAGGTACACGCGGGTCGTTCCTCCTCCTCCACCTATTCAGGTTGATGGTGAATCTGAGTATGAGGTTAGGAGGGTTTTGGATTCTAGGCTGTGCAGGGGTGCTCTGCAGTACTTGGTCGATTGGGTGGGTTATGGTCCAGAGGACCGGTCCTGGATTCCAGCTTCCGACATGTCTGCCTCTAGGTTGGTCAGGGCGTTCCATGCCTCACACGCCGATCGCCCTGGTGGTCGTCCTGTCGCTCGTCCTGTTGGTCGTCCGGTGGCCTCCCGTGGAGAGGGGGGTACTGCAACGTTGGGAGCTTCCAGCCCTACCTGTGTGCTTGAGGGCAGCATGTCTGATGCTGCTCGCTGACCAATGCCCGGTTTAAATGGAGACAGGCAGGGAGGTGGTTGCATGAGGCGTGGCTTGAGAGGGGGGCGTGGTCTGGTGAAGGTCTTTAAAAACCCTCAGTGTATTCTCAGAAGTTGCCAGATCGTGGTTATCCATACCTGAGCTCCTTGTACCTGACTGCTATATTGAATTAACCCGTTATTGACCTCTGCTTGTTTCTGACTATTCTGCCTTCTGTTGCCCTAGACCATTTTATTGTACTACGCCACTGCTCTGATATCGACCCGGCTATTCCATTTGACCATTCTGAACTCTGTATTCCTGATTCTGGCTCGGCTGACTACTCCCCGTGTTGTTAACCCTTTCTGTCTAGCTAGTTTACCTGGCCAATTCTAAGGACCAGACAGTTAGAGATCTTTCACGGCTACTCTGTTGGTAGCTTCTGGGCTCTGTGGAGTGTTGGGCGTTAAGTACTGCGTAGTGGGATCTGGGAACCGTGACAGATACACCACAAACAGTTCTCTGGTGTAGTCCTACCATAAACAGTGATCCTGCGAGATTGCTTGCACACAATCTCATACAACTCTGTATTGAGTCCTCTGGACTCCAGGTGAAAATATAAGCAGCAGTATTAGTCCTCAATTAAATTTCAAACCAAACCACATATAAATCAGTTAAGTCATTATTCAACCATTCTTTTAATTCCTTAGTATGGAGTCTCAAAGACAAATTTGTGAGGATTTTTAGTCTTTGTGGCTCCTTTTTATTTACCAGCTGAGCAAGAATAGAAGTCTCAAACTCTTTAAGGTAATCCATAGGAACCCTTACTTTGTTGAATGTATGTCAGTAAATTAAATTTAAAAAATGAAAAAGATGTTTGAGGATCTTATTATTGCCTCTGACCCAAGACAAAATAACACTGCTGATTGAAGTTCTGTTTTTTAACACCTTGAAAAACGTACTCAACAACCAAAAGTCACAATCAAAAAATTGAATGCAATGTGTTTAATACTTTTTGGGTTAATACATATTCGATTGTCGGTGATAAAAAGGTTTGCCATTATTTGTAAATGAGTAAAAGTTATGAAATTCTTCTTTTTCTAGAAAAAGCACAAAGTAATTGATATCCAGTTTGGGCAAAAGAACAAACAAGAATCCACAAGAGTGATTTTAATGCATGAAACACTTTGCATATATTTACTGCTGTTATTATCTTCACAGTGCATAGTAAAGTCATTGGCTTTTTGCCATTCCATAGAACTGTAGGAAGAAAGTATTAAGGGACCATGCAATGTCTATTATGCTGTACATTAGTAACAATTTAATTGTTTGTGCCAAATTTATTTTGCATATTCTGTTAAAAGTTTTAAGATATAAAATGATCGGAGCATATATTTCATTCATATAATTATGTTGAGACTATAATCTTGCATGACTGCTCTATGGACTATCTGAATTCAAGACAATATAAATATTAACAGAATATATATTTTCATAAGGCAAGACTGGCTGCTTAGGGCTTTCCTCATAATGGGGCACAAAATTGTGATTTTCTCAGATTGGACTTTGGAAGGTAAAACATTTGGGCTTAATTACAATCCTCCCGTTAAAACGGGGGCGCTCGGGAGAAAAAAATGCACCCGCAGTTTTCTCCCTACCTCCCCCCGTTTTAATAGGAGATTACAATGCAGGGACTTAGAAAGCTGCCTGCATTGTTAGCAGGCGCTACGGCCCGGGATGCTTGCGAGAGCGCTATGCGCCGCCGCGAGCATCCACTCGATGGATTCCATAGGACTCCATTGACTTTCCCCCTGCCGGTCACATGACCTGTCGGATCTCGCCTCGCGAGATCCGGCAGGTCAGCAAAGTGATCTGCAAGGAGAGACTGCGGGACTTTTTCCCACAGTCCCTCCCTCTGTTCCCAGCGACAGAAGAGGCGGACGGAGCTGCGGTCCTTGCTGCGGGATAGGAGGTGAGTATCTGCCATTTTTTTATTTTGGCTGGTGCTAACGGATTCTGCACCAGCGGTATCCGTTAACCACAGCCTGGACCTGGTGCTATGTTTTTGCTGACCACAGACGGACGTTAATCAGCTTTAGGACTTTGTAATCGTAACGCTGATTAACACTTTGCGGTCCCCATATTAAGTATAAAGAGCGCAAAGTACAGTAACCTCGCACCGAAAAGCGCAAGGTACCAAACGGTATCGGGTTACTTAACCCGTTAGCGTTTGGATTGTAATGTGCAATGGCCACCAGGGCTAACGTTAACGCTCATGCAGGTGAGCACTTATGTTAGCACCAAGATTGTAATGTGGCCCTTGCTTCGCTGGAACACAAGCTATGTCCTCCATAGAAAGTGAATGACAAAAGGAATCTTTTCCCATGTTCTTCCAGGGTGGAAATAACACAAGTAGAGCTACACACCAGCTGAGCTTGCTATTAGTTTAGTAATCCAGAGTTCTGACAGTAATCCAGAGTTCTGATGGGAATCAGGGGGAACACACTGCCATCCCTCTTATCCACACCCACTCCCATCATACTCAGCTAGCCACACACACATTTGCATTACACTCAAACAATCACACACTTACTCTCATCCAACTCATGTGCCAAAACTCTCATTTAACACAATCACATGAAACACAGATGAGTCTACACTGCAAAACACACACTCCACCTCCAGCAACTACTGTACCACCAAGCTACCAATCTTTATGTTAGCTTAGCCAATAGGAATCTTAGGAGAATGATTAATGATGGGCTACGAATATCTAACCTTCCCATCCAAATAAAAAAATGAAAATTCCTAATCTCCATTTGTAAAATCATGCTAAGTCATATATGCAGCCACTAGCCAATCAGAGAAGAAGTTGATGGTTGGTATCTTGGTGTAGAAAATTAACCCCCACAATACAAGGGGAACCAGTACCTCTGGTTACCTGATATCTGATTCATCACTTTCACAAGTGACATTGTATTGAAAGCCTCCCCAAAGCAATGGTCTTTTTATTGAAGCCTTTGTAAAGAAAACCATACGTTCACTGTATTGGGACAAACACCCCTAATTAGCGATATATAGATATCGCTAAAGGCTCTTTCCAAACGAAGTATAGGTTCACAATCACTGGACTGCTGGAACTTTTTTAAAAACTGTTTTACTATATTGGTTATGGTCTTTATTTTTTAGAGTTCCTAGATGTTTCCCAAACCTTTCTCAAAATTAACAGACCAGGTGTTCAGGATTACCTTGTAGATAAGAAGACTGAATCTTGCAATCACTGAGCAGCAAATCATCTCACCTGTGCTGTGCTTCAGCTATCTGGCAAACCTGGTCTGTTATCAGGTCCTGAGGACAGTTCTGGGAAGCACTGTTCTAAAATAACCTCATGATATGCAATAGTAAATGAGACGTATCTTGGGACTAACTTCAAAGAGACACTCAATCTACTAACTTATATTGCTTCAAAACAAAGTAGTGTAGTGGGCTCCTATTATTTTCTTTTCCCTTTTCAAAATATATTGACTTTTGTTTTGTATATTCAAGCAATTAAATATGAAATACATTTTTAAAAAAACCTACACTTTGTGTACACATCTATATAACTTAAAGTATCTGATTTTATGAGCAATTAGGTGACGGAAATGGGAATGCCTCTGTGTTCACTGTAAACTTGTGTAGAGATTAAAATAGCAGCCTGATAATAACAGAATTTTTCTATATATAGCATTAACCTCCCTGGTGGTATTCCCGAGTGTGACTCGGGGTTAAATTCCACTACCGCAAACGGTAACCCTGAGCCACACTCGGGCTGGATACTCACCTCCTCCTGCGCTCCCTCGCTGTCCCCCGTAGTGTGATCGCGGTGAGTTGCTTCCTGCTAAGGCTCCCTGCGAGTCACACGATGCAGGGGGGGCGGGACCAAAAGGAGCAAATTTAAAAATAAATTATAATACAGTTTTCCAATGTGCAATGTTTATGAACGGCCACTAGGTGGCACTACAGGATAATAAACAGACTATACATAATCTCACCCTTGTTTTCAGACAGATTTCAGTGTTTTTTGTTGTATTTTATTGAATATCATTTATTTGCATTATTTTGGATAATTATTTTTGGGATAATAAATTATTATGTCGTGTTTCAAACTTTATCGGATTCAGTGTATTTACTATTTTTTTTAAATTAATTTATTTATTTATAAAGGATTTTACCAGTAAGGACTCTTGATTGCACGTATTTCAGTGCGTGATTCCTAATTATTACAGGCTAACTATGTACAAAAACACGTTTCCTTTAAAAAAAAATTGAGACGCTTTTAGACACAAAATTTTGAAAACATTAGACCGCCAGGGAGGTTAACATATCCTGCATCACTGTGAACAAGGGATACAATAGAACAACAAATGTAGCTTATCCAGAATGGCACAATACATCGGATTAACCTGGTCCCAAATTTACAGTCTATAAGGGTTATGTAAAATGTCTGGGAGGTGCGTACATATTAGACATGTGCACAACCTTCCGTTTGTCCCTTTTTTCAATTTGTTTCAGTGCCTTCGTTATGATACCTTGATTTGTATTTGGGATTGATTCATTAGTTCATTTTATTGGTAATTCGTATCAATTCGTATTTCGTTTTTATTAGTTATTTCGTATTTCCTTTTAATTTGTGTTTCATTTTTATTAGTTTTTTGTTAGTTATTTCTTAAAGTGAAACAGATGAATTAATTACTTAGATTAGAGTTAAAAAATAAAGGATATGTAATTCCCTGTCTTGGGTGCTGAAACCTATTCAGTACCAAGGAAAGCAGTCCGACAGAGCTCCAGAGTCCCATGGAGAAGCTTTTCTTGGTGCTGAAACCTATTCAGCACAATGGATAGCAGCTCCACAGTGCCCCGAAGCCCCACAGGGCTGCTGTACTTGGTACTGAATAGGTTTCAGCACCATGAATAGCATCTCTGTGAGGGCTCCAAGGCCCCGCAGGTCTGCTGTCCTTGGTGCTGTATAGGTTTCATCACCATGGATAGCAGCTCCATGGGGCTCAAAAGCCCAGAAGGCCGCTGTCCTTGGTGCTGAATAGGTTAAAGCACCATGGGTAGCAGCTCCGCGGGGCTCTGGAGCCCCACAGAGATGCTGTCCTTGGTACTGAATCGGTTTCGGCACCATGCTCTGGATGCAGCTCTGTAGGGCTCTGCAGCCCTGAGGGGGCTGCTGTCCTTGGTGCTGAATAGTGAGCCTGAGTCGCCATCGTTGTAGAGTAGTCATAATACCTGTACTCTACCCAGACTAATAAACATTTGTCAATTATAGTAAATTAATATCAGTCTCAGATTTTAATTATTTGCATGAACCAGTGGCATTTTTGAGAGCGTAAATCCACCAAAATAGCTAGTGAACATATTAGTAATCAAGATATTTAACCAATTTATTTACCCTTATTGCCACACCAAACTTGTGCTACAGAATAATACATTTTGACACAATGTCATTGATCATATAACTTACATATGGAATATGGGTTGAATTATGAATTATTATGTGAAAACTAAAAAAGTGGTATTCTGGGATTTTTATGTGATGCAATGCTATACACCTACATTCTCTATATGCAGCGGTTTCATAACATGTTTATATTTAGGATAAAAGTTGCATGTCACAAATTAATGTCACTTTTTAACATATTTTACATTGGACAGGATGACCTTTTTATTTTCAATTTGTGGATTTTTGTAGTCCTTTTTTGCTGTGTATTAGTAAATATTTGAGAGCATTTTCTTCTCGTTTACTATTCTCTCCTGTACCTGAAGTTCAGGAAAAAGATCACCAAATGAAAACAAAATAACACCATTCTTCTTCATCTTTTTTTTTCTTTGAATCTGACTCACATTTTAGAACTTTTAATGCCTGTGTATCTGGGGAAACAATAAAAGCAGCTGTACATTCACTTTGAAAAAACTCAGAAAACCTGCTAAACAAGATGATTCAACAGCTAGGCTTTTTCCCCCAAGAGCAAAAGTTTCCTCTTTTTGTAACAATCCTTTTATCTTCCATTCCGTGTTTTTTGTTTTCAATGTCCTGCATGCAATTCATGTAGATCATGCATTTGTTGGAAATCTCGGAAGAATTGTAGCTGCTGCAGTGGGCTCCATCTAGTCAAGCAAAGATGCCTATGCTAGCAGAATGGTAGAGAAGAACACACATCACAATGCAATTCAGCACAGACTGCAGCTGGCGTATATAATAGACTAATTGCAGTATTCATGTTTTCTTTCTATCTTATTTTTGAGGAGCTATATATGGTAACTATGAATGTCTGTAATTGTGTTAACATTGCTTTTCTGTAAAACAACTCATAGAATATCTTTATCTATGCCTCCATTCTTTGAAAAAGTCTCTATAAACACACTAGTATAGAAATGCCTAATGGCTCACTCCATTATTCCCCCTATTGCACACAGACTTCATGCATCCAGTTACTTCTCATTCTCGGAACACTATTAACCTCACCTTTGTCTTTCACCACACTTGTCTTGTAAGATTGCTTTGCATGGCCCTTTTATTTCCTTTCGTTTCCATATGTTAAACCTGTTTGTTAACCCTTTCACTGTCATAGTCGATTATACTCGATGTTCAAAAGCTACAGGAGTCCAATATTGATTAAACTCGATCTGAAACATTGCAAAGGAATGACATTTACTGCAAATAAAATTTGTTTGCCAATCGACTCCAGAATGTACCCCCACATTGTTAGTATCTTGGACATGAAATTCAAATTGCTGAGCTGTTTGAACAGCCTGAGGTACTTGGCACCAAGACATCATAACCAGATGAATTAAGTCCTGAAAGTTGAGAGGTGGTCATCCTTTGATTCGATTTTTTTTCCCAACAAGTCCCTCAAATGCTCAATCAAATTTAGACCTGAGGATTTTGGAGGCCAAGGCAACAACCTGATGTCTTTTTGATGTTCTTCAAACCGTTCTTTCTATCATGGCCAGCATTACATTTTGTAACTATATGATTTTCAGTAGCTCCTCTGTGTGACTAGATGGAATAGCCTATGCTTTTTAAATGCATCAATGATAACTGTATGCCCATGACCCTGTCGGCGGTTCAGAGGTTGTCCTTCTTTGCACCAATTTTGATAGGTACTAACACCACACCAGATTTGACGTTATGGCGATGTTGTGACCGAGCTGTCTAGCCATCATTAATTGGCACTTGTCAAAGGCACAGATCTTTTCACTTGTTAATTTTTCCTACTACCAATAAATTCAAACACTGACTGTTCACTTGCTGCCTAATATATCCCACCACTTGACATGTGCCATTGTAACAAAAACTCAATGTTATTCACTTCACCTGTCAGTGGCTTTAACCCCTTAGTGACCAGACTGTTTTACCATAGTCTGTACTAAAGTGCCCTCTGCTGTTTTTACATTTCTGCGCGGTTTGTGTTTAGGTCTAATTTTCCTCATACTCTATTATGAAACCCACACATATTATATAGTGTTTTTTTCTTGCCATTAAATGGATTTTCTAAAAATACCACTTTTGCATCATATCATCTAATTTACTATAACAAATTTTATGAAATATGATGAAAAATGGAAAAAAAAACTTTAACCCCCAAAACCTACACCCACCAAAAAAAACCTGACTAAATAGTTTCTAAAATTTGTCCTGAGTTTAGAAATACTCAATGTTTACGTTTTTTTAACCCCTTGACTGTTGAGCCATTTCACCTCTGTGTGCTGAGCTCAACTTGTTCATTTTGTGCTCATCATCTTTAAAAGCGATTTGAAGTCCTGTTTATTAAATGATTAATTTATTTAGTTTTATTTTTTTATTTAGTTAATTTTACATCAAACATGGTCATGTCTGATTTCATTGGAAAGGCCATGCTCTGGCCTTTCCAATAATACCACACACGATCCTCTAGCTGCCACTGATCGGAGGATACAGTGGTCCAAAGGACCCCCTATCTCCACCATGGGGATTTCCATTGGAAATCCCTTGGCAGCTTGGGGTATAACTGCCGAACTAACATCATCGCACATATGCACGATGACGCCGGTGGGCAGGGAAGGTCGCGGAGGCTTGGCTGACAATGTGGACCTGCACCTCAGGGGTTAAAGAGGGGCATCGCTGGAAAGGTCACACTGTGAGCTTTCCATCGATGCCTCCCTTTTTACTTTAGGTGGTCTCGATTGGGAGGAAAAGGGGGTCCAAAGGAACCCACCTTCATTTCCCTTTCAGGCACTCTCCCGGTGATGACATCAGTGCGACGGCCATATTCCATAAAACCGGTGGTCTGACTTCAATGAAGTCAGACCACCGCGGGACCCTGGCCAGAGAGGTAAGTATAGGGAGCGAGAGCCCCCTAACTCCATGACATACAGGGTGCGTCCTTGGTTGCTAAGTCACTGTTTTCGTAGGACATACCCTGTATGTCATTGGTCACTATATGTTTTGGCTGATCAGTATATAACACACCTGTCTAATAATAATAAATGATAGGACTCTTTTCAATATCTGAAACTAGACTCCAGGTAGTTTTGCTTTGTGCTTTGAAGCAAATGCATAAAACGTAAATGACTCAAGGGCATTTGCTTTTATTTTATCTGTAATAATAACATTGTGGAAAGCGTCAAAGGAGAATTAGATAATCAGCTAATGTTATCACATTAGAGAAAAAAATAATAAAATATGAATTAAAACTATATGGATAAAATATTGTTCCTGATTGATCATGTCTCTTAAGCTCTGCATGTGCTCCTTATCAGCTGTTCATCCTTTTCCTACAAAGGCAAAGCAAGAACCTTACCAATCACTTCAATAAGTATCCCTACTGTTCACAAATCATCTTTCTAAATTCTAAATGTACAGTTCCTTTACTTCAAATAAACATATTCTTTCCACGTAGAAAGCATCCTTTTGCATTAAAATTTGACAGCTTCATGGTTGCACAACAAGTTTCCTAGAGTACCTAGGGATTCCATTGATCTGCATGTATCTCAATAGAGCCTGAATATTCCTTATCCCTACACAGAAAAGCTGGTTTTGTCGCTTACAGAACTACCACCTGTCATATTTGACCACTGATTGTAATCAAGCGTCTGCCTGGGAATTAATGTAATGTCTATAGCTTAATAAAAGAGAAATGTCATTTCATGCAATTGAACTATATCTTTAATATCTTCAATGATAAGGCGTGCAGATCTGGAAGTTATCTAAGGATACTTGAATAGCAGTGTATGCTTTAGATATATTCCATTTACAGGTGGTATTTACGTCACAATCTATATCCAAGCAAAGAATGCAATTTCTATAGGCACATTCACTTTTTTTGTGTCTCTGTAGTAAAGCTAATGAAAGGCATTCTGGCATTATTTTCATGGCAAGAACAGTAATTTAAATTTTTTTTTGTACAATTTGATAATGCACCCATTGGTTTTATAGCATACAATGGGTTCCATGCAATACCCCATGAAAGCCTGCAGACCATAGAGAAAAACTAAAGGAAAGCCAGTCACAGTATCACAATAAAAGAGCTGGTTTATTGGAGCGATGCAACATTTAGGTACAGATTGTGAACATTTCTCAAGCATAATGTGACATACAACAACAGGCATTAATACATAGCAATGCATAATAACCTTAATACAGAAACAGCCTGAATTACATCAAATGGTCATGGTGGGAAGAATGTCCTTTTAAGATGGCTAAAAAAATCCAAAGTTATATGATCATGTTACTAGATTTCACACACTACCTATTGGGGTTATTCACTAACCTCCTCATTGGCCAGAAATTGCACCAAACTGTGAAATTCACCATTCGTTGCAATTTTGGAACAATTTGTCTATTCACTAAGCTGTCACTTCACAAAGCTGTCACTGCACTAAGCTGTCACTGCACAAACTATGGTGCAGTTCGCCGCAGTTTGGCTGCACTTGGTGGCACCGAAAATGCCCCATAGCAGACTATCATGTCTTCTATTCACAGAATGCCGAACCGCACTGATATTCCAGTTAAATACCCTGATTTTCAGCCTTTTAGTTTGACAGATTTAGGCTGGTGTCAGACGAGCGTAGTGTTCACGTCCGTGATTGCGCCTAAAAGTACATCCGTGATAGCATGACAGAAAGCCCATCGGAGTCCGACACACGAAGTACGTCCGCACTGAAGTGCAGACGCACAGCGGCCGTGGCCCACGGACACAAGGCAGGCAAGAACGTACAACCACCAGAACGGCCGCACAAAGTGCGCTGCGTCCGCAACGTCCACATAGTTTTGTGTGTGAGTGATGGAACGTGGTCAGACGGACACATTTATACATCCAGCATTTATACGTCCAGCGTTTTTCACGGACAATATGGTTTTGCTTTTTAATTTATTTTCTCTGCTACATCCGTCAAAATATACGTCAGTGAAAAAACGGACTGTGTGGCCACTACTGCGTCTTCCGTACTGACGTACGTCTGTGTGCACGGACGTACAGTCCGTAGAAATCACTCTCGTCTGACTCTAGCCTTAAACAGGTGAATCCCATATGTAACGGAAACGCTCAGGGTTCTGTCCCAAATTCCAGGACCAGAACCAGTCCGTTCTTTGTCCGTCCCTTCTCTGTCCCAGAACCACGCCAGGAGACCCACAGTCACCTTCCACAGTACAGAGAGATTCCCCAGGGAAGCCAGGATTCAACACACAGGAGCAGAGAGACTTGATCTTTTGGTAAAAGCTGGAATGAATGTGTTTATTTTCCAGAGAGACAGTATGTTAAAACATTGCACAATGTATTTTTGTTATCTGGGAGGGGTCTAGAACAATAGCTTTCTGCTGTCTGAGCCCCCCCCCCCTCCTCACAGTGATAACATTATCTGTCCAGCACAATCAATCCCAGGCGGAGGATACAGTTATATATAAGCTAACATCTCTTGGAACTGCACTACAGAAACATGCTTTTTAAAACTACTGACAAACCACATGGCAATGTCCAAATGCTCCATGGATAGTAAATGTCATAATCACCCATAGTCTGTGGGCATGAGGCTGGCACCCTCTTCTCTTCAAAGGGCACAAAGTCCATATGTAGTGCAGCCAATGCTGCGAGTGCCCGCGCCAGTCAGTGTCTGACAGCTGCAATTCAAGTCTTTCAGGAGGTGGCGGAGTCTTTTGTCACACCATACTATTTAATGTAAAAACTTAATATTTTTTAAAATAAAAATTTAAAGGCCGTTTATTCTTTTCATTTTCAGCACAAACTCTTTTTATTTCTTTATTTTTAGGACACCTTCTTGTATTTATTATATTTTTTGATGAAATTTTTGTTTCTCAATTTTTTAAAAGGAGTTTTTTTTATTCTGTAACAGACCTTTTTACTATTTTTTTTAAGAAACTTTTTATTATTTAGATACATTTTAATAATCTTTAATGGCTTAACTCCTTCACTACCAGAAACCATTGTTTTTTTTTGAAAAATCATTTTAAATAGAAGATTTTGAAGTAAGACATTTTTGAGTTTATACCTATTTTATGTCTTACTGTAAATAACCTATTTTTGGTCAGTAGATGGCGTTATCTACTGCCAAATTGAGTTAGAGGTTTTAGTGGCAGGTCTATTAATTCTATTTCTCCTTCCTTGGCTGCTTAAAGCCTGATATTTCAGAGCTTTGAGCAGCTGATTTTACAATTTCAGCTCTATGGACATTGTGCCCAAATGACTAAAACGTTGGGGGCACTTTCTGCAGCTCAAAAACGATTTTAATTTGCTTTTGGGCTGCAGCTCAGCATACCGAAGAATCCCAGAGGATTTATAAATCCTCATTGAGGATTTATATATGTTACTTGCTCTTGCACCATTCATGTACTCTAGTTCAGTATGGACTAGAGCAGGACCCCTTCTTAACCCCTTCACTACCAAGTGATTTTCCAAAAAAACCTTGTTTGAAACCAATGTTTTTTTTTAAAATAATTTTTAATAAATCATTCAGTAATACATATCTATTACTGTAATAACCTATTTGGCCACTAGGTGGCGCCATCTACTGCCAAATTGAGTTACAGAGGTTTTAACAGCAGATCTATTTTCTTCTATTTCTCCTGCATAGGCTACTGAAAGCTTGATATTTCAGATCTTTCAGCTGCTGAATTTACGGTTTTAGAACTATGCCCAAACTATGCCCACAGGGCTAAAACTGTGCAGGCACCTTCTGCAGCCCAAAAGCTAACAAAATTTGTTTGCACTAAACTCATTTCATTTGCTTTTGGGCTGCAGGTTAGCATATCAATATATCTCGATAACAGGGCACCAGATGGTTTCTTTGAAGTCCGAGATATCTCAATATCGGTAATGAAGGGGTTAAACGCCTATTAAGAAAATATGAGACTTTGGGGTTTTTTGCAGTTTGGTCATCAATTCGGTGCAATTCGACACAATTCAGCGGTTATCAGTGCACTCTGGCGGTTTTTGCCAATTTGCCAATTTCCCAATTTGCATATTTTAAAAGCAAGATCCAAAGTCCCCTTTGGAGAAAAAAAATCTTCTTTTCATCCAGTCACCCTGTTACTGTAAACAAGCTATAAATAGCAGTCCTATGCTTCACTCTAAACAAAAAGTTAAAAATCTTCCCTAGTACATTATAACAGTCAGGGAGAGGGCAGAATATAAGGAGAGCTCTGGGGTTATTCACTACTCTACAGGGACAAGGTTCAGAGGATCGTAATTGCTGAAAATCCCTCTACAGTACAGATACATGGTGTTACTGTAGTTCCTGTCACAGGTATTATTCAAGCACAAAGATATATTATTTTTAATTTTGTATATCTTACTGGTATTTTTTATAAGCTACATTGCTAATGATCTCATTATCATCAATACAAATCCCCATAAACAGGATACCCGTCCACTTGTGTCTTTGACACAAAGACTGATTCTGCCTGTATGCTGATAAAGCAGACCCCATGTAAAATTGTGCAACATAAGGGAAGCCATCCAGAGTTCAGAATTGTTTATAGAGGTTAAATGAATACATGAAAAATTAAAAATGAGGAAATTTACATTGCTTAATATTTTAAATTATCTCAGAACAATTTCTGTGCACAATTGCTAATTTAACCTAAATTTCATTGTTAACTTTACATCCCATGGTTCAAATAAATATTTTAAGTTTTTTTGCTTTCAACAAAAAGCATTTGGTAGTGAAGGGGTTAACGAATTGCTTGCATATTTTTCTTTGCAAGTCTTCTGCTTCTGTTTCTGCGTGCCCCGCTATGTGATCCGCATCTCAGAATCAGGAGTCTGCACATGTACCATGATAAAAAGTAAAGAGCATGCATCTAGGTCAGTAGGGAGAAACCCACAGACTCTTCTTTTAAATAGGAAGAACTTGCTAAGAGTAGGAAATAAGTAACGGACGTGATTTGGGAAAATGCTTGTTTTAACACTTAGATTTTTTAAAAATAAATATACTATAATTTCCTGTCAAGCGTCTGTGTTATAAGAATTTGAATTTATAATCCGATTTTACCATATTAAGTTATTTAAATATCGTTTTAGGAGTTTTTATTTTCGTTTAGGTTTTTCTTCTTATTTCTTACTTGAACTATCAAGATTGTTTACTCTTACATCTTTTATTTATTTATTTATTTATTTTCATTTTTATATCAGCACTACTTACTACTTTGCTTATTTCCAATTCCCTCCCTTGGGCAACCCTCAAAGAACAAAGTTTTCCATTTGCAGAATAATGAAAAAGAGAATGGAAAACATAAATAACATACTTTAAGTTTAGGCTCCCATTGGCCCAAAAGCCTGCAAAGCAGTAACACTGGAACCATGATATAAATAAGTAATACATGGAAACCGTGCAGATATTATTAGCAAAATATATTACCATGGACAATCTTCTGGGGCCTCTTCAACTAAAAGAAATAATGGTTCCAGATTACTGTAAATATGTTGATTTTTCTTTGTTTTATTTAAAATTCTCTATTGACTTTTAGAAGTATTTTGAGTTAGGGAATTATGCACATAAGCCATTTCTTTCCCTATAAATATAACAATCACTTTCAAGCATTCATAGCACCAGCTTAAAAAGAGTCCCTTTAGGCTGGAAATAAAGAAAATAAAACACAATGGGATACATTTTCTTAGATATAGTAAAAGTTGTGCTGGTAAGAGAAGGTATTATTTCTGATTTACTAGTACAGGACTGTGATTGAAGTAATATATATTCTATTGGTGTCCGCGATGGCATTGTTAAAAAAGAAACAAAGTGTTCATAGTATTTGAGGGAAAAGAACTTGTGTGTTTTCTTCTATTAACTAGACATGTGGACAGAACAAAATGTTGTTTTGTTTCGGGAAATTACTGGTAAAACATTTTTAGATTTTAGAATTTGCAGGTTTGGATCGACCCAAAATTTCTAACAAATTCGGAAATTTAGAAATTTTGGTGGCACACGTTATATTTAGCCCTTATACCCCCCCTGTACCTATCACTACATCCCCATACTGACTCCATACCCTGCTCTTTACCTCATACAACCCCCGTTCTATAATACCTCGTCTATTCCCTTAAGGCTAGGGTCAGACGAAAGCAATTTTCCCCGCGAACGTGAAAAAGTGCGTCCGAACGCATTGACGTATTTGTTCACGGAATGCGCAAAAACGGTCAGACGACGCGCATTTTCGGGCGTGATTTTGTACGGATCGTCAATAAAACTCTTTTTGCGTCTGGACGTTATGTTGGTTGGACATTAGCAGCGTCTGACATCTCCTAATCACGCACACACGCCGCTATGCCGCAGCTGCGCACTCAGTACGTCAGTACTAGCGGTTGAGCGTTCTCAAAAAAATGCGTTCAAATTCCACTTGCGTTGCACGGCCGGACTTTTGTGCGGCCGTACATCGTATATTGGCCGTCATTGCCCGTCATCTGCTGCTAGTGCGGCCGTAATTATGTGCGCCAGAACGCACGTTAAAAGTGCGCTGGCCTGACCCCAGCCTAAATGGCAGCTAAGGTTAAGGTTAGGGATAGGGATAGGATTAGGATTTTGTTAGGATTACTTCTAGGGTCTGAATTAGTGTTACTTTAAAGTTGGGTTACTGGTAGACTTACTGGTTCTGTTAGGATTAGGATCCTTGTTGATCCTTGAATTGTTGTGTTAGGATTAGGGTTGCTGTTATGGTATTTTCGGAACAATTTTGAAACATTTTATCATTTTCTTTCTTATTGGTTTTTCAGTGAGTCAGAATCTCGGATGCTCCTGAATTGCTGAAATGCTGTTATTTCGTCTGAAAACATAGGGAAATGCGTATATCTAATATTAACCAGTGACAACATTTCTGCCAAATTTTAAAAAATCATGTTAAGGTTGAGTGCATTCTTTTTTTTTTTAAACCAAAATAAAGTATGAACAATTAAATTATCTATATTTTATCCATATTCGTATTTATGAGCTTTACATCATTTTTGTCTAATTTATTTCCCTTCACTCTGTGCCTAATTCTCAATTCATATTATTCAATATTACGTTTTGTAGAATTTCTTTTTTGCAATTTAATAGAATGTGCATTGCAGTGCAGTTTTAGTTATCAACACTTCAGGTGGCTCCCTGCTTTGACTCATCTTAGGACAACATGGTAATAATAAATTGATAAATATCATGACATTGAAAAATTCATTAATATATAATTAAGATGAATTACCTTGAGCCGAAAAATTGTCATCTTGACCATGGATGAAATAAATGAATATTCATGATTAATACAGTGCAAACAATTTACTTCATGGGCTATTAGAGAACATCTTTTAAAGCATTCATTACTAAACCTATCTGTCAATTTATGTATTGCGATCATAGTGTTAAAATCTAGGAGCTTGGACATGTTCATTAATATGGTGATCCACATTTCCTGTATTCAGAAGACTCTTACTTGAGGGCGAACTAAATGTTCCATCATAAGTTAGTTTATACCGGTTCTCAAAGATCAGCTACTTAGGGATGCTGCAGAGTTTATTTGCTACAGATGAATATTCATACAGACTTCTAAATTAGCTTACAGCAGAATGTTTATCCTTTCAGGTACCCAGCGTGATGTGACATGGGGTCTGCATTGTCATTTTTTAATTTTAAAAAGTCCTTAAATGATATTTTCTATGCTCAAAAAAAGTAAATTGCGCTGTCAATGAGATACACTGCAGGGATGAGTATATATGAGTATAAGTATATGTAAAAACATATACAGTCTATTCACTAGACACTGAACTTGTCACCGAATTGCACCGAACGGTGAATTTCACCTTTGGGTGCAATTTCGGGCAGTTCATCTATTCACTAAGGCTGGGGTCAGACGAGCGTAGTGTTCACGTCCGTGATTGTGCCTTAAAGTACGTCTGTGATAGCATGACAGAAAGCCCATCGGAGCCCGTTACACGAAGTACGTCCGCACTGAACTGAGGACGCACAACGGCCGCGGCCCACGGTCGCAAGGCAGGCAAGAACGTACAACTCCTAGAACGGCCGCACAAAGTGCGCTGCGTCCGCAACGTCTGCATAGCTTTGTGTGTGAGTGATGGAACGTGGTCAGACGGACTGCATTTATACGTCCAGAATTTTTCACGGACAAAATGGTTTTGCTTTTTAATTTATTTTCACTCCTACATCCGTCAAAATATACATCAGTGAATAAACGGACTGTGTGACCACTACTGTGTCTTCCGTGCTGACGTACGTCCGTGTGCACGGACGTACAGTCCGTAGAAATCACGCTCGTCTGACCCTAGCCTAAGCTGTCAGTTCTCCAAATACAGGAAAATTGACGGAGAAATACATTCACCTCAGTACGGCAGTCTTGGCGGCAGCGAAATTATCCCATAGAGAAGTAATGGTTTGCCTATTCACAGAACACTGAAATGCACAGAAGAGTCGGCGAAATTACCTGATTTTCGGTGTTTCAGTTCAACAGGTTTAAACAGATGAATCCCATAGTATTCCATGTAAAAATGTAATGTCATTTAAAAAAAAGTTTATTCTTTTCATTTTCAGCAGAAAGCCTTTTTCTATTTTTATTTTTTTAGAACCTCTTTTTCTATTTTTTAGACAAAACTTTTATTTCGATTTTTTTTTTTTTTTTTTAAAAAAAGGGTTTTTTAAACTTTGTAACAGACCTTTTATTTTTTTTTTAAAGGACTTTTTTTATTAGTTCCATTTTAATAATGTTTATTGATTTAACTCCTTCACTGCTGAGCTAATTTTTACCTTTTTTGTGCTCATCACGTTTAAATGCAATTTTAAGTCATGTTTTATTGTACGACCCAGACAAATCATATATCCTTTTTTATGGCAGAATCTGCAGATTCCTAATATATCATTATTATATGTATACGTCATGTCCTGTCAAAATGCTGTAACAAAAAATTATTAAAAAAATTGGAATTTCTGTTAAAATTTCAATTATCTACAGCGTGTAAAATAATTGAATCACATTTTATCATCAAAGCCTTTACAATTATATATTCTATGGGTACGCTTGTTAAAAAAAATAGAAATGGGAACTCGTTAATGTATTTTTCTGAGAAAATACGCGATTTCAGCTAAAAGTGAAAAAAACTATATTTTTGGTTAGTGGAGCGTCATTGTTCACATTATAACTGAAAAGTGAACGATAGCGCTGCATTAATAAATTTAAAAAAGGAAGAAACAAATTTATTTTTATTTCGTTATAAAACTTTTTAACTTTTTTGTTACACTGAACCATGCTTTGGCCTTTCTTATGATACCAAACATGACCCTCTAGCTCTCACCGATCGGGAGATAACAAAGGACCATCCTATCTAAAACCATAGGGATTTCCATAGGAAATCCCTGGGTAGCTAAGGGTTAATTCCCTAACCGAAGTCATCACGCACATGCGCAATGATGTCAGTGGACAGGGGAGGCCCGCAGGCTTGTCTGATATCCAAGATGTCAGCCACCCCAGGAGAAGTCTGTGATCAGGCACAGACCAGCACCTAAGGGGGTTAAAGAGAGGCATCTCTGAAAAAGTTAGACTGTGATGACTCTCTTTTTTCTGTATGTCCTCCCGATCAGGAGGGGGAGGGGTCCAATGGACCCACCCTTTCAGGCACTCTTCCAGCTCTGCGGGGGAGGGGGCAGAAACTGAGAAAGTAAGTAAACAGAGGAAGCATTGCTGATCGGATGACATGTGGGTGACGTCCTCCACATATAGTGGTGACACATTAGAACATCCCCCACATGTCATCCGCAGGGAAAGGGTTATACAACTAACACCTATTAGGAGAATAGGAGAGTTCCGCTTTTTTTTTTTTTTGCAGTTCGTTGGAATTCACCAAGGCCGCTTCGGTGCTCTTCAGTGCTTTATGGCGTTCTTAAGCAACACTCTCCAACGTTTTCATGGGGCTTTGGGGACTCCATCTTCAGCGTACAATGGTGACCATCTGGTAAATAGTGTATTCACCATATTGTCAGCGAAGTGGAATCGTCGAAGTGCAACGAATTGTGACGAAGTGAAAAGCACCAAAATTTTGATGAAATTTGGGTGCTTACTGAATAGACCCTATAGTGTGTGACAAAAAATTTGAGAAGAAACCCTAAAAAGGAAATTAACGCAAATGTCCCAATAGACTTTACCAGTTATAATTTGGAGAACATTTATAAAAATTACCCGAGACTAGGTGAAGTGACTGGACAAAAAGTTCTCGCCTGCTTTTTAGGCCTCAATTTAATTCCTTTGAATAAGCATTTCCCAAAATGATTACAATCAAAAAAAAAATTAAAGGATTTGCCTACAGGAGTCACCATTAACGTTTATGGGATTTTTTGTAGATAAGTCATTTGATGGTTTTTCTAACAAATTATAATTATTTGAAGATGCTTATCTAGAGCAGTGTTTCTCAAACCTGTCCTTGTGACCCCCAACTAGGCTAGATTTGCAGATCACCTTGGGGAAATGCAGACTGAATCCTGCAATCACTGAGCAGCAAATCATAACACCTGGGCTGTGCTTCAGCTGTCTGCAAAATCTGTCCTGGTTGGGGGTCCTGACTGGAGAGGTTAGAGAAACACTGATCTAGAGGAATTAAATCAAGGTCACAGTCAGTGAGGAACATTGCAATCCAAACTTTAAAACAGGATTTTTATGACCTGTCCAAAATTGAGGACTTTAACGTTAAAAATAAATGTGAAAAGAATACACCAATTAATACAGTAATACACCAATTAATTAATTAATGTTTGATCTCTAACTTTTTGAAGACAAGTAGTCCAGTACTTGTGGAAATCTGCAATTTATTCACTAACCAGTTTTTTCATGGAGTCGTTCATGGTGAATGCATACAATGACACTGCGGTGTATCCACTATTCTATTCTATTCTATTTAGGGAATTTCCCTGTAGTTTCATACACTATTGTTCCCTTTGTAGTGTCGAAGTTATCTAGCATAGTTCTCAGTGCAGATTTCACCAATCTGTCCACTGTTGATGCAATTGGCGTTGTTCAGGCTTGTTATATACAGTTGTATTCAATGCAGTTTGTAAGGTCGTACTACGGAAATTGGTGCTTCAAAATCACCAATGTATATTCACTGGTTTTGCCAATACCGGTGAAACAACAGTAAAAATGAGGAAAAATACCCTCTGTCTGTAATTTTACAGCACCGTTCACTGTTATTTGCAAAAACTTTGCCTACCATTGTTATATTTCCATTTGTGAATAGTCGAAATTCACTGTGTTTGCAACAACGATGATTTTTACCATTGTTTGCAACAACAGTGAACACTGGCACTTTGTGAATAAACCCTTTTATGTTTTTTCCCAATCTGCAGCACCATTTTTTTTTTTACCCTTATTTTCTCCTCCATTGCCTGGGTGTCATAATATCCAGTCTCAGCTTCAAATTTTGAAGGTAAAGCTAAACATCTACGTTTTTCCAGTGCTTTTTCCTTACTTAGGAAATGTGTCATGGTGTATAATACATAGTAAACAGTTAAGATCACCAATTATCTATTCCATTGTTGAAATAGTTTGCATACATCATTAGATACACAATCACAGAATTAATTCTTACTTTTTTTGCCCTGTTTGAGAATTAGTGTGGACATAACCTTGTAGATTGTACTTAACACTAACAACAGTTTAAACCTTTAACAATAATAAACAACACAATATATAAAATACAAGAAAGAAGACATAAAATAGACAACAGTTTTATTGCCTGTATACATTTTTATGTACACATTTATGTAATCTTAATAATAGAAGATTCATATTGTCATATCCATATCCAACTGTACTTAGATTATGTCACATGACTGGGGAAGGCAGTCAATCCAATGGCTCTCTCAATGTGAGCAAATTGAATGGACAAGGTGCCAAGAGAGTCTCTTTAATTTTAAAATCATCATAAAGTGGGTACTCTAATCCTAGCAGCAGGGAACGTGCTTGATTAGATTGACTTTCCTAATCTATAAGGTATACATTGATCTAGATTCCTCAATAATAGTCAATATATAACCTTTCACTATATTGTGACCCCTCATGATTGGTGTTAATTTCAGTGTACGCAGTAGTGACCCCACTCCAGTGACTTGTTGCCCTTAGCCTACATATAAGAACATCTAGGTGTATGCACTCTTGTGCAAGTGGGCATACAGGTATACCTTTATCCCTCCGTAGGCTATGGAGGGATAATGAATTATATCCTATCACTACAATGAAGGGCACTCCGATCGAAGATTAAAATAGGACGTAGATCCTTAGAAAGTAACTATACACATTGTCAAATTCAGATGACAGCGCTAATGGCAACCAACCAATTCAAATCTGATCATTATCTTTTGGCCACAACAAATCACATGAATTGCACGTATGAATGGACATAGCAGAGCTAGGGTTGACCATATTGAATAAGGGCAAATAATGGATTGAACAAATGCCGGTCACGTGATCGGCCGACATGAATGACCGACAAATAAGTTTTATTTTAACACTTATGGGGCCTATAGTGCTAAAATCCATTCAGGAGTGGGTTAATAAGGTTCCACCACAGTTGATGTTGATCCAACATCAGTTTAGAGAAAGAATTAGCAGTTATAATTTGTTTAGTTAAACCCAAGTCCAGAATAGCGGCTAATGAATGATAGTTAGCTACACAGGATCCACAAAATGAGGAATGGATAATAATAGACACGGGTTATATGTGGAGAATCCTATTGATGGGAACTGCTGAGCACTCGGAGCTTATAAACAAAAGAAAATAGTTGACCCCTAGCACTCCTGACGAGCCGGAGGGGCGAAAAGCACGTCGGGTGCAGGGCCGATCGGCATGTTTTATTTTTCAAGTATAGAATACTACTACAGATTGCTTAAAATTGAATATGATTGCTGTGTTGACACAAATAAAATTACCTTATTGAATTAATGATCTAATGTGCTGTTGGTGTGGAGCACACTGCTGCTGTTGTTGTCACCCTCCGACTATAGAAGTAAATCAATTGTTATGAGGGCTCTGCAGATGGTCTATGTTGTGGGCTAAGCGCCCTGGGAGTGTAGTCCCCTTGCTGCTGCCGTTGTCAATTTCTGACCATAGAAATGAACAGACTACCATGAGGTCTCTGCAGATGGTCTACATAGAAGGTGAAATACCCTGGGAATACTGATAAGTGGCTATATATAACTACAGTGGAGATAATTGAATGATTCAAAATCAATAATATCAAATGCATGAATAATCACCCACCGTCAGCAATTCATTTATAAGCTACTGTTGAAAGGGATTGGTCGGCAGGCTGTCTGTGTGGGTTAATGGTGAACTAGAATTTTTTATGACTATTGGTGTAGAAATTGAGAAATGCTGAACAGGTAGCTTCTCCCAATGAATTTGTACAGCATATAAGTCTTTGTAGATAGAATGTACTGCCGTTAAGTGAACAATGGTGTTATAACTAAAAGTATAAAGAGACATAAAAAATCTGCATATGACTAATAAGTGACCTTCCACCATACAGCACAATAGGCTGTACTTGCAGTACATTATATACTCTTTATGAACCAGAGTACACAGCATTATGTCTTTTCAATAAAAAAATCCGGTTGCTTTAATTTTCTTTGCACTGATATGTATGCCCTGAAGCTCATTAATTGCGATATGTTAATAATAATAATAAGTGGCTAAGATACCACCAGCGAAATCACTTTGTACGAGTCGGAATCTGAACTTTTGTTTACAATTTGAAATATGTGTATTTTTATGCTGATTTGACCAATTTATTTTAATAGACTCATTAAAGGTTATTTTTTATCTTATACTATAGGTCCATGTAGTTGGCCAACGAACAGTGGCTAAGTATGTATAACATTTAACTGCCACTTAGTAAGGTAATTATTTTGACACTGTTTTTTTCTCTTCATAAATTTTTCCAATATTAATCCAGAACAGTATCTAAAATAGGAATAAAAGGAGTCTCTCAGATCAGTACAAGTGATAAGCACATCTAATCTATTTAAATGTATTCTGAGATTAATATATTTAAATTACATTTTTTGCAATTAGTTTAGTAATGTTTTCTACCATTGATTTCACCTGGTTGATTTGTTATGTTAATATATTAGGCTAATTATACATGATGGGTAGATATGTTTTTACTGCATACATCTCCTTAATTCTCTTTCTTTTTAAGAACCTGCTTGAATTATAGACTTCAGGAAATCTCATCAGCGTTGATTACTTTTAATTAGCAATCTATGGCATCAATGTTTAAAATAAATCTTTGCAGAATTAATAGTTTTCCTGGTGTTTTATGATGTGTATATATAAGTAACTCACAGAGATTACTGTCCTGAGGAAAGTTCCTGGAATCTTGACTCATTCATATGGTACAATAAAGTGAAGCTTTTTGTGGAGTCCCAGAGTGGTGACATCATTGAGGATTTACAGTGGCAAGAAAAAGTATGTGAACCCTTTGGGATTACGTGGAGTTTTGCATGAATTGGTCATAAACTGTGCTCTGATCTTCATCTAAGTCACAACAATTTGAAAAGCACAGTCTGCTTAAAATAATACAACACAAACATTATATGTTTTCATGTTTTTATTGAACAGAACATGTAAACATTCACAGTGCAGGGTGGAAAAAGTATGTGAACCTTTGGACTTAATAACTGGTTGACCCTCCTTTGGCAGCAATAACCTCAACCAAACATTTTCTGTAGTTGCAGATCAGACCTGCACAACGATCTGGAGTAATTTTGCACCACTCCTCTTCACAAAACTGTTTCAGTGTAGCAATATTCTTGGGATGTCTGGTGTGAATCGCTCTCTTAAGGTCATGCCACAGCATTTCAATCGGGCTGAGGTCAGGACTCTGACTGGGCCACTCAGGAAGGCGTATTTTTTTTTGTTGAAGCCATTCTTTTGTTGAATTACTTGTATGCTTTGGGTCATTGTCCTGTTGCATCACCCAACCTCTGCGGAGCTTCAGTTGGCGGACAGATGGTCTTACGTTTTCCTGTAAAATGTCTTGATAAACTCTGGAATTCATTTTTCCATCAATGACAACAATCCGTCCAGGCCCTGAGGCAGCAAAGCAGCCCCAAACCATGATGCTCCCTCCGCCATGTTTTACAGTGGGATGAGGTTTTGATGTTGGTGTGCTGTGCCTTTTTTTCTCCACACATAGTGTTGTGTGTTTTTTCCAAAAAACTCAATTTTGGTTTCATCTGTCCACAGAATATTTTGCCAGTAGTGCTGTGGAGCATCCAGGTGCTCTTTTGCAAACTTCAAATGTGCTGCAATATTCTTTTTTGGACAGCAATGGCTTCCTCCGTAGTGTCCTCCCATGTACTCCATTCTTGTTTAATGTTTTCCTTATTGTAGAAGTGTCAACAAAAATGTTAGCATGTGCCAAAGATTTCTGTAAGTCTTTAGCTGACACTCTAGGAATCTTCTTTACCTCATTAAACATTCTGCGCTGTGCTTTTGCAGTCATCTTTACAGGATGACCACGCCTAGGGAGAGTAGCAACAGTGCTGAACTTTCTCCATTTGTAGACAGTCTGTCTTACCGTGGACACATGAACATCAAGGCTTTTGGAGACACTTTAGTAACCCTTTCCAGCTTTGTGCAAGTCAACAATTCTTGATCGTAGGTTTTCTGAGAGCTCTTTTCTGTGAGGCAGTGCTTCTTGAAACCAGTAAACCCAAAACTGGTGTGTGTTTTTAAAGGGCAGGACAGCTTTCAGCAACACATCCAATAATATCACACTGATTGGACTCAGGGTTGGCTCACTCCTGGCTCCAATTAGCTCTTGGAGAAGTCATTAGGCTAGGGGTTCACATACTTTTTCCACCCTGAACTGTGAATGTTTACATGTTATCTTCAATAAACACATGAAAACATATAATGTTTGTGTTGTATTATTTTAAGCAGACTGTGTTTTTCAAATTTTTGCGACTTAGATGAAGATCAGAGCACATTTTATGACCAATTCATGCAAAACTCCACGTAATCCCAAAGGGTTCACATACTTTTTCTTGCCACTGTATATATGTAATTAGCTCTTGCACCATTCATGTACTCTAGTTCAGTATGGTCTAGAGCAGGACACCTTCTTAACCCTTTAACTACCAAGTGATTTTCCAAAAAAAATTGTCAGAAACCAGCGGGATTTTAAAAAATATATTTTTAATAAATTGTGAGGTAATACATATCTATTACTGTTATAACCTATTTGGCCAGTAGATGGCGCCATCTACTGCCAAATTGAATTAAAGAGGTTTTTAACAGCAGATCTATTTTCTTCTATTTCTCCCTGCATTGGCTGCTGAAAGCCCGATATTTCAGAACTTTCAGCTGCCGATTTACAGTTTTAGCTCTTTGGGCTTTATGCCTACAGGGATAAAACTTTGGGGGCACCTTCTGCAGCCCAAAAGCTAACAAAATTTGTTTGCAGCAAACAAATTTCCTTTGCTGTGGGCTGCAGAATAGCATATTGAGATATGAAGCCAGAAATATCTCGATCGGTAGTGAAGGGGTTAAACTTCAGCCCCCCAGATGTTTTTTGAACAGCAGCTCCCATGATTTACTGGCCATCTGTTACATTGAAAGAATTCTAGAAATTGTAGGCAATCACCATCTAGGGGACTAGAGTTTACCAGCCCTGGGCTAGAGTGATACTAAGAAGCAGACAACACAGTAATCGGGAAGGAGACAGTAGCTGACATCTGTGATGCTTGGACTTGAAGCAGCAGCACAGCAGGTGGATATGATCATGTGCTATATACCTGCCAATATATACATAAATAGGTATATATTACTGAGCAGATATATGGCTATCTGCCCAGGTGTATATTCCTGTCTGACTGGTTATATAAAATAAAATGTTTTATTTTATGCTATTCCAAAAATAGGGCCACCAAAAGTTATGGGGTACCTTTCATTGTTTTTTGCGTGTTTGTTATCTTCCATTGTATTCAGCTATCAAAGGGATTATTCAAAGAGAACCAAATTGGCCACTGAATTGCACCGAATGGTGAATTTTCCCGTACAGTGCAATTTCGTTGCAATTCAGCTA
Source organism: Leptobrachium leishanense (assembly GCA_009667805.1). Taxonomy (NCBI): domain Eukaryota; kingdom Metazoa; phylum Chordata; class Amphibia; order Anura; family Megophryidae; genus Leptobrachium; species Leptobrachium leishanense. The sequence goes on along the minus strand of CM019064.1, from coordinate 137,175,697 downwards.
TTCAGAAAGCTGGCAATTCACCAAATATTGTCGAACTGCCAGCAAAATATGATGCAATTTGGCAGCAGTGAAATTCTCCATAGGCAAGTAATGGTTAATCTTTTCAGAGAACACCAAACAGCTGTGGAAAGTTGGCAAAATGCCTAGATTTCGGTGCTTTCATTCAACAGGTTTGAGGCTAATGTCAGACGAATGCTTTCTAAGCACACTGTGCGCCCTGCACAACTGACGTACTTTCTGACTGATGATACTGTAGACACCACACGGTCCGTTTTTTTTGACCGACGTTTTTTTTTACTGATGTAGATGGGAAATAAAATTAATATGTAATATTAAAAAATTAATACATGATATGATAAAACATTTAGTCCGTCAAAAATGCAGTCCATCTGACTATGTTCCATCACTCACACACAAAACTATGCGGACGTGGCGCACTCTGTGCGTCCGTCCTAGCGGTTTGACGTTCTTGCCTAAATTGCGTCCGGTGCCACGTGCATTGTGCGTCCGCACTTCTGTGCGGACGTACTTCATGAGTGGGTCTCTATTGATCAGAATTTTATGCTACGATGGATGTTAAAATGTGCAGCAACACGGACGTGATCACTGCAGCCTGACACGGGCCTAAACAGGTGAATCCCATAGTTTTCAATGTCAAAAATATCCTGTTTTTTTTATATTTTTTTTTATTCAACTGTTTATCCCTTTCATTTGCAGCAAAAAGTCTCTATTAATTTATTTTTTAGAATTTTTTAAAGTATTTTTCTGGATTTTTTTGGCAAAATGTATTATTTTTTTCCAATGGCATTTTTTTTTTATTCTGTAGCAGACCTTTTTATTATTATTCATAGGACCGTATAGATCATTTTCATGCATTATTTTTGTTTAAAAAGCCTTTTAAAAGTTACGGTCTTTCTTTTTTCTTAACCCTGTTTGGTGGCTAGTTTTTGCTCGGCAGGTTTATCAGCTGCGTTCGGCAGATCAATTTGGCGCACTTCGGGGACCCTGCAGTGAATGCTGAATTTACTGTAGGGTCAGTGAATTGAGCTTGCCAAATGTGCCAAATGAAAGAGCATCGACATTTCTTTGAATAACCCCTCAAGTATTAACATCTAATGCAGTGTTTACCAATGGAGGCGGTACTGCCCCCCAGTGGGCGCTGAAGCCTTCCATGGGGGGCAGTAGCGGGTACAGAGGCAAATGGGGGGTGTTAAGGCGGTCAAGGGGGGCGGTAGCGTATTGAAGAATTTAATAATATTTATTATTAATTTCTACACTTGAAATTTTACATCTTATTGTTATCGCATAAAGTAGTATATAAAAATTAAATTTAGCATTATAATTAATTTTAATCTTAAAAGGCAACAAGTCTTTGCAAGTTGCTAACAGGGTTATTCAAAGAGATTCGAAAAGTCACCGCACGTTCGGTGACATTCCGTTCTCTTTAATTCGGTTCCTTTTGCCGATCCCATTTCGGTGACCCTGCGGTGTATTCAGCAAACACCACAGGGTCCCCAAGTTGCAGGGAAAGGCTGACGCAAACCCTCAAAAACGAACCGCAAAACCCAGCGTATGCATGCCGAAAACCCTCAAAAACATCTGGATTAACCTGCCAAAAACCACGGAAAAACCCGAGCCGGAGCCGATCACAAGCAGCGAAGCCGCCGGAGAAAGCTGAGACCGCAGACCGAGTGAAGTGAATAAATTAGGAAAACAGTTTGTATGAATGTTTGAAAAGTGAAACACTGTTTGCAAAGAGACTACGGAGCGAAAATGTCTGAAATTTACATATGAGATCCAGGGAATGATAATAAAGAGGGCTGTTACAAAAAAATAAGTAAACTTAACCCTTTCACAGCGGTGGACACGCTCAGCCCTTCCACCCGCAGGTAGCGTTCCGTGCGGAGGACGCGCTGAGCGCGTCCTCCCTTTGGGGCCAGCGATCGGCTGGGTTCCGGCCAATCGCTGGGCCCCCCGGTGCGGGCTGACATCCTCGATGTCAGCCCAGCACCCGGAACCGCCGGCGGCCGAATTAGATGTCATTGCGGCGGCGCGATGACATCTAATTCAGGCGCCCCCCTGCGTGTGCGGAGGAGGCGCCTGAAAGGGCGGGGGGTGGTCCTCCGGACCTCTCTCCCTCCCGATCGCCGGGGAGCAGGGGGTTAATCCAGGCACCGTTTGGAAGGGCACAGCCTGCCCTTCCTAACGGTGCCTGGAATTAACCCCATGGGGGCCGGATCACGAATCGGCACCGAGAAGCGCCGGTTCGTGATCCATTCCCGGAGCTAGCCGACATCTTGGATGTCGGCCAAGCCTCCGGGAACTCCCCCTGAAGACTGGCGTCATCGTGCATAGCACGATGACGCCAGTCCTGGAGTTAACCCCTAACTGCCACCAACCCCGATCCGTGGCAGCTAGGGGTTAATGTTTGGTACTGTTGGATCGGCCAGAGCATGGCCGTTCCAACGATACCAAACATGACTATGAAAAAAGTTTTTAAAAAAAATAAATAAAAAAATATTTAAAAAAATATATAAAAAAAAAATAAACAAGTTTTTTTTTTCTTTTTTTTTGGTTCGTTAATGCAGCAATATTGTTCCCATTTCAATTATAATGTGAACAATGATGCTGCACTAACGATTTTTGTATGCGGTGCATTTGTTAAAAATTGTGTAATTTTCCCCCAAAAAAATGTAACGAGACCCCATTTCTAATTTTTTTAACACGCGCACCGCATACAAAATATAACCGCAATTGCTCGCATGTTAAAAAAAACACTTTACACGTTGTAAATTATTGAAAATTCATATTTTATTGCATTGTTTGTTATAATATACAGACAGGACATGACATATACATATAATAATGACATATTATGAATCTGCCGAGTCTGACGGAAAGAACGATATATAATATGTCTGTGTCATATAATAAAATAAGCCTTCAAAACACGTTTAAACATGATGAGCGAAAGAGGTAAAAAAGAGCTCAGCACAGTGGCGTGAAACGCCTCAGCAGTGAAAGGGTTAAAAAAAATAAAATCGGACTTTAAAAAAAAATAAAAAATCTGAAAAATGCTTAAAATATCCTAAAAAATCTATAAATAAAGAGACTCTTTACTGCAGAATTTTATAATGAACGATTTATTAGATATTGAATTAAAACGGGAATATTTTTAACATTGAAGCCTATGGGATTCTCCTGAATAAATTTGCCGCATGAAACCACTGAATGGCAGGGCATTTCGGGAACCTTTCACTGCTGGTTTGTGTTCTCTGAATAGCCGAAGCAGTGCTTTTCATGGGGTTTTCACTGCCCTCGAACAGGCACTGTATGTTCAGGCAATTCGCCAGGATTTGGCGAATTGCCTGCTCTCTGGATAGCCGAATGGCCAAGAAAGGTAACCGAACGCTGATTTTCAGCGTTCGGTTACCTTTCTCAAGCAATTCGGATCTCTTTGAATAACCCTGTAAGTAAAGACAAATATTACGTGATTCACGCAATCAAGCATGTTTCGACAAGAATATGGGAGCTTGTAATGACTTGCTTACAGAGCGAGTGCACCGGCGGCATTGCAAACAAGCGAAGGCATACAAGTCGATGCGTGCATAGAAACATAGAAAAATGTCGGCAGATAAGAACCTTTCGGCCCATCTAGTCTGCCCAATTACATGGATACTTTACCTGGATTTATCTTTTGTTTAGGATAGCCTTATGCCTATCCCATGCCTGCTTAAATTCAATTACTGTTTTGGCCTCTACCACTTCTACTGGAAGACTGTTCCATGTATCCACCACCCTCTCAGTAAAATAATGCTTCCTGATGTTACTTTTAAACCTTTGCCCCTCTAATCTAAGACTATGTCCTCTTGTTTTGCTATTTTGTTTCCTTTTAAATATACTCCCTTCCTCTACCTTGTGGATTCCCTTTACGTATTTAAATGTTTCTATCATATCTCCTCTGTCTAGTCTTTTTTCCAAGTTGTACATGTTAATATCATTGCATGATTTCAAATCTATAAAAAGCAGGGATCTAGGAATAAGTCATTATTTTTTGTGTGCTTTGCCAATAATCCTTATCTGTGAGTGATAAGTGATAGAAGTAGGGCTGCAACTAACGATTAATTTCACAATCAATTAGTTGGCCGATTTAATCAGAATTTTTTTAAAGAAATCAATACCATTTATTTGGATAGTTAAGAAAAAAAGCGCAAACTGAGTGTTACAAATATACACTTCAGACTAAAATTTTACATTAACACAACAGTTTGTGTGTTTGAATTCTAAAAAATATTGGAAAACTGTTGGAAAAGAGGTAGAGACTATCACTGTTCACAATATTCTGTTATTCACTCTTTAAGAAATATTGTAATATTTTGCCAATTCTGGACCCAATACTGCAAACTAATGATTTGAATGATTTGGCAAATGTTGTACTTAGAGTCTAAGTAACATACAACAATGTGCACTCGCAGTCACCTTAGGGTGTAAAACAAATTTTGCAGCTCAGCTGTGGATAGTTGCTAAAAGGGGTTACTTTTTATAGTTATAAAAGTGAAATATATATTTTTATTTACTTTTTCGGACACTTATAATTCTCTCTCTGCCAGTCAGTTCTGACAAGGAGAGAAAGGGAATTGGCAAGCCCCTGTATTTTAATATTGGCTTGCCATTCATATCACTGAAATCCCAGCATATACAGTACTTTTACTAATAGGAGTTTGATAGGAGTTTTTGCTGTCAGCAGTCAAACTCCTATCACTTTCAGGCAGCCTGCACATGCTGGCATCACTGAGAATGTGACTGACAGTGCTTGACATTTGATCCCAGCATGTGCAGTGCTGTTACTAATAGGAGTGATTGCTGTTAATAATCACACTCCTATCACTCTCAGTCAACCAATACATACTGATATCACTGAGACACACACACTGACTAAAAAGCAGTGCTTGGTCTTCATTGGAACTGGCTGTAAAAGTGAGAGACAGAGATGGGCTTAGTTTGGGAGGGAGGATGCAAGGAGGAAATATGGGCACAAAATAGGGGGATGTGCAGGGAAGAGAGATGGGCACAGGCTGGGGGAATACTGGGAAGAGAGATGGGCACAGGCTGGGAGGATAGAGGGTTTTCCTTTTTTTCTCAAACAGCCAAATATAAATTTCAAACAAGCAAGTATTTGAACAGTTATCTGTTCAGTAAATTTATTAATGAAGGGACTTCACTTTTTTTCCACTAGTCAAAAAAAAAAAAAAAACATAAATGGATATGACAGTTATAGCCAATATTCTATTAACCTCCTGTGCAGGGGGCATGGGGAGAAAAATGGCACCTGATGTAGGTTTGAGTAAAGTAGGATTGGAGAAATATGTAAATATAAAAATAATGGAAATCCCTGCCTGCTGTTATGTATTTCTTTGAGCCTTTGGTAGGAGTTAAGGCGCAGGGGGGGTATTACTAATGTGAAATTGTCACATTTTCCCTGGTTTTGGCCGCGCACCCTGGGGGTGAAAGGCATTCATGTCTGTTTTCCCCTGTTTTGTTTTTGGCTGTGCTGTCTGGGGCTGCTCTGAGGTTTTGCTGTGATCTTCTGGCCTGAGGTCACATGGCCCAATCACACAGACCCACTCCCTATATACTGTAACTACCAGCAGCACAGAGCTTCATTGACCATTTGTGGAGTTATATGCTGGTTGTGGTTCTTGTGTTCGGCTCCTGGTTCTTGATTCCCACTTTGCTGCATGGCTTGATGTCTGGTATTTTCTGTTTTTGACTATTGGCTCTTTCTTGTTCCCTGTACTCTGTATTCTGCTAATCTTGTTACTGACCTGGCCTGGCTGAGAACCGCTCCTGTGTATGACTTCTGGCTCTGGTTCTGGTTTATCCTCTGGTCTATTCCCTGTACCGAGCATCTATATATTCCTGTGTATGACCTTTAGCGTGTTCTCTGGATCTCTCTCTTGCCTGCTCCCTGTATTATTGTATGCCTGTTTGTTTGCTAATCTCTGCTAGTCTTGACCACTCCTACAATATGTTTCATGTTTTATGTATTGTGACAGAGTACAGGATCATGCGTATATAAGCCTGAGGTTGCAACGTGCTGTGTATCCAGGCTACTAACAGGTTAAAGGCTCTTGTCCTGCTAGCACACCTTTTTCACATCCTAATTAGCTCAGGCCTATTTAGTAGGTCTGGGAGAACAGGGAAATAGCTCAGAGTGGAGCTGAACCAAGCCCAGAGAGGTTGTCTCCTAAGTCGTCTGGTAAGAGACTGAATTTTGGTTGCCTACTGTTTAAAACGTATGGTTTATGTTTTTTTGTGCTGGAAGCAGAGTAGCTGCTCCAGTCTCCTGTAGTCAGGACATACTACTGTGAGTTAGCCTCCTGACAGGAGTAGGCCTGTTCATTTGTTTATCATTTATTGTTACTTTCTTTTCTGCGTGGCAAAACATGTGATTTAAAGAGGAATCACCCAAAAAACCCGCAAGATATTTACCACACCAAAATAAACGTTGTTTGCAGTGCAACCTCCTGGCTGTCCTGACCCTCTTTGGCCACGACCCTACCACAGTATCTTGTTTGTCTGAGTTTAGTTTACTCAGAGGCCAATATACAAGGATCTCTTCAGTATAGGATTTCTGTCTTGCTCGGTTATTCTTTGTGAGGTTTTCTTAGAAATCATCCCCAACAGGGATTCCTTTAGTTTTCTTCCTGGTAGTCCTCTCCCTTGTGTCTCAGTCTGGTTCCTGTATTGCCCTGGAATCTGTATTGTATATCTGTCCTGTATCAAGTCAGAAGCTCACCTGCCTAAAGGGCTACACTCCTTGTTCCAAGCCACCACGATAACCCAAATTGGCCCCCAGCATGATAGAAATAATATTTTAATATTAGTATGGCTGCGGAAATTAACGATTAATTGATCGATTTAATTGTTAAATTTAATCGACCAAAGAAATTATCTTTAATCGCCCGCCAACGTCTGAATGCTCTGCCGTGTGCTTTGCTCCCTACCAGCGTGCATGAAGCTTGGCAGCTCTCCTGGGATCCACCAGAGTTCACATGATCAGGTTGGTCAGGTGGTTCCCAGGCGAGCGGCCAAGCTTCATGCACGCTCGTAGGGATCAAAGCACTCAGTGGACGGCGGGTCTGTAATATTTACTCGGAGGGGCCTGCCAGACACAGAGGAGGTGAGAGCTGGGGACAATATATCCATGTGAGCTGTGGCAATATATCCATGTGTGAACTTGGGCAATATATCCATGTGGGAGCTTGGGCAATATATCCATGTGAGCTGGGGCAATATATCCATGTGTGAGCTGGGGGCAAATCAATATATCCATGTGTGAGCTGGGAGCAATATATCCATGTGTGAGCTGTGGGCAATATATCCATGTGTGAGCGGGGGGCAATATATCCATATGAGCTGGGGGCATTATAATAACGTATGTCAGTGCTACAGTTTAAATTTAAAATGTATTTGTGTGAACTGTGTGAAGTAAAGTCATGGATTGTTGAAACTAACTAGTGTCGGGTGATTGTATATAGTGTATACCACATTTACCACTGACTAATGCAGAGTTCCAATGCAAGCAGATCAGCTAAAAGTAGTTGAATCTGTATGTGTGTTATAATTAATTGATTTAAAAAATATAATTGATTAATCGAACACGAAAAATTTAATCTTTACCAGCCCTAAATATTAGGTAAAGTATTATGGGGGAGGGGGCGTTGGAATTTTCTTTTTCTTGCAAAGGGGACGGTGGTCCAGAAAAGATTGGGAAACATTGATCTAATGCAGATTTTGAATTTCCTTCAGAAACTAAAATTAGACATGCTTTTTAAAACTTGTACCATAATTTTGGAGTATTTGTAATTATCAGACAAAACAAGGTAAAATTCTGTCCTTTACATTGCATGCTCATCTGAGCAGGGCCATCCACAGCTTTTGTTTTTCTAACATTTGTCATTTTCTTAATTTAATTTTCCTCCCTTTATTGTAAAGTGTTGCAGGAAATGCTGGCACTATATAATTTATGTCCATAATAAATACTGTAGCTGTAAAACATAAGTGACCACTGCAAATTGCTTATTATATTTCAGAGAATGTAAAATATTCTAACATTTCATTATAATGATTTATTAACTAGCAAATCGCCTTACATGATTATCAGATAAGACAAAACAAAACTTAGCATCCTGTTTATCTGGTTTCTGTAGGGGAAGAATGGTTCTAAAATAGTTTGATCTATTGTTTCACACAGCAATTGATTCGGTACTTGTTAATTATGCTCCCATCCAACTAGAATTTCTCTTTCGTGTTGTATAGTCCTCATGAGGATTAGAGAGGGCAGATCATGGGCTATTGAAGCTGTCAGACTTTAGGAATATAACACTATAGCTAATACAATTAAAGTACTATCTGTTAGCTTACACTTCTGCCCAGTCACAAGAGTAGCCTGTCAACATTTAGAGAAAATTAAGCAGCTCTGGGTTAATAAAACCTTTTGGCTGATGGGAGACAGTTAGCTAGTAACCCTGATCGAAATGTAATGTAGTATAGGATAGATTTCGGAGCCAGAAAACTGCAAAATATAAACTTGTATAATGAACTTATTTCTTTCCCAATTAATTGGAGTTATTTAAAAGACTGAAGCAATTTTTGAATATTTGCAAATATTTTTATTTCACTCGAATTTCAAGCTTTCTTACTAAGCGCACCTATATATATTCCACATGTAGTTATGATTTGTTAAACCACACAAAACCTTCTTGTAATATTCATTGTAGTTACATTGATACAGGTAAAATGTATATATAAGTCTTGATTAATGCTAAATTCAAACATAAAATTTGTAAAATCAGATTTTGTGCAATAATTGTAACATGATACCAAGTCTCATTTAATGCGAGATTAATGTCTGAATTCATTAAAAAAACCTGGAGAAAAATATACATGTTGCCATATTTTGCAGATATTTTACACTAATTACCATATACTTCCAAATTCCTGTATTCTTTATTTAAGCTGAACACAATAATTGCAAAAAAAGTTCAAACTTTGACTAGTGTGAATTTGAATAATATGACCATTGAGTGGGAGTTATTATTAACGCTAATAAGCTCTATTTGAGACATTCCTCTAGATGAGGGCTCATTTCCACTTATCTCCTTAAAGTCTACTGCTAATTCAGCTCTTGTGAGTGTCTTGTTAGCCCAGGTAGGTTGAATATGCTTTGAATACATCTGCCTTAACCCTTTCACACCTGTCACGCTGGGGGCACCTGGCACGTGCCAATGTGAGGCCCTGGTTCATGGGAAAGCTCCTATATGCAGACAACAGATACAGTACAACACTGAGTACCACAGTATAAACTAGAGATCTCTGCACAGCGAATACTAATGCAGCCCTGACCTGATAGTCTTTAGAGAAACCCGGATCTGCTCTATAGAAGAAATATTACTGCAGCGCCGTGCAGAGTATAGGAAATAAAGGGGAGGCAGGATATCAATAACAACAGTACAGACTAGTATAAAGCAAAAAAGTAGTCAAGAGGAAAAGCCAGGAATCAGAACCAGAACGACAATGTAATACAAATGCCAGGGATCCAGAACCGGGAGGGAAGTCAAACAAGCCAAAGGATCAAAACCAGGGAATCAGTATAACATATAACATGAACAGGAAACCAAATAACAGCGAGGGAAAACACCTACGAACTGAATACACAGGAAAAACTGAAATAAACCAAGAACATGAAATAACAGAGGAAGCAGCTAGACAGACAGAGAAGACAAGACCAAAGAAATAACTAGAACAAGATATACAAACTAGGACTGGAAACAATGAAGCAGGGAGCTCTCAGAACACAGCAGACTGAATCTCAGGAAGTGAACCAAATGATAGAGCGTAGTCTAAAGGGCTGAATGCTCCTAAAAAAATAGTGAGGAGCTCAGCACACAAGGGCCAACAGGGGAGCTGATCAGCCAAGAAGCAATTAACCCCTGCGCTGATACCCAGGCAATAGTAGCATTGGTCCAGGCATACATGAATACAGAGGGCAGGGGACAGGGCTGGAATGAGGAAACATGACACCACCACAGGGCTTACCATGCCGTCCCTGTGTTGGATGGGACTTAATGCTGCAGGGTGGCACAGCGTCTATGGGTCTCTGCAATCCTGCCCACCAGTTGGCTGTCACGGGACGGCCTAAACTCATGCTGTCACCCTGCAGCAAATGAGGCTCGGCATGCGTCATTGCGTACAACAGCCAGCATTACAACAGCCAGCGTTAGCACCCTGCCGCTGGGTACATCCCACCTGGCGGTAAGGGGTTAAGCTTCCAGCCTAGCATTTTCTCTTGGGAGCAGCATACTTTTCAATTTGCTTTGCTGGTATAGTCGTTATTAAAATTTCATTATCAGATAGCAAGCACAGTTTCAGGACCTCCCTTCCTAATGCCTCATGATGTGATTGCATGATGCATCAATTGCCGAGTTTAATGAAATATTTTGAGTGAAACAATGATGAAGCTGCAAGATCTGGTGCAGCTTGGTGTAACTATGATCTCCCAACCATTATAGGTTTTGGAACCTGTATTTGTGGTGAAATCAACAGTAGAAGGCTTGCTGTTGAGAAGGATTGGATTTCAAATAATGTGATTTGTGTTATATGTTATGTGTGACTTTGCATTTCGTGATATATTCGGGGTTATTCAGAGAAAGGTGAAAACCAGGAGAACAGGCAGGAGAAGAGAACAATCTAGACCAAATAGCCGATTTGGAAAGTGAGATAAATGGGAGAATTTTTATGGCTTGGCTATTTTGACCTAGAATTTTTACTTCTCCAGTCATTCACCTGAGTTTCGCCTTCCTTTTAATAGACCTGATAGCTATGCAGGTAATGTTGACTATTCAGGTCTATTTTAGCTGACAACATCTGTGGCCAATCCCACCACCTCTGTTCAGGACAGTAGAAGGCACCCTGATGCACTGTTTCGGTCAGGAAACACACATTTTAGTGTTTCAAAAAGTCGATTCCAGTCTTTAGATAAATCTGGAGGGGCTACCGGGATTCCAACCCCAGAAGGTTAGCACAGATTACATCAACGTGCTGCATCCTCAATAATAGTGCTGTGAGGCAAGGCATTCCCATTCCAGATCAACCACTGCACTATGAGGATATTGTTCAGAAACCAGTTTATGACAGGAAGACGCGGGATGGTACAGCTGTTCATGCTGCTTTGATAGCACATGTATGACCTTCAAACAACAAAATCTTCTTTCCCCCAGTTGCAGTAGATGAACTTGTGTCCTTTGTAAAGCCCAATTAATGAACAGGTCACCAGAGAGCTCTTTGTATAATCCTGTATGTAATAAAACAATGTAATTATATCTCCTTTCAGATGCTTGTTTTCAAGGCTAAACAAGTACATCTTATTTAGTCTATTCATAAATAAAATCGTCAATGCCTTTTATTAGCATTGTAGCTCGCGATGCTTTGCAAAGAGGTAAAATTATGTTGTCATCATGTGATATTAGAAGAAAAGTGCATTGATGCAGATAAGGTTCTCAGGGTCCATGGATAATCCAAAAGATGACAGTACAGCCAATGGGGGAGGGGGGCACACTGTTGAAGGAGTTCAAAACATAACGTTCTCTATCACCTCCTTCAAGCTAACACTATCATCAGCGTTAGCTTAAAGGAGGTCATAGCGCTGCACCAACATTGTCTTTGAATGGCTAATGGGTTAAAAAAACAGCACTCGTTAATTTGTGATACGTAGCGCAAGTTTACTGTACTTTGCGCTCCCTATACCTAACATGGGGAGCGCAAAGTGAAAGCAAAGGTTAACTATTGTTATGATCACTTGGTCCTAACGAAAAACTTAAAACCAGCTCAGAGGTGTAGGTAACGGATTGCCCCCAAAAATCAGATACTCACCTCTCTTCCCGTGGCAAGAACTGCAGCCCAATCTGCTGCTTCTGACTGCTGGCAGCAGAGGGAGACTGGGGGAAAAAAGTCCCCCCCCCGTCTCCCTCCAGGATCACTCAGCCGACCAGCAGGATCTCACGTGAGGTGAGATCCGGCCAGTTGTGACCCAGCAACACGATCCTCCATGGAGTCCTATGGACGCCATGGACTGGATGCTGATGACGGCGCTTTTGCGCTGACCTCTGCATTCGCAAGCTTAGCGATCACTAAGGGGCAGGCTGCCAGACCCGGCGGCCGCCCAGTATCTGCTGGGGAAACCGGGACGCTATGGGGAAGCTAATTTTTCCCCCTTTGCATCCCGGTTTTAGTAAGAGGCAGCTGATAGTACCCATGTTTTATTTGTTTAAAATAAATTAAGAAACATAAAATTTAACCAATAGAATCTTGAAAAATATCTAAAAAGAATCCTAAAAAATAAATAAACTGTTGAATAAATATTTAACAAAAACGAGAAATATTTTTTTACATTAAAACTTATTGGATTATTTTGTACGGCTGGTATTTTCATTTTATTGTAGTAGTAGCAATCCGTTTCACATTCCGAAATAGCTAATAAAAAATGAATCAACCCGAAAAACAAAATCAATCATAATAACGAAAAAACGTCCATCTGAAAATTCGAATCAGTCCGAAAATACGAATCGCGGTAACATACCGAACAACCCGAAACGAAAATAAAAACAAAAGGAACAAAATGAACCGAAATTAAAAAAGAACAGAATGAAAGAATCCGAATTGAAACTAAACTAAAAAAACGCCCGTGCACAAGTCTAGTGCAAAGGTTGGTTTGCATAGAACAGGGAAACAAACCTTTGAGAGTCTGGATAATAGGAAAGTAACGGTAAGTGTATTATAAAAGACATCACTCATTGTGTAGGGTTGTCTGCAGGATTTGAAGGTAAGGTGGTCCGACAGATGCTTGTCGCTCAGTGAGTAAAATGGTGTTCAAATTGCATTACAGCAGTAAAAACAATAGGTTAACTGCTCCTGCAGGTTTCTTTGTCATTTTATAGAAATCATCCACATTCTATAAGGACAAAGACTCTTATTTCCAAAATATTGTAACTAATTCCTGTAGATCGTAAGGAAGATTAACAGGGTTATTCAGAGAAGGGTGAAACTCTGGAGAACTTTTGGAGAAGTGAAAAGTCTAGGTCAAAATAGCCAAGCCAGAAAAATTCTCCCATTTATCTCACTTTCAAAATCTGCTATTTCGACCTAGAATTTTCACTTCTCCAAAAGTTCTCCAGACTTTCATCTTTCTCTGAATAACCCTGTATATATTCAATCTAGAATACCAGCCCTTCAACCTATCTAATGAGCATAGATTTTTTTTTTCTACAAACTCGTGTCTGTCTCACTCTCTAGTACTACAAGCTACAGATCAGTTTACATGTGTACAAATGGAAAAAAAAGAATGTATCAAGGCTGAGAAGTGTTATCAGCATCCCTTCACTACAGTGGGTACAAAGAATGCTAGGATGCGTCTCATGCGCCCTTAGCACTGAAAGTATTAAGGATATATTATTTTCTACTAAATGTTATTATGTTTTAATAGTGATTTTGGCTCTTGAATAAATGTACAGCATTAAGTCCTGAAACATTTAAAACAAAATTGGCAGTTACTGATAAATGCCTCATGTATCGAGTCTTTAACAACGTCAATCACAATCATGAGGTAAATTTTGCAGTATGAAGAGCCAGCATATTAGGGTCAGAAACCTATTTTAAGTGTCTTACTAAAGTATCCAGCTAGTAAGTGAACCGAAGAATGAATCCTGAGCTTAATTTCCCCTGAGGTTTCAGAAAATCATTACAGTAGTTACTTATTGTGAGCAAAACTTCAATATGTTTGACAAGGGCCTTGATTATTAGTTCTTGTCAAACTTCCCTGTGGAAGGAATCATACAGTATAAAGCACCTGTTAAGTGGGTTCACTCTTCTGAGTCTTCACTGAACAAGTACAGCTTCTGGAAATGTAGCAACAGGATGAAAAGCAGAGATATTTGAATCAAAGCAAGGAAGGTATTCCTGAGAGATTTACTGCCATGAGCTTTGAAGGGAGCTCAGGAGAAGCATTCGTAAGCTTTGTTCAGACACCTTTACTAATAGAGAGTGAAAAAAGAACTTGACCTGGTAAAAGTTTGAGAAAATTCCTAATTTAACAGAATAAACATAGGGTCATGCTGCTCATTCAGGGCCACATTACAATCTTAACACTAACGTTAACGCTCACCTGCCTGAGCATTAACGTTAGCCGCGGTGTCTACCACATATTACAATCCAAACGCAAGCGGGTTAAGTAACCCGTTTGCGTTTGGTGCCTTGCGCTTTTCAGCGAGAGGTTACTGTACTTTGTGTTCCCCATGTTAAGTATAGGGAGCGCAAAGTGTTAATCAGCGTTAGGATTACAAAGTCCTAAAGCTGATTAACGTCAGGCTCTGGTTAGCGGAAAGTTAACCAGAGCCAGGACTTGGTGTTAACAAGTTCCGCTTCTGCAGAATCCGTTAACACCAGCAAAACTCACCTCCTGTCCCGCAGCGAGGACCACGGCTCCGACCGCCTCCTCCATCCGGCAGGGGCAGGGAAAGACTGGGGGAAAAACTAGACTATAATGGCTCTAGTACGTTTACAACAGCGTTGGTTAAGTTTACACCAGGGTTGCAATACAGCCCATGATAGTTTGAGTTAATTTTTTAGGTCTGTTTTTATTTGTAGTTTTGAATTTTAATATATGATATATAAATATCTATATCTCCAATTTCCCCATAACAAGTATAAATAAGAATTATATATTAGTGTTTTTAGTAGGTTTTTTTTTCTCCGCTCTTGCTTTCCTTTGTGAAAAAGAATGGGAAGTAGGTTTACTCATAATTTTATTTGCTTGTACAACTAGCTCATAATTCAACTTATCTTAATCATTCCTTTTTTAGTTTCACGATAGATATCTACTGTAAAACCCTTCTTGTATTTTGTTCCAATTTTCAACATTGTGTTAAAATTGTAATGTGGTCCTTAAGCCTGTTCCCTCTTCAGTAATGACCCTCCACTGACAGTGCATACTCATTCATAGTGATGAAGTAGTCCCCTAGAGGAAACCCCTCTGTGTTGTAAATTTAGCAATTCTGCTAATACATTTATCACTGATAGCAGAGGCAATCATACTAATGCACAAAACGATTTATATCTGTATTTATGAATAAACCACAAGCAGTTATTATTGAAAGGGAAGAGGCAGTAATAGGCCCCCAAAATCCACAGTAAATCATGTAAATCCCTGTATTATTTTATATATATACTGTGGGCCCTATTACATTCTTCACGCAAAAACGCATGCAGAATGCGTGAATTTTTGTGCGAAGCGTTAAACGTTAACGAGTGTAAATCACCACTGGTATTACAATCCTCGCACATTTTTTCATCCGTCGAGCAATAATGCGCATTAAACGGACGCGCAAAAACGCACGTGCAGCAACGTTGCACGCAGAAATCAGTGTGCAGACTGTTTTTCAACGCAATTCAGCCAATCAGAATTAAGAACCACAATTGTCTCATGTAAAGATTTTGCGCCTGTCCAAGTCAATCTGCGCATATATGCTGTATCAATAAAAAAAACACACACAACTTCTCAAATTTATTGGTTTGGTATGTGTAGAATGTGTAACTATACTTTGCTGCGTATTTATTTTTGGGCTGGTGTATTTGGTTTCAACCAGGTCGTTCAGATTTGCCATTAACACCAGCTTTTAAGAGTTGCTAAAATGATGTGCGCAAAGACTGTGCGTTAGAAACTGCGCATAGATTGCAATACCATCCGCATACCAACGCACAAACGCATATACACTCACAATGTTAAGTACAGTCAGGTCCAGAAATATTGGGACATCGACACAATTCTAACATCTTTGACTCTATACACCACCACAATGGAGTTGGAATGAAACAGACACAATGTGCTTTAACTGCAGACTGTCAGCTTTAATTTGAGGGTATGTACATCCAACTCAGGTGAACGGTGTAGGACTTACAGCAGTTTGCAGATGTGCCTCTCACTTGTTAAGGGACCAAAAGTAATGGGACAATAGGCTTCTCCGCTGTTCCATGGCCAGGTGTGTGATATTCCCTCATTACCCCAATTACAATGTGCAGATAAAAGGCCCAGAGTTAATTTCAAGTGTGCTATTTGCATTTGGAATCTGTTGAGGTCAACTCTCAAGATGAGATCCAAAGAGCTGTCACTATCAGTGAAGCAAGCCATCATTAGGCTGAAGAAACAAAACAAACCCATCAGAGAGATAGCAAGAACATTAGGTGCGGCCAAAACAACTGTTTGAAACATTCTCAAAAAGAAGGAACGCACCGGTGAGCTCAGCAACACCAAAAGACCCGGGAGACCACGAAAAACAACTATGGTGGATGACTGAAGAATTCTTTCCCTGGTGAAGAAAACACCTTTCACAACAGTTGGCCAGATCAAGAACACTCTCCAGGAAGTAGGTGTATGTGTGTCAAAGTCAACAATCAAGAGAAGACTTCAGAGTGAATACAGAGGGTTCACCGCAAGATGTAAACCATTGGTGAGCCTCAAAAACAGGAAGGCCAGATTAGAGTTTGCCAAACAACACCTAACAAAGCCTTCACA
This sequence comes from Leptobrachium leishanense, assembly GCA_009667805.1. Classification (NCBI taxonomy): domain Eukaryota; kingdom Metazoa; phylum Chordata; class Amphibia; order Anura; family Megophryidae; genus Leptobrachium; species Leptobrachium leishanense. The sequence continues at coordinate 137,159,070 of CM019064.1, read as the reverse complement.
GTTCTGGAACAAGATCCTATGGACAGATGAGACCAAGATCAACTTGTACCAGAGTGATGGGAAGAGAAGAGTATGGAGAAGGAAAGGAACTGATCATGATCCTAAGCATACCACCTCATCAGTGAAGCATGGTGGTGGCAGTGTCATGGCGTGGGCATGTATGGCTGCCAATGGAACTGGTTCTCTTGTATTTATTGATGATGTGACTGCTGACAAAAGCTGCAGGATGAATTCTGAAGTGTTTCGGGCAATATTATCTGCTCACATTCAGCCAAATGCTGCAGAACTCATTGGACGGCGCTTCACAGTGCAGATGGACAATGACCCAAAGCATACTGCAAAAGCAACCAAAGAGTTTTTGAAGGGACAGAAGTGGAATGTTATGCAATGGCCAAGTCAATCACCTGAGCATGCATTTCACTTGCTGAAGACAAAACTGAAGGGAAAATGCCCCAAAACAAACAGGAACTGAAGACAGTTGCAGTAGAGGCCTGGCAGAGCATCACCAGGGGTAAAACCCACCGTCTGGTGATGTCTATGCGTTCCAGACATTAGGCTGTGATTGACTGCAAAGGATTTGCAACCAAGTATTAAGAAGGGAAAGTTTGATTTATGATTATTATTCTGTCCCATTACCTTTGGTCCCTTAACAAGTGGGAGGCACATCTGCAAACTGCTGTAAGTCCTACACCGTTCACCTGAGTTGGATGTACATACCCTCAAATTAAAGCTGTCAGTCTGCAGTTAAAGCACACTGTGTTTGTTTCATTACAACTCCATTGTGGTGGTGTATAAAGCCAAAGATGTTAGAATTGTGTCGATGTCCCAATATTTCTGGACCTGACTGTGTAGGACGCGCGAAGTACAGTAAGCTCAAACAGCGTTCGCGCAGGTTCACCCGCGGTAGATGTATACGTGCGTTTGTGGCACTGTCATTGTAATACGACGTTCAGCGCAAAGGGTTTTGCCCCTCGCGTTAATGCGTTTTTGCGCGGGCGCAAACGTATGCACAAAGATTGTAATAGGGCCCTGTATGTTTAGTCAATATGCCGTGCAGTCCTTCTTCTAAGAAATTTAGACTACCCAGTGCTTGCTGTCTGGCTCAGTATCTATCTATATATATATATATAAACTCGAAAGTCCTGACTGACTGACTGACTCATCAACGCCCAGCTGAAACCAACACAGTACGTATCTGGTGGCGCGATGAAAACCGCCTAAGGGTAGCCGATGGTTCTCTTAGTTCACTTGTCCACATGGATCATATGAAAAAACAGAACAAAATAATAGTGCAGAATGTTTGTACAAATTCCAAAATAAGGTTATACAGTGTTTGCACTCACAAATATGGAGCCCGAACACTGGCTCTAAGTGGATCAACGCATTCAGGTGTTTCAGATTCTTTGCTTGAGAAGGTGATCCATACTCATTCATAGAAGGAGATTCTGCATTCAGCGAGCTGGGCTCCGGGCTCTGTGGCTGCCGCTTTCCGGGGGGGCCTGGCTGCTGGAGGGTGTGAGGGCTGAGCCGGCGGGCAGTAAATACATGCAGGCAGCAGGAGGGAGGCCTCTGCGATCTTTGCCCTCCTCGCCGATTCCACAAACCAACGGCTACAAAAACAACAACGAGGAGGCGGCGACGGACGGACTCCCTGCCCGGCTGGCTGTGTCGGAGTGTTGCAGAGGACGGCGGCTCTCTTCCGGAGCGGATGGACAGACACAGCCCAGCTGAAACCGTTTAACCTAGGAACGTGAAATTTTGAAGGTGCACTGTTTTTACGATGTAGGCACCCACTAAGGAAGGATTTTTGAAAACTCCACCCCTAAGGGGGTGAAAAAGGGGGTTGAATATTTTAAACAGGATACCTATAGCTCAAAAACAGAAGATGTTACAGATGTGAAAATCAGTGTTTAGATTCGTCTTGAAAAATAAAAAAAACACATATTTTACCGTTTTTCAAAAATTCGACTGGGGGGCAAAAAAAGGGTGTTGAATATTTTAAACAGAATACCTGTATCTCCAAAAATAGAAGATGTTACAGGCCTGAAAATTGCTATTTAGATTCGTCTTGAAAAATAAAACAACATGTATTTTACCATGTTCAGAAAATTCCTTGGGGGGGCAAAAAGGGGGTTTAATACTTTTATCAGTATACTGTACCTATATTTCAAAAACCAAAGATGTTACGGGTGTGAAATTTAGTATTTACAATCTTCGTGAAAAAAAGCAAATATGTTTTTTGCCATTTTCCACAAATCCAATTGGGGGGGGGGGCGGGGGAAAGGGGGCGGATTATTTTTATCATTATACCTATATTTCAAAAACCAAAGATGTTACAGACGTGAAATTTGGTATTTACAATCTTCTTGAAAAATAAAAACAGGTGTTTTACCATTTTCCAAAAATCCCAAGTGGGGGGGTGAAAAAAGGGGGGCTGAATACTTTTAAACAGGATACCTATATCTCAAAAACAGAAGATGTTACATACGTGAAAATTGGTATTTAGATTCGTCTTGAGAAACAAAAAACTCCTATTTTACCATTTTCCAAAAATTCAGTGGGATGGGGCAAAAAGGGGGGGGTGAATACTTTTATCAATATACCTATATTTCAAACACCAAAGATGTTACAGGTATGAAATTTGGTATTTACAATCTTCGTGAAAAATACCAAACATGAGTTTTGCCATTTTCCACAAATCCAAATAAGGGGGGGGGGTCGAAGGAAAGGGGTCTGAATACTTTTATCAGTATATCTATATTTCAAAAACCAAGATGTTACAGGTGTGAAGTTTGGTAATTACAATCTTTTGAAAATAAAGAAACACGTGTTTTACCATTTTCCAATAATCCAAGTGGGGGGGTAAAAAAAAGGGGGTGAATACTTTTAAACAGGATACCTACACTACATCTCAAAAACAGAAGATGTTACAGACGTGAAAATTGGTATTTAGATTTGTCTTGAGAAACAAAAAACACCTATTTTACCGTCTTCCAAAAATCCAGTGGGAGGGGGAAAAAAGGGGGTGTTGAATACTTTTATCAGTTTACCTGTATTTCTAAAAACCAAAGATGTTACAGTTGTGAAATCTGGCACTTACAATCTTCTTGAAAAATAAAAAAAACACATGTTTTATCATTTTCCAAGAATCCCACGTGGTGGGTGAATAAAGGGGGGGTGAATACTTTTCAACAGGATACCTATATCTCAAAAACAGAAGATGTTACAGACGTGAGAATTGGTATTTAGATTCGTCTTGAAAATAAAACAACACGTATTTTACCATTTTCCAAAAATACAGTGGGGGGGCAAAAAAGGGTATGAATACCTTTATCACTATACCTATATTTCAAAAACCAATGATGTTACAGGTGTGAAATTCGATATTTACAATCTTCGTGCAAAAAAAACCAAACATGTTTTAGCATTTTCTGAAAATCCAGTTAAGGTGGGTGGGGGAAAGTGATGTGAATACCTTTATCAGTATATAGGAACAAAAAAAATTTAGTGACCACTCCCAATAATAAAATAATACGTATCTGCTAGGCTTCGTACAACAGCACTGTCCCCTCAATGCCAACAGGATGTATAAAGGAAAGAGAATTGTGAAGCATAATCTGCAAGACAAATCAATACACACATAGTGCAGACTGCAGATACAACATTTAATCATGTGGTTTTTCCTGTAATGGTGATAGTTTAGGAGTTTTTTGGGAGGTCTATTATATTCATTTTCCCTGTTACTAAGATCTTTTAAGATGGCGGCGTCAGGAAGACGTACATTTGACCTCCACAAGATGGTGGATGCTAGAGATCGTATTTCTATGATTTTCAACTATCGGAAATAAAGGGGAGAGGATATCTGACCTCCATAAGATGGCGGATGACCTTCACAAGATGGTGGATGCTGGAGGCTGGTTAATTTCCCACGATTCGTCACTTCCAGTTGCATCAGGAACAAAGGGAAGAGGATGAGGGAAAAGAACTACAAATGGGAAAAAACTACAGATATGGATGTGTGCTCCAGTGTGGGATGCATTGAAATTCACTAAGTGGGACTTTTGTGGACAATTACTCAATTATGTGTGTCAGCTGTATCCCCTCCTTTTTTCATGATTGTTTGGCTAAATAAACTGCGTTATTCTGAAAGAACACCATATCCCTGATGAAGTCTTGCGTGTAGCAGAGATGAAACGTGTTGGATGGTGTTCCAACTTTTTTATTCATGTTATTTTAATTAAATTGTTTTTTATTGGAGCCACTGCTGGTCTGATTTTCTTTCAATGAGCCTGATTCCTGTTCCACTGACTGACCAAACAAGCCTGGAGGAATTCCTTGGCATTATTCTGATGGTCCGGAGTTCAGGAGACAACACAATCTATCAGGAGAGGGTAACCAAGTACCTGCTATGTGCCTGATTAAGTTATTTATCTTGTGAGTGCCAATCCAGCGGGGGCATAATTGATTAAATGTTGTATCTGCAGTCTGCACTATGTGTGTATTGATTTGTCTTGCAGATTATGCTTCACAATTCTCTTTCCTTTATACATACCTTTATCAGTATACCTATATTTCAAAAACCAAAGATGTTACAGGTGTGAAATTTGGCACTTAGATTCTTCTTGAAACAATAAAAAACATGTGTTTTACAATTTTCCAAAAATCCCAAGTGGGGGGCAAAAGGGGGGGGGGTTCTACCAAAAAACCTCAGGTTTATTTTAAAAAACAATTTTAACAAATCCTAAAATCCACGAGAGCGAAGCCGCGGGCAAAAGCTAGTTATGTATAAGGAGGAATTATAGTGACACTCCAGTGTAAACTGCTAAATATTCTTTTATTCCATAAGTGTCAACGTTTCAGCCCTATTATAGGGACATAAATACAATATAAAACATACATCAAATTTATAACAACTCTGATGCACTTACCCCTCTCTTTCGATGGCGTCCTCACTCACCCAGTGCGCATGTGCCTGTTCCAATCGCTGTGGGATGACATGTGTAGTGTAACGGTAATCCTGGAAGCAACTCCGTGCTCCATACACTCATGCAGCTAAAACCAATAGTGACCAAATGACATAGATCTTTAGTGGATGACCGATCGTACTACAGCAATCATTCCTGACTAGGTTCGATATAGACACATTCAGGGTCTTTGCATTAAAAAAATATTGATTGTATTTTTCAATCTTAAAAAACATGGTGCCTGATGTTTCGACTCTCACTGAGCCTTTATGATTTCAACTTACAATGGTACGCAGGTATGCCAACAGAACCCGGAAGGGAAATTTTGTGAAAGCCGAACATGCTTACAATGATGGGAAAATCATTCACGCGTTTCTCTGGGAATATCAACACAATATACAGCATAACCACAAATACAACTTTGTATAGATATGAAATCGAAACAAAAGCAATTAAAATAAACGTATACTTAAAAACAAATGTAAGCGTGCACAAAAACGCATTAACGTGAGGGGCAAAACCCTTCGCGCTGAACGTCGTATAACGACGTTCTCGCATACGATGCGCGTTAAGGTCTAACGCGAGTTACCCTGCGCAAACCCTGGGCGAACGCAAGTTCGTGTGCTCATCCCATACTTAACATTGTGAACGCAAATGCGTTCGTGCCTTGGTACGTGGCTGGTATTACAATCGGTGCGCAACATTTTACGAACGACGTTTGCGCGCATAATTTTAACGTCTTTTAAAAGCTGGTGGTAACAGCAAATCTGAACTTTCTGGCTGAAACGAAATACACCAATTTGAAAAAAAAAATACAGCACAGCTTATATAGTTACACATTCTACACATACCCAAACAATAAAATAGAGAGGTTGTGCATGTTTTTATTATTGCTGCAACATATATACACGTGCCCGCTCGACCCCATTCCCTCACATCTAATTCCTCCCCTCTCCTCCTCCCTCACCCCTGCTCTCACACACATCTTCAACCTATCTCTCTCCACTGGCTCTTTTCCATCCGCCTTCAAACACGCGCTAGTTACACCTTTACTAAAGAAACCATCCCTAGATCCCAACTCTCCATCCAACTACCGCCCTGTATCCCTGCTTCCCTTCACATCAAAGCTCTTAGAAAAACTAGTCTTCAACCGCCTCTCCCTCTTCCTGTCCTCCAATTCCCTACTTGACCCCCTGCAATCTGGCTTCCGTCCCCTACACTCAACTGAAACTGCCACCAAAGTCACCAACGACCTCCTAACTGCTAAAAAACACGACCACTATTCTATTCTCATCCTGCTTGACCTCTCAGCTGCTTTTGACACTGTTGACCACCCCCTCCTTCTACAGACCCTCAACTCTCTGGGTCTCGGTGACACTGCACTTGCTTGGGTTGACTCCTATTTATCCAACAGGTCCTTCTGTGTGTCCTTTGCTGGTAACTCCTCCTCCTCATTGCCTCTATCTGTTGGCGTACCTCAAGGCTCTGTCCTTGGTCCTCTGCTCTTTTCCATCTACACCTCCTCCCTGGGCAAAATCATCAACAGCTTTGGCTTTAATTACCACCTCTACGCTGATGACATTTAGATCTACCTCTCTACCCCTGATCTCTCTCCCCCTGTCCTCTCAAAAGTCAGTGACTGTTTATCTGGCATCTCCTCCTGGATGGCCTCCCACCACCTAAAGATCAACATGTCAAAGACTGAACTCCTACTTATTTCTCCCTCAAATGCCTCCCCACCTCCTGACTTCTCTATCACGGTGGAGGGTATCACCATCTCCCCATCAAACCAAGTTCGCTGCCTTGGAGTTACACTTGACTCTGCTCTTTCCTTCATCCCCCACATCAAGTCTCTTTCCTCCTCCTGCCGATACCAACTGCGTAATATTTCCAGAATTCGGCCATTTCTTACCGCTGTCACCACAAAACAACTCATACACGCCCTTGTAATCTCCCGACTCGACTATTGCAATAATCTCTTATCTGGCCTCCCTCTGTCCCGCCTCTCCCCCCTACAATCCATCCTGAACGCCTCCGCCAGGCTAATTCACCTCACCCGCCGCTTTGTCTCTGCCACTCCCCTCTGCGAGTGCCTTCACTGGCTCCCCATCCACTGCAGAATGAAGTTCAAAATCCTTATCCTTACCTACAAAACCCTCACTAACTCAGCTCCCCACTACCTGTCCTCACTAATCACCAAATACACCCCAGCCCGCTCCCTAAGGTCAAACAGTGACCTGCGCCTAGCTTCTCCCCGCATCACCTCTTCCCATGATAGACTGCAGGATTTCTCACGCGCAGCCCCCACTCTCTGGAACGCTCTCCCTCGTACTGTCAGACTTTCCCCTAACTTCTCTTCCTTCAAATGCTCCCTGAAAACATTCCTATTTAGGGTAGCCTACCACCCAACTCACTGACGCAACCATCAATCACTCTCACTTTACAGTCCTTTTCCTCCTGTTTCTAACCCCAACCCTCCCAGATTAGGAGTTCCTACGGGAATAGGGCCCTCATCTCCTCCTGTACTGTTTGTCAAATGTTGTTCAATGTATTGTAACCCTGTCTATACTGTGCTTATTGTACAGCGCTGCGGAATATGCTGGCTCTTTATAAATAAAGAATAATAATAATAAATAAATAACGAATAATAATATACACAGATTGATTTTGACAGGCGCTAAAACTGAATGGGAGACAATTGTGGTTCTTAATTCTGATTGTTTTTTTCACACGATTCAGCCAGTCTGCCCACGGATTTCTGCGTGCAACGTTAATGCGTGTGCGTTTTTGCACGTCTTTTTCACGCGCGATATTTTTTTGACGGATGAAAAAATGCGCTCGGATCGTAATACCTGCGTTAATTTACGCGTGTTAACGTTTAACGCTGCATGCAAAAAAATTGCGCTGCACGAACGAATTTGCGCGGAGAATGTAATAGAGCCCAACATGGGGTATATATATCTTGCTAGGTACATGTATGAACTAGAAATATTGCTAATAACCAACCAAGTGAAGAACAGATGAGTATGTGAATAGAAAAAAATGCCAAATAATCTTTGCAAAGGAATGAGTGATGGGAGTGAAAAGAAAACAAGTGTAGTTTAATGGGCATGAAGCGTTATGTATAAAAAGACTATAACAATGTACCATACATTCGTTTCACATCCAATCAGTGCTGTGGGCCGGTGGGCCAAAGCATAAAGGTTCGACAATGGATCAAGAAAGTGTACCTCAATGCATGTGTTAAGAATGTGTCAAAAAAGACCCTAAAACTAGGACCATAATATCAATAATTTATAGATGGCTATTCAGAAAGGACGTGAAGGATTCCAGTGGTATATATGCAGCCATCGCGTTCCAAGAATATGACTAAATGTTAGGAGGGACATTATTTCTCACCCAAGACTGGAGGAACTGCTTAAAACATTTTCACACCAAACAACATTTTGTTACAATGTAGTCTAATCTGGAAATAATATTATCTGAAGACCCACAAAACATTGACTTCAGAGATACATGTCTTTGAGGGCAGATTCTGATTGCTAGAGTCTAATCAATCTACCTATTAACATGATTCTAAGGTCTTCTTTGATTTTAATCCAGGCTACCCATATTGATGTTCTTCAATACCCGCTGTAGGGTCTGTATAACTATTGCAGTCGGTATAAAATTAGAATATGTGGCTTGCCTGAGACTGTCCCTCTTGAGTTAATTCATACACTCAGTGAACTTTTTCTAGAATTCTAACTACTTACACCTGTTCACTTTGAACGTGCCCATATCAAATAATTCTCCTTCCCCACTGTACTCCATCCTTTACTCAAAGACAGTTCCCTGCTTAAGGCACTTGGGAGGCCACTTGATTTTTAGGGTTACACAACAACAACGTTAACATAACTGCGTCAGAAGTCCTGTTTTAATAATATTTCATAATAATACATACATTCTCCTTCAGAGATTGATTAATAGATGAAACATATAAACAGATGAAGTATAGATAGAGAAGGATTTAAATACATTAAAAAATAATAATTAATATTAGTAATGTACAACCAGTTTATACATGAGCAAAAAAAGCTATAGATATAGTGAATTTCGAAAAAGTCTCTTCTATTTGCCAAAGTTATATTACCTGTATGGGAAGGAATGGAGATGGGAATTAAAAATTCATCTTGTTACTGGGTTTGATCCAAGTTGGATGTCGTCCATCTATGGCCAAGAGTGTCAACGATATACTGTGCTCAGAACATAGAGCTCACAGATCAAAAACAGAGCCCAACGCGTATTCTAAAGCAGAACATTGCTCAAAGAATTTGACATATATAACCTACACTTAACTACTTAAGACATTTCCTATGGTACTTGTAAACATTTTGTCCCGTTTTGTGTATCAAGCAACTGTTTTGCTTTAATTAGAAAGATCATCTCATTATAAATCACAGTATGAAATCTATTTAACAAGCTGCAAGGTTATCTTCTCAGTTGGCAGACTTATGGATTTCTGGCCTTATTAAATAAAGCCTGGACTTTGTTGCAAAGCCATTTCTTTCACATATATATATATATATATATATATATATACAGTATATATACTGTAATTATTCTTAACCATTTTAATTTAAAAGGTTGGACATCCTAATTCCCCGTGTGTTCAAACCTAGGTTGCTTTTAATATTATTGCTTAATATTGCTTAAGAAAGAGTAAGTGAACCCGACAAGGAAGATCACAAAACAGTTTTTGTTGTTGTTGCACTACATGGTTTTGTATGCAATGCAGAACCATTCTCCAGAATGTCTGACCTGGATGATAAAGCATCATTTTAGTATAACCTCTTAAGAAATGGAGGTCAGCCAGTGAAGCATATTCAGGGTCAATTTATGAGATTATGGGTTTTCAGCAACAGAAATTCGAAGGTGGAATTTCTATCACAGATTGTAATCTTATATATATATATATGTGTTGTATTGTGAAAAGAAACCATAGTCATATTTAAAAAAGTGTGTTTATATACTTAAAAATCATGTCCTGCAACACATGCATAAAGAATTATTATGATTTAATTACAGACATTAAAATACTGATGAAACCAAGTTTCTATTTAACATTCTTGCCTCATATAGCAATTTACCATTGGGATGCGCACGCAAAACTTTTAACAACTCCTAAGAGCTGATGTTAAATGCAAAATCATTTAACACGCTCTAAACTCCCCCCATAAAAAAAACCATACTCACTTCTCATCCCATGCTAAGGGTAGCCTGATCCGCTGCTCCCAGAGAGCAGAGTGAGACTGGGAACAAATACAGTTGTGTTCAAAATTATTCAACCCCCACTGAAATTGAGTGTTTTGGCCAGTTTGACATAGATTTTGATCATTCAGTCATCTTGCTTACAATTAAATCAAAGAGGCACGTGTAGGTCAGACAAATATAACATAACATTTATAATGAAATAACCACAAATGTCTTTTCTGTGCTCACATCATTATCAGTTTTATTCAACCCCCAAGTGACATTCAATCTTAGTACAACATCCTTTTACAGTTATAACAGCTTTTAAACGTGAAGCATAGCTTGACACAAGTGTCTTGCAGCAATCTACGGGTATCTTCGCCCATTCGTCATGGGCAAAAGCCTCCAGTTCAGTCACATTCTTAGGCTTGCGCACTGCAACTGCTTTCTTTAAGTCCCACCAGAGGTTCTCAATCGGATTTAAGTCAGGTGACTGCGATAGCCACTCCAAAATGTTCCAGCCTTTAATCTGCAACCATGCTCTAGTGGACTTGGAGGTATGCTTGGGATCATTGTCCTGTTGAAAGGTCCAACATCTCCCAAGCCTCAGGTTTGTGACGGACTGCATCACATTGTCATCCAATATCTCCTGGTACTGAAGAGAATTCATGGTACCTTGCACACGCTGAAGCTTCCCTGTACCTGCAGAAGCAAAACAGCCCCAAAGCATGATTGACCCCCCGCCATGCTTCACAGTAGGCAAGGTGTTCTTTTCGTCATAGGCCTTGTTCTTCCTCCTCCAAACATAGCATTGATCCATGGGCCCAAACAGTTCTAATTTTGTTTCATCAGTCCACAGAACACTATCCCAAAACTTCTGTGGTTTCTCCACATGACTTTTGGCATACTGCAGTCGACTCTTCTTATTCTTTGGAGACAGCAAGGGGGTGCGCCTGGGAGTTCTGGCATGGAGGCCTTCATTACGCAGTGTGCGCCGTATTGTCTGAGCTGAAACTTCAGTACCCACATCTGACAAATCTTTTCTCAGTTCCTCAGCAGTCACACGGGGACTTTTCTCCACTCTACGCTTCAGGTAGCGCACAGTAGGGATGTGCGTTTCGGGTTTCGGAATTTTCACGAAATTTCCCGATTCGTGTTTTCGGATGCGGCTGAATTTCCGAAAAATTTTAGATCCGAAAATTTCAGATCCGAAATGTTTTCCGAGCCGAAACGAAATATTTTTCGGATTTTTCGAATGGACTTGAAATGTGTCAAACGAGGAGAACAGATGTTCCGAAAAACGAAAATTTTCTGAAAAACGAAAATTTTTCCAAAAAAAGAAAAGTCGATACAAAAAACGGGCAAAATGACACGAAAAATACGAAAAATTGACGATATTCCGAAAAACGAAAATTTCCAAAATTACGAAAAGTCGATACAAAAACCGAGCGCAGTGACACGAAAATACGAAAAATGGTCGATATTCCGAAAAAAAAATGTACCCGAAAAACGGGCTGAACCGAAACCGGTCGAAACGAGCCGAATCGAAAAGTTTAAAAGTCCGAAAAATCGAACCGAAACCCCCCCCCCCCAAGCCTAGCGCACAGCAGTCGAAGTCAGCATCTTCTTTCTGCCACGACCAGGTAGCGTTTCAACAGTGCCCTTTGCCTTGAATTTGCGAATGATGCTTCCTATGGTCTCTCTTGGTATGTTTAACATCTTTGCAATCTTCTTATAGCCATTGCCCTTCCTGTGAAGAGTAATCACCTCTTTTCCTGTCTTCCTGGACCATTCTCTTGACTTCACCATGTTTGTAACCACACCAGTAAATGTCTAGAAGAAGCTGAGTATCACAGTCATTTTAAAGCTGCCTAATTGGTGCTTATTATGCTTTATTGCTGCTCCGTGACATCCACAGGTGTTTTCAATACCTGATTGAAAACACCCGAATGAACCTCTGTTCTTCAGAGTGGTGGTCTTTAAGGGGTTGAATAATTGTGTCAATGAAGAATTCACAAAAGAAACATTTACTACTGTATTACAAAACCAATTGATGTCATTTTAGTTGCATATGGTTCTTTAAAAAGTCCTTGTAGGATTTCATTCTGAATACAATTACAAATGTACAGTAAATTCCCTAAAACCCTTTACTGCATTGGGGGTTGAATAATTTTGAACACAACTGTAGTTCCCAATCTCCCTCTATGACCACTCTGTGGCGCTGCACAATCTCACGGTCCTGAAGTGCAAAACTCCATGGTATCCTATGGACTCCAGAAGCTGATTGTCAGGTTGGGTGCGCGACGGTGGGTGAAGTAAGCCCATGATGCAGTGATTGTAGGAGTCACACAGCTTACAGGGTACTGAAGGTTTATTAAGGAATAAACAAAACAAATAGCAATTGATATGAGCAATAGCAGGCAGGCAACAGACTGTATGCAGGTTTCAGGGTTTGCTGGAAAGCAGGGTTCAGCTTGAAAATGAGGATTCTTGAGAGCAGGGTACCTATGAAAACAAGGATTCTTGAGAGCGTGGTACCTTTGATAGTGAGATTCTCCTTGGGAGCAGGGTTCCACTTGGGAGCAGGGTTCCACTTGGGTGTATCACTGGAGGGATTCAGGTTCAATAGTAGGGAGCTTCAGGAACAGGACTTCAGCACTTCCAGAAACATTAATGTTGAAGCCCTGATGGAAGGGTGGACCCCTCTTTTAAGCAGGCTTCATTAGGAGTAATAGCATACACCTGTAGGCACCACAACAGAAGATGAACAGCCAGATAGAGGATCCTGTAACCTGTATACAAATATAAACAGGTGAATAAGGGTTTGCCAGGGATTAGGTGCGGGCACAGGCTTGATTCCTGACAGTACCCCACCCCAAGGAGCGCCTTCCGGGCGTGAACAATTAGATGTACAGCAAGGGGACCACTTATTTCTTCCTGCGCCACCACTGGTGGGGGCCATGACACTTCACCTCCTCCAAGGATGAGGTTTGGGCGGTCAAGGTGGTCTCAGGGGTTTCAAGGTCTGCTCGGCGTATCACGATACCTTGCACACTGTAGGGTATTGTGGGGTCCATATCTGAGGCGCTATCGAGCACAGTGGGTTCGGAGTTGTCTAGATATATGGGGTTGCTGGTGGCAACCGGATCGGGAGCAGAAATATGTCCTAGGGCTAATGCAACCTGTACCTGAGACTGCAGGAACTTGTGGTTCAGCTGAATGTCCTATAGGGTATGGGTGAAAGTATTCACCTGGGCTACCATGGCAGAGACAAGTACCAGGACTTCACTAGATGGATTAGCTTTACCAGGAGTTGGCAGGGTAGTTGCAGCGGTATCAGTCTCCACAAATGTTGCTTTGGTTGCAGCAGTCTGGGCATGTGATGCCTCGGTACAGCTCGGCGGGGCAGCACCCTTGGCGACGACTGGTGGGGCAGTGCCCTTGGCACGGCTTGGTGAGGCAGCGCCCTTGGCAAGGATCGGTGGGGCTTGGATCTTGGTACAGCACAGCTCTTGAGCGACCTGGATCTCGGTACAGCACGGCTCTTGAGCGACCTGGGTATCATCCTTCTGCTTCACAGTGAGCTGGACAATGAGCGGCTTGGCTCTACGGTGGTGGCCCCGTACCGGTGACAGCTCCGAGGATCCTGCGAGGTGCAGGGCAGCGGACTCTGGAGATCCTGCGGGATGCAGGCCAGCAGACTCTGGAGATCCTGCGGGATGCAGGCCAGCAGACTCTGGAGATCCTGCGGGATGCAGGCCAGCAGACTCTGGAGATCCTGCGGGATGCAGGCCAGCAGACTCTGGAGATCCTGCGGGATGCAGGCCAGCAGACTCTGGAGATCCTGCGGGATGCAGGCCAGCAGACTCTGGAGATCCTGCGGGATGCAGGCCAGCAGACTCTGGAGATCCTGCGGGATGCAGGCCAGCAGACTCTGGAGATCCTGCGGGATGCAGGCCAGCAGACTCTGGAGATCCTGCGGGATGCAGGCCAGCAGACTCTGGAGATCCTGCGGGATGCAGGCCAGCAGACTCTGGAGATCCTGCGGGATGCAGGCCAGCAGACTCTGGAGATCCTGCGGGATGCAGGCCAGCAGACTCTGGAGATCCTGCGGGATGCAGGCCAGCAGACTCTGGAGATCCTGCGGGATGCAGGCCAGCAGACTCTGGAGATCCTGCGGGATGCAGGCCAGCAGACTCTGGAGATCCTGCGGGATGCAGGCCAGCAGACTCTGGAGATCCTGCGGGATGCAGGCCAGCAGACTCTGGAGATCCTGCGGGATGCAGGCCAGCAGACTCTGGAGATCCTGCGGGATGCAGGCCAGCAGACTCTGGAGATCCTGCGGGATGCAGGCCAGCAGACTCTGGAGATCCTGCGGGATGCAGGCCAGCAGACTCTGGAGATCCTGCGGGATGCAGGCCAGCAGACTCTGGAGATCCTGCGGGATGCAGGCCAGCAGACTCTGGAGATCCTGCGGGATGCAGGCCAGCAGACTCTGGAGATCCTGCGGGATGCAGGCCAGCAGACTCTGGAGATCCTGCGGGATGCAGGCCAGCAGACTCTGGAGATCCTGCGGGATGCAAGCCAGCAGACTCTGGAGATCCTGCAGGATGCAGGCCAGCAGACTCTGGAGATCCTGCGTGATGCAGGCCAGCAGACTCTGGAGATCCTGCGGGATGCAGGGCAGTGGACTCGGAGGAGTCTTTACTCAGGAAGCTTGTGCCGTCAGGTGCAGTTGATCCTGAGTTATCTGGACATGTGGGGGTGCTGGTGACAACCGGATCTGAAGTCAACACATGGATGGATGCCAAGGCATTCTCGACCTGTGATAGCAAGGAGGCGTGGTTAGTTTGCAGACCCTGTATGGTATGGGTGAGGTTGGCAACCTGGGTGGCAAGAGCGATGACTCTGGAAGTAAGCACCAAGTTTTGGTCAGCAACATCTTGAGCTGGTGTCGTGGGTGCAACAGATGGAGTGATACAAGCTGTGACAAGGTTTTCTACAGGTGTAGCCTTTCGGCTGTGAGGGATGGGAGTCTCAACCTTTTTGAATCCCAGAGCCCTCCTTGGTATGGAGGCAGCCGGACTCTGCAGCAACAGTGATTCTTCGAGGTCAAGGAGGCAGGAGTTGGCTTCCAGATCTCGGGGTTCTGGTTTCACCAGTGACATGAAGACGGTTGCCGGGGCGCAGACAGCGACGCCAAGGTACCTGGAATGCTGATTGAGAGTGGTGGGTGTCTATCTCCATGGTGATTTCAGGTTCATATTCTGGAGGTAGGGTGGACTCGAACTCCATGGTTTCAGCAGGATTGGGGTCTTCATGGTCTGTGACCTCAGGATATGTTTCCAGTGACACCATCCTATTTGGCTGGCACCTTTGGAGCTTATTAGAGTAGGCCTCCATAGACTTTTTATACACAGTCTTTGTTTTAGCAGGTGTGGGTTTTCTGGACAAGGACTTGGTAGGAACAGTTTCCCTTTTTGGTCTGGTGGAAGCAGACTTGACAGGCACTGCCTTCTTGAACTTGGTGGGCAGTGCTTCACTAGGCATTGGGAACACAGACGTAGTAGACAAGGGTTCTCTGGCCTTGATAGAAAAAGTATTTTTTGGATTAACAGGTGCAGACTTGGGAGTAGCACCAGTTAGAACTGGGGATTGCAGGATCTCGTTTGCAACTCCAGGGAAAGTGCTGGGCAGCTTGGGTGGGCGCACTAAACATTCTGAGATGGAATGAGACGATTCCCCGCAGTAGAAGCAGAGCTTCTGGGACCTTCTCCTAGCAATTTCTTCAGACATTAGGGGTCCTCTATCCACTTTCATTGGGGTTGGAGTGCACACCTTAGTAGAGGTGCCATTTAAACCCTGCTGCATACTTGCAAATAAGGAGTCCAAATGTTGCAGGATGTCTTGAATTGCTTTTCTGAGGTACTCCATAACGATTTGGATCACCGCGGACTCACTGTGTGAAGGCTTCAACATTCTGTCAGGTTGGGAGCGTGACGGTGGGTGAAGTAAGCCCATGATGCAGTGATTGTAGGAGTCACACAGCTTACAGGGTACTGAAGGTTTATTAAAGAATAAACAAAACAAATAGCAATTGATATGAGCACTAGCAGGCAGGCAACAGACTGTGTGCAGGTTTCAGGGTTTGCTGGAAAGCAGGGTTCAGCTTGAAAATGAGGATTCTTGAGAGCGGGGTACACTTGAAAACGAGGATTCTTGAGAGCGGGGTACACTTGAAAACAAGGATTCTTGAGAGCGGGGTACCTTTGAAAACAAGGATTCTTGAGAGCGGGGTACCTTTGATAGTAAGATTCTCCTTGGGAGCAGGGTTCCACTTGGGAGCAGGGTTCCACTTGGGTGTATCACTGGAGGGATTCAGGTTCAATAGTAGGGAGCTTCAGGAACAGGACTGGTTGTCTGCACTTCCAGAAACATTAATGTGTTGAAGCCCTGATGGAAGGGTGGATCCCTCTTTTAAGCAGGCTTCATTAGGAGTAATAGCATACACCTGTAGGCACCACAACAGAAGATGAACAGCGAGATAGGGGATCCTGTAACCTGTATACAAACATAAGCAGGTGAATAAGGGTTTGCCAGGGATTAGGTGCGGGCACAGGCTTGATTCCTGACACTGATACTCGCGATGGCATGGAACCACCATTGCGGGTATCAGGGAGGTCAGCGCTGCATTCTGGAGCTAGGTGCTAAGATAGCACCTTCCCCAGAATACGATGTTAATATGGAGATGGTAAGGAAAAATCTGCAGACGCAGAAGTGACTCCATACCGACACAACAGCTCCCACAAAAACACTCAATCTACCATATCCTTTTTCGCATCGATAGAAGCATCGAGGGCACTCGAGACCAGTGGCTCAGTGAGATAAGATCAAGAGTACAGCATATATTATCCAGGGCCCCCTCGAGGGGACAAAACCCACCTGATCTGGGTGGATCAATGTGGGTAGAAAGTGACTCAGGCGGTTTGCCATGTCCTTGGTGTAAATTTTGAAATCCAGGTTAAGAATGGAAATCGGGCAGTAATTAACACAAGAAGTAGAATATTTCGCCTCCTTCAGAATCACCACAATAGCAGCTTCCAACATCTTGGGAGGAGGAGGATGGCCATCCAAAAAACTGCTATAGTCAGTTGTCAGTAGGGGAGCTAACCATTCCCTAAATTTATTGTACCCGAGGGGACTGTACACGTCTGGGGCCGGAGCCTAAGAGGCCTTAAGGTTTTTCAGAACAGAAAAGATTTCGTCAACTGCAATCGGATGGTCAAGAGAACCGGCTTGGGCTCGAGAGGGTTCCCAGGGGGCAGGTCCCAAAGAATGTCCTGAATGCAGACAGGGTGATCCCTGCCAGCATCCGCCATCTTGCCACTGTATAAGTATGAATAATAGGATGCAAATGAATTAGAAATAGCATCTGGGGTGCTCTCATGGCGGGACGATTAGGTCAGGATATTTTTGAGATGTGGCTCAGTTTTCAGAGGCCCCGGAGTTTATGCGCAAACATAGCGTCAGGCTTATTGCCCCTCTCGAAAAATAGTTGCCCTGCATGCTGCAAGTCCCCTAGGGCCCTATCCGTCTGAAGGGAGTTCATTCCCCCCCCAGTTGCTACCAGTCAATTCCATACCTCCGGGTCAGGGGTCCCCTTATGAATCATTTTGAGGCAAGATATTTCAGTAGGAAGGGCAGTAATCACAGCCTGTTGTGCACGGCGAAACAACACCTGGAGTCTAATCAAGTGAACACGTAGAACTGCCTTATGGGTAGTCCACAAGAGAGAAGGGTGGTATTGCGATGGGCCATTATACATATTAAAATGGGCTATAGTATTAACCATGTAGCTGCCTCTGGAGAGAGCAAGAGGAAATCCCTCAGGCGCCAAAAGGGAAGCGCACCTGGTGGGAGGGAATCAGTCAGACAGAGACTAAGGGGGGCATGATATGTTTTGGATATAAGCTGAGAGTACTGCTCCGAAAGGGTCTGGGGAACAAAGAAGTAGTCTATTCTAGTGTACCTCAAATTAGGGTGTGAGTAAAATTAATAATCCAGTGTCGTAGGATGAAGAAGACGCCCGTTGTTTGCCTGATGTGTAGAGGCCAGAAGGTTGTGGAGCAGGGGACGATGCAGATGTGATCCCACAGGTTCACAAACAGGGGAACTTTCTTAGATGGTTTTGAAGTCACCCCCCCCCCACCACCAGTCGAGTCAGGGGGAGTGATTCCAGGAGGGACAGCAGTCTAAGAGCATAGACATTCGGGAAGGTGTGCACATTATTTAATATGCCCTGTATAAGAAGAAAGCGCCCCTCCCCATCCGACAACCTTTTAGTAAGAGAAAAGGTATGATGGGAGATGATCAAAATTGAATCACTCCCCCGGTGTTTCGAGAGCGCACATGAGTAGTAATGAGTAGCAAACCTTCGATCAAAATATCTGGGGATTATAGACTTGGCGAAGTGTGTCTCCTGAAGTAGGAGAACATCTGCTCCCATACTAACATATGTACGAAGGGCCATCCTCCTCTTGACCGGGCTGTTAAATGCCTTAACATTATGAGTGACTATGAGCAAAGGCATTAGAGAGGGGTAAAAAAAGGCCATAGAGAAGTCGTATGTGTGGGTAAGTCGCCCCACAGCTAAACCGGAGGCGGGATGATAGCCCCACGATGAAGCAGAAAAGCAAGGGAGAAGTCCCCGTAAACACCACATAAACAAAGTATAATAAAAACCATGTAACCATAACAACAATTCTAGTCCCGAACAAAAAACACCAACTACAGGGTTGGGTACAGTCGGTCATTCTCCCATTCCCGAATGGGGCAACAAGCTCTGAGGGAGAACTGTGGACATCCCGAGGGGGGGCATGCCTTATTCCACTAAAACAAGGGTCCAACAAGGTCCGAGTTCACTACCCCTCCAACACAGGGTCTTCCAGTTGGATACTGGACCCCCATAGGGCAGCGACCGGCTTGAACCAATCAGGGAAGAGCCAAACTTGCAGGCATCATGGGGCAACTGGTGGAGCTTCCTTCCTCCGGGAGCGAGGGTGCAGTTGAGCCCAGTCCCTCAACAGGCGGGGCGTTGGGAAGTGGGAGGGAGGCAAAGATCCAAAGAAATAGCCAGTGCCTCCAGAAAAGGACCCACAAGGCTAATGTCTTCCAGGGTATGCAGTGAGCCATTGCACTGCACTTGGAGCTTGAACGAGAATCCCCATCTGTAGTGAATATTATGTGAGATAAGCAGGTCTGTGACTGGCTTAAAAGTACGTCTGTTTTGAAGGGTCACGGGGTAAAGATCAATGAAAAGTAGAGGCTGGATATTATAGATAGTGGGCATAGTAGAGCGTGCTGCCGTAACCAAGGCCTCCTCCACGCAAAATGTCATACTCCCTGCCGTTGACTGCACCGTGCTTGCCATTTATATTCAGGCAGCACATGTAAAGTGCTGCTCATGCGCAGCACTAGGGATGAGCCAAACACCCCCTGAGTTCGGTTCGGGCCCGAACCCGAACTTCCCATATGTTCAGGTCCGAACCCGAACTCGAACTCCATGCAAGTCAATGGGGCTGAAAATTCGTTTTTTAGAGTGCCCTTCAAGAGGGCATATATGCTAGATATTTGCCATAAAAGGTGTATGGGGGTCCGGGTAGTGCCCTGGGGGACAGGAAACAAGGACAAAAGTTTTAAAAAAAAGTTTTTAAAGGGACAGTGAGTTTTCCATGAAATAAGGGTTAAAAATAAACACCAAAAATTGCTTCAAATATCGTGCCTAGGAGGTCCCCATAACCTGCCCGTGAAGTGGTGGATTTCTAGGATGTATAGAAACACTTAAAAACAAAAAAATGATGTTTCAAATGACGGTAAATGCTTTCCTTTAATCTATCCATAAACAACTGCTTGGGGCGGCAGTCTGTATGAAAAGAGGAGACATTTTTGGATAACGCAGAAAAAGTTTACTGATTTTTTTGGCTAAATTATTGTGAAACTTATGCAGGCTTTGGATGAAAGTAACAATAGGTGCTTCAAAATTGGTCCTTTAGCATCCCCAACAGTGCCGTCACACCGTAACCCCTCTGAGGATATGAATCTGATACAGGCGTCAGTGGCAGTGCACCCAAATATTGTACTTTTGGTGCCAGGCCTGCAAGTACTATCATACAGTAACCCCTCTGTGGTATTGTGGAAGAATGCAGGGGTGGACCTTGCGGTCCTATATTAAAAAGATATGATTCTGGTTAAGGCGTCAGTGCACCCAGATATTCTGCCTTTGGTGCAAGACTGCCAGGCCAGCAAGTACCATCATACAGTAACCCCTCTGTGGTATTGTGGAAGAATGCAGGGGTGGACCTTGCGGTCCTATATTAAAAAGATATGATTCTGGTCAAGGCGTCAGTGCACCCAGATATTCTGCCTTTGGTGCAAGACTGCCAGGCCAGCAAGTATCATCATACAGTAACCCCTCTGTAGTATTGTGGAAGAATGCAGGAGTGGACCATGTGGTCCTATATTGAAAAGATATGATTCTGGTCAAGGCGTCAGTGCACCCAGATATTGTGCTTTTGGTGCAAGACTGCCAGGCCAGCAAGTATCATCATACAGTAACCCCTCTGTGGTATTGTGGAAGAATGCAGGGGTGGACCATGTGGTCCCATATTAAAAAGATATGATTCTGGTCAAGGCGTCAGTGCACCCAGATATTCTGCCTTTGGTGCAAGACTGCCAGGCCAGCAAGTATCATCATACAGTAACCCCTCTGTAGTATTGTGGAAGAATGCAGGGGTGAACCTTGCGGTCCTATATTGAAAAGTTTTTTATCTGGTAATGGGCGTCAGTGCACCCAGATATTGTGCCTTTGGTGCCAGGCCAGCAAGTGTCATCATACAGTAACCCCTATGTAGTATTGTGGAAGAATGCAGGGGTGGACCTTGCGGTCCTATATTAAAAAGATATGCATCTGGTAAAGGTGTCAGTGCACCCAGATATTGTGCTTTTGGTGCCAGGCCTGCAAGTGCCAACATAATACAGTAACCCCTCTGTGGTATTGTGGAAGAGTGCAGGGTTTGACCCTGCGGTTCAAAAAATTAAAATGATATAAATCTGGCACAGGCGTCAGTGCAGCCAAATATTGTGCGATTCATGGCAGCAAGTGCCTTCACACCGTAACCCTTTTGTGGTATTGTGGAAGAGTTCAGTGCTAGAGGTTTTGTGAATGCAGAAGAGGACATCCCCGATCTGTTCCATTACTTCAGCATCAGGGGATTGATAGCTGCTAATCCAGGACTGATTCATTTTTATAAATGTCAGCCGGTCTACAGAGTCGGTGGACAGACGCACTCTTTTGTCTGTGACAAAACCTCCAGCAGCACTGAACGTCCTTTCGGAAAGCACGCTAGATGAAGGACAACCTAGTAGCTGCATAGCATATTGGCTAAGTTCTGGCCAGTGATCCAATCTCAACACCCAGTAAGCCAGTGGATCATCTGCTGGAAAGGTATCCAGGTCTGCCCTTGCCCCTAGGTAGTCCTGCACCATATGGTGAAGACGCTGGCAATGGGTGCCTACATTTGATGTCCCTGGGCGTCGAGGACTAAAAAAATTAAAAAATGCATCAGTCAAGCAGCCCTGGCCTTCACCACTATTCCTCTGATCATCCGCAGCCTCAGAAGCACGCGTGTCATCACTTGGTAACCTACCAGTGCCTAGAAAGGTGTTACATAAGTGTCGCTTTAGAGCGTCCTCAAGTTTTTTCATCCTGTGCTCCCTCTGTGCGGGCAGGATGAGCTCTGCAACTTTACCCTTGTATCGTGGATCAAGAAGGGTTGCCAACCAGTAATGATCCCTCTCCTTGATAGCACGAATCCTGGGGTCCTTTAGCAGGCTTTGCATTATTAGGGAGTCCATGCAGCGTAGGTCGGAGGTGGCATTAGCTTTCGAGTCTTCCTGGTCAATGAGGATGACCATATCATGCACTTCCTCCTCCCAGCCATGCACTAGCACTTGTGTTTCTGGGCACACGAAACCCTCCCTTGAGGAATCCCCACCTTCAATGCCCCCACTACTTAAATATTCCTCCTCCTCATCCTCCTCCTGTCTGATCTGAGTAGGACCCGCTGGAATGCTGTCTGCGGAAAGACTGGGGCCTTGAGAGCTAGGGAAGGCCTCCTCTTCCTCCCTCTGCTCTGCCTCTAGAGCCACATCTATAATTCCCCGCAGAGTGTGCTCCAGCAGGAACACTAAAGGAATTGTGTCACTGATGCATGCACTGTCCCTGCTCACCATCCTCGTTGCCTCCTCAAATGGTGACAGTACAGTGCATGCATCCTTGATCATCAGCCACTGTGGGGGGGGGGAAACAAGTTGACCTGAACCTGTCCTTGTGCCATGCTCACACAGGTACTCGTTGATGGCCCTCTGCTGCTTGTGCAGACGCTGCAGCATTGCTAATGTCAAGTTCCACCTGGTGGGCATGTCACAGATCAGACGGTTTGTGGGAAGGTGGAATTCTCTTTGAATTTCTGCCAGGCGAACGCTTGCTGGGAATGACCATCTGAAGTGGCTGCAGACTTTTCTGGCCTGGATGAGAAGCTCTGGCAGCCCTGGGTACTTGGTTAGGAAACACTGTAAAACTAGATTTAGGACGTGTGCTAGGCATGGTAAATGCATCAATTTACCCTTGCGTAGGGCGGAGAGAAGGTTGCTGCTATTATCACAGACGATCATTCCCAGCTCAAGCTGGCGTGGTGTTAACCATCTCTGCACCTGGCCCTGCAGAGCTGACAGAATTTCTGGCCCGGTGTGGCTCCTGTCCCCTAAACAAACCAGCTCAAGCACAGTATGGCTTCTTTTTGCTTGAGCCATTGCGTAGACCCTGTCAGGCGTCGGTTTAACTGCCACTTCGCCAGAGACAGAGAAGGAGGAGGAGGAGGAAGAGGGAGAGGTGGTGGTGGTGGAGCAGACAGACCTCATACAAGCAGCTTTCTGGAGGCGTGGTGGATGAACAAGCTCCAGCACAGAGCCCCGTCTTGGATCCCGCACAGCTGCAATCAGAGTTACCCAGTGTGCCGTGATGGAAATGTAACGACCCTGTCCATGCTTGCTGGACCACGTGTCTAAAGTCACATGCACCTTGTTGCTGACTGCCTTTCCCAATGACTGGATAACATTGTCTTCCACATGCTGGTATAGTGCTGGAATGGCCTTGCGTGTAAAGTAATGGCGTTTTGGAACCTGCCACTGTGGTACAGTACATTCAGCAAATTCACGGAAGGGAGCAGAGTCCACCAGCTGGAAAGGCAGCAGCTGCAATGCGAGAAATTTTGCTAAGCTGACATTTAGACGCTGTGCTTGGGGATGGTTGGGACTATATTTTTTCTTACGCTGCAGCAGCTGCGGCAACGTAATCTGACTGCGTAAATCTTCAGCTGCTGGGATGATGTCACATTGTGAGGAAGGATCTGGTACATCCATTACTGTAGCATCATCCCTGTCGGTGGAGGTTGGAGGCAATGACATGGCAGGACATACAGTGGGGGTAGAGACAGATGAGGAGGAGGAGGACCTACGCAAAGTTTTGCGCCAACGGGATGTGTGGCAGTTGTTCATATGTCGCCTCAAGCACGTGGTACCGAAGTGTCCGGTATCTTTCCCATGCTTAAGCCTCATCTGACATAGATTACAAATAGCAACGCTGCGCTCTTCTGCACATTTCTTAAAGAACTCCCAGACAACAGAGTTCCTGCATGTGTTCTTTGAGACAACAGCGCTCTGCACCAGAGAGCTCTGACATGTGATGCCTTGGACTGGCTAGTGCTACGGTTGGTCACAGAGGATGTTGTGCCTCGTGTTTGCTGTGCCTCCTCCTCCCCCTCTTCCTCACTTAATTCCTCTGTTCGATCAGGCACCCAGGTGGAGTCAGTGACCTCATCATCATTGTCATCATCACCCCCTATCTCCTCGTCACTGGAGCCAACTTGGCAGTATGCTGCAGCTGCTGGGGCAACATGAGTGCCAGTTATTTGTGTGTCATCACTGGGACCCCCTTCCTCTAGGTTGATTATACTTCCTTCCTCAACCTCAGAGATTGAATCAGAGCACTGTACTTGCTGCGCATCCTCAAGCAGCATGTCACTCTCATTGTAGTCAAACAATTCAGCTGACTCCTCCGTGTGTGATAGCGAGGCTACGGCAGGAGTAGCTGTGGACATGGAGGCTGCATTAGATGCTTTGGCAGCTGAGGTGGACTGTAAAGCACTAGAAGCCTGGCTGGCAGAGGACTCGGAGGATGAGGATGGCCTGGTTAGCCAATCCACCAAGTCCTCTGTATGTTGCTGCTGCTTAAGACGGCCAGCACCAGTTAGAAAGGACAAGCGTGCCCCTGCAGAGGATGCTCTACGTCCACCACGACCAGAGGCACAGCCTCCCGACACAGGGGCTGCTTGCCCTCTTATCTGTGTCTGGGAGCGTATGCCTGTCCTTTTTGTTCTTTCAGACATGGTGAGTGATATAAAGATTAATATATACAGAACTCTGATTCAACTCTGGTATAAAGATTAAAGATTTAAAGAACTCTGGTATAACTCAGTGAGACACCATGATAGCTGGCAGCCAGTGACAAGACACAGATTACAAGTCTCAGACACCTCCTATAAATCAGTGAGACCCTTTGATGGGTGGCAGTGAAACCTCCTATAAATCCGTGAGACCCCTTGATGGGTGGCAGCCAGTGAGAACACATGGATTATAACAATTACCAAATGTTTTGTAGAAATTAGTGAGCCCCAAAATACTGCGTGGTACTGGCTGTGTGACAAGAGACAGATCACCTCAATTCACAAATGTTTTAAAGAAATTAGTGAGCCCCAAAATACTGCGTGGTACTGGCTGTGTGACAAGACACAGATCACCTCAATTCACAAATGTTTTGGAGAAATTAGTGACCCCCAAAATACTGCGTGGTACTGGCTGTGTGACAAGAGACAGATCACCTCAATTCACAAATGTTTTAAAGAAATTAGTGAGCCCCAAAATACTGCGTGGTACTGGCTGTGTGACAAGACACAGATCACCTCAATTCACAAATGTTTTGTAGAAATTAGTGACCCCCAAAATACTACGTGGTACTGGCTGTGTGACAAGAGACAGATCACCTCAATTCACAAATGTTTTAAAGAAATTAGTGAGCCCCAAAATACTGCGTGGTACTGGCTGTGTGACAAGACACAGATCACCTCAATTCACAAATGTTTTGTAGAAATTAGTGAGCCCCAAAATACTGCGTGGTACTGGCTGCGTGACAAGAGACAGATCACCTCAATTTCCAAATGTTTTGTAGAAATTAGTGACCCCCAAAATACTGCGTGGAACTGGTTGTGTGACAAGAGACAGATCACCTCAATTCACAAATGTTTTAAAGAAATTAGTGAGCCCCAAAATACTGCGTGGTACTGGCTGTGTGACAAGAGACAGATCACCTCAATTCACAAATGTTTTAAAGAAATTAGTGAGCCCCAAAATACTGCGTGGTACTGGCTGTGTGACAAGAGACCGATCACCTCAATTCACAAATGTTTTAAAGAAATTAGTGAGCCCCAAAATACTGCGTGGTACTGGCTGTGTGACAAGACACAGATCACCTCAATTCACATATGTTTTGTAGAAATTAGTGACCCCCAAAATACTGCGTGGTACTGGCTGTGTGACAAGAGACAGATCACCTCAATTCACAAATGTTTTGTAGAAATTAGTGAGCCCCAAAATACTGCGTGGTACTGGCTGTGTGACAAGAGACAGATCACCTCAATTCCCAAATGTTTTGTAGAAATTAGTGACCCCCAAAATACTGTGTGGAACTGGCTGTGTGACAAGAGACAGATCACCTCAATTCACAAATGTTTTAAAGAAATTAGTGAGCCCCAAAATACTGCGTGGTACTGGCTGTGTGACAAGAGACAGATCACCTCAATTCACAAATGTTTTAAAGAAATTAGTGAGCCCCAAAATACTGCGTGGTACTGGCTGTGTGACAAGAGACAGATCACCTCAATTCACAAATGTTGTAAAGAAATTTGTAACCCCCAAAAAGACTTGCTGGCACAGTGACAAGACACAGAAGATCACCTCAATTCACAAATGTTTTAAAGAAATTTTTAACCCCCAAAATACTTGCTGGCTGTGTGACAAGACACAGAAGATCACCTCAATTCACAAATGTTTAAAAGAAATTTGTAACCCCCAAAAAAACTTGCTGGCACAGTGACAAGACACACATCACCTAAATTCCCTGATATTTGGTAGAAATGAGACCCCCCAGTAGTGTGGCAGACCGGCTGTAACAACATACAACAATCTCCTCTGAAATCTCCTCTCAAAATGCATGCTGTAGCTATGCGTGGAAACGTTATATAGTGTGCTGCGGGACTTAGCTCTGTGAGCCCATGATTGGGCAAAATTTGCCAATCAGGACTCTGAGCCGTGATTGGCATACTGTTGAACCTGTCTTGCATCAGACCTGTGGTCAGGTGCAAGGCTGTAGCCAATTACGAGCTTCAGGCCAGTGGGAAAATGCATTGTGGTCCATTGTGATGCATTGTGGTCGAACATGAGGCGAACACCCGGAAATGTTCGGAGTTCACGATCTAACTGAACAGGCTAAGTTCGGATCGAACTCCGAACCATCCGAACCGAACAGCTCATCCCTACTCAGCACAGGTCCTGAAACAGTTATCCACAACAACAACACACACCACACCCCTGCCCTGAATAAAGGTCTACTCCCCCCTCCCATCAATGCTTCAGCATTGACACTTCTTGACTCATAGAATCGAGTGGTACTCTGAACTGCTCCTGAACACCCGTGTTCCAGACCCCCTGCTTTGCCTACCGATTGCTGCTCTCTACCAGCCTTTTACCTACGGACCGCTTCTTGACTGCGGTCTCTGGAATACCCATTGTACCTCTCCTGGAATCCCCTTGTGCCCCGTCTACCACCCCGAGGTACATTTCCAAGTGTCTCCCAAGTATCCCGGCCCCTCCTGTCTGTTTACCTGGTTGAACCTGCAGTCCACCACCCTACCCCTATCCTGAGTTTTCCTGCCTACTGGGCTCAGACCCTCCATACCATGACACTAAAGTAATGTAGGAGGGTAATCACATCCCTGGGGCGCTCATCAGGGCCTGGGCGAGGCCGTAGAGTTCTATGTATCCTATCCATTAAGCCTCAGTCTGAGCGCAGGTCAGGCAAGAGACAGCGTACATACAGTCAGGTCCAGAAATATTGGGACATCGACACAATTCTAACATCTTTGGCTCTATACACCACCATAATGGAGTTGGAATGAAACTAACACAATGTACTTTAACTGCAGACTGTCAGCTTTAATTTGAAGGTATGTACATCCAGATGCAGATGAGGGTATGTACATCCAGTTTGCAGATGTGCCTCCCACTTGTTAAGGGACCAAAAGTAATGGGACAATTGGCTTCTCTGCTGTTCCATGGCCAGGTGTGTGATATTCCCTCATTACCCCAATTACAATGTGCAGATAAAAGGTCCAGAGTTCATTTCAAGTGTGCTATTTGCATTTGGAATCTGTTGAGGTCAACTCTCAAGATGAGATACAAAGAGCTGTCACTATCAGTGAAGCATGCCATTGGGCATCTCACAGGGCACAGCATATGTCCGAAGCAAAGGGTTAATAGGCATTGGGCATCTCACAGCCCACAGCGTATGTCTCAGCAAAGGGTTAATGGGGGCATCTCACAGGTCCCCTGTATCTTTTTTTTTTTTACACTTTTTGGTTTAAATCATTATAAAATTATATAAAATGGAAAATGAATCGATCCGAAAACTAAATGCAGATTGTCTGAAATTAACGACTGGGTCCTAATGTCGTTAACGAATTGATCCGAATCGAAAATTTACGCTCCGAAAAAATCTGAATCGAAACCAAAATTTTGTCTATACACATGTCTACTAGACTGTACCTTTAAGTACCTTTAAGTTAGTTAATTTTCTTTTTTTACAGCCATTAGTGGAAAATGATCTGACCTTATAGCAAGCACATTATTATCTCTTAATGTGCTGCGGCAATTAAGTAAAGATGGACAATGACATTGGTCACATGTGACGCACTGAGAGGTACGTAGGTAACACATTTTTATAAAATCAAGACCATTGTTGTATTATATTCCAGGATTTTTTTTTTCCATTTGAGCAGTCTATCAAACAGCAGGCAGAAAACAGATCTGGTTCCAATATTTCAAAAATATATTCAGATCTAACCCTGTTAAATTACGGGCTATGCTGTTGATAATACGATAAAACATCTATGATGAAAAATCCTTTTTTGATTGACATAAGAAACAAGCAGTTGAATTTATTTACTTAGAATTGAACTGTGCCAGAAAATTCCTCCGTTAAATTACAGCTTGAAAACTTGAATGCTTCTACTCCAGCCAGGCCGTGAGTTGGCAAACGTGAGTCACAAGTGCCAAAAGACAGAGTGAGCCATTAAGCAATAGCAGAAACCTTGGAATTGCCAATTATTCTCTGTCTGCCCCTTCATCAGTATTTCCTATGATTAGGGCAGTCACAACAGTAGAGCTGCAAGAAGAGTTTTCAACTCAATTGGAAAATCAGGGGAGACATTAACATTAAGGAGTGGTGCCATAATACTATATATATATCTACAAGGGTTGTAGTGGAGGACAAAAAGTGAGATAAAAGGCCTTCACACTATAATAAGTGTGTTTATTATTGCAGAAGCCACTCGCACATCACAGCAATTCGACGAATTGCATCCCAGAGCTCCTGTGCCACATTCCACATATGCAGCAAGGAATTCTGGGTAGGATATACAAATGACATCTGTCTCACTTTTATGCATCCTGGGTCTGTTATTACACAGAGCCCTAAAATCAATGCTATGCCACACTGTGGCTTTCTAGCAGAGATCAGGTTTATGCAACTGGTCAAAGCCACTCCTAGGACAGCGCTGTTTCGGGTTTGTTAGACCCCAGTGGTGTAGCGTGGGTTGTCATCGCCCGGGGCCAGCCAAGAATTGTGCGTCCACCCCAACCTGTGGACACGTTATCATGCCCCGATTGCCTTCCACCATTAGGGCATTGAACCCCTTAACTGTGATACAATGTAATGTGCAGAGTGTATGAGCGTATCACAGAGCTCCACAGCAATAAAACCCACAGTAATGTGCAGCTCACACATGGATATATATATTGCCCCCAGCAGCTCAAACATGGATATATATTGCCCCTAGCAGCTCAAACATGAATATATTTGCCCCAATGCCCCCAGTACCTCAAACATGAGTATATTTGCCCCAGTAGCTCAAACTTGAATATATTTGCCCCAGTACCTCAAACACAAATATATTTACCCCCAGTAGCTCACACATGAATATATTTGCCCCAGTAGCTCACACATGGATATATTTTCCCCCAGTAGCTCACACATGAATATATTTTGCCCCAGTAGCTCACACATGAATATATTTGCCCCCAGTAGCTCACACATGGATATATTTGCCCCCAGTAGCTCACACATGAATATATTTGCCCCCAGTAGCTCACACATGAATATATTTTGCCCCAGTAGCTCACACATGGATATGTTTGCCCCCAGTATCTCACACATGAATATTTGCCCCCAGTAGCTCACACATGAATATTTGCCCCAGTAGCTCACACATGAATATATTTGCCACAGTAGCTCACACATGAATATATTTGCCCCCAGTAGTTCACACATGGATATATTTGCCCCCAGTAGCTCACACATGAATATATTTGCCCCCAGTAGCTCACACATAAATATATTTGCCCCCAGTAGCTCACACATGGATATATTTGCCCACAGTAGCTCACACATGGATATATTTGCCCCCAGTAGCTCACACATAAATATATTTGCCCCCAGTAGCTCACATATAAATATATTTGCCCCCAGTAGCTCAAACATGGATATATTTGCCCCCTCTCCCCCCCCCCGCTCACCGGCTCTGAGGGCCCGCGGGTCGGTAGAGGGGGGCAGTTTGGGGCATCATAGCAGCCCCAGCTGGTTTTCCTGTGATGTCATCGTGCTCTTGGGCAGCCAGCGGCGCAATCTGTTAATGCTGCGGTGGCGCCTGCAGCCCAGTCTAAGCACGTTGCACTGGTACTGCCCCTCACGTGACACGTCACGTGAGGGGGCGGTGCAGGCGCCACCGTGGCATTTCCAGAGTGCGCCGCTGGCTGCCTGTGTGCACTGACCGCACAGGGCAGGGAAATCGACGGCGGGGGCCCACTATGGCGCCCCTGGCGCCCCAAAAAAACTGCACCTGGGACCACCGCCTCCCCAGCCACGCTACGCCACTGTTAGACCCTCATCAGCTAGGAGCTAGCCATGATGACCAGTTGCAGTGGATGCTTGGGACCCATAGGGCAATCAGTATCTACAAGGGTTGTAGTGGAGGACAAAAAGTGAGATAACAGGCCTCCACACTATAATAAGTGTGTTAATTATTGCAGAAGCCACTTGCACATCACAGCAATTCGATGAATTGCATCCCAGAGCTCCTGTACCACATTCCCCATATGCAGCAAGGAATTCTGGGTAGGATATGCAAATGACATCTGTCTCACTTTTATGCATCCTGGGTCTGTTATTACATAGAGCCCTAAAATCAATGCTATGCCACACTGTGGCTTTGTAGCAGATATATATATACAGTTGTGTTCAAAATTATTCAACCCCCAATGCTGTAAAGGGTTTTAGGGAATTTAGTGTACATTTGTAATTGTATTCAGAATGAAATCCTACAAGGACTTTTTAAAGAACCATATGCAACTAAAATGACATCAATTGGTTTTGTAATACAGTAGTAAATGTTTCTTTTGTGAATTCTTCATTGACACAATTATTCAACCCCTTAAAGACCACCACTCTGAAGAACAGAGGTTCATTCAAGTGTTTTCAATCAGGTATTGAAAACACCTGTGGATGTCACGGAGCAGCAATAAAGCATAATAAGCACCAATTAGGCAGCTTTAAAATGACTGTGATACTCAGCTCCTTCTAGACATTTACTGGTGTGGTTTCAAACATGGTGAAGTCAAGAGAATGGTCCAGGAAGACAAGAGAAGAGGTGATTACTCTTCACAGGAAGGGCAATGGCTATAAGAAGATTGCAAAGATGTTAAACATACCAAGAGAGACCATAGGAAGCATCATTCGCAAATTCAAGGCAAAGGGCACTGTTGAAACTCTACCTGGTCGTGGCAGAAAGAAGATGCTGACTTCGACTGCTGTGCGCTACCTGAAGCGTTGAGTGGAGAAAAGTCCCCGTGTGACTGCTGAGGAACTGAGAAAAGATTTGTCAGATGTGGGTACTGAAGTTTCAGCTCAGACAATACGGCGAACACTGCGTAATGAAGGCCTCCATGCCAGAACTCCCAGGCGCACCCCCTTGCTGTCTCCAAAGAATAAGAAGAGTCGACTGCAGTATGCCAAAAGTCATGTGGACAAACCACAGAAGTTTTGGGATAGTGTTCTGTGGACTGATGAAACAAAATTAGAACTGTTTGGGCCCATGGATCAATGCTATGTTTGGAGGAGGAAGAACAAGGCCTATGAAGAAAAGAACACCTTGCCTACTGTGAAGCATGGCGGGGGGTCAATCATGCTCTGGGGCTGTTTTGCTTCTGCAGGTACAGGGAAGCTTCAGCGTGTGCAAGGTACCATGAATTCTCTTCAGTACCAGGAGATATTGGATGACAATGTGATGCAGTCCGTCACAAACCTGAGGCTTGGGAGACGTTGGACCTTTCAACAGGACAATGATCCCAAGCATACCTCCAAGTCCACTAGAGCATGGTTGCAGATTAAAGGCTGGAACATTTTGGAGTGGCCATCGCAGTCACCTGACTTAAATCCGATTGAGAACCTTTGGTGGGACTTAAAGAAAGCAGTTGCAGTGCGCAAGCCTAAGAATGTGACTGAACTGGAGGCTTTTGCCCATGACGAATGGGCGAAGATACCCGTAGATCGCTGCAAGACACTTGTGTCAAGCTATGCTTCACGTTTAAAAGCTGTTATAACTGTAAAAGGATATTGTACTAAGTACTAAGATTGAATGTCACTTGGGGGTTGAATAAAACTGATAATGATGTGAGCACAGAAAAGACATTTGTGGTTATTTCATTATAAATGTTATATTATATTTGTCTGACCTACACGTGCCTCTTTGATTTAATTGTAAGCAAGATGACTGAATGATCAAAATCAATGTCAAACTGGCCAAAACACTCAATTTCAGTTGGGGTTGAATAATTTTGAACACAACTGTATATATATAATACAAAACAGCAGAAGGTTGCACTCACAATGCTGTTTTGTATTTTATATATAGAGAGCTGACAACTGTCATTTGGTATGCACCCCTCCCTTTTCACAGGTGCTCCACCATGGCAGCCTATAAAGGCCTCAAGCTGCCGGGGAGCTCCAGGGTCAATTGATCCTGTAAGTGCAGACTCGTCAAGTTAGATAGAACCTGTCAAAGATGGGGTACATTGGCGACTGTGACAGGCTTAAGCAAATTATGATCATACTTTGCGAACTGAATCCCCATCATTTTAACTCAGTCAGTTTTTTTTTGAACATTTTTAAAACTGTGCTTTTTTTGCGACAGAAAATGATAGAAGAAGGTGGTCAATAATAAGGAGTGCTCTTTCTTGGTGTTATATATACACAGTAATACCTTGGATTACGAGCATAATTCATTCCGGAGGCTTGCTTGTAATCCAAAACGCTCATATCAAAGCAAATTTCTCCATAAGAAATAATTGAAACTCTGACGATTGGTTCCACAAACATTTATTCATATTCAAATGATTACAGTAATACAAAATACTGTACAGTATAAAGGAAAAATGAATCCACAGCAATACAACTCACAGTACTCTACAGTAATCTGCAGTGTCTATGAGCATATCACAGACTCCATAGCAATAAAACTTACAGCAATGTGCAGTTTGTAGGAGGGTATCACAGTGCTCCACAGCAATAAACCTCACAGTACTGTAATGTGTGGTGTTACACACAGGAGGGACAGAGGACAGGGCCAGATTGCCAGTGCAACCTCCTCATCTGTTTACCAGAAATAGAGCAGAGGCTATGTTATCCTCAGCCCCTGTTGTGCTCCCTGGGGAAATCTGGGCAGGGTGGTGTGCCGCTGGCTGGTCGGTTGCCAGCACTTCCTGATGGCAGACTGGCATCTGAGGGGGCGGGGTCTGGTGTAGTCACAAGGAGCCGCCGGGTTTAAAAGAGGAAAGGAGGAATGGCCTCATTGCCCTGTCGTGGAGTTTGTTTCCAGCAGCGCTAAGTTTATTCCTTATTGATTACTGTTACCGACCTATTTCTGTATGCGAATCCTTCTCCTGTACTTCAGAAAGATTGTTTATTTTTGCCATTTGCTTTGACTGCCCTGCACCTTGAATACTTCACGGACTCACGTCCCACGTATCATGTTTCTGAGCGTGTCCTAGGTAATCTGTTGGTCTTGAATCCTTCAGAGCCTAGAGGCAATTCAGTTAACACTTGTGTCTCCTTGGTTATTAAGTCGCAGTCTGTTGTTTATGAAACTTTTGTGTTTTTCAAGCAGATATGTTTGCCCTCAAGGATCTCAACTCCGCTACTCGTGTGGCAGCGTTACCGCTACCGTTACAGGCTAGCACTCCTAATCCCTCAAACACTTTCAAATTTACTGTACTTTCTCCTGTACCTGGTGGTTGGTGTCAGCGAGAGACGCTTGAATAGAGGGCGCTTGATCAGAGACGAATGGCTGGTGATTAGATCCGCCCCCACTGCGCATCCGTGCATTGATCTGACTTTGCCCCACCTCTGGCCGCATGTGCATAAACGTACCGCAGTTTGCCACTGCCCCGGCCACACATGCGCGGATGCACACACACTCTACACCCATTTTGCTCGTAGTGCAAGACGGCGCTCATATTCCAAGGCAAAAACTTGTAAAAAGAGTTGCTCGTTGCAAAACGCACACCAAGTTACTCGTAATCTAAGGTATCACTGTGTGTATGTATGCATATATATATATATATGTATATATATACGGATGTGCACACATCCAGCTCAGTTGGATGCGCGCTGGACCACTGAGGTGAAAGTCCGAGGCGTCCACTACTAAGCAGCGTTGTATGGCCCCACTGACAGCCTGCCTTCATGTGGGCCCCCGCTGGCTGCACCACTTTTGTTCTCGAGGTAACTCTGGCCCCCTGCTGGAAACTTCCACTGCCGGCAATCCCAGCTCCAATCTTGCCCTGTTCCCGTGAGCTTACAATCTAAGAGGGGTCCTGTTCCCATGAGCTTACAATCTAAGAGGGGCCTGCTCCCATGAGCTTACAATCTAAGAGGGACCTGCTCCCATGAGCTTACAATCTAAGAGGGGTCCTGTTCCCATGACCTTACAATCTAAGAGGGGCCTAGTCAAATGAGCTTACAATCTAAGGGGGGTCCTGTTCCCATGAGCATACAATCTAAAAAGGGTCCTGTTCCCATGAGCTTACAATCAAAGAGGGGCCCGTTCCCGTGAGTTTACAATCTAAGAAGTGAAAAGTGAGTCTGCTCCCGTGAGCTTACAATCTAAAAGGGAAAAGAGGTGCCTGTTCCTGTGAGCTTACAATCTATGAAAGAAAAGAGGAGCCGCTCCCGTGAGTTTACAATCTAAGAGGGAATAGAGGATCCTGCTGACATGAGTTTACAATCGAAGAGGGAAGAGGAGCCTGCTCTAATATAAAAAATGCCATTGTAATACGCTGTCAGATGCGCGCACCCATTACAGCTGTTCACTCGGCCCTCCCGTTGCGGACGGGACGGCGATGGACGCGTTACAAACACATTTATATATGGAGATACTCTTGGGTAGGACATTGAAAAGCAAATATGTGGACACAGATTCTGAGCTGGCAACAACAACTAGTATATATATATATATATATATATATGTTACGGTTAAAGCCCGGAGTGCGGTTAATCCTAGCATTACCCAGGTGTCATTAGCAAAAGTCCGAAGTGAAATGAAATTTTGGACTTTACCCGGGTAATCTGCAAAGTATCCAGAGGCCTTTGGGTAGTCCGGTTTTCTGCTCTGTTATAACCGGGTAATTCGCACATTACCCTAGTGTTGCTGGATAAAGTGTGATGTGCAACGAAGCATCTGACTTTATCCGGGTAATCTGCAAAATATCCAAACCCTCTGGATACTCCGCTTTTCTTGGGTTTTCAGCAGGTTACAGTTGACTGAATTCCGAGGATTACCCAGATAAAGCTGCAAACTGGTTTTTGACCGATAACAAAATTGACAGGGTTATCCAAAGAGATTCGAAAAGTCACCGCACGTTCGGTGACTTTTCGTTCTCTTCAATTCGGTTCCTTTTGCCGATTGCATTTCGGTGACCCTGCGGTGTATTCAGCAAACACCACAAGGTCCCCGAATTGCAGGGAAAAGCTGCCGTAAACCCACCGAAAACTAACCGAATGCACGCTGAAAACAAGCAAAAACATCTGGATTAACCTTTGAAAAAGAGGAACAGGAGCCGAACAGGAGCCGAACATGAGCCGAATCACACAGAGCCGAAGCAGCTGTGACGTAGAGGAGGCAGTGAATAAATTAGAAAAACCATTTGTATGAATCTGGGAAAAAGAAACGCTGTTTGCAAAGAAACTACTGAGCGAAAATGTCTGAAATTTTCACAGGAGGTCCAGGGAATGATAATAAAGAGGGCTGTTACAAAAAAAATAAGTAAACTGAAAAAAAATCAAAAAAAAAATCGGACTTTTAATAAAAAAAAAAAAAAATCAGAAAAATGCTTAAAGTATCCTAAAAAATCTATAAATAAAGAGACTTTTTGCTGCAGAATTTTAGAATGAACGGTTTATTAGATATTGAATTAAAACGGGAATATTTTTAACATTGAAGCCTATGGGATTCTCCTGAATAAATTTGCCGAATTAAACCCCCGAATGGCAGGGCATTTCGGGAACCTTTCACTGCTGGTTTGTGTTCTCTGAATAGCCGAAGCAGTGCTTTATCATGGGGATTTCACTGCCCTCGAACAGGCACCGAACAGGCACCGTATGTGCAGGCAATTCGCCAGTATTTGGCGAATTGCCTGCTCTCTGGATAGCCGAATGGCCAGGAAAGGTAACCGAACGCTGATTTTCAGCGTTCGGTTACCTTTCTCAAGCAATTCGGATCTCTTTGGATAACCCTGTGAGTTTTTTTGTTATTTTTAATGAAATTGTATCCACAGTCACAAACCGCACTAAATAACCATAAGGTTACTCTGTGCATTAAAATTGTCTGAAAATTAATTTATGAAGATAAAAATATTATATAAAGAGTAACCTAATGGTTATTATGTTTTATAAATGATATATAAGCACATATGACACATAATAATGATCATGTAACTCTGTCACATTCATATAAGAAACATATCCGGTTACTTTGATATTCGTTATATCTTTAATACTTTTTAATGTTTGTCTTTTGCCATTGTCATTGATAATATCCATAGATAATAGCAAAATTCACTGTTACCCAAGCAGGGTTGGATGCTCTGCAGATTACCCAGGTGAAGCTGTGGATAGTCCTCAGATTACCCGGGTGAAGCTACAGACTTGCACATTATCCGTGTAAAGTGCAAATTCTTCAGCTCTTCCAGACTGTTACCCAAGGGCAGTTGGTTAGTCCTAAAATTACCGAGGTAAAGTCCGAAATTTTCATTTTTTTTGCTGCTTTACCCAGAAGTTTTGGGTAATGTCAGGATTAGGGATGACCTGTTTGGTTCGATCTGTTCGGAGTTCGCATCGAACATCGGCCGTTCGGCTGTTCGCCGAACTCCGAACATTTCTGCATGTTGGGTTCAAGTTCGCCCACAATGCACCACAATGGACCACAATGCACTTTCCACTGGCCTGAAGCTTGTAATTGGCTACAGCCTTGCACCTGACCACAGGTCAGGTGCAAGACAGGTGCAAGACTTTGCCAATCACGGCTCAGAGTCCTGATTGGGCAAATTTTGCCCAATCATGGGTTCACAGAGCTAATTCCCGTAGCACACTATATAAGGCATCCCTCACAGCCCCAGTACGTGTTTTTTGAGAGGAGATTGTTCTGCTAGTGTGTGTTCTCACTGCCAGCAGCTATTGGGGGGGGTCTCACTTCTACAAGATACCTGGGAATTGTTGTAATCTGTGTGTTCTCATTGCCAGCAGCTATTGGGGGGGTCTCACTTCTACAAGATATCTAGGAATTGTTGTAATCTGTGTGTTCTCACTGCCAGCAGCTATTGGGGGAGGGGGGGTCTCACTTCTACAAGATATCTGGGAATTGTTGTAATCTGTGTGTTCTCCCTGCCAGCAGCTATTGGGGGGGGTCTCACTTCTAGCAGATATCTGGGAATTGTAATCTGTGTCTTGTCACTGCCACCCATCAGGGGGTCTCACTGATTTATAGGAGGTTCCTGGAAATTGTAATTTGTGTCTTGTCACTGCCACCCATCAGGGGGTCTCACTGATTTATAGGAGGTTTCTGGGAATTTTAATCTGTGTCTTGTCACTGGCTGCCAGCTATCAGGGTGTCTCACTTAGTTATACCAGAGATCTGGAAATCTTTAATCTAGATAACACATTTGAATCAGAGTTCTGCATATCTCCAATTTTTATAACAGAGTTGAATCAGAGTTCTGTATATCTTTAATCTATATATCACTCACCATGTCAGAAAAACCAAAAAAGACAGGCAGACACTCCCAGGCACAGATAAGAGGGCAAGCAGCCTCTGTGTCGGGAGGCAGTGCCTCTGGTCGTCGTGGATGTGGTGCATCCTCTGCAGGGGCACGCTTGTCCTTTCTAACTGGTGTTGGCCGTTTTAAGCAGCAGCAACATACAGAGGATTTGCAGGATTGGCTAACCAGGCCATCCAAGTCCTCCGAGTCCTCTGCCAGCCAGGCTTGAAGTGGTTTACAGTCCACCTCAGCTGCCAAAACATCTAATTCAGCCTCCATGTCCACAGCTACTCCTGCCGTAGCCTCACTATCATACACGGAGGAGTGAGATGAATTGTTTGACTACAGTGACAGTGACATGCTGCTTGAGGATGCACAGCAACTCCAGTGCTCTGATTCAAACTCTGAGGTTGAGGAAGGGAGTAAAATCAGCCTAGAGGGAGGGAGTGCCAGTGACACACAAAGAACTGGCACTCATCTTCCCCCAGCAGCTGCAGCATATTGCGAGGTTCGCTCCAGTGACGAGGAGATAGGGGGTGATGATGATGACAAGGTCACTGACTTCACCTGGGTGCCTGATCGAACAGATGAGTCAAGGGAGGAGGAGGAGGCACAACAAAAACGAGGCAGAACATCCTCTATGACCAACCGTAGCCAGTCCAAGGCATCAGAAGTCACAGCTGCTCAAGTGCAGAGCGCTGTTGTCTCAAAGCACATGTAGAGGAAGTCTGCTGTCTGGGAGTTCTTTAAGAAATGTGCAGCAGACCGCTCCATTGCTATTTGTAATCTATGTCAGATGAGGATCAAGCGTGGGAAAGACATCCCACGTTTGGGTACCACGTGCTTGAGGCGACATATGACCACCTGCCACACATCCCTTTGGCACAACACTTTGCATAGGTCCTCCTCCTCCTCATCTGTCTCTACTCCCACTATATGTCCTGCCATGTCATTGCCTACAACCTCCACTGACAGGGATGATGCTACAGTAATGGGTGTACCAGGTCCTTCCTCAGAATGTGACAGCATCCCATCATCTGAAGATTTACGCAGTCAGATTAAGTTGCCCCAGCTGCTGCAGCGTAAGAAAAAATATAGTACCAACCATCCATAGCCCACGACGCCCAGGGACATCAAATGTAGGCACCCATTGCCAGCGTCTTCACCATATGGTATAGGACTACCTAGGGGCAAGGGCAGACCTGGATACCTTTACAGCAGATGATCCACTGGCTTACTGGGTATTGAGATTGGATCACTGGCCAGAACTTAACCAATATGCTATGCAGCTACTAGGTTGCCCTTCATCCAGCGTGCTTTCTGAAAGGACGTTCAGTGCCGCTGGAGGTTTTGTCACAGACAAAAGAGTGCAACTGTCCACCGACTCTGTAGACCGGCTGACATTTATAAAAACGAATCAGTCCTGGATCAGCAGCTATCAATCCCCTGATGCTGACGTAACTGAATAGATCGGGGATCTCTTCTGGATTACCAAAACCTCCACCACTGCACTCTTCCACAATACCAAAAAGGGGTTACGGTGTGAAGGCATTGCTGCCACCAAAGGCAAAATATTTGGGTGCACTAATGCTTGTACCAGATTCATATGTTAATATTTGACCGCAGGGTCCAACCCTGCACTCTTCCACAATACCACAGAGGGGTTACTTACGGTTTGAAGGCACTTGCTGCCACCAAAGGCACAATATTTAGTTGCACTGCCACTGAAGCCTGTACCAGATTCATATCATTTTAATATTGGACCGCAGGGTCCAACCCTGCACTCTTCCACAATACCACAGAGGAGTTATGGTGTGACGGCACTGTTGCCGAAACTAAAGACCCAATTTCAAAGCACCTATTGTTAATTTCATCCAAAGTCTGCATAAGTTTCACCATAATTTAGCCAAAAAATCACTAAACTTGTTCTGCATGTCCTAAAATGTCTCCTCTTTTCATACAGACTGCCGCCCCAAGCAGTTGTTTAAGAATAGATTAAAGGAAAACCGTTTACCGTCATTTGAAATGTCATTTTTTTGTTTTTAAATGTTTCTATACATCCTACAAATCCACCACTTCACGGGCAGGTTATGGGGACCTCCTAGGCACGATATTTGAAGGATTTTTTTATTTTTATGCTTAACCTTTATTTCATGGAAAACTCACTGTTCCTTTAAAAACTTTTTTTTAAACTTTTTGTCCTTGTTTCCTGGGCACTACTACAAATATCTTGCATATATGCCCTCTTGGAGGGCACTCTAAAAATCGAAATTTCGAGTCCCATTAACTTGCATTGAGTTTGGTTCGTGTTCGAGTTCGAACTTTTGAAATTGTTCGAGTTCGAATGCGAACTGAACACGGGGGTGTTCGGCTCATCACTAGTCAGGATTACCCAGGTAATCCTAGGATTAACCGCACTTTGGGCTTTACCCGTAACATATATATATATATATATATTAGTGTCTACAAGGGTTGTGTATACAGTATATATATACACAGTACTGTGCAAAGGTTTTAGGCAGGTGTGAAAAAATGCTGTAAACAAAGAATGCTTTCACAAATGGAAGTGGTACACATTTATGTTCATAAATGAACAGAATGCAGTGAATGAACAAAAGAGAAATCTAAATCAAATAAATATTTGGTGTGACCACCCTTTGCCTTCAAAACAACAGCAGTTCTTCTAGGTACACTTGCACACAGTTTTTGAAGGAATTCGGATGGTAGGTTGTTCCAAACATCTTGGAGAACTAACCACAGATCTTCTGTGGATGTAGGCTTTCTCACATCCTTCTGTCTCTTCATGTAATCCCAGACACACTAGATGATGTTGAGATCAGGGTTCTGTGGGGGCCATGCCATCACTTCCAGTACTTCTTGTTCTTCTTTATGCTGAAGATAGTTCTTAATGACTTTGGCTGTATGTTTGGGGGTCATTATCTTGCTGCAGAATAAATTTGGGGCCAATCATACTCCTCCCTGATGGTATTGCATGATGGATAAGTATCTGACTGTATTTCTCAGCATTGAGAACACCATTAATCCTGACCAAATCTCCAACTCCATTTTCAGAAATGCAGCCCCAAACGTTCAAGGAACCTCCACCATGCTTCACTGTTGCCTGCAGACACTCATTATTGTACTGCTCTCCAGTCCTTCGACGAACAAACTGCCTGTTTCTGTTTCAGTTCATGACTAGGTTTCAACCTATGTGTGACATTGATGATCATTAGCACCTGTTTGGTATAATTGGTTGATCATACACCTGACTATAATCCTACAAAATCCCTGACTTTGTGCATGTGTACCTATGAGAATTGATGCTGGTTTGAAGACAAAAGGTAGTAACACCAAATATTGATTTGATTTAGATTTTTCTTTTGTTCGCTCACTTTGCATGTTGAAAATTGACAAATATAAACAATCATTATTTATATTTCTGAAAGCATTCTTTGTTTACAGCATTTTTTCACACTTGCCTAAAACGTTTGCACAGTACTGTATATACAGTATATATAGTCAAGACTGGATAAAGTGGGGCGCTCGGGGACTTGCTAAACAACAATAAACTTTATTGTGGTTACATTAAAGTGCCGACATTTCCGGTTTATCAAGGTAATATTACAGTTCAAATTACAGCCTTTAAGTAGATGGTTAGGAAATCACTTCCCCTTCCCCTCCACGATGATCAGAGGAATCCGGAAACGGCAAATGTGCCAACGTGCTGACATGATTGGGCGGCGACCAAATGCCGCATTGCCATAGCAATGAACGCCGGAAGGGGAGGGAAAAGAATGAAAAGGCCGGATCCTGGTAAAAAAGTTAAAAACAATGCAGGACACCTCCAAGGGTGAACCTGTATAAGTAATAAAGGCTAACAGGAGGAAAAGGGGTGGCTATATGAGCATTTGGCACCTAACACATTTGTTGAAAACAAAGGGGCACATCTTATGTATCGCATGTTAACTATATGAGGATGTCCATAAAGAAAAAATGGATGGGAGCAGATCCCAAAAGGAATGGGTGGGGACAGTCCTAGTGGTAGATGAGGAAAAATGTATGTGAAATAGGGGGAATCCTAAGGCAAAACTGCAACCTGGGCTGAATTAAAGAAAAAAGAGAATAGAGAGAGAACAAGAGCGTTAATATATCTGCAAAGGTGCCAAAAGGGGAAAGTGATCAATCAGGAAATGAGTGACAACAAGAAAAAGTGTGAGTGGGTGGAAAGGCAAAATGGGGGGGGGGTGAAAGGAAAGGGAAGAGAGAAGAGAAGAATAACAAGATCAGGGGTGCATACCAAATGATGTCTTAGATGCACTTGCTGTTGTTGCTAGTTTAGGTTGAGTGCCACCTTTCTATTGTTGTATTATACATCTAGAGAGAGGGCTGAAAACCCTCATTTGGTGTGCACCCCTACCTGTTCACAGGTATCCCACCATGGCTGCCTATAAAGGCCTAGAGCTGCTGGGGAGCTCCAGGGGAGTTGATCCTGTAAATGCAGATTCGGTCAAGTTAGACAAGACCTGTCAACGATGGGGTACATTGGTGACTGTGACAGGCTTAAGCAAAGTATGATCATATTTTGTGAACTAAATCCTCATCATTCATTCCCTCGCTCAGGCGTTTGCATATTTGTAAAGCTGTGCTTTTTTGCTATAGAATAAGATGGAAGAATGTGGTCATTGATATGGAGTGCTCTTTCCTGGTATATTATATATATATATATATATATATATATATTTACACTGAGCCTCTCTCTGGATGTAATATGCCCCTTAGATGTGTCCTTAGACTGCAGAGCTGTACAATAGTTAAAGACTATCTACTAATACACTGTTATCAATCTTAGTTGATATAATAAGTAGACCTGATCCTAGGCTTAATTATCACTATAGTTTAACACAGTGGTCCCCAACCCTGGTCTTTAGGGCCCACTAACAGACCAGGTTACCCAGATATCTAAAGCACAGCACAGGTGATATGATTTGCTGCTCAGTGATTGCAGAATTCAGTCTGCATTTCACCAAGGTAATCCTTAAAATCTAGCCTGTTAGTGGGCCCTGATGACCAGGGTTGGGACCACTGGCTTAACATGAATTATTGTTATGTCAAATCATAATTCAAAATAGCTTAAGGAAAAAACACTAGAGTTAACACCTAGGATAAAGCATCATTCTCTTGTGACTCTCCCTTCATCTGCCCTCCTTTACCCCTAGATTGTATTGTCATCTATTATGATATGCGAGTAGACTGGACGCTTGGTTGAGCAATCTGATGTCTTTTAATACAAGAGCAAGGAGAGCTACTAGCGTACTGGGAATGTACATCTGTACCGTAGCCATCAGCTGATGTTACACTGTGGTCATAAAGGGATGGACATGGTCAACGACAATAGTCAGGTAGGCCATGGCATTTAACCACTTTGCTGCTATGGACGCGCTCAGCTCGTCCAGCCAAGTGGTTC
Organism: Leptobrachium leishanense; assembly: GCA_009667805.1. NCBI lineage: Eukaryota > Metazoa > Chordata > Amphibia > Anura > Megophryidae > Leptobrachium > Leptobrachium leishanense. Next base: position 137,115,597 of record CM019064.1, on the reverse strand, counting down.
TCCTGTGCTACGGACGCGCTCAGCGCGTCCAAGCACAGGAGGCAGCAATCCGCCGGATTCCGGCGGATTGCTGCACCCCCCGGTGCGGGCTGACATCTTGGATGTCAGCCCGTCAATCCGGGACCCCGGCGGGGACATTAGATGTCATTGCGGCGACGCAATGACATCTAATGCAGGTGCCCCCCCCGCATGTGCGGAGGAGGCGCCTGAAAGGGAGGGGGGGAGGTCCTTCGGACCTCTCTCCCTCCCGATCGCCGGGGAGTAGCGAGTTAAAACAGACACCGCTTGGAAGGGCAAAGCCTGCCCTTCCAAACGGTGGCTGTCATTAACCCCTGGGGAGCCGGATCACGAATTGGCGCTGAAAAGCGCCGGTTCGTGATCCTTTCCCGGAGCTGGCCAACATCTTGGATGTCGGCCAAGCCTCCGGGAACTCCCCCTGAGGACTGGCGTCATCGTGCTATGCACGATGACGCCAGTCCTGGAGTTAACCCCTAGCTGCCACCAACGGTGGAGATAGGGGGTTCCAATGAACCCCCTATCTCCCGATCCGTGGCAGCTAGGGGTTAATGTTTGGTACTGTTGGATCGGCCAGAGCATGGCCGTTCCAACGATACCAAACACCACTGTGAAAAAAGTAAAAAATAAAAATTAAAAATAAAAATAAAAAAATATTAAAAAAAAATCGAAAAAAAAACAAAAACAAGTTTTTTTTTTTTTTTTGTTTTGTTAATGCAGCAATATTGTTCCCATTTCAATTATATTGTGAACAATGATGCTGCACTAACGATTTTTGTATGCGGTGCGTTTGTTAAAAATCGCGTAATTTTCCCCAAAAAAAATGTAACGAGACCCCATCTCTAATTTTTTTAACAAGCGCACCCCATACAAAATATAACCGCAATTGCTCGCATGTTAAAATGTGAAAAAAACACTTTACACGTTGTAAATTATTGAAAATTCATATTTTATTGCATTTTTTGTTATAATATACAGACAGGACATGACGTATACATATAATAATGACATATTATGAATCTGCCGAGTCTGACGGAAAGAACGATATATAATATGTCTGGGTCATATACAAAAATAAGCCTTCAAAACGCATTTAAACATGATGAGCAAAACGGGTAAAAATGACCTCAGCACAGAGGTGTGAAACGCCTCAGCAGCGAAAGGGTTAAACGATGATCTTTTGGTACGAAGGGGTCCAAAGTGTGCCAAGAAAATATCCCCTATGCCATCACACCACCACCACCAGCCAGAGCTGTTGATTACAAGACAAGATGGATCCAAGCTTTCATGCTGTTTATGCCAAATTCTGACCCTACTATCTGAATGTCACAGCTGAGATTGAGACTCATCAGACCAGGCAACATTTTTCTAATCTTCTACTGTTCAATCTTGTGCTCAGTTTCCTGTTCTTAGCTGACAGGAGTGGTACTCGATGTGGTCTTCTGCTGCTGTAGCCCATCTGCTTCAAGGTTTGACGTGTTGTGCGTTCAGAGATGGTATTTTGTATACCTTGGTTTTATCGATTAGTTATTTGAGTTACTGTTGTTTTTCTATCATCTCGAACCAGTCTGCCCATTTTCAAGTCAGACATCAGCAACCTTGGTCCCTAGATGTTTTGAAATTACATTTCCTGTTTATTGCAAATTATATTAATTTGTAAATAGGCTCCAGAATGCATTCCCCAAGTTTTCAGCACCTCAAAGATATCTGCCAAGGATCTTGAACAGCTTGGAATTCAATCTTTCCTTCACATAAACATGTAGCATCATCTATATTATTGACCATTTAGCAGCACTTTGTTGCCCTCTGTCCAGGGCCGCCATCAGGGCATTACAGCCCATGCTGCAGTAAGGGGCCCGGCCGACTGGGGGGGCCTGCCGTCGGTAGATTACTTTAGGCCGCAGGCCTCTGGAGCAGGTACTGCGGCCTACTTGGGCCTGGCTACCCTGTAAGCAGCAAGATGGCTGCCGGGTCACGTGGGGAGGGGGCCCCAGGCCCACACTGGCACCAGTAGAAACAAACAGTAAGTGTTAGGAGAGGCACAGTGATACTTATCTTAATGCCGACAAAACTTCCCAGGAGATGGTCCACAGCTCCTCATAAAACACTAGAAAGAACGCAGGGAATTCGGCAGGAAGGGTATCCGCAGTAATACACGGACCAATCCAAAGCTGGTCATCTGTTCCGGAAACGCCAATAACCGGATGAATGCCAAATAAAGCAGGAAGATGGGAATTTAAATGAATAAAAAATGTATTATAAATTAATAAAACAAATAACGCCCAACGCGTTTCGTCTAAAAGACTTCCTCAAGGGCAGTAATAATATGCAGTGTATCAAAAATAAAATGATATTGGCACCACTCAGGGCCAGCTTTTGTATGTTGCCTCTGTGTGCTCAGCAGCGCTGAGTCTCTGTGGGGAGAGATCAACGCTGTGCTGAGAAACTCCGCCCCCGGCCGGCACAAGCCCCGCCCCTCCATGTGACAGCTGTGGGTCTGGGAGAGGAGGGGGAGCAGCCCTCCCACCATCATGGCTGCCCCTTGCTTCCCCTGGTTCTGGAGTCTGCACACTGCCTGCCCTGCCACTTCTTCACACAGCACCACCACAAGCACGTGCCTGTGGATGGGAGAAGGAGAGAAGCCATGCTGAGGAGCAGCTGCCCTGACACCCTGCACATGCTGGATCTGGACAGAGGCAGGTAACAGGGGCTGCACTGGGAAGGGTAGAAATGGGGGGGCTAGAGAGGTGACAGACTGTACACTGTGGGCTGGGGGAGGTGATAGAGAGAACACAGGGGGCTGGGGAGGGTGACAGGACACCCTGTCAGTCAATCCATCCATCCTTATCCGTCCATCCCTCCATCCATCCCTGTCTGTCTATCTGTCCGTCCCTCCATCCATCCCTGTCTGTCTATCTGTCCATCCCTCCATCCATCCCTGTCTGTCTATCTGTCCATCCCTCCCTGTCTGTCTATCTGTCCATCCCTCCCTGTCTGTCTATCTGTCCATCCATACCAGTCCGTCCATCCCACTGTCTATCCATCCATCCCTCTGGATGTAATGCTACATTCCTAGAGTTAAAACGTGGGCGCTAGGGCGGAAAAACTGTGCCCGCAGTTTTCCCCCTTGCGCCCGCGTTTTAATGCTAGATTACAATACAGGCGCAAAAAATGCTGCTTGCATTGTTACTGCGCGTTAACACCCGGGATGCTCGCGGCAGCGTTAAGCGCAGCTGCGCGCATCCTCTCAATGGAGTCCATAGGACTCCATTGAAGCAGACGCCGGCAGTCACATGACCAGCCGGATCTCGCCTTGCGAGATCCGGACAGTGAGCGTACTGATACTCAGTGGGATACTGCAGGGACTTTTTCCCCCAGTCTTAACCTGCTCCCACCGGCCAGAGGAGGTGGTTCTCACCGCGGGACAGGAGGTGAGTATCTGCTCACTTTTTAAATTTTTTTGGATGGTGTTAACGGATTCTGCAGAAGTGGAATCCGTTAACACCAGGTTCTGGCTGTGGTAAACTATCCACTAACCAGTGCCGGATGTTAATCAGCGCCGGGACTTTGTAATCCTAACGCTGATTAACACTTCGTGCTCCCCATATTAAGTATAGGGAGCGAAAGTACAGTAACCTCGCGCTGAAAAGCACAAGATACCAAACGCAAATGGGTTACTAAACCCATTAGCATTTGGATTGAAATATACGTTAAATACTTGGGCTAACGTTAATGCTCACAAATGCAGAATATAACCTGAGATGGCGCAAACAATGCTTCCTGGGGTCCCAGGGTCTCACGTATACATATAGGAGAAAAATAAACAACAATAGTGCAATAGGTAGATATCAATTCTGGGAAGGAATTAAGGATAATATCCCACTCACAAATCTAGAGCCTTATCACTGGCTCTAAGTGGGTCCAGGCATATGGGTAGTTTGTCTTCCAATTTCTCAGGTGACCCCCACCTTTATCCAAACTGGTATATCCAGGATCATATGGTGGAAGATAAAAGACAAAAGGAGACACTCCTTGTGCAAATCTGAGAGAGGTTATGTTATGGCAAATTCGAGACTTTCTACTCACATTTTCTCCTCAAAACAAACGCCCATGGGTTTTTTTTAGATGTTGGGAAACCCAAGAGAAAACCGTCCAGGATTCCAGATGAATGGCACAGCAACAACAGGAACAAAGAGTTTCAAAAATTAAAATTTATTAAAAACAATGGTTCCAGAACGCGTTTCGCCGCACAAAACCGCGGCTTCATCAGCTGGTATAAATACATTAAAACCTATGGGTCCTTATATAGTGTCCACTGGTGTTCTTAAGGGTCCCCAGGTGTCCTGTTGTGTGCCTCGATGCTTCTAATCACCTCCCGATCATCCGGCGTTGGGCGCCGCCATTTTGCGCATGCGCATTCTACTTCCGCGTTCCACTGCGTTTCAAACGGGGTTTTCTTACATCCGGTTGATGTTCATTAGGATTCTCGGTACATCAATCAGAGAAAAGGCTTGTAGACACTCCCCTTCTTTACAACATATCTCGAATTAAAAGAATATAAGTGTTCAGGGATAGGTAATGGGGGAGATTCACAAAAAGAGGGAGTTTTTATCTCTCATATTGCATTCTGCAAGATCCCGATTTATTCCATGGCCAAAAGGATGTGTACATCCATATTGTTTAGTAATGGTGGTATGCTTAGCACAATAAAATAAATAAATATAAATAAAACATGTGTTCATAAAAAGTGTTTCTTTAAAGTGCATTGTTGTTGCATCCAAAGTGCATGTGGTCAAATATATAATTATTCTATATTAAAGTGCATAATTTTTGACACTATAGAACTCCTATATTTACATTACACTAGTGTGTGTGCCTCAATATTAATTCCAATAATATTATTCACTAAAAATACTAATCATGTGCTAATTCATCTACCTATTAATAAATATTGTTCTCAAAATGTGTTCAGTCCACTCGGTGATAATTACTATAATTATTACCAATGTGAGTATATTATTCTTGTGACCATTATTTATACTAAGAATCCAAATCTCATTGTTAACACTCAATAGTGTACTGTGACCTCATATATACTCTTATATTCTCCATAAAGTGCTATATTTTCCCTCAAATTTATAGTTTCATTATATTTATTTATCTATAAAAGGGTTTAATGCTGATGTGTGTGTACAATCCACTCAATAGTATTTATACTATTACTGCAATATATATATATTGTGTGTTAAAGTGCATAATAGTGTTTAAAAAATCTAAAATTCTCTAACACTCAATAATGTACAATGACCTCTTAGTGTGTGTTTCATATATTCATACATAGATGTTTTTAAGTGCTATATTTGCTATAAAGTGCTGTATTTCACTAATATGAAAAAAAAAAAAAAAAAAAAAGGATATATTACAATGAGGAAAACTGGAATCTTGTAAAGTGCAAAACGATATATCTTTTTTCACAGGAAATGGACAACTTCAAAATCGTTATTCAACCCATTTGGTGCCATAGTACCCATTTCATATATACTTCGCATCTCCTCTCGTCCCAATTTGCTAACAATATCTTCATCTGCGTCAATTTTATATATTTTTTTCATGGCCATAAATTTCAGTCCAAACGGGGAGCCTCCATGCTTAAGTTTAAAATGTAGTGACACAGAGTGGTTATCATATAGTTTTCTTATATTACGCACGTGTTCGGAAATTCTTATGTTTAGGGCTCTTTTTGTACGCCCAATGTATTGCAAGCCACAAGGGCATTCCAAAAGATAAATCACATTTTTCGAACAGCAATTTAAAACTTCTTTCATTTGTATTTTTTGGCCACTCTTCCTGTTGGTATATTCGGTTATACAGTTTTTTCTATTGGCGGTCGATCTACAGGCTAGGCACTGTCCACAGACATGATAACCATTTTTAAGATTGAATTGGTTTAGATCCCTTTTCTTATGGTTTTTTGGTTTACTATGTACCAAATTCGCTTTTAAGTTCTTAACTCCTCTAAACACGACCTTGGGTTGTTTTCCCAATATGTCATTTAGATCTTTATCTCTTCTGAGTATGTGCCAATGTTTCTTTATTATTTTCTTTAGATTTTTTGCTTTACTGTTGTAGTCACAAATAAAGAGCACTTCCCCTTCCTTCGTATTCTTCTTTGGTTTATATTGGAGTAAACTCCCTCGATCTTCTTGTTTTAATTTATTTATAACCATATCCAATTCTATTGCGTCGTACCCCTTTTCTATAAAGTTGTCTTTCAACTGATTTGCTTGTTGTTCAAAAGTACTGAGGTCTGAGCAATTTCTCCTTAGACGCATGAATTGTCCCTTTGGGACTCCCTTTAGCCAGGATGGATCATGACAGCTTGCTGTACTTATATACGTATTAGCGTCCACCTCTTTAAAAAAGGTTTTACATTTGAGGGTTCCCTCACTAATATATACTTCCAGATCAAGAAAGGTCACCCTCTCTTTACTCCATTTTCGATCCAGTGTTATACCCCAATCTTGGTTGTCGAGGCTATCCAAAAATAAAATCAAGTCCTCCTCACTACCCTTCCAAATGAAAAACACATCATCAATAAAACGTTTGTATACCAAAATGTTGTGCGCCCAGCTATGCGAACCGTAGACAAATCGGGATTCCCAACCCGTCATATATAGGTTCGCATAGAAGAATACGAAGGAAGGGGAAGTGCTCTTTATTTGTGACTACAACAGTAAAGCAAAAAATCTAAAGAAAATAATAAAGAAACATTGGCACATACTCAGAAGAGATAAAGATCTAAATGACATATTGGGAAAACAACCCAAGGTCGTGTTTAGAGGAGTTAAGAACTTAAAAGCGAATTTGGTACATAGTAAACCAAAAAACCATAAGAAAAGGGATCTAAACCAATTCAATCTTAAAAATGGTTATCATGTCTGTGGACAGTGCCTAGCCTGTAGATCGACCGCCAATAGAAAAAACTGTATAACCGAATATACCAACAGGAAGAGTGGCCAAAAAATACAAATGAAAGAAGTTTTAAATTGCTGTTCGAAAAATGTGATTTATCTTTTGGAATGCCCTTGTGGCTTGCAATACATTGGGCGTACAAAAAGAGCCCTAAACATAAGAATTTCCGAACACGTGCGTAATATAAGAAAACTATATGATAACCACTCTGTGTCACTACATTTTAAACTTAAGCATGGAGGCTCCCCGTTTGGACTGAAATTTATGGCCATGAAAAAAATATATAAAATTGACGCAGATGAAGATATTGTTAGCAAATTGGGACGAGAGGAGATGCGAAGTATATATGAAATGGGTACTATGGCACCAAATGGGTTGAATAACGATTTTGAAGTTGTCCATTTCCTGTGAAAAAAGATATATCGTTTTGCACTTTACAAGATTCCAGTTTTCCTCATTGTAATATATCTTTTTTTTTTTTTTTTTTTTTTTTTTCATATTAGTGAAATACAGCACTTTATAGCAAATATAGCACTTAAAAACATCTATGTATGAATATATGAAACACACACTAAGAGGTCATTGTACATTATTGAGTGTTAGAGAATTTTAGATTTTTTAAACACTATTATGCACTTTAACACACAATATATATATATTGCAGTAATAGTATAAATACTATTGAGTGGATTGTACACACACATCAGCATTAAACCCTTTTATAGATAAATAAATATAATGAAACTATAAATTTGAGGGAAAATATAGCACTTTATGGAGAATATAAGAGTATATATGAGGTCACAGTACACTATTGAGTGTTAACAATGAGATTTGGATTCTTAGTATAAATAATGGTCACAAGAATAATATACTCACATTGGTAATAATTATAGTAATTATCACCGAGTGGACTGAACACATTTTGAGAACAATATTTATTAATAGGTAGATGAATTAGCACATGATTAGTATTTTTAGTGAATAATATTATTGGAATTAATATTGAGGCACACACACTAGTGTAATGTAAATATAGGAGTTCTATAGTGTCAAAAATTATGCACTTTAATATAGAATAATTATATATTTGACCACATGCACTTTGGATGCAACAACAATGCACTTTAAAGAAACACTTTTTATGAACACATGTTTTATTTATATTTATTTATTTTATTGTGCTAAGCATACCACCATTACTAAACAATATGGATGTACACATCCTTTTGGCCATGGAATAAATCGGGATCTTGCAGAATGCAATATGAGAGATAAAAACTCCCTCTTTTTGTGAATCTCCCCCATTACCTATCCCTGAACACTTATATTCTTTTAATTCGAGATATGTTGTAAAGAAGGGGAGTGTCTACAAGCCTTTTCTCTGATTGATGTACCGAGAATCCTAATGAACATCAACCGGATGTAAGAAAACCCCGTTTGAAACGCAGTGGAACGCGGAAGTAGAATGCGCATGCGCAAAATGGCGGCGCCCAACGCCGGATGATCGGGAGGTGATTAGAAGCATCGAGGCACACAACAGGACACCTGGGGACCCTTAAGAACACCAGTGGACACTATATAAGGACCCATAGGTTTTAATGTATTTATACCAGCTGATGAAGCCGCGGTTTTGTGCGGCGAAACGCGTTCTGGAACCATTGTTTTTAATAAATTTTAATTTTTGAAACTCTTTGTTCCTGTTGTTGCTGTGCCATTCATCTGGAATCCTGGACGGTTTTCTCTTGGGTTTCCCAACATCTAAAAAAACCCATGGGCGTTTGTTTTGAGGAGAAAATGTGAGTAGAAAGTCTCGAATTTGCCATAACATAACCTCTCTCAGATTTGCACAAGGAGTGTCTCCTTTTGTCTTTTATCTTCCACCATATGATCCTGGATATACCAGTTTGGATAAAGGTGGGGGTCACCTGAGAAATTGGAAGACAAACTACCCATATGCCTGGACCCACTTAGAGCCAGTGATAAGGCTCTAGATTTGTGAGTGGGATATTATCCTTAATTCCTTCCCAGAATTGATATCTACCTATTGCACTATTGTTGTTTATTTTTCTCCTATATGTATACGTGAGACCCTGGGACCCCAGGAAGCATTGTTTGCGCCATCTCAGGTTATATTCTGCATTTGTATTCATTTGGTGTAGGGGAAACCACTATATCCTGTGATTGGCTGTCTGGGGTGCCAAGGTGGTGGATTCATATTGTGTGGCGCTGCACCATCTCTCATTTTTAACGTTAATGCTCACTCAGGTGAGTGCAAACGTTAGCACCAAGTATGTAATGTGGCCCATTGCCTTTATTGTTAGAGGTCTATTGCTGTGGATTCTGTGTACGTTCATACTCCCTGCCTTTACTGTTAGAGGTCTATTGCTGTGGATCTTGTGTACGTTCATACTCCCTGCCTTTACTGTTAGAGGTCTATTGCTGTGGATTCTGTGTACGTTCATACTCCCTGCCTTTACTGTTAGAGGTCTATTGCTGTGGAGTCTGTGTACATTCATACTCCCTGCCTTTACTGTTAGAGGTCTATTGCTGTGGATTCTGTGTACGTTCATACTCCCTGCCTTTACTGTTGGTCTATTGCTGTGGTGCTCTGATATGTTCGTACGTACTGCACATTACTGAGAGTTCTGTTGCTGTGGTGCTCTGCCAGTGGAATTATTTAATTATACTTTTATGCTACATTGTTTGCCCGAATACACATTTTGTGTGATTTTAAAGGTATTGGGAGCAACACTCTGTAATCCGATCTTGATTCATATTTTTTTTAATAAAAAATTAAATTTTTTACTTTCTTAACTTATTTGAACCAGATAGATACCTTTTTTATGTTAAATGTGCTGTTGTGCGAACAATATGTGTGATTTTAAGATATTGGGATTAACACTCTGTAATGTGATCACGATTCACATTAAAAAATTATTTCCTATGGGGAGAGGGGATCAAGGGGGGGCCCTATTCTGAGGGTCAGTAAGGGGCCCCAAAATTTCTGTTGGCTGGCCTGCCTCTGTCTGTCAAATAAGTCTCTAAAATGTATGTATGAAGGGTGCACATGCATTTTTACACTGTAATGGAAAGTGGTTTTCCATAAATCCACTGGGTCATAGCAGTATCTTTATGGAAAACAACTTTGTAGTGAAGATTAAAGGGCTGATTGGCCAACAGCATCAGGAGAGAGGGATCTTGCCATGACAGAGTTGTTTTTCCTTCTCCTGGCTGAGCAACAGAAACAACATTATAGTATTGATGCTTGGAATTATTCTTAAAAGAAAATTCCTCGTCTCAGCCTATAAGTCTGGCATGCCATATCATATGTCTACGTTCTTATAGCTAAATAACAAGGTACTCTCAATTTTGGCTGCAGCAGTTTATCTCAACAGGATGGAAAATGCACACCCTAAAATACAACTGGGTGTTCTTTCATAGTCTTGAAAAAGAGGTGAGAAATATTTATTACATAACTTTTTCCTTTTCTTTTTCACAGAATTAATGTTGTTGAGAGATGATGTAATCAGATGAGAAACATTATTCTCTTTACCATGTTGTGAGTGGCTAACTAATCTTAATAGCCTGTTAGTATGTCTGGTGACATATAAAGAAATCTTTTTTCTGGGCATTTCTTTTTTAAAAAAAGGTCTCTTTGATCCTTCACAAGGTTTTGCCAATTATTTCTCTTCTAAACACAACCTGAATAAACTTGAGCAATATATTGCATTTACTGATTCATAAATATTATTAGCTGAAAGGCCATCGTTATCAATATTGTAAATGGAGCCTGTTGATTTACTACATGTGTTACAATTACAGAATGTTTATTAGGCGTCATAAAACATTTATTATTTCTTGCACATTACATATTAATTACAGATATTGAAAATGACTAGTACTTGATGATAATTATAGCAGTATTATGACAGAAAACCAGAAGATATATTGCACAGCCTACCCCCATTTATTATTAAATAAAAAACAGCAATATAATTTGCATACTTTTTGATGTTTTACTCAAAAATCAAAAATTATCATCATTTAGGTCTCATCTTACTAGTTGCAGCTGGAAAGAAAAAAACACAAGCAAACAAAACACCAAACACACAAGCAACAACAGTCATCTTCAGGATGAGAGGGTTATAGAAACACACGTAATGTAGGCTCCTATGACTAAGGTAAAGTGTATAAATAAACAATTAAATACAATGAATAGATTGATAAATAATGCAATCGCTGATGTATGACCTGCAGTTCATGGGGTAACCCAGGGCTTTGCAATGGTAGGAGATAAACACTGAACTGTGCAATGGGCCTATGAGTTTCCTGAGATCGCCACCGATTCTGAAATTCTTTCAGTTTGAAACGCTCATGCACATCACAGTAATATTTCAAGTGGCATTATGGATGTTTTTCAAGTGTAATAACTCTAAATATGGGCCCTATTACATTCTTTGCGCAAACGTCTGCACTGGCGCAAAAACGCATTAACAAGAATGCCAAGAAAAATGTCAGCGCAACAAATGCGCGTATACGTCTACCGCGGGTGAGCTTACTGTACGTCGCGCTTCCTATACTTTACATTGTGAGCGCAAATGCGTTTGTGCGCTGGTACGTGGATGGTATTACAATCTATGCGCAGTTTGTAACGCACAGCCTTTGCGCGCATAATTTTAGCAACTCCTAAAAGCTGGTGTTAATGGCAAATTCTATCAACCTGGCCGAAACCAAGTACACCAGCCCAAAAAAAAAATATGCAGCAAAGTATAGTTACATATTCTACACATACCAAACCAATAAATTTGAGACGTTGTGTGTGCTTTTTTTATTGCTGCAGCATATATGCGCAGATTGATTTTGACAGACGAAAAAACTTAAAGTGAGTCAATTGTGGTTCTTAATTCTGATTGGCTGAATCGCGTGAAAAAAACAGTCCGCACACTGATTTCTGCACGCAACGTTGCTGCTGATCGCGCGTTTGTGCGCTTCCGTTTAACGCGCGTTATTGCTCGACGGATAAAAAAATGTGCGAGGATTGTAATTCCAACGTTGATTTACGAGTGTTAACATTTAACACTGGGTGCACAAATTCACGTGATGAGCAAGCGTTTTAACGCGAAGATTGTAATAGGGCCCTATGTGTTTAATGCTGGTTTCTGCACCAAAATTTCATTTGGATCGACTGAACTTTGCAATATTCGTGAGGGAGGTTAAAGCACCTATCCTCATAATGGTGAGCAGATCCACTGGGTGGTCTCAACTTTGAGAACTTTGGAAGTTTCCCACAGCGTTTTACTGATGAGAATGTTCAACTCTCCCCTTTTTACAAGAATTGAGAACTAGTAATTGTATACCTGGGCTGGGTTGGGTTTAAACATCAAGAGGCTCTGGTTGGATGTGTATTTTGAAGATATTTTGCATGACATATCAATCATACTACAACATCAAACACACACAAAACACTTGCCTGGCATCATGTTATACACCATTTTCTACTTCTACCACAAACAGATGTATTATATATTGAAATGCAAGGCTTCCTCGTTTTCATTGAAGTCCTCGTCTTAGACCCCAAAGGAATGTCAAGGCCTGAGATAAGTTAGCTGTTGAGAACCATTGGCACCCAAGTATTGGAGAACCTGTGGACGACTCAGGATCCTGAAAGGACACCAAGGCTGTGAGACGGGTCTACCCCTGAGAGCTACTGGGTGAGCCACGTAAACACCCACAGGCGAGGTGATCGAGCCTAACGAGGCTCTGGAAAGAACATTTTGACGAACTTTGAGTCATCTAACACAGCAATTTATACTGTATGTTATTTCTCCTTACAAATTATTGTATGCTTACTTCTTTTTACTATTAGATATTTCCCCCATACCGCGTACGCGGACACGCCGAACACCGACTTTTCCCTTTTTTTTGCTCATTTGGTGCGGATTGGGACCGCACTTGTGGTGCCTTGGGCGACGGGGATATATTTTATAATTCTCATTTTTGCTCTAAGTGTTCGTTCTCCACATTTCTTTGTTATATATTGAAATGCTGCTAAACCAGTCTTGCTTTGCAACCACCTGTTACCCTGAAGAATATAGTTACCCTTTTATTCAAGTAGGAAATATGTCATTGCAACCTCTCATATGTAAGTATCATCAGCTTCTCGTAACTCTTTAAAGGTTAACCATATTCAGAAGTGTGATACCATGCTAACATGTCTATAGAGGTTGATCCATGTCCTGTATTATTATCTGGATCTATTTCTGGAAATGTCAAGATTATTTTAGTTCTGCCTTACAATATCATCCAGTGTCTTAAATGAGGTGCTGGCAGCCTACATGAAAAAACAAAGATCCTAACATTTCCCTTAAACAACATCAGTGATGTAAAAGGGGAAGAAAGGTATTGACAGTATTAAAAGTGCTATTTTCCTGTAACTACTGTTGCTTCACAGTAGGAGGCAAGCATCTACAGGAAACTTTTCTCCAAAGCTCCTATCAAGCAACATGAAAAAACACTTAACTCAACAAATGCAATGGAAAATAAATGAAAATAAAGTCAATGGTATAGGCTGTATTGTGCATTTTTTAGAACACTATGGGTGCCATTGACTAAGCATCAAGTAGGGGCCAATAAATGCAACTTGGTTGTAATTACCGAATTGTGTCGATGAATGCGTCTGAACAGTGCTTTTTTTCTAGGAAAAAAGGTGAAGTGTTATAGAGTGCCAGGCAGCGAGCAGCCAAAGAAAAGATGGCGTATGCTCACAGCAGCCATTGAATAAAGGGTGCACGCCAGCGTGCAGACATTGATTAGAGTTAGGGCCAGGCCACCACGAGTCAACATTGTGTTCAGGGCCGAACTGGGAATAAAAAGCAGCCCTGGAATTTTTTTTAGACAAGCCCTGTATTGTAATATGTGCAAACCAAAAAGGATACGTATCAGAGCTGCACAGCAATAAAACTCACGCTCATATACACTGCATATTACTGTGAGCCTTATTGCGGTGGAACTCAGTGATACAGTAATGTGCAGTGTATATGAGCATATCACTGAGCTCCACAGCAATAAAACTCACAGTAATGTGCAGTGTGAATGAGCGTATCACTGAGCTCCACAGCAATAAAGCTCACAATAATGTGCAGTATGTATGAGCATGAGTTTTATTGCTGTGGAGCTCTGTGATACAGTAATATGTAGTGTTTATGAGTGTATCACAGAGCTCCACAGCAATAAAACACACAGTAATGTGCATTGTGTATGAGCATATCAAAGAGCTCCATAGCAATAAAACACATGTAGCGCTCACTCCCGGAGGAGCCGCTGAATTTAACCTCGGGTTAGTCTCACCGCACTAGGGAATAAATATACACCAGCACTGTTGTGGATTTTTATAGATTATATACTTTACTGATCCCAATAAAGTGGCATATATAATGTGAACACGGTATATGAGCGACAGGATTTTTGTAATGCGGGAAAACACGCGGCGGCAAAAAGGAAAGTTTAACCCCTTCGTTTCTGGAGTATAAATCCCGTAAAAGTAGTGTCCCAAAAAGGTGTGTGTGTATGTTATCTCAGGTACCCGGGTACTATATTCAACTGGCCAGTGAATGGATTGAGCAAATCTTCGACTAGTCACGTTGGGGCCCTGTAGATTTAAACAATACTGCAGCGTACTTTGTTTAAACTTTGACTGTGGCCTGGAAGGCCTCTCACCCATCTGCTAGACAATCTGTTCCGCTGTCCGATCAAGGATCTCTCTCCGCTTGGTTATACTGGAACTCTGTGCCACCGGACCCGCTTCTCCCGCTTGTCCGATTTCGGTAACGAGAACTACGGCCTACCGCCTGCACTCCCAGTGGATCATCGCGGTCTCCTTACTCGGGGTCCAAACTGGAACGTTGTGTCTGTGCAAAACCTCTCAGCGATGTGTGGATAGATCTCCGCCAGCACTGTCTCTGATTTTCAGCACCCGCAAGGCAGCTCCTGCTCTCCGGCCTGTTCTTAATCTCTGGCAGTCTCACTTGCGTCTTTCACCTTTCGTCGCTCGGCTCACACTGGCTCTCCTTCGTACGAGGCTGCGGATGTCCTTCGCTCTCTCCCACCCACTTCCTGTCCCTGCCGCAAAGCATGATGGAAAACGTAGTCCCGTTGTGTCCAGTATACTCTACATTGCGCTTGTCTCCCTCTGGTGGCCAAACCCGAGCAATACATCAACAGAGTTTTTAAACAGCGCTACACACACATTCCTGACGGTAAAATGGGGGCGCTAGGAGAAAAAAACTACGCCCGCCCATTGTAACGTGGGATTACAATGCAGGCGCTTAAAAAGCTGCCTGCAATGTTACCACGCACAAAGCCCCTGGATGCTTGCGGCAGCGCTGAGCGCTGCCGCGAGCATCCACTCGATGGACTCCATAGGACTCCATTGAGCCAGACACCAGCTGTCACATGACCTGCCGGATCTCGCCTCGTGAGATCCGGCCGGTCAGCGTAGTGATACACAGGGGGAGACTGAGGAACTTTTCCCCCAGTCTTTCTCTGCTCCCGCCAGATGGAGGAAGTGGACAAAGCTGCAGTCCTCGCCGTGGGATAGGAGGTGAGTATACGATTATTTTTTTTTATTTTTTTGGCTGGTGTTAACGGATTCTGCAGAAGCGGAATCCATTAACACCAAGTCCTGGCTGTGGTTAACTTTCTGTTAACTGTGGCCAGACGTTAATCAGCGCGAGTAGATTTTAATACTAACGCCGATTAACACTTTGCGCTCCCCATGTTAAGTATAGGGAGCGCAAAGTACAGTAACCTCGTGCTGAAAAGCGCAAGGTACCAAACACAAACGGGTTACTTAACCCGTTAGCGTTTGGATTGTAATATGCGGTAGCCACCGCGGCTATCGTTAATGCTCACGCAGGTGAGCGCTAACGTTAGCAACAAGATTGTAATGTGGCCCACATTATTGTGCGGTGTGTATGAGGGTATCACAAAGCTCCACAGCAATAAACCACAGTAATATGTGGTGTCTATGAGTATTATTGCTGTGCAGCTCTGTGATACACACATACATACCACACATTACTGTGAGTTTTATTGCTGTTCAGCTCTGTGATGCAGTAATATGCGGTGTGTGAGCGTATCACAGAGCTACACAGCAATAAAACACAGAAATATGCAATGTGTATGAGCGTATCACATGTAGACAAACATGTTTTGTAGGCGTTTGCAGGCAGTATATACAGTATATAATGCCTGTGTATCTAAAGTCTGCTGGGCTCTAATTAATAACCACCTATAATAAATGCCTGCAAAACCTCTACAATGATATATTTATATATATATGTTTGTGGGTTATTTCTATGTAATGCCCCTCTAATTATACAAATATATATATGCATTTATTATATTTGCACAGAGGGGCATTATATAGAAATAAACACACAAACATATATATATATAAAATTGTAGAGGTTTTGCAGGCATTTATTATAGAGGGTTATTAATTAGAGCCAGGCAGACTTTAGATACACAGGCATTATACACACACACTTTTATACAGGCATTAATAGACATGCACGCATAGTAACAAGCAGATATATGCAGGTAGTAATACCAGACAGACATTTTATTGAAAGGGCACTTTTAAAATTTCTCACCCTGTGCTGGTGGATGTCTTGCAGCCAGGACACAGGAATGATCAAAGCAGCTTCCTGCTTCTCTCCAAAAACCAAGAGTTCCTCTTTCACACTTAATGACTGCACTCTTGATGAAGCCAAAAGCTACACATACCTGGGTCTAGAAACAAACCGATCGGGAAGTTTCAAACCAGCCATAGAGGCCCTAAGAGACAAGGCGTGTAGAACCTTCTATGCCATCAGGAGAAACCTCTACAAACTAAAACCACCTGTAAGAGTCTGGCTTAAAATCTTTGATAGCGTCATCACTCCAATCCTCCTTTATGGCAGTGAAGTATGGGGCCCCATCACCTACCCTGACCAACCCAAATGGGACACCAGCCCAACAGAAATATTCCACCTGGAATTCTGCAAGCACCTCCTCCAAGTCCATCGGAGCACCTCTAACAATGCTTGCAGGGCCGAGCTGGGCAGACTCCCCTTACTTCTTGAAGTACAGAAGAGGGCGCTATCATATTGGGACCACCTAAAAACCATCAGCAGCCTCAACTCATACCACCATAAAGCCCTACTGGACAACAAGGACCACCCCAAACCATGTGGGCTGCAACAACTCATATCCACCCTGATCATCCAAAGCCCATGAATGCAACCTGACAAAATATCAAATAAAGGCCCTAATTAACGATTTCAGGGAAAACTATATTAGAGAATGGAGACATGATATAGCAAACTCTCAGAAACCCACCATTTACCAATCCTTACAGAGGGAATACAAACTGGCCCCATACCTGGAGCTACTGCAAGACCCCAAGGACAGACAGATCCTGAGCTGGTACAGACTGAGTACCCACAGCCTGGAAATCGAATCAGGGCAGCATAGACAGACCTACAAGCCCAGGGAGAATAGACTGTGCCAGCATTGTGACCAGGGGGCCCTGGAAGATGAGGACCACTTCCTCCTACAGTGCCCCAAGTACTCAGCACTGAGGGAAATTCACTTCCAGAGACTCTCCGCTCTCATCCTGGACTTCACCTCTATAGAAGAGACGAGGAAACTCCACATCATACTGGGAGAAGAGGAGCCGGTGGTGAAAATATCTGCCCAATATGTCACAGAATGTCACAGACTGAGAGGAACATGAGAGATCCCGGACTTATAAATCCCCAACACGGACTTGCCCCCATCCCACTTCACATTATTCCTTACCCCTGATAATGTCAATGGACTTGCCCATTTCCCCCCATATATGTCCCACTACACCTCCACCCCATATAACCTCCCCATATGCTTTGGCAATGCTAAAATGTATTTGGTCCTGCCAATAGAGCTTATTTTGATTTGATTTGATTTGAGTGATCTCTTATCACTGACCTGGAACTCACACTGGGAAGATGCTCTGTGACTATAGCAGACAGACTGGGACCTCTGACAGCACAGGAGCTGGCTGACAGCACAGGAGCGGATGGGAAGGGGTGCCCGTTTGAGGAGGAAAAAAACTCTTCTGTGAAAAACCCCAGCTCTTCTGTCGTCCTGCCTGTCCTGCTCCGATTTGACAGCCGCTGCCCGGAATGGAAATAAAATTTAGCAGGGAAGCCGTGCACCAGGAGCCTGCAACAGGCATTGGCTGGCCTCCTCCGATGTGTCTGACACGCGCATCACATGGTGTGTGAAGGGGCGGCCCCAGCCTTGTGTTCTGGCTCTGGAAGGCACGCTGCAGGGGCTGTCATGACGAAACCAGCGGTGGCCAGTCACAGACAGTCGGTGTGTACCCGAGCTGGCCCTAGCAACCCTCGGGCTCTCAATTTTAATGCAAAAGCAGCCCAGAGATTAAGCAGCCTACCGGGATTCTTCCCAGTATCCCGGTAGGTCAGTCCAGCCCTGATTGTGTTGCCTAGGTCCAAGGATGAAATGCTGCTGCCCCCTTCAAACTTTGCTCACCAAAACACACCCATGCTTAACGCAGAGCCTCACAGCAATAAACTCACAGTAATGTGCAATGCGTATGAGCATGACTTGTTACTTTTTGGGAATCTGCATACTGATAAATGCAAATTCAGACTATAAAGACAATATTTTCATTAAAAAGTGTGGCCAAAAGAGACGATATTCGAGCCAAATTTTTAGTGAGAATCAAAATGTCAGTATGCGCCCTAATTTAAATCTCGGAAATCAAAAAATGACCAAACTTTGGCCACAAAAAGTACCGATTTCGGCTATCAGGCTGAATTATTTCATGCCTGTAGATTTGAAAATGATTTAATACATGTGAACCATACATTGCCTTTCATATGATGTCTTAACAAGTTAACCAATAATCTTGTTTTGTCAATAAATGGATTATTTAAAAATATAGTAATGATCAGCCAAAATACATTTATTCAGAATCCATTTGGTCATAAATGTTGGAATAAACACTGGAAATGAATGTACAATCAGAAACTTAGCAAAAAAAGTTTTAAAAAATATTTGAGAGCAAGTGCATGAACTAATTTAATATATTCTTGAAGTCATTTACTTTATTTTTTATATGTTTCTGCACAATTGTATCTCCCAGTAGAAAACAGATAGATTATTGTGCCATTTAGTGCTTGAGTGAAGTGTTATCTATTCTACTAGAGCCTCAAAAAATGAGATCTAATTAACCCCAATGAAATGTCATTTCTGGTCCAAAGCTCCCAAGTCTCCCTTTGGAAGATAAAGCTCGATTATAAAAGTGAGTCACCATTCCATCATATGTACCATTGTCAGTTTTTACCATCTAATCAGTCCAGGACAAATGCAACAGTAAGCATTCACATTTTAAAAATATTTTTCATCAAACATCCCTAAAATGGTACATACTAGGGAACAGCATAAGACAATATTGGACATAATAGATTTTCTTATATAATCTGTAATCCAGGAATCCTGGGTTGCAATTTAATTTGAAAAATAGGTACACATTTTACAGTTGTTTTCCTTTTTGTTGTTCTTTAAAAAGGTCAGGAGAAAGAGAGAGAGAAAGGGGAAAAGGACAGAAAAAGAGGATTTGCGTACTGATCTTCTTCTGATGGTATCACCTGATGGTGTCGCACTAAAATTATGCATTACCTATGAATTAGCTTCACACATTATACTTTTTAAATTGCCTGTTAATGCTCCATTGCATACTGAGAACATTTCTTTTAATATCAGTGTGATGTTTTAGCCAGAAGTTTAGGCATTCAAATAAAATTATACACGACCAGATTTGCCATGAAATTCGTTAAGTCCTTTTAAAGCTATTTAGGTCTTAGACCTTGACAAAGGATTGATTGATTAATTGATTGATTGAATATGGTATTCACCACAATCAATGGTTTCTTTGCTTTTATATTTTTTTAAATAGCCACCACTTAGAGCTGCACGATCAAATTAATTTGTAATGAGACGACTGAGGCTTTTCGTAACTATTTCATTTTGTTTACGTGACATTTCATTTCATTATTATTCAGGCAAATAAGCGAAATGTCCAAATCTGGAAAAATCAGGATTTGTCGAAAAATTAAAAGGAAGAGTTCAGTACTAAATAACACTGTCTGATGCGAAAAAACTAAATAAGAATCATTGAGTAAAGGTAAAGAAATCAGTAAAAGGTGTTGAACTAAAATGATTAGCTGCTTGTATGCTGAAAGTGGGTACATTCATTTGCTAAAATGCTTCTTTGACTAGAGTGCATTTACAAGAGTTACTTTAACCCCTTCACTGCTGAGCCATTTCATGTCTGTGTGCTGAGCTAATTTTTACCGCTTTTGCTCTTCATGTTTATACATAATATATCATTATTCATAATATATCATTATTATATGTATACGTCATGTCCTGCATGTATATTATAACAAAAAATGCAATAAAATTAGAATTTTTAATTATCTACAGCGTGCAAAGTGTTTTTTTCCACATTTTATCATCCGAGCCTTTGCAGTTATAATTCTATGGGGTGCGCTTGTTAAAAAAGTTAGAAATGGGGACTCATTACATTTTTTGGGGGGAATTACGTGATTTTTAGCAAACGCGCCCCATAGAAAACAATTAGTGCAGCATCATTGTTCACATTATAATTGAAATGGGAACAACACTGCTGCATTAATAAAAATAACACAAATAAAAAGGTTTTTGTTTATTTTTTCTTGTTATTTTTTTATTTTATTTTTTTAATTTTTATTAACTTTAAACGTGGTCATGTTTGGTATCAAAGTAACCCCCTATCTCCACCAGGGGATTTCTTTAGGAAATCCCCAGGCAGCTAGGGGTTCCCCGGCTAACTGACATCATCGCACCATGCGCGATGATGTCAGGTGGCGAGGGGGGACCCAGAGGTGGAGCCGCCATCCAAGATGGTGGCCCCCACCGGAGCTAGGCCGCGATCCGGCCTCAGGGATTAAAGCCAGGTACCACTTAAAAGGGGAGACTCTCCCCCTTTTAAGCGGTGCTTGGCTTGCCCTGATGGGACCTCCCGATCGGGAGGGACAGGGATCTGAAAGGATCCCCCCTCCTTTTAAGGAGATCTCCCGGCATGGTGCGATGACGTAATTTACGCGGGGAGGCCCATAAAAGACGCATCTGACTTCTAGGAAGTCAGAACACCGCGGGACCCCTGAGAGAGAGGTGAGTATCTCTCACAGGGCTCCCGCTAGCAGGTGACATGTGGGGAACGTCCTCCGCATATAGCGGGAGTCAATGAGGACTTTCCCCACATGTCCTCTGCAGCCAAGGGGTTAACACTCAAGGCAAAGACCTTTTAGAGGCCAGGAACAACTCAGGTGGAGGGCCTTTGAGTTGCCCATGAGGCCAGTGTGCAAACAGTTAAGTTGGGTTAAGAGCAGGAAGGCGAGTGGGTGGGGCCAGATGGAGTGTAGAATAGTCGCATGTGCAGGGTCTCTGCGTGCCTTTTTCTGAGGTAACCTGGAGAGCAGCATCCCCACCCTCCTTTCCTTTGAGTATAGGAGTTAGTTTGGGTTATGTTGGGACCACTTTGTTAAACGGGTTGGTTAAGTGTGGGTTAGTTTATTCCCCACAGTGGGGGCTGGTAAGCAGTGCTGAGGATGGGTTCTGGTTAGGATGGAGAATTTGCTGGTGAGAAGGAAGCCAAATGAGAATGGAGTTAGGTTGGGGGTAGGTTGGAAAAGGTACAGGTAGAAAAGTAGAGGACTCATAAAGCGCTATCTTTATTTTATGTCATTATATTATTATATTGTTATTTTATATTGTTATATTTTTTGAATATAGAAGATATTGAAAGCTGTGGCCAATAATAAAGATTATTCCACAGAGCAAGAAGTTGTGTTATTATTTATTGGTTCTTACACTGGGTTTGCAGGCGAATGGTCATCAGTAGGGATGAGCCGAACACCCCCGTGTTCTGTTCGCAATCGAACTCGAACAATTTCAAAAGTTCGAGTTCGAACTTGAACACGAAACGACCTCAATGCAAGTCAATGGGACTCGAAAGTTTGATTTTTAGAGTGCCCTCCAAGAGGGCATATATGCAAGATATTTGCCATAAAAGGTGTATGGGGGTCCGGGTAGTGCCCTGGGGGACAGGAAACAAGGACAAAACGTTTTAAAAAAAATGTTTTTAAAGGACCAGTGAGTTTTCGATGAAATAAGGGTTAAAAATAAAAATAAAAATCCTTCAAATATCGTGCCTAGGAGGTCCCCATAACCTGCCCGTGAAGTGGCGGATTTCTAGGATGTATAGAAACATTTAAAAACAAAAAAATGACGTTTCAAATGACGGTAAATGCTTTTCCTTTAATCTATTCATAAACAACTGCTTGGGGCGGCAGCCTGTATGAAAAGACATTTTAGGATGCGCAGAACAAGTTTAGTGATTTTTTGGCTAAATTATGGTGAAACTTATGCAGGCTTTGGATGAAAGTAACAATAGGTGTTTTAAAATTTGGCCTTTAGTGTCGGCAACAGTGCCTTCACACCGTAACCCTTTTGTGGTATTGTGGAAGAGTGCAGGGTTGGACCCTGCGGTCCAATATTAAAATGATATGAATCTGGTAATATAGACTTCAGTGGCAGTGCACCAAAATATTACTGCGCTATAGTGTATGGCAGGATGGAAGCGCACCAGCAGTAACAAGCAGTGGAATATACCAGACAGGGGCACAGAGCGAGAGTAGTTGTTATAACAAAACCAGCTCAACACCGTTTAGGCACTAGTACTGCGCTACAGTATATGGTGAGAATTGGCACACACCAGTCCCGGCGGCAATGCGTCATCACGCCGTGCCCTGCCCCCTGAGCTCCTGGCAGGAGCTCCTGGCATTCAGCCAGCTGGCAGCACCATGTGTCCGGGGCCCGCCCCGATCGCCACCCGGGGCCCTGGATGTCACAATATTACAATCCAAACGCAAACGGGTTAAGTAACCAAATTTGTAAGAAGAATAATTAATGCAGCATATGAATCCTCACACTGCTGGGCAGCACCTTAAGGCCCGGTTCACACCTAAGCGTTTTACAGCGCCTTCCTGCACGCTGTAAAAGGCATAAACAGGGAAATCCCATTATCTGCTATGGGACCCGTTCATACCTGGGTGTTTTACAGCGCGCAGGAACGCGCTGTAAAACGTCCTACGCCCAAAGACATACAGGAGCTTCTTTGGAGCGTATTTCAGCGCGTTCACTCTGCAGTCTATGGCCGTGAACGCGCTGCAATGCGCGTTCGCATGTTTTTTATGTTTGCGAGATACGCGCGTTAAAAAAAAACGTATTGCGCGCGTAAAAAAACGCAGGTATGAACCCAGCCTTACAGTATAATTAATGCAGCATATGATTCCACACACTGCCGGGCAGCACCTGTACAGTTTCTGGATCCAGGAATCAGGTGAGTATTAGAAAGAAAAAAAAAAGTTTTATTTTATTTTGCTGGGGACATTTAAAAATGTCCTCGGATTTTTTTTTTTTAAAAAATTTGTCGCCTTACCTTAGCCTGGTGGTCTGTGGGGGCTCCCTGGATCCTGGTTGTGGGGAAGGGGGGTCTGCTGTGGCTCCCTCCCTGGAGTCTCTTCGCCACCTCTATGCCACATGCACCCTGCAACCTGGATCCTGGTTGGGCGGAAGGGGATCTGCCGTGGCTCCCGCACAGTCGCAGCTCTGTATTCTTGCGGCCACATGCTCCTCAAGTCAAGGGGTCCTAGGGAGAGAGGCTCCGGCGGGCTTCCCTCTACAGTGCCTGATTTAGAGGGCCTCGTCTGCCTGATGTTTTAGCAGCAAGAATGTTTTATCCCATAGGCTTCAATGTTAAAAATATTCCTGTTTTAATTCAATATCTAATAAACCATTGCTTATAATATTCTGCCGTAAAGAGTCTCTTTATTTTTTGATTTTTTAGCATTTTTTAAGCATTTTTTTTTAAAAAAATCTATTTTTTTCGAACTTTTGGCGAACACCCCAAAATTCGAATCGAACTCCGAACCGATCGAACTGAACAGCTTATCCCTAGTCATCAGTGGGCAACTCAAACAGAATTATTCAAAGAGATCCGAATTGTCGCCGAAAGGTAACAGAACACTGAAATTCAGCGTACGGTTACCTTTCCTGGCCATTCGGCTATCCAGAGAGCAGGCAGTTTGCCAAATGTTGGCTATATGCCTGCACATATGGTGCCTGTTCGTTGCCTGTTCAAGGGCAGTGAAATCCCCGTAGAGAAGCAATGCTTTGTCTATTCAGAGAACAAAAACCAGCATTGAAAAGTTGCCGAATTTCCCTGCTGTTCGGTGGTTTCATTCAGCAGATTTATTCTGGCAAATCCCATAGGCTTCAATGGTAAAAATATTCCCGTTTTAATGCAATATCTAATAAACCGTTGATTCTAATATTCTGCTGTATAGTCTCTTTATTTATAGATTCTTTTAGGATCGTTTAGGCATTTTTCGGGATTTATTTGTGAAAAAAAATCCTTTTTTTTTAATCGTTTTTCTTTTCTCTTTAACAGCCCTTTTTATTATCATTCATTGGATCTTATATGTAAATTTCAGACATTTTTGTTCTGCAGTTTCTTTGCAAACAGCGTTTCACTTTTCAAATATTCAAGCGTACTGTTTTTTTTTTCACTCGGCTTTTTCCGGCGGCTGCTCTGTGCTCTGATCGGCAGCTGCTTGGGTTCCTCCAGCGTGCTCGGTGGGGTTAATCCTGCTGTTTTGCGGGTTTTAGTGAGTGTTCGGCGGGTTTTGCGGTGAGTGTTCGGCGGGTTGGTTGTGAGTGTTCAGCGGGATTACGGCAGGTTTACCTTGCACTTCGGGGACCCTGTGGTGCTTGCTAAATACACCGCAGGGTCGCCGAAATAGGATCACCTAATCGTGCCGAATTGAAGCGAAAGAAAAGTCATCGAACGTACGGTGACATTTGGATTTGCTTTGAATAACCCTGATAGTGTTTAGAATAGACCAATCAGTAAATCAGTTTGAGCATTAGCCAGGTTCTTCAAAGTAATGTAAGCACTGTATATTCACACCTATTTGTGG
Organism: Leptobrachium leishanense; assembly: GCA_009667805.1. Classification (NCBI taxonomy): domain Eukaryota; kingdom Metazoa; phylum Chordata; class Amphibia; order Anura; family Megophryidae; genus Leptobrachium; species Leptobrachium leishanense. Next base: position 137,090,476 of record CM019064.1, on the reverse strand, counting down.
TAGAGTTTTCAAACATATCTGTTGTCACCTTCAAGTTGCATTCAACTGGGCGAATTATTCTACTCATAAATACACAAGCCAGAAATTCCACAGTGAAAGGTAGGTGATAGAAAGGATATTACAATGCTTTCTTGGCTAGTATCCAACTTGAGTTCACAGAGATTAACAATATTATACATTTGCTTCTAAAAATTCACTGTCTATCAAGCTGATCTTGCACTAGTACGAACATAGCAGATTGAAAACCACTGTATTCATTTAAATCTGCTGCTTGGGGATGAAGCCATTATTTTCTCACAATTATAAATGTAGGCAATCTTTGCTACCATCAAACCTGTGTTAAAGGCTGCAAGGGTCAAACAAGTAGATCTCTCATTTGGTGAATTTGAATGGATGGCTAAATAGCTTCAAATAATGGCATTACGAGACTTGGTTGTACTTTAACATGATTGACAACTTTCTATCCAACCATCCTCTTGGTGAAAGTAAACACTGCCAGATCACATTCAATAATTCATTTTTGAACCGGGATTAATTTGTTTGTCTATGACTCTTTTCTTCCTTTGTTTCAATTTTTATTTTATTCGCTGCCCACTTGTTTGATGAGATGAAGATGGTGCCGAGTCTGTTATGTATCAATGGGATCTATAAATGGTAATTTATTTAAAAAAACAGACTAGATTTAAGAGGTGTGGGAGGTGTGGGATGCAGGTATGTGAGCTCGCACTTATAACTACATAGGGTCATATTGCTTTCTGGATCGGTAGTATGAAACTTGTGCTGTATTTTTTATGCTCTTTACTTTATCCCCTTACCTTCCAACATTGTGCTGACATTTTTGCATCGTAAATCGAGCCCATTATCTCATCATTAGATAAATGCACCACGTTTTATAATTCGCCTTAGTGTATCCCACTTGCATAGCTTAGAATGACAGACATATCAAATTAATATGAAATTTAAATCTCTAGATATAATTTAAATTCCATCAGTGGGTTGACCTATTTGTTGTCACGGTTCCCAGATCCCACCACGCAGTACTTAACACCCCACACTCCACAGAGCCCAGAAGCTACCAACAGAGTAGCCGTGAAAGATCTCTAACTGTCTGGTCCTTAGAATTGGCCAGGTAAACTAGCTAGACAGAAAGGGTTAACAACACAGGGAGTAGTCAGCCGAGCCAGAATCAGGAATACAGAGTTCAGAATGGTCAACTGGAATAGCCGGGTCGATATCAGAGCAGTGGTGTAGTACAAGAAAATGGTCTAGGGCAACAGAAGGCAGAATAGTCAGAAACAAGCAGAGGTCAATAACGGGTTAATTCAATATAGCAGTCAGGTACAAGGAGCTCAGGTATGGATAACCACGATCTAGCAACTGCTGAGAATACACTGAGGGTTTTTAAAGACCTTCACCAGGCCACGCCCCCCACTCAAGCCGCTCCTCATGCAGCCACCTCCCTGCCTGTCTCCATTTAAACCGGGCATTGGTCAGCGAGCAGCATCAGATATGCTGCCCTCAAGCACACAGGTAGGGCTGGAAGCTCCCAACGTTACAGTACCCCCCTCTCCATGGGAGGCCACCGGACGACCAACAGGACGAGCGGCAGGACGACCACCAGGGCGATCGGGGTGTGAGGCATGGAACGCCCTGACCAACCTAGAGGCAGACATGTCGGAAGCTGGAATCCAGGACCGGTCTTCTGGACCATAACCCACCCAATCGACCAAGTACTGCAGAGCGCCCCTGCACAGCCTAGAATCCAAAATCCTCCTAACCTCATACTCAGATTCACCATCAACCTGAATAGGTGGAGGAGGAGGAACGACCCGCGTGTACCTGTTACACAACAATGGCTTCAGTAGGGAGGTGTGGAAGACGTTGTGCATGCGAAGATGTTTAGGAAGGGCAAGAGCATAAGCCACAGGATTAATGCGGCGAATGATCTTATATGGACCTATAAACCGAGGTGCCATTTTCATAGAAGGCACCCGCAACTTCACGTTCCTAGTGGACAACCAAACTCTATCCCCCACGTTATAGGAGGGAGCTTGTAACCTATGCCTGTCAGCCTTGCGTTTCTGGACAGCAACATTGCGCTCCATATTTTCTCGAATCTGTCTCCAAATCTCTTGCAGTTGAGTGAGATGGTCATCGAGAGCCGGGATGGCCTGTTCAGTAAACTGAAGCGGTAGAGCCGGAGGGAAAAAACCATAGATGGCAGAAAAAGGAGAGTGGCCAGTGGTCTCGTTAACGGCGTTATTACGTGCATACTCAGCCCAGGGCAACAACTCCGACCAATTGTCTTGTTGTTGTGTGGTAAAGCAACGTATGTACTGCTCGAGACCCTGATTTGCCCTCTCTGCTGCCCCATTGGTTTGTGGATGATATGCTGAAGAGAAGGCCAATCGCACCCCCATCTCTGCACAGAAAACCCTCCAGAAACGAGAGACGAACTGGGCTCCTCTGTCAGAGACTATTTCAGACAGAACCCCATGTATTCGTACAATCTCTCTAGCAAATACAACTGCCAGTTCTTTGGCTGTGGGAAGCTTAGGTAGAGGGACAAAATGAGCCATTTTGGAGAAGCGGTCTACAACTGTCAGAACCACAGTATGACCCTTGGACTTCGGCAAGTCCACAATAAAATCCATAGATAGATGAGACCAAGGCCTCTTAGGCATGGGTAAAGGCTGCAATAGACCGACAGGCAAGGATTTACTGGTTTTGCTTCTGGCACAGACTTGACAAGCCAAAACAAACAGACGTACGTCCTGTCGCATGGTGGGCCACCAGAACTGTCTGGAGATACTGGTAAGAGTCTTAGTAATACCAGGATGACCTGCTGGTTTAGAATCATGAAACATTATGAGTAATTCTTGTCTTTCCTTTTCAGGTACAAACAACATATCTGGAGGCTTGTCAGATGGAGCCCCTACTTGAACTGCCTGGAGGCGTTCCAGGAAAGGCGAGGAGACAGACAAGACTGTGGAAGCCACAATACGTTCAGGAGGAACTATAGGATTGTGGTCTTGTGTATAAGATTCATACGGGTCATATTGACGAGATAAGACATCAGCCTTTACATTGCGGTCACCTGGTCTGTAGGTCAATACAAAATTAAACCGAGACAGTAGCAATGACCACCTGGCCTGTCTCGCGTTCAAACGTTTAGCATCCCCGATGTATGTAAGGTTCTTATGATCAGTAATTATCAATAAAGGGTCAAGAGTACCTTCCAACAAATGTCTCCACTCTGATAGGGCAGACACAATAGCAAGCAATTCTCTGTTACTGATATCATAATTGCGTTCTGCTGGTGATAATTTTCTTGAAAAGAACCCACAAGGATGTAGAGGTTTTCCTGGAGACTCTCTTTGAGACAGGACAGCCCCAATGCCTATCTCGGAAGCATCAACCTCAAGAACAAACGGAATCCTGGGATCAGGATGCCGTAACACGGGAGCGGAAGTGAAAGCTTGTTTGAGGGCTTCGAATGCTTGTTTGGATTGAGAAGACCAGATCTGGTTCTTCAGACCTTTACGTGTCATATTAATGATAGGGGAGGCTACAGCGGAATAATTCTTGATAAATCTCCTATAATAGTTGGAAAACCCCAGAAACCTCTGTATGGCCTTGAGACCTTGAGGGAGAGGCCATTCTGAGATGGCCGTGAGTTTAGAAGGATCCATCTCAAAACCTTCTGGAGTGATAATATACCCAAGGAATTTCACAGTAGTAATGTCGAATAAACACTTCTCTAGTTTGCAATAAAGACCATTGTCCAGTAATTTTGCTAATACCTGTCTGACATGTGCATGGTGGGTTTTCAGATCGGGAGAGTAAATCAATATATCGTCTAGGTATACTATAACAAAGGTTTGTAAGAAATCTCTGAGCACATCATTAATAAAATCCTGGAATACCGCTGGAGCATTACAAAGACCGAAAGGCATGACCAAGTATTCATAATGCCCACTCCTGGTGTTAAATGCTGTTTTCCACTCATGCCCCTCTTTTATACGTATCAGGTTGTAAGCTCCTCTTAAATCAAGTTTTGTGTATACTGCTGACCCCCTTAACCTGTCGAACAGTTCTGATATGAGAGGGATAGGGTACACGTTCTTAATGGTGATCTTGTTAAGCCCCCTATAATCGATACACGGGCGTAAATCTCCCTCTTTTTTAGACACAAAAAAGAACCCAGCCCCTGCTGGAGAAGAGGAACGTCGGATAAAACCTCTCTCCAAATTCTCCTTTATGTACTCTTCCATAATTTGGTTCTCCTTTATGGAAAGAGGATATACTTTGCCTCGAGGAGGCATGGTACCAGGATGAATATCAATGGCACAATCATATGGTCTATGTGGAGGCAGTTTCTCTGCCTCTCTTTTATCAAATACAGCCCTGAGGTCGGCGTATTGGTCAGGAACCTCTGTAGACAATGGAGGAGCTGTGGGTGTGTTCAGGGCACCGACATGCTGAATGGGTATTAAACAAGTCCCAAAACAAGCAGGACTCCAAGACAGTATCTCTCCCTTAGCCCAATCAATAACAGGATTATGTTCCACCAACCAAGGGAAACCAAGTACAACAGGATTGGAAGGTGAATGGATAACTTGAAATATGATTTCTTCTTTATGCAAGAGACCAGTGGTAAGAACCACTGTAACCGTATCATGAGTAATCCTAGGGCAGGATAACGGTCTGCCGTCTATGGCTTCGACGGCTAAGGGTGTCTCTCCTACAACCAGAGGTAGAGAAATGGAAGAAGCGTAGTTAACATCGATAAAGTTGCCAGCAGCCCCAGAATCCAAAAAAGCGGTAGTATGTGTGGTCTTGGTCTCCCAAGCCAAGGATACTGGTAACATAAGTTTAGTGTCTTTGACAGGAGACATGCACGTCACACCCAAGGCCTGTCTCCTCAGCTGCCTTAGGTGCGGTAGTTTCTCCGGCTTATCATGCATCTTAGGACGAGTAGGACATTGAAATCGTACATGACCCCCCAAACCACAATACAGGCACAATCCCTCACGAAAACGCCTTGTTCTCTCTTCCTCTGTAAGCCTAGTACGGCCTAGTTGCATAGGCTCAGAGGGAGGAGATAACTCTCTTGGTGGTGCCTGAAAGACAGGGGCCAACCTAGGTAACGGTCTCTTGGGCTTCTCTCTTGGAGTCCTTCTGTCCCTTATCTGATTATACAGATCTATATAATAAACAATGAGTTCACACAATACCTCAGGTAGTTTACGTGGAGCCAATTCATGCATCAATGACTCTGATAACCCCTCCATAAAAGTCAGAACCAGTGTCTCATTTGTCCAGTTCACATCAGAGATCAATGTTTTAAATTCTATGGCATAATCAGAAATAGTCCTGTTCCCTTGACGTTAGCGGAACAAGGATTTGCCAGCTACCGTGGCCTTTCTGGTAGGATTAAATGTACGTTGTAACTCAGCTATGAATTCTTTATAATCCCGTATGATAGGCCTCTCTGCCTCCCATAACGGAGTCGCCCATGTCAATGCTCTGCCAGACAGATGATTAACCACTTCAATGCGGAGGACGCGCTCAGCGCGTCCTCCGCATCACCGCTGGTGTGCGGAGGACGCGCTCAGCGCGTCCTCCCATTGGGGTCAGCGTTCGGCCGGGTTCCGGCCGATCGCTGGCCCCCCCGGTGCGGGCTGACATCCTCGATGTCAGCCCGGCATCCGGAACCGCAGCCGCCGGAATTAGGTGTCATCATGGCTGCGCGATGACACCTAATTCAGGCGCCCCCCCGCATGTGAGGAGGAGGCGCCTGAAAGGGAGGGGGGGAGGTCCTTCGGACCTCTCTCCCTCCCGATCGGCGGCGTTGCGGGGGTTAACCCAGGCACCATTTGGAAGGGCACAGCCTGCCCTTCCAAATGGTGCTTGGCATTAACCCCTGGGGAGCCGGATCGCGAATCGGCACTGAAAAGCGCCGGTTCGCGATCTTTTCCCGTTGCTGGCCGACATCTTGGATGTCGGCCAAGCCTCCGGGAACTCCCCCTGAGGACTGGCGTCATCGTGCGTAGCACGATGATGCCAGTCCTAGAGTTAACCCCTAACTGCCACCAACGGTGGAGATAGGGAGTTCCAATGAACTCCCTATCTCCCGATCCGTGGCAGTTAGGGGTTAATGTTTGGTATGGTTGGATCGGCCAGAGCATGGCCGTTCCAACGATACCAAACATGAAAGTGAAAAAAGTTTTCAAAAAAAATTAAAATTAAAATTAAAATTAAAAATAAAAAATATATTTAAAAAAAAATTATAAAAAAAAAAATAAACATTTTTTTTCTTTTTTTTGGTTCGTTAATGCAGCAATATTGTTCCCATTTCAATTATAATGTGAACAATGATGCTGCACTAACGATTTTTGTATGCAGTGCGTTTGTTAAAAATCGCGTAATTTTCCCCAAAAAAAAATGTAACGAGACCCCATCTCTAATTTTTTTAACAAGCGCACCCCATACAAAATATAACCGCAATTGCTCGCATGTTAAAATGTGAAAAAAAACACTTTACACGTTGTAAATTATTGAAAATACATATTTTATTGCATTTTTTGTTATAATATACAGACAGGTCATGACGTATACATATAATAATGACATATTATGAATCTACCGAGTCTGACGGAAAGAACGATATATAATATGTCTGGGTAATATACTAAAATAAGCCTTCAAAACACGTTTAAACATGATGAGCAAAACCGGTAAAAATGACCTCAGCACAGGGGCGTGAAACGCCTCAGCAGCGAAAGGGTTAATAATGAACCTCACTTTGGCAATGTCAGAGAAAAACATCTGTGGATTTAATTTAAAATGAACATCCACATGGACCAAAAATCCCCGGCACTCTGAGGGAGTACCGTCAAACCTCATAGGAGCGGTCATGTGTACCTGGGATGTCTGAACGACAGGGGACACAGGTATATAAAGCGGGGGTGCAACCCCAGCTGGTTCCAGGTGAGTCGTACGAGTCAGGATAGTTTGTAAGGCAATAGCAAACTGATCCATCCTATGATCCTGCTCATCCTGTCTGGATACAAAGTTAGCCAAGTGCTGTGTTAAGTCTGCGGGATCCATAGTGGCCAGATCGTAATGTCACGGTTCCCAGATCCCACCACGCAGTACTTAACACCCCACACTCCACAGAGCCCAGAAGCTACCAACAGAGTAGCCGTGAAAGATCTCTAATTGTCTGGTCCTTAGAATTGGCCAGGTAAACTAGCTAGACAGAAAGGGTTAACAACACAGTGAGTAGTCAGAAGAGCCAGAATCAGGAATACAGAGTTCAGAATGGTCAACTGGAATAGCCGGGTCGATATCAGAGCAGTGGCGTAGTACAAGAAAATGGTCTGGGGCAACAGAAGGCAGAATAGTCAGAAACAAGCAGAGGTCAATAACGGGTTAATTCAATATAGCAGTCAGGTACAAGGAGCTCAGGTATGGATAACCACGATCTGGCAACTGCTGAGAATACACTGAGGGTTTTTAAAGACCTTCACCAGGCCACGCCCCCCACTCAAGCCGCGCCTCATGCAGCCACCTCCCTGCCTGTCTCCATTTAAACCGGGCATTGGTCAGCGAGCAGCATCAGATATGCTGCCCTCAAGCACACAGGTAGGGCTGGAAGCTCCCAACGTTACATTTGTGTCCCATGCCTCCATTCTAGTGCTATGTTCCAGTAGTTACATACTTGCACAACTCTTTGGGGAGTGGCTTATGCACATTGTGGTTTCCCCAGCTCTCCTGGAGCACCCAGGAAGAAGAAGAGGCACTGCACATTGATGAGCTACATGCTGCCTTCAATCAGTTGGACATCTTATGTCACTTTGTGTTGCGCTACTTTGGCTGTCACTTTACATCCTACCAATTATGCTTCTGTCAGAGATACACTTGATGGTGAAATGAGTAGAGCTGAACCAAGCACAGCTAATGAGATGCTATGGCGATGGCACCTATCAAATTCTTTGCCAGAAACACTGCACAAAACCTTTTGTAGAAAAAAAAAACGAATTCTCAAGCTATAAGCTTTAGAATTATCGGTTAATTAATTTTTGTTTCTTTATGGTTTCCACTCTTCTCATAGCATTGGTTTGTCATATTTTCACAGATTCATTAAGGTCTGTTCTTCTTGTAGAAGTATGTGGCAAGTTCTTGCTTTGAATGGATTTAGTACCACTAGATAAAATTCGTGACATATACCCTTTTGGCTAAAGTTATTTTACTTTGAGTATCGTTCTGCCTCTTTTGCTGCACTGTAAAACCCTACTTATTCTTGATTACCATTCTTAATATTACTATTTTTTTTTATGTTTTCAATTTGTGGTCAGTGTACACTGAGAAATACATTATATCTAAGAGCCATATATCTTGACTGCAACTCTCAGCCCATCTTTTATTACTGTTTTGTTATGTGTTTTTTCTTTTTTCCTTTGGTTACATCTATGTACGTTTTAAAATGCATTAATTAAAGTTACACTTCAGTCTAGAGTAATTGACAATGTTGGCACTAAAAATTGCAGTTCTACACAGTGGCTTTCTACTGAACTGGATTTCATTAAATAAGAGTGTGATTAGAATAATGAAGAAGACAAACAGACTTTCATTATGCTTACAGTGTTAGTAACATAATAAATGCAAGCAGTATGTCATTAAGAATTGATAGATTTTCAATTCTGCTTCCGAAAACAGCTCGTGAATTTTTTATGCAGGGGTTTTCCCCTGATAGTAAATGCAAATATATTTTGGTGTTATATATATATATATATATATATTTTAGAATGTAGTTCCTGGCAAATTATCGGGAGATAAACATTGAACATAATTGAAATAATTGGACTTAAACAACATCCCTGCAGGGCTGCAGTACGAGAGTTACTAGGGCTTTGTAATACATTTTAATTGTGTGATTTGCTCTAGGAACCACTTCACATTTATAATTTAGGAGTAAGCACACCACCTTGCAAATAGAGTAATCCCATTGACACATATCCGATTGATTATTTTTCAGGGCATATTAATAAATTTACTGACACTAGTCTGTGATAACTACTAGAAAATAAAAGATTGCTCTATTTAACATTAACAACCATGTGATGGCCTATGCTAGTACACAGTGCAGGACTTTGCTGACTGGTGACAGACACTAGATCATCATTAAGTCAAACAACAGTTTTGGGCTTCAAAGGTCTGGTCCTTAACATGCACCAAGAAGGAAAAAATCCATAAAAGATTAATACGCTATTAGGGTTATTCAGAGAGCACCGAAATATCACCGATATTTCAGTGCTCTCTGATTCTCCGACCCTGCAGTGAATTCTGCATTAACCGCAGGGTTCCCGAAGTGCAGCGAATCGGCCAGAGAACCCCCCGAAAAACCTGCTGGCCGCCGCCACCAACCTGTCGGACAGTCATAACAAACCCAATGCTGCCAATTCTGCCAACCCATCACCTGTTGCCACCAACCCGCTGGATAACCGCCGGAAAGAGGCCAGATGCAGCCACCGAGCACAGCGCATCCAGCTGGAAAAAAAAGTCAACAAGCCGCTGGAAAGGTTAAAAAGAAAAAAAAAAAGATTGGAAGTGTCAAATTTGAAACGCTGTTTGCAAAAAAATTACTACATATAAGGTCCTATGAATAATAATAAAAAGATCTTTTACAAAAAAGAAAAAAACGCTATTTAAATAAAAATTTGAATTTTTTTTGCCTGTTTTTATTAAATATTAATTAAACCAATTATTTTTTTCACTTTAAGCAAACAGTCTATTTACATATTTTTTAGCCATTTTCGGGATTTTTTTGGGTTAAATTTTAAGTTTCCTTATTTATTTTAAAGCAACAAAGCTTTTTCGGCAATCAATGATACTATGTTCCAGCACCAAAAATAGCTCCGTAACCTTGACTATGGTCCTGAAACATCGTATTCAATGAATACAATGTTTCCGAACCATGAAGAGCTCCAGAGCTCCATGGGGCTGCTGTCTATGGTGCTGATTCAGAACCATGAACAGCAGCTCAACGGGGCTCCGGAGCTCTGCATGGTTCTGAAACAATGTATTCATTGAATATGAAGTTTCAGGACCATAGATAGGGCTACGATGCTATCTTTGGTGCTGAAACATAGTAACATTGATTGCCAAAAAAGCCTCATTGCTTTAAAATAAATTAGGAAACAATCCCGAAAAAAGCATAAAAATCTTTAAAAATAAATAAATAAAGAGACTTTTTACTGCAAGTGGAAGAAAAAATGGCTTAATAAATATTTATTAAAAATGGAAATATTTTGTACATTGAAACCTATGGGATTTGCCTGATTTAAACTTGACGAATGAAACTACCGAACATCAGGGCATTTGACAACTTTTCACTGATGTTTGGTGTTCTCTGAATAAATTATCCATTTCTTCTCTATGAGGGATTTCACTGCTGCCGAAAAGGTGTCATATATGGTGGCAATTCGCCAAAATTTGGCAAACTGCCTGCTTTCTGAGTAGCCGAATGACCACGAAAGTGCACCGTACCGAGAAATTCCCTGTTCGGTGCAATTTCGGGGCCAAATCAGCTGTCTCTAAATAACCTCTTATATATGAATATATTATTTGATTATGGGAGAATAAAGTTATTTATTGTTTTCCAACAGGTCTCCAAAAAGAATGCATGTATAGGAGATAATTTGGCAAAGAAAGACAAAAGCAATTGTTTGTAACAAGGAGCACATTTAGTTCCTACATCCCAATTATAACTGATTATTGAGATGCAGGCAAATATTTCACATTGCTAACGTTAACAGCCAAGATGTTTCAGATGCTTCTTCAGTGTGGTCAGACAGATTCCCATTGTAACAGTCTGACCCACTGAACATGAAGAACTCATTAGCTATGTTTAAGTAATTTAAAAATGAGAGAAATCTCAATGTATCCTTCCCAGAAAAATACTTTCTAAAACGAAAATAAATAAATAATTGTGCGTGAGCATATCACAGAGCTCCAGCGCATTAAAACTCACACTATTGTGAGGTGTGGATGAGTGTATCACAGAGCTCCACAGCAAATATAACTCTCAGTAATGTGTGGTGTTTAAGAGGTATCACAATGCTTCACATCAATAAAACTCAGTAATGTGTAATGACTATCAACATATCAGAAAGCACCACAGTAAAACTCCCGAATAAGTAAAAAATTAAATATTATTAATATAAATAATATTAAAACAATATTTCATTTATTACAATATAATTAATATAAGTATAAAATTGTATTAACATAATTTATATTAAAAAAATCTATATTATTCCTAACTTGTTTTACATGGAGGGGGCTGAACTCCTCTTCGTCCTGTGGTTTGGCCGTGAGGTCCAGGCGAGGACCCTGCTGGATGTATGGCCCAGACGAGGCCCCGGCTGGATATGTAGCCCAGGCAAGGCATAGGCCGGACATGCGGCCCCAGCAAGGCCCTGGCGAAGTCCCTGCTGGCCATGCAGCCCAGGCGAGGCCTCAGACGGACGTGCAGCCCAGTCAAGGCCCCTGCTGGCCTCGGCGGCCGATTGTGGCCCCCCCTCCATCCTCAAGGGCCAGGTGCAGTGGCACTCACTGCACCCATGGTAATTCCGTTCCTAGAGGGGAGGTTTTGGAACAGTTTCCCATGCCTCCTTCTGCATACATAGGGCCAGGTGTGGGTGGGTGTTAGCCAGCTGAAGACAGGGGTTGGTCATTGCTGCCTTCCATTGCATTTGCCTGGTGTGTGACAGATGGCTAGTCTTGGCCTGTTAGCCATACAAACAACCACTAAGCTTGCCCCATACAGTATGCAGCATTGTGAGAGGTTATAATACAGTGGGACATTAGCTTGAGCAGCTCAGACAAAACCTCCAACATCTACTAAGCCCTTGATTCCTATTCTCAGAACCCAAAATGCTCGTATATACCATGAAGCCAGCCTGTTGCAGAATATATACAATATATAAGACAACGAAATCTATGAAGTGCAGTTATAAAAGCGTGATAAGTGCGTGATCCATATGGAAAATCATCCAGTGATCCCGTGATCATAAATGCAGAAAATAATACTCATATTTTTGTACAAATTTGAGTATTCAGGTGTTTATACATGTAAAACAAAAACCATAGAGAAATACTAATGCAATATTGTCCAAATTTGTTGTGCAAGTGAATGGAAGAAAAACTTGTCTCACTCACATGATCCAGGGCCTGTGTGGAACTAGCTCTTTAAGGGTGCATTGTGCCAACTTGGGGTGGCACTACCTACTCAGAAGATTCCTGGTTCATTTAAGTGAAAGTGTTTGAGTGGCAGCTTTTCAGGATGACCTACTATTTTTATTTGCAAGTTTTGATCCCTTGATCCCTTACATCCCTTGTTCACTTTCTGAATCTATATGGCTCCTTCAGCAATTATAAGATTAATACAGGCAAATCTAATCCCCTAGGCCATCCCATACTTAGCCTCCTCAATTCTCGCCTACAGGATACGTTTCCATTCCATTTGTGCGCACAATTGCTTAAGTATCTCAGTGTTCAGTATAGGACTGCAACTAATGATTATTTTCATAATCGATTAGTTGGCCGTTTATTTTTTGGATTAATCAATTCATCGTATAATAATAAGAAAATATTTTATTTTTTTTGCAATTTGCGTATTGTACGCAACTTTTTTTGGTACATGCACAAATTATGTATCTTGCGCAACTTGCTTACTCTGCACACCCAAGGTACGCTACTGGGTCAGAGTGATGGATTGATGCTGTCTGCAAAACTCAAGTTCATGTCTGCTTTCTCTGAAGCAACTCACCTTCTGCATTTTGTGGAGTGGAACAAAACCCCATGTGGAAACTATGGATACCTTTTGGAGGAGGAGATGGCCGGGTACTCCCTCGCTTCCCTCCCCTGGCTGCTGGGTACTGTTGCACAACCCCACATTCTGCCTCATCTCACAGTAATGGACACAGTTCACGTCTGGAAAAAGTTTAAGAGCACTACCACAATCGCTTGCTGGCTGTCCCCTCTCCTCCCTGTCCAGTATCTCCCAGCATACTCCCCTAGGCTCAAACCTCATACGTATGTCTCTGGGAGAATTATTGCTCTGCTCCCTCAACACTACTTAAATGGTGACTAACCTAAGACCCTGCAGGACATCCTACTGGCTCACCAACACTCTTTCCTCACCTACACCACCTTGTCATGTACCTGCGATCATTGGCACCCCTGAAGGCCTTTAACTGATCACTAACATCAGTTGGAAAAATTAGTTAACGCTTGTTACCGCCTTCTCATGGTATTTTGCTACTATTTCATATGTTGCAGAGCCGAACCCATATCAGTCCTGCCTTTGTCACTAGATGGGAGTTAGAACTCTGGTTAGACCTCACAGATGAGGACCTGGACAAAATATTTCTTCTGACTACTTCTTTGTTCCATTGCCACCAAAACACAGAAAACCGCATATAAATTACAAAATAATTACCGCTATGGCTCAATATGGGGAGAAGGAGGGAAGCTCTTGCTGTCTTGTCAAGCACCAAAAGATGGCCTGCTGGATATGTGGTGGTCGTTCCCGGCTGTCCAACTTTTTCTGGAGGCAAGTGCATGTGGCCATCTGCAATGTATCACCCCCTAAATTCACCCCGGCAGCAATGTTGCTGCACCATACTCCCTTTTACTGTTTTTCAAAGAGTCACTGGATTTACGCCCCCTGAATGCTGTTAATCCAGTCTTGCTACGGCATTGGAAATCCGGCGAGACCCCTACTATCAAATACAGTCTTGCTGTATTTCATATGTAACATGAGATGTGCTATAGCACCCTTGTAAACCTTGCACTGCTGATAGCTTTTTGATGTAGCTACCTAAGCACTGTAATATTGACCTATCCCCACCTGCCCTCCCAGGCTTCCCCAGTTTTTTATATCATTCTGTTATTGAAATAGTACACTTGCAGGATTATTCAAAGAGAATCGAAAAGTCACCTTTCGGTGACTTTTCGTTCTCTTCAAATGGGTACAATTTGGCTAATCCCATTTCGGTGACCCTGGGGTGTATTCAGTAAGCACCACAGGGCCATCATAGTGCAGGGAAAAAAGCCGCCGCAAACCCTCCAAACACTCACCACAAAATCCAGCGAACGAAACCCGTGAAAACATCTGGATTAACCCCGCCGAACATGCCGGAGAAGCCGCCGATCACAGCGCAGAGCAGCTACCGGAAAAAAACAACACCACAGACGAATGGAGTGAAAAAAACAGTACGCTTGAATGTCTGAAAAGTGAAACGCTGTTTGCAGAGAAACTAGAGAACGAAAATGTCTGAAATTTACATATAAGAGCCAATGAATGATAATAAAAAGGCTGTTACAGAAAAAAGAAAACACGATTAAAAAAAGCAAACAGAATTTTTGTTCACAAAACGGGAATATTTTTAACATTTTTAACACCATGGGATTCGCCTGAATAAATCTGCCGCATGAAACCACTGAACAGCAGGGCAATTCGGCAACTTTCACTGCTGGTTTTGGTTCTCTGAATAGACTAAGCATTGCTTCCCTATGGGGGTTTCACTGCCCTCTAACAGGCACCGAAGAAGCATCGTATGTGCAGGCAATTCGCCAGGATTTGGCGAACTGCCTGCTCTCTGAATAGCTGAATGGCCAGGAAAGGTAACCGTATGCTGAATTTCACTGTTCGGTCACCTTTCGGCCACAATTCGGATCTCTTTGAATAACCCTGTTGGTCAAACATTGCCTAATGTGTCCGGTGAATTGATATGTTACTACCTATTGCTCCACCTTGCTATATTGAACTGCCTTGCACAATTTCCTCACTGTGCACGATTGTGTGTATTATTATGATGTTAAATGGAAATGATGCATATTTTCTTGCGGTTGTACTTATACTATGAACTAATAGTATATGAACTAAAAAAAAAGATTAATCTAGCAGATGTGATACCCAAGGACTAGTAATTTAGCAGCTCCCAGATATTATCTGAACCTCTATCACTTGAAGAGAAATTTCATTGAAAGTTGAATTGTCAATAACGGATTCGCTTTCACGTATTTAAGTTGTGTAGTTGTTTGAGACATCGACAGCATCATGTATAACTTTATTAAAACACTCACAAAAAATTACCAATGATTATTATGCTTAATTTAGAATCATGTTTTTAATCTATTATTATAAATACAATTTGTAATGTGTTAGTGAACTTCCGGCACAAACATAACTGCATAATCGTTAAGCAACAGTAATTAACACCTACGGGAACTGCAAGATTCCAGTTTTACGCTGATTTACATGCAGTTAGAAATATTTATGTTTCTTTTCCTCCTACTCCCTAGTGTTACTGTGTTCAATATTTTAATTATCGAATGTTATTGATACTAGTGTAACACATAATATTTATTACATAGCTATAAAGCTTTGCTTTCAGGAGACAAATTTATTCTCCAATTCTTTATTTAGAAAATAAGAATGGTATCTTTTGCAATTGTTTCACTCATTCCATTCAGTACAAAGTACAAAGATTCATTGAATGCTGTTATAAAATTTGCGTAGAGTTTTACAGATTTTTTTTGTATTCCCTTCATAAATAGAACATTCTGAAAAGGTTTACCTTAAATAGAAAGTAGCAATGTTGCTAGGAAATAAGCAGTGATTAAATGTATTTGGGCTCTATTACATACTCTGCGCAACTGCGCAATTTTTTTGCGCACGAAAAAAAAAACGTGATCGCACGAAAATTAACGTGGTATTACGAGCCGAGCGCATTTTTTCTTCCTTCAAGATTTTTCGTGTGCAAATCCGACGCGCAAAGCCGTTCGCAAATGAACGTTGCGTGCAGGAATCGGTGGGCAGACTGTTTTGTCACGGGATTTGTCACGGGATTCAGCCAACATCAATCACCCATTTCCAATAAAATATTTACAAACTAAAAAAAAAGAAAAAAAAAAGAATTAACAACCACCAGCCAAAAAAAAATAAAAATAACAATGACACAATTTATAAATTTTAATGTTTGGGTATGTGTAGAATGTGTAACTGTACTGTGCAGTATTTTTTTTTTCATGCTGGTGTATTTCGTTTCGCCCAGATCGATCACATTTACAGTTACCACCTGCTTTTCAAAGACGTTACGAAAATGCGCGCAAACTTTCGTTGCGTGAAGATTGTAATACCATCCGCGTACCATCGCACAAACGCATTTGCGCTGACAATGTTAAGTATAGGATGCGCGCAGGAAAATTAGTTTGCGCAGGGCCAATCGCGGTAGACGATTACGTGCATCGTTTGCGCGAACGTCGCAATACGACGTTCTGCACAAATGGTTTTGCACTCGCGCAAATGCGCATTTGCGCGCGTGCAAAACAAATACGCGAAGAATGTAATAGAGTCCTTAATATTTAAATAAAAACAATTTATACGATTTCTCAGATATAGTAAAAATTCTTAAAACACACTTCAACAGAAAATGAATGTGCAACAACACATACTTTGTGAAGTGAAATTAATTAAGAGTGAACATATTTTCACTTTAAATAATCCAGACGAACATTTAAATGTTAGATTTCAAAATTGAATCTAGTTTGTATTAACATGTTTAATTAAAATTGCCAAATTTAATATTAATAAATTATTTTTCTTATTATAATAATACGAAGAAGAAAATGAAGCTCAAGTTATCACCAAAAGAGGCATTAAAAATTTTTTGGTGACACTGTCCTGAATTAGAAATTGAATTACAATGTCTAAAAAAGACACTCTAGGAAAGGGGTCTCGAATTATGTCTCGTAGCCCAACAACATCTGGAGGGAATGGACTTTGAGCGCCCTACTCTATAAACTGGAAAAGTGACATCTTTCTAAAGAGATTGTGGTAGAAGAATCATGTCCCTGCATTTCTAGATTTCAAGAAACTGTCTATTTTCATTAAAACCAGGCTTCAACGTTCCTACCTATAACTCTGTCAAAGAGAGCACCAGATAATTAGACTTCCTGGCACACGTACCAAAAGAGTTCATTGGTATCATGTTACAGGGACCTGCAGGTACTTCAAGAAAAGCAGCCAATTTTGTATGTAAATTGTATAATAGTATTTTCTTATTATAAATATAATTGCAGAACGATACCTATAAGTGGGATAAATACAATATTTTATAGATTTGCTTTACAAGTTGTATTAGTAGGGTTACCACATTCTACATGTTTTTCTGGATAGCTATAATGCTCATGCTAATATGCACTGTTTGAAAAGTGCTGCTCTGCACGTATTTAATCAATTGCAAGTAGTAAATCAGTTCATTAATCAAGGTGGGGATCCCAACTTTAGTGGCTTGATTAGGTAATTGATTTCCATGCTGCGACATTTCTATGTTTCAACGCAGCACAACTGCATACCAATAAAAATGAAACTGGCTATAATCATTTTAATAGTTTGTTACATTTGTTTCAATAAATATTTTTGCACAAGACTGTACCCATGCAATTTCTTAAAAAATACTTTGTAATGCTGAAGAATACTTTGTAATGCAAGTGAAATGCATGCTCAAGTGGGTTGAGATCAGGTGACTGACTCGAACATTGCATAATATTCCACTTCTTTTCCTTCAAAAACGCCTGGATTATTTTTGGAGTGTGTGTTGGATCATTGTCCATCTGTACTGTGAAGTGCGGCCCATTCAACTTTGCTGCATTTGGCTGAATCTGGGCTGACACTAGTATATGTCTAAACACTGCTGAATTCATCTGGCTGCTTCTGTCTTCTGTCACATCATCAATAAACGCCAATGACCCAGTGTCACTGGAAGCCATGCATGCCCATGCCATCACACCATGTTTTACAGATGATGTTATCTTCTTTGGATCATGAGCTGTTCCAAGCCTTCTGCACATTTTTTCTACCAGTCTAGTGAGCACAATGCGAACGTGTTTATGGTGTGCTGAAGTCTGGGGAGAAGATTAAAATATCATCCAGATACACAATAATGAATGAAGCATAATAAAAACACTATAGATTAAATAAATAAGTATATTATAACACAATAACACACATATTTAACCAACATTCATATACATTTATTTTCAGTTTGTATTGTTTAGTACTTATAAATTAATATGTTAGTTAACCACACCATAGCCAATTATATTCATATCAAAGCTTTCACCTATTTAATTCTCCAGTCTAATAAGAATAAATTAATAAATTATCACTTCACTCAATTAATAAAGCAAATAACTGCATTTCTACTACCACGTAAGTTCACGTATCGATAATCAAGCACTAAATAATATAATACATTTGTAAAAATATAATATTCACATATATATAAATTTTACCTATCGTCACAAGTATACATAATAATAGTTACAGTTACCACTACACATAATTTAGTAGATAATCTTCAAAAACATGCACCTTTAGAGAACAGAATAACATTTTAGTTCACATTTTTTTCCTTCTCAAAAGAGAAACCTACAGGGTTATTCAGATAGAGGTGAAAACCAGGAGAATTGCCAGGAGAATAAACAATCTAGACCAAATAGCCAATTTGGAAAGTGAGATAAATGGGAGAATTTTTCCTGTTTGTCTATTTTGACCTAGAATTTTCACTTCTCCAGTCATTCTCCTGGTTTTTACCTCTCTCTGAATAACCCTGATAGTATAATTAGGAATGAAATAATATATCGGCAACATGTAACAGACACCATCATATATATTTGAAATTGATACCACACTCTCATGAAATAGATTGAATAGAAATAATCATGAAATAAATTGCATTTAGAGTGAATATATTATTAAATAATCTATTTTTTTAATATAATTTGCAAATTATCATAATTTTTTTTCAATAAGATAACGAGAGATCACATATTGAATTTTGTAATAATAATAACAAATCTATTGTTGTAACCTGATAATTTAATTATCAAGCTACAACAATGGATATTATTACATACAGATATCAAAAATTGTAATTAAGAATATTAAGGATGCATAGTCATATACAGTATGTAAACCATAATTTTAACACGGATTTCAAGAGTTGACTGTAGAACCCAAACGTATCCTATCAGGGTTATTCAGAGAGCGTGAAAAGCAGGGGAATGACTGGAGAATGAAAAATTCTAGGTCAAAATAGCCGATTTGAAAGTGAGATGAAAGGGAGAATTTTTCTGGTTTGGCTATTTTGACCTAGAATTTTTCATTCTCCAGTCGTTCTCCTGCTTTTCACCGCTCTCTGAATAACCCTGTTGGTATGGCTTATGGACAGGGAAGGGCAAGGGAATTAGCAACATTATGCACTGAGTATTAATTCTCCCCTTATATATAGCTTAACATCAGTATAAGCCCAATATTATGGCTGGGTTGCAGCTTGTCGTAGCGCAAAAGACACTTGGGACTGGAAATGTAAGGATGATGTGGGACTGGGAGTGCATCATCATCACTCCTCGTGGAACGCGGAAGACATCTAGGTGCATGCTCAAGATGGCAGTGCTGTGGCAACACGTAGGAGGACCAGTTAGAGGCATGAAGCGCACACCATGGAGCAATTACAGGGACATGGGTGGACATTATTTGTTAATTGTATAGACTATATTAAAATGCATGGGGTAATAACTATTGTGCCAGCTGATGAAGCCGTTTACTGTGGTGAAACGCGTTCTGGAGACCTGACTGCTTAAAGACCTGACCTGACTATTTGGGCACTTATCTTTTAGCTATGGAAGCTCCACCAAGAGTGAATTTAAAAAATCGGACAAAAAATCCTGTATTTTTATTTGCTCGGATTTCACACAAGGAGAGACGTTTTTCCATTTCTTGTCTTCCATATTGTATCGTTCAAGGTGTGGGTTACCTAAAAGAGGTGATATAAACTATCCAGGTGCGTTGATCCACTCAGAGCCAGTGCTAGGGCTCTATATTTGTGAGTGAAATATTGTACACCATCTAATACATTGCAATTGTACAGTATATGATATACTGCACTATTATATATTTTCTGCTTCTCTTATGTACACCCAAATGTGGGCTGATAATCAATGAGAGACATCCGAACCCTGAAAGCAATTCAGTTTGTGCTGATCAGATATGTATATTCTTTTAAGAAGAAGGTAGAGGGTAATCCTACAACGAATTAAAATCACTTAGAGGTGCATGTTAAATGAACAAATAGTATTTGAATCAATTCACGCACATCAAAAAACAAGATCGTTATCACCGTTCCATGGATGCCTAGGACCTGGGGTATGATTTCCTCCACAGCCGGTGCACTTCAGGAACAATCAGCCAAGACCAAAGTTTCTCCCGTCAAAGGATTTTATTAATAAAATAAAGATAAGACTGCTCACGCTCGACGCGTTTCGTCAAAAGACTTCATCAGGAAAAATTTGTGCAGCCATAAGTACATGGTTAAAAAATTGTTTATTTTTTAACCATGTACTTATGACTCACATATCACTCTTCCTATGATCATCCGCAGCCTCAGAAGCACCTGTGTCATCACTTGGTAACCTACCAGTGCCTGGAAAGGTGTTGCACAATTGTCGCTTTAGAGCGTACTCAAGATGTTTTATCCTGTCCTCCCTCTGTGCGGGCAGGATGAGCTCTGCAACTTTACCCTAGTATCGTGGATCAAGAAGGGTTGCCAACCAGTAATGATCCCTCTCCTTGATAGCACAATCCTGGGGTCCTTTAGCAGGCTTAGCAGGATAAGGGAGCCCATGCAGCGTAGGTTGGAGGTGGCATTAGCTTCCAAGTCTTCCTGGTCAATGAGGATGACCTCGTCGTGCACTTCCTCCTCCCAGCCACGTACTAGTCCTTGGGTTTCTGGGCACACAAAACTCTACCTTGAGGAATCCCCACCTTCAATGCCCCCACTACTTAAATATTCCTCCTCCTCCTCCTCCTGTCTGATCTGAGTAGGACCCGCTGGAATGCTGTCTGCATAAAGACTGGGGCCTTGAGAGCTAGGGAAGGCCTCCTCTTCCTCCTGTTGCTCTGCCTCTAGTGCCACATCTATAATTCCCAACAGCATGCGCTCCAGCAGGAACACTAAAGGAATTGTGTCACTGATGCATGCACTGTCCCTGCTCACCATCCTCGTTGTCTCCTCAAATGGTGACAGTACAGTGCATGCATCCTTGACCATCAGCCACTGTGGGGGGAATAAAAAACAAGTTGACCTGAACCTGTCCTTGTGCCATACTCACACAGGTACTCGTTGATGGCCCTCTGCTGCTTGTGCAGACGCTGCAGCATTGCTAATGTCGAGTTCCACCTGGTGGGCATGTCACAGATCAGACGGTTTGTGGGAAGGTGGAATTCTCTTTGAATTTCTGCCAGGCGAACGCTTGCTGGGAATGACCATCTGAAGTGGCTGCAGACTTTTCTGGCCTGGATGAGAAGCTGTGCCAGCCCTTGGTACCTGGTTAGGAAACGCTGTACCACCAGATTTAGGACGTCTGCTAGGCATGGTACATGCGTCAACCTACCCTGGCGTAGGGCGGAAAAAAGGTTGCTGCCATTATCACAGACGACCATTCGCAGCTCAAGCTGGCATGGTGTTAACCATCTCTGGACCTGCACCTGCAGGGCTGACAGAATTTCTGGCCCGGTGTCGCTCCTGTCCCCTAAACAAACCAGCTCAAGCACAGTATGGCATCTTTTTGCTTGAGCCATTGCATAGCCCCTGCCACGCATTGGTTTAACTGCCACTTCGCCAGAGACAGAGAAGGAGGAGGACGAGGAGGATGAGGAGGTGGTGGAGCAGGCAGACCTCATACAAGCAGCTTTCTGGAGGCGTGGTGGATGAACAAATTCCAGCACAGAGCCCCGTCTTGGATCCCTCCCAGCTGCAATCAGAGTTACCCAGTGTGCCGTGAAGGAAATGTAACGGCCCTGTCCATGCTTGCTGGACCACATAACTAAAGTCATGTGCACCTTGCTGCTGACTGCCTTTCCCAATGCGAGTAATTTTGCTAAACTAGCATTTAGACACTGTGCTTGGGGATGGTTGGGACTATATTTTTTCTTACGCTGCAGCAGCTGGGGTAACGTAATCTGACTGTGTAAATCTTCATCTGATGAGATGCTGTCACATTCTGAGGAAGGATCTGGTACACCCATTACTGTAGCATCATCCCTGTCAGGATGCCACCTGATGGGTGGCAGTGACAAGACACAGATTACAATTCCCAGGAACCTCCTATTAATCAGTGAGACCCCCTGATGGGTGGCAGTGACAAGACACAGATTACAATTCCCAGATATCTGCTAGAAGTATGTGGGACCCCTGATAGCTGGCAGTGAGAAGACACATATTAAAATTCCCAGAAACCACCTATAAATCAGTGAGACCCCCTGATGCGTGGCAGTGACAAGACACAGATTACAAATCCCAGATATCTTGTAGAAGTGAGACCCCCCAATAGCTGCTGGCAGTGAGAACTCACAGATTACAACAATTCCCAGATATTTTGTATAAGCGAGACCCCCACAATAGCTGCTGGCTGTGAGAACACACAGATTACAACAATTCCCAGATATTGTGTAGAAGTGAGACTCCCACAATAGCTGCTGGCAGTGAGAACACACACTAACAGAACATTCTCCTCTCAAAAAACATGTGCTGGGGGCTGTGTGAAGCCTTATATAGTGTGCTGCGGGATTTAGCTCTGTGAGCCCATGATTGGGCACAATTTGCTTAATCAGGACTCTGAGCCGTGATTGACATAGTCTTGCACCTGTCTTGCACCTGACCTGTAGTCAGGTGCAAGGCTGTAGCCAATTACAAGCTTCAGGCCAGTGGAAAAGTGCATTGTGGTCCATTGTGGTGCATTGTGGACGAACATGCGGCGCACATGCGGAAATGTTCGGAGTTCGCGAACAGCCAAACGGCTGATGTTCGATGCGAACTCCAAACAGATCGAACCAAACAGCTCATGCCTACTCGAGACCCCTTCCCTCCACAGTGGGTCCTGACATTAGGACGTTATTTATGAAGTCCTGGAAGACATTCAGGGTGTTACATAGCCCAAAGGGCATTACCAAATACTCATAGTGCCCACTCCTGGTATTAAAGGCTTTCTTCCATTCAAGGTCTTTTTTAACACAGACTAAATTGTAAGCCCCTCGTAAATCAAGTTTAGTGTATACTTTGGCACCTCTCATCCGTCAAACAATAGGGTATAGGGTATACGTTTCTGACAGTGATCTGATTGAGACCCCGATAATTCAATGCATGGACGCAAATCACCCTACTTTTTGGATACAAAAAAGAAACCAGCCCCAGCAGGGGATGAGGAACACCTTATGAACCCTCTAGCTCAGAAAGTTACCAGCAGCACCAGAATAAAAAATGCCTCAGTGTCAATCTTGGCGGACTCCCAAGTTAATGACATGAGGACCAAAACATGACTTTTATGGCTATTCTCTGGAGACATATGCGTCACACCTAGGGTTCACCTCTTTAGTGATCCTAGGTGCGAGAGTTTTCCTGCACCTTGGACCTCCCCGGTCGTCTGGAACACTGTAATCTGAAATGCCCTTTTCCTACATAATAAAGGCACAAACCCTCCTGCATCCTATATTGACTTTCCTCCTTGCTTAATCCAGTGTTACTTTTAGATTCTGTGTGTGAGGGATCAACTCTAGGGGGAATACATGCATGAGGAAGACTCGGTAGCATTCTCTTGGGTTTCTCCTTTGGGGCCCTTCTGTCTCTGATCTGGTCATCTAATGCTGTACAGAATTCTATAAATTCTTCTAATTCCTCTGGCATTTTCATAGGTGCAAGCTCATGCATTAGAGAGTCTGAGAACCCCTCTGTGAAATCTAAGACCAGTGATTCAATAGTCCAACGGACATCAGAAGCTAACGTTTCAAACTCAATAACATAATCAGACACTCTTCTGTTACCTTGTCTAATCCGGAACAAGGCTTTCCCTGCTACCTTGGCCCTTTGGGCTGGATCAAAGGTAAAACATAGTTCTTGCACAAACCCCTCATAGTCATGCACAGTGGGTTTCTTGCTCTCACACAATGGGCTTCTTGCTCTACCACAATGTACAGTGGCAAGAAAAAGTATGTGAACCCTTTGGGATTATGTGGAGTTTTGCATGAATTGGTCATAAAATGTGCTCCGATCTTCATCAAAGTCACAACAATTTGAAAAACACAGTCTGCTTAAAATAATACAACACAAACATTATATGTTTTCATGTGTTTATTGAACATAACATGTAAACATTCATAGTGCAGGGTGGGAAAAGTATGTGAACCCCTAGCCTAATGACTTCTCCGAGAGCTAATTGGAGCCAGGAGTGAGCCAACCTTGAGTCCAATCAGTGTGATATTATTGGATGTGTTGCTGAAAGTTGTCCTGCCCTTTAAAAACACACACCAGTTTTGGGTTTACTGGTTTCAAGAAGCACTGCCTGATGTGAACCATGCTTCGCAGAAAAAGCTCTCAGAAGACCTACGATCAAGAATTGTTGACTTGCATGAAGCTGGAAAGGGTTACAAAAGTATCTCCAAAAGCCTTGATGTTCATGTGTCCACGGTAAGACAGACTGTCTACAAATGGAGAAAGTTCAGCACTGTTGCTACTCTCCCTAGGCGTGGTCGTCCTGTAAAGATGACTGCAAGAGCACAGCACAGAATGCTTAATGAGGTAAAGAAGAATCCTAGAGTGTCAGCTAAAGACTTACAGAAATCTCTGGCACATGCTAACATTTTTGTTGACACATCTGCAATAAGGAAAACAGTAAACAAGAATGGAGTACATGGGAGGACACCACGGAGGATGCCATTGCTGTCCAAAAAGAATATTGCAGCACGATTGAAGTTTGCAAAAGAGCACCTGGATGTACCACAGCACTACTGGCAAAATATTCTATGGACAGATGAAACCAAAATTGAGTTGTTTGGAAAAAACACACAACACTATGTGTGGATAAAAAAAGGCACAGCACACCAACATCAAACCCTCATCCCCACTGTAAAACATGGAGGAGGGAGCATCATGGTTTGGGGCTACTTTGCTGCCTCAGGACCTGGACGGATTGTTGTCATTGATGGAAAAATGAATTCCAGAGTTTATCAAGACATTTTGCAGGAAAACGTAAGACCATCTGTCCGCCAACTGAAGCTTCGCAGAGGATGGGTGATGCAACAGGACAATGACCCAAAGCATACAAGGAATTCAACAAATTATGCAACTACAGGAAACATTTGGTTGAGGTTATTGCTGCCAAAGGAGGGTCAACCAGTTATTAAGTCCAAAGGTTCACATACTTTTTCCACCCTGCACTATGAATATTTACATGTTATGTTCAATAAACACATGAATCATATAATGTTTGTGTTGTATTATTTTAAGCAGACTGTGTTTTTCAAATTGTTGTGACTTAGATGAAGATCCGAGCACATTTTATGACAAATTCATGCAAAACTCCACGTAATCCCAAAGGGTTCACATACTTTTCTTGCCACTGTAGTAGCCCACAACAGTGCTTTTTCTGACAGGTAGTTTATTACATTCCCTACTTATCAGAGCGACATATACCAGTTCAAAGTGATTATCATCTTGTGTCAGGAAACCCCTGCAAGCACTAGGAGTCCCATCTAACCTCAGTGATGTGGTCATATTCCCATGAGGGGTATGTGTCTCAGATACCACAGGAGCACTCACAACAGGCACAAGGACACAAGGCGAGGTATGTAAATGAGAGGTTTATGCTTATATAGTCTATAATGCCTGTGCGAACTGGTCCACACGTTGGTCCTGTCCATCCTTTCTGGACAGCCACTCTGGCCACCTGTGCAGAAACGTCTGCGGAATTCATGGTCCTGACGTAATGTTGAGTACCTCTTAGATATAATGTATGATCCCTGTACACAGATGAGCTGTCCTACTCTGCCAGTCCTTTATGTGGCCAGAATATCTACCCATTGCTATACACAGATATATACAAGACCAAAGGTAGATGAAAAATAGAACTGGCTAACAGATACCAGAGTGCATGTAAACCAGATACCAAGGGTTAACAGCAGGGCTGCTTGTGAGCCAGATACCAGGGGTTAATACCAGGGTTGCTCGTGAGCCAGATACCAGGGGTTAATACCAGGTCGGATAATCAGATATATGCCGGGGTCAAATGCCAGATCGGGTAGTCAGCCAAGTGCCAGGGATCAGGTGTCAGATTGGGTTGTCAGACAAATGCTAGGGGTCGGGTACCAGGTCAGGTGGTCAGCCAAGAGCCAGGAGAATCGTCTGTCAAACCAGAGGTCGAATACTCAGGTGATCAGTATAGAATGAACACTGAATACACACTGAGAGGAGTGATAAACCATGTCAGTGCAAGGAACTACAGCTCAGGCGTATGTATTTGAACTCGGCGGCGCAGCGTCATCATGCCATGCCACGCCCTTGACCCAAGATCGTGACAATCTGCTACTTCACTTGGCGGCTGGCCAGTGAGAAGCGAGGTAGGCGCTCCCAACTGCTGGCACAATAGTGAGGAACGTGACACATGCTCAGTGTGTTTTATCGAAAGCACACTAATTGGTTAGAGCAGTGGAAAATGCTTAGAAACAGAAGCAAGTAAATATGAAAAATACATCACATTTACGTCCTTTTTCGCCTGCTAAATGAGATTACTGGCTCATTCAAAAGGTATAGCATGCTTTTTTAGAGGCACACTGACAAAACATGCATGTCCCTTTAAGTTAACTTGATTTTGGTAGTGAAATGGTTAATGGACTGGTAACTAGGGGTTTTTGTGCTATATCTTTTCCATTAATATACGTTAAATTACTTTTCCTTTTTTTACCTCTCTCTTCATAAAAGCTTTTTTTTTCATTAAAATCACAAGATCAGGTTGATATCTTGACGCACTTATAGAAACATAAGTTTATTGTCTGTTTTCGGTTCTTTGACAGATGCTCTTACATAAAAATGATGTATGAGTCATATAAAAAAGACATGTATCAGTGCAAAAGCTATGTCACAGCAACTCAGAATGAAGGTTTGCATTGAACACATCAATGATTGTACCATTGAAAATGAGGGAGATTGTAGATGTGACTGTTAGCTTAGTGAAAGGTCACTAACTGCTACCATTGTGAGCGACATATTTTTACATGAACCAAAATAACTCTGCACAATCACTTTTGAATGCAAAGGAAATAATAACAATATAAAACTGAAAAAAGGCAGTGCAAGGAGGAGAAATAATATTACCAAAATTGCAATTACGAGTCGCCCCTAGCTAAGTTAATTAACATTTTAGAAAACTATTAGACTATTCAATCAGGAAATAAGAAATGCATGTCATTTTTATACTATTATAAATTCCCATCTTTAATGAATATGAACAATAATAAAACACATTTATACTAGACAAAATTAATTAAAAAGTTTTTTATTCCATGGCTGTACTAATTAGATTTTAATCAGGAACAGCTATAACTGTCATGTTTTCCAATCACATAAAGTTAGGGAAAAAAATGGATTGGTCATAAAGTTTTTTTTATAATTATTAATAACGTCCGACAGCAATATTTATATAAAAGTAGACACAATTTGCTTATTATTACTTAAAACATCTGGACTTAAGAATGACAAAAATAGACTGAAAAGTAAAGATCACATTGTTACGTAGTATTTGAAAAGTATCATTAAAAGGATTATTCAGTGAAATTTCGGTGCTTTCCTGTTAGACGTGCTTTGGTGATTCCAGTTCGCCAACCCTATGGTGAATTCAGTATTTACCGTATGGTCCCCGAAGTGCTCTGAATGTGGAGCCACCGAAAACCACTGCCGACCTGACTGCCGCAAACAGCCCATCAGCCTGTTGAACGCCACCGAAGACTGCCAACCAAACTGCCAAATGCCACCCAACTGACCGCTGAACTGCAGAAAAAAAATCAGAACTCTGCTATTCTTTAAAACAATAAAAATGCGTGGAAATAATAAAAAAGGGCCTAAGAAAAATAATAAAACAGTCTGTTACAAAATAAAGAACACCACCATTAAAAAATTGGGAATAAAAAATGTCACCTAAAAAGTAAAAAAAAAAAAAAAAAAAGTTCCAAAATAAATAAATAAAAAGACGGTTTGCTGAAAATGCAAAGCAAAAATGGTTGAGCGAAAAAAAAAAGATAATATTTTTTTACATTTATTTATTTATTTATAAAGGATTTTACAAGGAAGGATACATTGAGATTTCTCTCATTTTCAAGTATGTCCTGGGATCAAGAGCATTGAAATTTTACAGTCGTTACAGAAATACAAAGTAATAAATGCAAGATATTAACACAGAAAATTAATATGTAAGTATATGTCTATTAGACAATTTCGCTGCTGCCGAAGATTGCCGAATTACTGCAATATGTATTTTGTTGTCAATTCGCCAGTACTTTCTGAATAGCTGATCTGTCATGAAATTGCAGCATAGTTCAGCACTCTTTAAATAATCCTTTTAAGTAGCATCTATCTATTGTGCTCTAGAAAGCAGAAGAAAGTCCAGCCTGACTCCTAACTGACCCCGTGTGTCAAATCAGTGTCTGATGTACACATCGTTTGTGCCTCCTACTAGTTTTCTACCTATTTCTGTTTTCCTCCCTAATCATGTGCTGCCCATCGGGACCCAAGATTGGGAAATGATGCTAGTCATCAATATCTTCCAATAAACCTAATTATTATTATTATTGTCTGCCTGAGCTCTTGGTTTAAAGTGATGTATTACCTGGACAGTTATCCTACGACCAGGGTTGTATTTCCTCTTGTATCATGTAAGTCTGCTGTTTGTGCATCCCCATTGTAAAGCGCTATGGAATCTGGTGGCGCTGTATAAGTACTTGTAACTGTAACTTTGTATTTCTGTAACAACTGTAACAATTCAATGTTCTTGAACCCAGGACATACTTGAAAATGAGAGAAATCTCAATGTATCCTTCCTGGTAAAATCCTTTATATATAAATAAATAAATATTATTATCATCATTTATATAGTGCCAACAGTTTACGCAGCGCTTTACAATAACCAAAGGGAACTAGATACATATAAACGGACATATGATGGAAACAAGAGGCATAGAGGGGCCTGCTCATAGGAGCTTACAGTCTAGAGGGATTGGGGTTGAGGAAGACAAGAGGAATGCACTAGATAGCAGGATCATTAGTGCCAGTGGTTTGGGAATGGTGGGGCCATAGAAGCAGCTTTAATCATGTGTGCGTAGGTGAGCAGAGGGAGGAGTTGTTTCAGTGATGTGGTACGCTAATCTGAAGAGATGGGTTTTGAGGGATTTCTTGAAGGCCTGAAGGTCAGGGGAGAGTTTGATAGGGCGAGGCAAGTCATTCCATAGGACCGGTGCTGCCCTTGAGAAGTCGATCCGTTTCTTCTTGCCTCCAGGAGCAGAGAGAGACTGGGAGAAAAAAATACCCCAGTCTCCACATGCGAACTACTCCGCCGACCTATTGGATCTCGTGGGGCAAGATCCTGCAGGACATGTGACGGCAGCGGAAGCCTCAATGGAGTCCTATGGACTCCATGGAGTGGATGCTCGCGGCAGCGCTTAGCACTGCTGCGAGCATCACAAGGCTTAGCGTCACGGTGCAGGCTGCTGGTTTAGCGCCTGCACCGTAATATCACGCTACAACAGGGACGCTAAGGAGAAACCTGCAGGCACAGGTTTTTCTCCTTAGCGTCCCCGTCTTAGCGCGATGATCGTAATATAGTCCCCAATCTTTTGAGTTACCATTAGATGGCTTGGATTTTTGAGACCCAGCAGTGCTGTATGTAAATAGTAACTCATTTTAATATTGTTTGCCAGTAGTGTGCAATTTTCTGTTAAATATTTTTATGGAACTTTGTTTAACTGGTAAAATATGCAAATGAAAAGCAAAGCATTCATTTAGGATCAAAGGACACAAATCGTCATGCAAATAAAAAACGGTATTAACAATTGTTATGTCTTAACATCCACTGAGTGTCGATATTGTTTTGCAATCTTTGAATTGGCTGGCAGGTTTTACACATTTAATATAGTATGCAGAGGTCACACCTGGTGGTATATCCTAAAATGTCGTAACATCTAAAGTCATTTAACCCCTTCACTACTAAGTGAATTCCAAAAACCCACTGTCAGCACCCAGTTGTGTCTTGGAAAATCTTTTATAATTAATCATACAGTAAGACATATTTTAGAATATTCCCAGTGTATTTCTTACTGTAGTAACCTATTTGGCAGGCAGATGTCTCCATCTACTGGTCAAATTGGATTACTACAGTTAGAACTGCAGCTACTAGCTCCATGCCTGTCAGCTTGTGAATGTCCCACAATGACATTACTTAGCTGATTCTAACCAGTTTTAGCCCCATGGGCATTATACCCACAGGGCTAAAACTCTGGGGGCACTTTCTGGAGCCCAAAGGGAAACCAAATTTGTTTCCAACAAATGAATTTAATTTGCAGTCATATAGCACAGCCCCAGATCGTGTTAACACGATCCCAATGTTGCTGTGTCTGCTACTGCTGATCGTATATACATGAACATCGTAGTGAAGGGACTGATTAAATAGCAGAATGGTGCATATAACAATTGAATACAAAATCAAATGTCAAATAAATCTGAGATATTTTCCAGCTTGATGGTTTTGATCTGAAAATTGCAAATTGGTCGACAACGTACTTCTCCTTCAATGAATAACCCATTTGGCAAAATGTGACTTATATAGAACCTCCAAGACATGAGAAACATTTTTCTTAAGTTTTGGGTGTTAATATAACCTGGAATGGCACGATCACATTAAATTCTTAAGTACACCATATTAGGGACTGTGAGTATTAAATTGAGTGCACAATGTCAAAGTACATGACACTGTACTATCACTCTTTATTTTGAGATTAGTAACATGGTTTGCAAGCTAATGTATTATTTCTAGCCTATTCTCTTCAAAGCACAGTCTATTGAAATACAGAGTTGTTCCATCCAATGAAGAATGAAAAATACATAAAACATACCTGCCAGGCAAAGACTTTATAACTTGGATTGCTTTTAAACTATCACTATGTGCTATAAGTATCATAAACCATCAATAACTGCCATTAGCCCAGTGTCTTTCACCAGGCTCTAAGGAAAGGGACACCGAATCAATATTAATCCAAAGACATGACAGATTTCTACTGCTACAGCATCTAGGCTGGTTCAATTACACAACTCAAAAACAGAATTCACAGGGAGAAAGATACATGCATTTTCACATGCACATGATCAAATTAATCACAGATCTTCAATACTTTGAAGAATGCGTTTATTTTATCTATGAAGTTCAATCTCCAATTTTTCATACGCCTAGAAATGTTTCATAAATAGAAAATTAGTTTTGTGCTTCATCAAATGCAACCTGTCGAATGCTGTTTTTTTTTTTGCACTACACTAATAATATTTGCAGTACGCAATCAGAGATTTACACATTGAAAGCATGTTATTTATGACATATTGCTATGTTTCCAAAAGCTGAATTTATAACTGAACAAATATACATTGAGACAGTGTAATTAATAAGAATTATTAGGGGGTCGATGTGTTCTCCAGCATGCATCCACCACTGATTGAGAAATATCTTGCAAAAGAAAACTTATAACGTTAATTTTCATGACATATAAACGGCACAGTTTGGTTTTACCTACCTCATAATTAGGTCATTTAGAAAAACACGCTTTACCCATTTTTACAATATTAACCCCTTCGCTGCGGATGACGTGTGATGAACATCCTCATTGACTCCCGCTATATGTGGAGGACGTTCCCCACACTTCATCTGCAAGCGGGAGTCCCGGCGGAGATACTCACCTCTCTGTCCGGGGTCCCGCGGCGTTCTGACTTTCAGACGCTGAACTTAAGCCCCTCCTGATGTCAATGACATCATCACGACATGGGCGATGATGTCATTTCCAGGTGACCCCCCCGGCAATGCCGGGAGATCGCCTGAAAGGGAGGGGGCCATTTGGATCACTCTCCCTCCCAATCGGGAGGGTTTACAGAAAAAAAAGGCACCGCTTTGAAAGGCAGTGTCTGCCCTTGAAAGCGGTGCCTTTTTAAACCCCTTACATGCCAAATCGCGATTTAGCTCCGGTAGGGGCTGCCATCTTGGATGGTGGCTCCATCTCCAGGTTTCCCCTCGCCTCCTGATGTATCGCGCATAGCGCGATGACGTCAGATAGCTGGGGAAACCCTAGCTGCCCGAGTATTTCCCAAGGAAATCCCCTGGTGGAGATAAGGGGTTCATATCTCCAGAACCGTGGCAGCTAGGGGGTCATGTGCAATATTGTTCACATTTCAATTATAATGTGAACAATGATGCTGCACTAATGATTTTTTTCTATGGGGTGTGTTTGCTAAAAATCACGTAATTCCCCCCAAAAAATATAACAAGTCCCCATTTCTAATTTTTGTACAAGCGCACCCCATAGAAAATATACCCGCAAACGCTCATGTGAAAAAATGTGAAAAAAACACTTTACACGCTGTAGTTGATTAAAAATTCTAATTTTATTGCAGTTTTTGTTATACTATACAGGCAGGACATGACGTATACATATAAAAATGATATATTATGAATCTGCCGGAAAGAACGATATATAATATGTCTGGGTCACATATAAAACGTGGTTTCAAATCGCGTTTAAACATGATGAGCAAAAGCGGTAAAAATGAGCTCAGCACACAGGGGTGAAATGCCTCAGCAGTGAAATGCCTCAGCAGTGAAGGGTTTAAGGGGATTATTCAAAGAGATCCGAATTGTGGCTGAAAGGTAACCGAACACTGAAATTCAGCGTATGGTTAGCTTTCCTCGGTATTCGGCTATTCAGAGAGCAGGCAGTACGACAAATCTTGGCAAATTGCCTGCAAGTATGGTGCCTGTTCGAGGACAGTGAAATCCCCATAGAGAAGCTATGCTTCGTCTATTCAGACGAATTCGTTTCATTCGACAGATTAATTCAGGCGATTCCCATAGGCTTCAATGTTAAAAATCTTCCCGTTTTAATGCAATATCTAATAAACCGTTTAATATTATATTCTGCAGTAAAAAGTCTCTTTACTTATAGATTTTTAGGATCTGTTAGCCATGTTTTTAGATTTTTTTGGCAATTTTTTTTCCCCGTTTTCTTTTTACTGTAACTGCCCTTTTTATTATCATTCTTTGGATCTTATATGTAAATTCCAGGCATTTTCGCTCAGTAGCTTTTTGCAAACAGCGTTTCAAATTTCAAACTGTCAAGCGTACTATTTTTTTTTCACCTCGTTCGTCTGCGTGTTGGGTTTTTCCAGGGGCTGCTCTGCGCTGTGATCGGTGGCTAGTCGGGTTTCTCTGGCATGTTCGGCAGGGTTAACCCAGCTGTTTCTGTGACCTTCGGTGAGTGTTCGGTGAGTGTTCGGTGGGTTTTGCAGTGAGCGTTCTTCAGGTTTGCGGTAGGTTTTCCCTGCAGTACGGCGGCCCTGTGGTGCTTGCTGAATACACCGCAGGGTCGAACTAGGATCGCCGAATCGCGCCGAATTGCAGGGAACAAAAAGTCACCGAACGTGTGGTGACTTTTCGATTCTCTTTGAATAACCCTGTAAGTTTCATTTTAAAACTAACCTTTAATTTCATTCACTGGGAAAAATTATTAATTTGAATCCCGACAAATCATTCCGGAGGTAAATGAGTGATCTCTTTAGAGCGGATTAGCTCCACCCTGGCCACTAGGTCCCTAGGTGAGGGCACAATTTAACTTTCATACTGATCAATGGAGAGTTAATAATGAGTCCTGAAATGGTAATAAAGTCCATGTGCTGTTGTTTGTCTTGGTGCCTCTATGAGGTTCAATTCTGCACTTAACAAGCAGCATCAGCAAAAATGAAAACACAAGTCTATGTGGTTGACCTTTTGCACTTGACTCTCAAATAGGATAATATAGTTCCTCATAAATGAATGTATTTTCAAAATGTTTTTACCTAAAGATACATCATATAATATCAATTCACTACCAATATCTAGTATTTGCTGTGAATATGGGACAACAATTGTGATCTAAGGTGTTACAATATGCTATTTGTACACTATTACATTGGCAAACTCCAGCACAGCTCAAAACATATTTTTTGATTTTATTTTGATTGTTTAGAACAGTGTGTCCCAACTCCATCCGTAAGTAGCCCTAACAGGCCAGGTTTGCAGGAAACCTGAAGTATAGCACAGATGATACTATTTGCTGCTCATTGATTGCAATATTCAGTCTGTTTTTCCCCAAGGTAAACCTTAAAATCTGGCCTGTTAGGGGCATCTGAGGACCAGCCTTTGTTTTAAAGTAAAATGGATAAACACAAATGAAAATTCCAATCTATAAATTTTGAAGTGGCATTAAGCATTGATATTATTGTTGGCTAAGTTATAATTATGCAGTTCAACAATATATTCATTTTGTCACCTTGTTATGTATCCGTGATCACTATTAAGTTACATAGTTACATAGTTATATAGGCTGAAAAAAGACATGCGTCCATCGGGTTCAGCCTCTCACACATAAACCTTGTTTAACATTTCATTCTCTTGATTTCAACATTAATGCTTTGCACAAAGTCCTTTCCAATGTTTCCTATCTCTCCAAAGGCTGCAGGAAACACAATCTTTCACTTCTTTCCCAGACGTTATATAATTGGTGGCAAATAAACTCAATGAAAACATCTTCTCTTAATACTGAAACATGGCATAAAAATAATTCTTTAATAAACTGAGTTCCATGCCTTTCAAATAAAAAAAAAAAAAAAAATTACAATCTGGACTTCTTGGCTTTCTATTTGTTTGTTTTGTCCTTATCTCTTATATTCCAAATAGCTGTCAGTAGGCTTATCTGTGCTAAAGCTGTTTCTCAAATATGTTAAACACATACACCTGCGTGTGATATAAACACATATAACAGCTTATGAGATCCACATTACAAAACAAGAAGTGATAAAATGTAATAGCTGAATGAAGAATATAAAAAACAAGCTAACTATAATCTTGAAACTATGCAAACCACTTTGATGTATCAATTCTAAGTGTATTCTTTTCTAATCGTGTAATTCTTTTGTATATTGGCATCATTATGTCAAAGGAAAAACATCATTAAATGGTGTTGGCGAATCTCTTACTGCTGCTAGTAAAATGCAAATTTTCATAAGACTTTAAAATTCTCTACAGAAGCATTTGCAAAGTACATACTGCCTACAGTAACTCAGCTGTCATAATTTCACTGCATGCCATCAAAAGTAAAACTGTATGTTTGCATTCCAAACTGTAAGTAGAGTAGAGCAGAAACAAAGCAACATTTAAAAGGGTTTTAACCCCTTCACTGCTGAGGCATTTCACCGCTGTGTGCTGAGCTCATTTTTACCGCTTTCGCTCATCATGTTTAAACGCGATTCGAAGCCACATTTTAATAAATGACCCAGACATATTATATATCGTTCTTTCCGCGCAGACTCCGCAGATTCATAATATATAATTTTTAGATGTATACGTCATGTCCTGTCTGTATATTATAACAAAAAATACAATAAAAATTGAATTTTTAATCATCTGCAGTGTGTAAAGTGGTTTTTTTCACATTTTATCACATGAGCGTTTGCGGTTATGTTTTCTATGGGGTGCGCTTGTACAAAAATTTGAAATGGGGACTTGTTACATTTTGTGGGGGGAATTACGTGATTTTTAGCAAACGCACCCCATAGAAAAAAATCATTAGTGCAGCATCATTGTTCACATTATAATTGAAATGTGAACAATATTGCTGCATTAATAAAAACAACACACAAAAAAAACATGTTTTTTTTTTTTTTTTTAAATTTATTATTTTTATAATAATTTTTTTAATTTTTTTTTTACTTTGTACCTAGTCATGTTGGGTATCATTTTTCAAATGACACCCTCCATGACCCCCTAGCGGCCACTGTTCTGGAGATATCGGGGTTCACAAGAACCCCTTATCTCCACCAGGGGATTTCCTTGGGAAATCCCCTGGCAGCTAGGGGTTCCCCATCTATCTGACGTCATCACGCTATGCATGATGACATCAGGCAGCGAGTGGGGACCCGGGGGTGGAGCCGCCATCCAAGATGGCGGCCCCCACCGGAGCTAGGCTGCACTTCAGCGCCGCAAGGCGCTGAAGTGCAACCTGGCGCTTGAGGGGTTAAAGCCAGGCACTGCTTAAAAGGGGAGACTCTCCCCTTTTAAGCAGTGCCTGGCTTTTGGCGCTGCTCCTTTCCAATCGGGAGGGAGAGGGATCCGAACGGATCGCCCCTCCCTTCCAGGCTATCTCCCGGCATTGCCGGGGGGTCGCCTGGAAATGACGTCATCACGCTTGGCGCAATGATGTCATTTACGCTGGGAGGAGCTTGACTAAA
Source organism: Leptobrachium leishanense (assembly GCA_009667805.1). Classification (NCBI taxonomy): domain Eukaryota; kingdom Metazoa; phylum Chordata; class Amphibia; order Anura; family Megophryidae; genus Leptobrachium; species Leptobrachium leishanense. The sequence continues at coordinate 137,054,003 of CM019064.1, read as the reverse complement.
GCACATGGAACAGGTAATTACACACCTGTGTGTATCAGGGTTATTCAAAGAGATTCGAAAAGTCACCGCACGTTCAATTCGGTTTGTTTTGCCTATCCCATTTCGGTGACCCTGCGGTGTATTCAGCAAGCACCACAGGGTCCCCGAATTGCAGGGAAAAGCTGACGCAAACCCGACGAAAACTAACCGCAAAACCCAGCGAATGCACACCGAAAACCCTCAAAAACATCTGGATTAACCTGCCGAAAACCACAGAAAAACCCGAACGGGAGCCGATCGCAGCCTTCGACACAGCAGAAGAGGCAGTGAATAAATTAGCAAAACAGTTTGTATGAATGTGTGAAAGTGAAACGCTGTTTGCAAAGAAACTACTGAGCGAAAATGTCTGAAATTTACATATGAGGTCCAGGGAATGATAATAAAGAGGGCTGTTACAGAAAAAAGAAGAAAACTTTAAAAAAAAATATAAAAAATATAAAAAATCAGAAAAATGCTTAAAATATCCTAAAAAATCTATAAATAAAGAGACTCTTTACTGCAGAATTTTATAATGAACGATATATTAAATATTGAACTAAAATGGGAATATTTTTAACATTGGAGCCTATGGGATTCTCCTGAATAAATTTGCCGAATTAAACCACCGAATGGCAGGGCATTTCGGGAACCTTTCACTGCTGGTTTGTGTTCTCTGAATAGCCGAAGCAGTGCTTTTCATAGAAACATAGAAAAATGTCGGCAGATAAGAACCTTTCGGCCCATCTAGTCTGCCCAATTACATGGATACTTTACCTGGATTTATCTTTTGTTTAGGATAGCCTTATGCCTATCCCATGCTTGCTTAAATTCAATTACTGTTTTGGCCTCTACCACTTCAACTGGAAGGCTGTTCCATGTATCCACCACCCTCTCAGTAAAATAATGCTTCCTGATGTTACTTTTAAACCTTTGCCCCTCTAATCTAAGACTATGTCCTCTTGTTTTGCTACTTTGTTTCCGTTTAAATATACTCCCTTCCTCTACCTTGTGGATTCCCTTTACGTATTTAAATGTTTCTATCATATCTCCTCTGTCTCGTCTTTTTTCCAAGCTGTACATGTTTTCCAAGCTGTCCATGTTTTCATGGGGTTTTCACTGCCCTCAAACAGGCACCGAACAGGCATCGTATGTTCAGGCAATTCGCTAGGATTTGGCGAATTACCTGCTCTCTGGATAGCCGAATGGCCAGGAAAGGTAACCGAATGCTGATTTTCAGCGTTCGGTTACCTTTCTCAAGCAATTCGGAGCTCTTTGAATAACCCTGTATGTATAGGACCCCACCTCATTAACATAATTTTTCTAACCAATGACCCTGCACACACCTTGATTGACCATCCCAGACAAGCAGTCATGCCCTTTCAAGAATGTTCCAGGGGGTTGCTTTCCACCAGAAATAGTACGGCACAAGATCTTGCTCAGTTCTCTGAAATTACACGCAATGGAGTCCTATGGATTCCAGAATGTATTGAACAAGTTGTGAACGTCACCTCTCAATGTAGTAGCGCTTAGCATAAAATGCCTGCCGCTACTACCTGAATGTCGGCAAAAATTCAAATGCGTAGGTGGATTACAGGGAGTGGAAATTCAACAAGCTTTGCACTCGCAAATTGACACTCTTAAAGGAACAGAGCCCCTGGATGTACCATGGGGCGCCAACACAATCATCATCAAGTGAAGAACTTATGACAACTCAGGAATGGTTGAACTTGATGGGTAGGTTTCCCATTGCATTACTATATAACAGCCAGAAAAAGAAGCTTTAATAGATAATAACACATTTTTTTGTGAAAGCTGCGTCAGTGCGACAAACATAACCATTGCATAATTATACTTGATTCTCACTGTTTTCCCTGTCTGTATATACATATTTATGATTATTAAACCATCTCTGCATTAAATTCAGCTTGCATTCCTGCAGTGAGCCCTGTGCTTTAATTCTGTTGTGATAGGAAAAGCCATACAACATTTTAAGCGTCTTGATTAAATAGGTAATTTAAATAGAGTGGTAAAGTTTACTGTGCTAACATCAATTAATCGCTGCAAAATGCTTGTCAATGTGAGATAAGAATACAAGGCATAAACATAATTGCTGTTTAATTCACAAATACTTTGTTGTTCTGGAAACGGTTCATTAGATTTCACTTACACATTAAAGGGCCACGCTAGAACCCGTAACAACTTGAGCTTATTAGAATGGTTATGTGCAAAGATCCTGTCCCTGAAATCCCAGTTTTCAAATCTACTATAAATAAAACGGACTTCATAGATAATATTATAATTCCACTTATAAACCTGTCACACAATTATATTTCCTGGATCACCCTTCAGTATCTGCACATCAAGAAAATTCTAGTGCTCCACCGGTGAAATGCACTGTAAACATGTTAGTTTTTTTGTGTAACGTGATCCAATTATTTTAGTTTAAAAAAAATCATATGTATAAAAGATACAAAAAATAAAGTTAAAGGGGAACTAAAAGGTTAAACTGTTAGTTTAGGTTAGAAACTAGGAGTGGCTAACTCACACATCAATCTCTAACCCCACCCCACTATAGGTGCTGCCGACAGATGTGTCACCACCCCTGCTGGATACTCAGGTAATGGTGATTACTACCTGTATCGGTATAAATCCATACAATCTGACTTGACATATTCAGCTAAGCTATTGCTCCACTCTGTATCAGTCTGTCTATGCTCCTGAGGATGTCCTTCTGGCATGATGGCGTAAGAGACTTGATGGCGTAACCTTGCCTTTAAATTGTATCTTTATGATGCTGCTACCTCTACTTTGAATTACCTTGCACTGCTATTGCCCATGACTACCATTGTGTAGAGTACTCTTAAGGGTCTAGGTGGTATATATTTTGTACTTTTGGACACTGATATTTGTCCAATTTAGGGCTACCTTCTGGCCAGTATACTCTCTATTCTTATTGTCCTATTGCAACGGACCCACAAAGGCCCATATTTGCTACCTACTGCTTACTTAGTATTTGACCGGGCATACGGCTGTATGCTTTTCATAGTGTAAACAGCTATCTTTGTTTGTCCTAAAAATAGCTGGGTGCACCAGGAGTACAAATATTCTAAACTCCCTACTGGGATTATCTCTAACACAAGTAGTTGAGGAGCCGACCCGTAAAGAGGCCATATTGGATCTAATACTCACAAATGGAGGTTTGGTATCAGACGTTGTTGTAGGTGAAAATTTGGGATCTAGTGATCACCAGTCAGTATGGTTTAATATAAGAACAGGGATGGAGCCGCACCACACAAAAACAAAAGTTTTAGACTTTAAAAAAACTGATTTTTCTAACATGAGATTTTGTGTGAAGGAGTCATTATCAGACTGGAGGAGTTTAAAGGGAGTCCAGGAGAAATGGGATTATTTAAAGGAAGAATTATTGAAGGCCACAGGCAATTGCATTCGGCTTGTTAGCAAAAACAAAAAAGGGAAGAAACCACTGTGGTACTCTGCAGAAGTGGCCAAAATAGTGAAGAACAAAAAGATAGCATTCAATAATTATAAAAAAAACTCAGAGTGAAGAAGATAGGCAAACCTATAAGATTAGGCAGAAAGAGGCAAAGGAATTTATAAGAGCTTCCAAAGCACACGCAGAAGAGAAAATAGCTCAGTCAGTAAAAAAGGGGGACAAAACCTTTTTTAGATACATAAACGAAAAAAGAAAAGTAAAACAAGGATTAGTTAGATTAAAAACAAAGAAAGGAAGGTATGTAGAAGAGGATAAAAGTCTCGCTGACTGCCTCAATGAATATTTTTGTTCAGTCTTTGCAGAAGAAAAGGAAGGAAAGGGACCTCAGTTAGGAGGAAACACTAACGAGACATTTACATATGAGTTTACAGAGGAGGAGGTTCTACAGCAGCTGTCTAAAGTAAAGACAAATAAGTCAATGGGGCCTGATGGGATCCACCCTAAATTATTAAAAGAGCTCAGTGATGTAATAGCAAAACCATTAACAGATTTATTTAACCAATCCTTGTTAACGGGAGTCGTCCCAGAAGACTGGAAATTAGCAAACGTTGTGCCCATTTACAAGAAGGGTAGTAGGGAGGAATCGGAACTATGGGACAGTTAGTCTTACGTCACTAGTGGGGAAATTAATGGAAACCATGTTAAAGGAAAGGATTGTTGAACATCTAAAAACACATAGATTACAGGATCAGAAACAACATGGGTTTACCTCAGGGAGATCATGCCAAACTAATCTTATTGATTTTTTTGATTGGTAACAAAAATAATAGACACAGGTGGTGCAGTAGACATTGCTTATTTAGATTTCAGTAAGGCTTTTGATACTGTTCCGCATAGAAGGCTTATCAATAAATTGCAATCTTTGAGCTTGGATTCCAATATTGTTGAATGGATTAGTCAGTGGCTGAGTGACAGACAACAGAGGGTTGTGGTAAATGGAGTTTATTCGGCACAAGGTCTTGTTACCAGTGGGGTACCTCAGGGGTCAGTACTTGGACCCATTCTCTTTAATATTTTTATTAGTGATATTGCAGAAGGTATTAATGGAAAAGTATGTCTTTTTGCTGATGACACAAAGATTTGCAACAGGGTTGACGTTCCTGGAGGGATCAGCCAAATGACAAATGATTTAGGTAAACTAAAAAAATGGTCGAAGTTGTGGCAATTAAGTTTTAATGTGGATAAGTGCAAGATAATGCACCTGGGACGTAAAAACCCAAGGGCTGAATATAGAATATTTGATACAGTCCTAACCTCAACATCTGAGGAAAGGGATTTAGGGGTCATTATTTCAGAGGATCTAAGGGTAAGTAGTCAATGTAATAGAGCAGCAGGAAATGCTAGCAGAATGCTTGGTTGTGTAGGGAGAGGTATTAGCAGTAGGAAAAGGGAAGTGCTCATGCCACTGTACAGAGCACTGGTGAGACCTCACTTGGAGTACTGTGTGCAGTACTGGAGACCGTATCTCCAGAAGGATATAGACATCTTAGAGAGAGTTCAGAGAAGGGCTACTAAAATGGTGTACGGCTTGAAGGAGAAAAGTTACCAGGAAAGGCTTAATGATCTTAACATGTACAGCTTGGAAAAAAGACGAGACAGAGGAGATATGATAGAAACATTTAAATACGTAAAGGGAATCCACACGGTAGAGGAAGGGAGTATATTTAAAAGGAAACAAAATAGCAAAACAAGAGGACATAGTCTTAGATTAGAGGGGCAAAGGTTTAAAAGTAACATCAGGAAGCATTATTTTACTGAGAGGGTGGTGGATACATGGAACAGTCTTCCAGTAGAAGTGGTAGAGGCCAAAACAGTAATTGAATTTAAGCAAGCATGGGATAGACATAAGGCTATCCTTAACAAAAGATAAATCCAGGTAAAGTATCCATGTAATTGGGCAGACTAGATGGGCCGAAAGGTTCTTATCTGCTGACATTTTTCTATGTTTCTATGTTTCTAAACAAAAGATAAATCCAGGTAAAGTATCCATGTAATTGGGCAGACTAGATGGGCCGAAAGGTTCTTATCTGCCGACATTTTTCTATGTTTCTATGTGAGTTTTTATCTGTGCTCACTGCCGCGTACAGTAGACTGACTGTTTTTTTTACACCTGCAGGTTTTATCCTGCTTCTATGTTACACTTTTATCCCCTATTAAAAGTTAAGTTTTAGCCCTGAGACCCAGTATCTGAGAGCTGTATTTTACATTCAGGTTAGAAACTTACCTAAACCCAGTATTGGTCTATATCTAAGCTACACGCCAGAAGCAGCATGTCATGTACCTACTGGGAGCTGCATGCTCAAGTGAGCCTCCAGCCAATCCATCAGCTCTCAACGCTGGAAGTTATTTAGAGCCATTGGTAGGACTTTGTTCCTAAAGGTCCCAAAGCCCCAGAAATGCAGAGTTCAGGTCCTGTAGTCATATATGCCTCTACGCTCACTCAACCCTTCGATTTCACCTCCCAGAGGGGGAAGAGAGGCAAGGGAAGCTCAGTCCCGTGTAACCACTCATAAATGATTGACATAGCCAGGTTTTAGCAATTAAAACAATTCCTTTTTTCCTACAAGTAGGTCCTTCTGTTTATTATGATATCTTGAGGAGCCTGTGGTATCTGTTTTCTTATAATCTGTTTTCACAGTAGTTAATGGGAGTCTTTGCTATTGTGTTCAAGGAGGAAATGGGATAGAGGATTAATATCAGGTAAGAAAATAAAGCTCAAGTGAAAAAAAAACACAAGAAATTAATAATTTCTCTGTTAACAGCTAAAACGTTTTTTAAAAAGTAATTATTTGATAAGCATTTTCAAACTCCTAAAAAATCATGATGAAACTGGCAGTAGATGGTATTTATATAGGGTATAATTGAAGAATACTCAAACCAAAATTTATCAATACTGGAATTAAAATTGAAGATTTCATACTTACAATAAATGCAAGGTTGTAGTTTTAGAAATTTTAAGCTGTGGTTTATAGTGAATATCCTTTTTTATTCAAGGGGATGGGGGTGCCTGCTGCTTTATTTATTGCTGAATAGGAGGAAGGAGGTAAATCAGAGAGAAGGCATCAGAAAACAAGCATAAATTGCATTCAAACAAAAAAGTATAACAGTTGCAGTTACAAGTAATTATACAGCGCCAACAGATTCCGTAGCGCTTTACAATGGGGAAACACAAACATTAGACGTACATGATACAAGAGGAAAGAAACCCCTGTCCGTAGCCGTAGGACAACTGTCCAGGTAATACAGCACTTTAAACCAAGAGCTCAGGTAGACAACCCAAGAGCTTACAATCTAAGGGACTGAAACAAATGGGAGCAGAGGGAAGGTGAAATTGGTGGCCGGAAGAATATCATAGGGATTGCATGGGAAGGACCAGAAGTTTGGAACTAGAAAGAGTAATTAGAGAGAAAAGTGGAGACAGCTGGAAAGGAGAGCTGAAATTAGGGACCGGCCCTGGGTGGGCTGGGACAGCAGAGGGAAGAGAGATGGAGGCCAGTCTGCGAGAGTATGCTGTGGAAAGAGAATGAGGTTGGTTAAAATGCACAGACAAAACGTAGTCAATATTTGGTAAATGACTTCAAGAAATGAAAGACAATCTTGATTTGGTTTGATAGTGAATACAATATGCTGTAACAATTGAACATTACAGGATATACATTTTAAATGTGCTTACGGACAAAGGTTATCAGCTGTTAAGATGCTGCAAAATGCAACCTCTGTCATGCATTTATTTTTGGGATGGGTTTTAAACTCCCATCCACATTCTGGTTAAGGATGGTAAAATTCATTGTACGCTGCAGATACAGTATGAGACTCCACTTCCCTGACACATAAAAAACACACAGCGTTGATAGGTACCGCAATGCTGTTTTAATTTCAAGTGTATTAGTTTCATCCAGAACTGTAATTTTTTTTATTGCAACAGCACAGCGGTTAAAATAATTTTGATCTTATGCTTGGAAGGGTTCCCAGTAATATCACTGACAGCGAAAGCACAAGGAATATTTGCAATAAAACCACAAAAGAGAACTGAAAAACACTAAAACACTTCCAACTGTTATCATGCTGTTGTAAAGAAACTATAAATATATAAAAAATCCTATATTAAAAATGCGTAAAGGAGAATAATGAACGAATATTAAATAAAATAACAGATATATAATTTTCTGCATGTACTGATACATCTTACGATCATTTCTCAAGCCCTACAGGCGCACAGTTGTGTTCTTTAACAATGTTCATACAAGTTTTATGTCAGATCAAGAATATGGTAGTACGATTATGGGATTTCTTAAATTATGCAGTCGTGGATTCAAGATAGGTTTTAATTGGTGGAAAATTGCATTGCTTTTTAACAATGATCTTATACAACAGGATTGTTTAATCAATTAAATGTCACTACTGTTCAAAAAAGAATTAAAGATGGCTAGCTCCATGGAGCAAGACAATCATGGCGATGCATTAAATATAGAAATTAAATATTTTTTTTAAGTATTTGTGTGTGTCAGACTGTACAGGGTGTCCATAAAGTCTCTTTACAATTTCAAAAATGTATTACAAAGGCAAATGAAAAGACAGATAAGTGAAAATTATTACAAAATGAGTCGTATTCATTTAAGTTTTTTTTTGTCTTGTTTAACCCTTTCACTGCTGAGGACGTGTGGGGAACGTCCTTATTGACTCCTAAGGAAAGATAGGGGTGGAGATAGGGGTTTGTTTGAACCTCCCTTTGCAGCCCGCGATCAGCCTGTATTCCGGCTGATCGCTCGGCCCCCTGGTGTCGATGTCAGCCCAACCTCCGGGACCCCGGCGGGCACGATAGGCGTCATCGCGCATGCGCGATGACGTCTATTTCAGGCACCCCCCCCCGCCATTGCAGGGAAGGTGCCTGAAGGGGAGGGGGGAGGTGCCTTCGGACCTCTCCCCCTCCCCATCCGTGCGGGCCAGCGATTAAAGGCAGGCACCACCTGGAAGGGCACAGCCTGCCCTTCCAAGCGGCGGCTATCTTTAACCCCTAGGGGGCTGGATCGCAATATGGCACCAACATGCGCCGTATCGCGGTCCCCTCCCGGAGCTGGCCGACATCTTGGATGTCGGCCAAGCTTCCGGGATATCCCCCTAATGACTGGCATCATCGCGCAGAGCGCGATGGTGCCAGTTTTTAAATTAACCCCTTGCTGCCACCTATAGTGGAGATAAGGGGTTCCAATGAACCCCCTATCTCCCGATCCGTGACAGCCAGGGGTTAATTTTTACTATCATTGGAACGGCCAGAGCGTGGCCTTTCCAATGATACCAAACATGGCCATGTAAAAAGTAAAAAATAATAATAAAAAAAAAAAAAAATAGAAAAAATAAAAAAAGGTTTTTGGGGTTTTTTTTAGATTTATTAGTGCAACAATATTGTTCCCATTTCAATTATAATGTGAACAATGATGCTGCACTAATGATTTTTTCTATGGGGGGGCGTTTGCTAAAAAAACACGAATTTTCCCCAAAAAAGTAATGATTCCTCATTTCTAATTTTTTTAACAAGCGCACCCCATAGAAAATATAACCGCAAACGATCGCATTTTAAAATGTGAAAAAAAACACTTTACACATTGTAAATGATTGAAAATTCTAATTTTATTGCATTTTTTGTTATAATATGCAGACATGACATAACGTATACATATAATAATGACATATTATGAATCTGCACAGTCTGCCGGAAAGAACGATATATAATATGTCTGGGTCATATATTAAAATAAGGCTTCAAAACGCGTTTAAACATGATGAGCGAAACCGATAAAAATGAGCTCAGCACAGAGGTGGGAAAAGGCTCAGCAGCGAAAGGGTTAAAGCAGAGGATCACTTATGCCACTGCCACCATTGATGAGGGTATGCTACAGCGAACATGGCAAGAAATCGAGTACCGTCTTGATGTGCTTTGTGCAACTAATGGTACCCATATAGAGGTGTATTAAATGAGGCAAAAAAACTTATATATATATATGTCTCATTTTGTAATAATTTTCACTTATCTGTCTTTTCATTTGCCTTTGTAACAAATTTTGGAAATTGTAAAGAGACTTTATGGACACCCTGTATATAGTGGTGTCTTTGTACAAAGTCATTGGCTGAGCTTTGAGGTTATTCAGAGACAGCCGATCTGGCCCCGAAATGTCACCGAACAGTGAATTTCTGCATATGCTGACATTTTGGGGCAATTCGGCTATTCTGAGAGCAGGCAATTTGCCAAATTTTGGTGAACTGCCAGCAAGTACGGTGCTGTTCAAAGGCAGTGAAATCCCCCATAGAGAAGCAATGATTAATCTATTCAGAGAACACCAAACAGCAGTGAAAAGTTGCTGAAGTGCCCTGCTGTTCGTTGATTTCATTCGAACAGGTTTATTGAGGTGAACCCCATAGGTTTGAATGTTAAAAATATTCCTGTTTTTTTATGCAATATCTAATAAACAGTTTATTATTTTAATCTGCAGTAAAAAGTCTCTTTATTTATTGATTTTTTTAGGATCTTTTAGACATTTTTTGGGATTTTTCCGTCAAACTTTTTTCCCTGTTCTTTTTTAAAAGCGTTTTTTCTTTTTTTTGTAACAGATCTTTTTTATTATTATTCAAAGGATATTGATTGAATATTATATATGTAATATATATATTGATATGAATTCACCGCAGGGTGTGGAACTTTGATTCCCCCGAACTGCAGGGACGTACGGGGAACGAGAGAATAACACCTTTAATATGCGGATTTAGGGACTTTATTTTGAGACTAATAAAGGCTCAAAAAAGCAGATACTCACTAAGAGCTACAGCTTCCCAAAGATATAATCTCCACACCATTAGTCACCCTCCCCCGTGGCCAAGCATGGGTTAAAGTACACAGTGGTCAATGAAGCTTTAAACCCCAAAGAGATTATTCCAAACGTTTGGTCAAGACAAATTCAAATTTGATGACACAGCTTTAAAACGTTATGTGGAGCAATATTATAGTGCAACTCATGCCACGGAGTTTGTGTACAGTAAAAGCGCACCACTATAGTGTATATATTGAACTTGCCGACTACACTGTAAATGCAATAGACAGCACAAGACCTGCAACAAGTCTTTAAAGCTTTCAATTACTTTGAATGACTCCTTTCCATTAGCACATTTTCGCTCACTCCTTGCTAATTTGTTTATTTCTGCTGCAGTGACATAATGTAAATGTCTGTGAACAAAGATTTCATTACAGTAGTTAATGACTAGTTTTCTATAAATTATGAAAACTGTACTACATAATTAAGTCACATAATTTATATATGATTTTCTTTCTTCAGTCGGGTCTGATTCTGTCAATTAAGCCCCTAAATATAAAAAAAAAAGCAAAATGTCATTATATTGCATAATGAATATTTGTATTTGTGTTTATAATTAGGTGCATAATAGTAATGTTGTAGGATATACTAATGATAACAGTGTAAACTATATTTAATGGGCAATGCAAAGATTATGTTACTAAAACCATTCATATTTTCATCGTAATCTTTAATTTCTCTTTAAGGTGGTTATACAGAGAGCACCGAAATGTCACCGACATTTCGGTGCTCTCTCGTTCCCCGCACTTCGGGGAATCAAAGTTCCCTACCCTGCGATGAATTCAGCATTCACCACAGGGGCCCGGAGCACAGGGAAAACCTGCCGAAAACCCACTGAAAACCCGCCGGAACTGCCGCAAAAAACATGCCGGAGAAAACCGACGAGATGTCGATCACAGAGTAGAGTAGCTGCCAGAAAAACCCGACTAAAGGGGTAAAAAAAAAAAACAATATGCTTGAAACGGTCAAAATTGAAATGCTGCTTGCAAAAAAACTACTGAATGAAAATGTCTGGAATTTACATATAACGTTGTATGAATGATAATAAAAAGGTATGTTACAGAAAAATGAAATAAAATAAATAGACTTTTTACTGCAGATTAAAATAATAAACGGTTTATTAGGTATTGGGTTAAAAACAGGAATATTTTTAATATCGAAGCCTTTTTAATATCGAAAGGTATGTTACAGAAAAATGAAATAAAATAAATAGAATTTTTACTGCAGATTAAAATAATAAACGGTTTATTAGGTATTGGTTAAAAACAGGAATATTTTTAATATCGAAGCCTATGGGATTCGCCTGAATAAAGCTGCCGACTTAAACCACCAAACGGCAGGGCACTTCGGCAACTTTTCACTGCTGTTCGGCGTTCTCTGAATAGATTAAACATTGCTTCTCTATGGGGGATTTCACTGCCTTCGAAGAAGCACCGTACTGGCTGGCAGTTTGCCAAAATTTGACAAACTGCCTGCTCTCTGAATAGCCAGGTGGCCCCGAAATATTACCGTACGTGGAAATTCCCTGTTTGGAGACATTTTGGTGCCAGATCGGCTCTCTTTGAATAAGCCCTAAAGTCATACTTTTTGCACTACACCAATGCAGAACATGAAAGCAAATCAAGAACTCTCCATCACCCCAGCTTTTTTATTTTGCCTCCACATCAGTTCCATTCAGGAGAGCACTTATAATACCTGGGAGATGCCGGGGCAAACACAGTCCAAAGTCTCTACCAGCCACAAGGCCCCATTACATCCAAACTATGTCCCCAATTTATAAGACATCCTACTCCCTCTTTTCTATACTAATGCCATTATATACAGTAAAAGTATAACGTAATCTAGAGGCGAACATCATCAACAATACTAGCGAAAATCCTTTTCTGTGAATGATCAAGGTTACCTTTCCCTGTGTGCACAGACACTTTAATCCAGACCAAGAAAATATGTAACAGTCAAGATAATTCACTTATATCTACTTGGTGTTCTGTAAGTCAAATAGTACTACCTATAGCATACCCAAATATAATTAAATATGTTAAATTAAATAAATATAGTCATGTGCAAAACAAAAAGTGTGAAAAAGATGCGCTACTTTACGGAACTCCACTAGTGTCATGGAGAAAAAAATAATTAACATGTGGCCACGATGTGTTAGGTTCCGGGGACGAACTACTACATTGTGCCCACGTGTTAACTCTTAGCATGAGGTAGCTGTTTCCTGCGCTCGCAGAGATAACTCTCCGCGAGCCCTACTGCCTAGGGTGTGGGGCCGCAGCCTCCCGTACCCCTCCTTCACGGGCCACAGCCATTCGCTCACGAGGCAGGGAAAAAGTCTTGAAAAAAGTCCTCTGTGGGACTTAAACGTTGATTTTTGTACTACCACAATAGGAAAAAAAAGTATAGTTAAAAGACTCCAGGATTGCACGCCTTTTTGATGTATTTTATGCCCTCAGTGGCGGTCACTCAGCACCGGAACAATTAGAAAAGGATATCCTGGCCGTGGGTCCCCTGGTGAATCCTGGTATATATATATAGCACAAATCAGTGCAGTTATATGGTAAGTGCCCTGCATTGAGATTATATTATATATAATCTCAATGCAGGGCACTCACCCTATAACTGCACTGATTAGTGGCGTTATGTGTGTGTATATAATATACAGGTAGATATATATAATTTACTTATTTTGTGCACTAGTCACAAGGTATATTATGAATAAAATTTCTTTAATCCAGTGTTTCTCAATTTAGGTCCTCAGGACACACTAACAGGCCAGGTTTTCCAGATATCTGAAGCACAGCACAGGTAATGTAATTTGCTGCTCAGTGATTGCAGGATTCAGCTGCATTTCCCCCAAGGTGATCTGCAAAATCTGGCCTGTAGTGAGTGCTGAGGACTAGAGTTACTTATAGGCAGGGGTCAAGTCCTGGGAAAAAAAGTGAGGGAACTCACCCACGAATTCCACAACCCCCATTACCTGAAGAAAAAATATATATATATCACGAGTATAGCAGCGCGTGCCGGTGATACCATTTTAATTGGGTTAACTTTACATTTAAAAGACAAGCTTTCAAGAGTGTAAACTGGAAACTATACTGATCAGTGAAAGGTATCACTACGTACAGGTATACTCGTGATTGTGGCAACTGGACTAACGCATTTTATATACAATATATATATATATATATATATATATCTCCAGGCACAGACCCCCAGAATAATATACACAGTGCTGAACCCCCAGAATAATATACACAGCGCTGAACCCCCAGAATAATATACACAGCGCTGAGCCCCCAGAATAATATACACAGCACTGAGCCCCCAGAATAATATACACAGCGCTGAACCCCCAGAATAATATACACAGCGCTGAGCCCCCAGAATAATATACACAGCACTGAGCCCCCAGAATAATATACACAGCGCTGAACCCCCAGAATAATATACACAGCGCTGAGCCCCCAGAATAATATACACAGCGCTGAGCCCCCAGAATATATACACAGCACTGAGCCCCCAGAATAATATACACAGCACTGAGCCCCCAGAATAACATACACAACACTGAGCCCCCAGAATAATATACACAGCACTGAGCCCCCAGAATAACATACACAACACTGAGCCCCCAGAATAATATACACAGCGCTGAGCCCCCAGAATAATATACACAGCACTGAGCCCCCAGAATAATATACACAGCACTGAGCCCCCAGAATAACATACACAACACTGAGCCCCCAGAATAATATACACAGCACTGAGCCCCCAGAATAACATACACAACACTGAGCCCCCAGAATAATATACACAGCGCTGAGCCCCCAGAATAACATACACAAAACTGAGCCTCCAGAATAATATACACAGCACTGAGCCCCCAGAATAATATACACAGCACTGAGCCCCCAGAATAATATACACAACATTGTGCCCCCAGAATAACATACACAGCACTGAGCCCCCAGAATAACATACACAACACTGAACCCCCAGAATAACATACACAGCACTGAGCCCCCAGAATAATATACACAGCACTGAACCCCAAGAATAATATACACAGCACTGAGCCTCCAGGATAATATACACAGCACTGAGCCCCCAGAATAACATACACAGCACTGAACCCCAAGAATAATATACACAGCACTGAGCCTCCAGGATAATATACACAGCACTGAGCCTCCAGGATAATATACACAGCACTGAACCCCAAGAATAATATGCACAGCACTGGTTATATGGATATATTTTCCCCAGTTCACATGGATATAATTGCCCCAGCTCATATGGATAATGCCCCCAGGTCTCATGGATAATGCCCCCCCAGCTCTCATGGATAATGCCCCAGGTCTCATGGATAATGCCCCAGGTCTCATGGATATTGCCCCAGCTCTCATGGATAATGCCCCAGCTCTCATGGATATTGCCCCAGCTCTCATGGATATTGCCCCAGCTCTCATGGATAATGCCCCAGGTCTCATGGATATTGCCCCAGCTCTCATGGATAATGCCCCAGCTCTCATGGATAATGCCCCAGGTCTCATGGATATTGCCCCAGGTCTCATGGATAATGCCCCCAGCTCTCATGGATATTGCCCCAGCTCTCATGGATATTGCCCCAGCTCTCATGGATATTGCCCCCCTGGTCTCATGGATATTGCCCCCCTGGTCTCATGGATATTGCCCCCCCCAGCTCTCATGGATATTGCCCCCTGGTCTCATGGATATGCCCCAGCTCTCATGGATATTGCCCCAGGTCTCATGGATAATGCCCCCAGCTCTCATGGATATTGCCCCAGGTCTCATGGATAATGCCCCCAGCTCTCATGGATAATGCCCCCAGCTCTCATGGATATTGCCCCAGCTCTCATGGATATTGCCCCAGCTCTCATGGATAATGCCCCAGGTCTCATGGATATTGCCCCAGGTCTCATGGATAATGCCCCCAGCTCTCATGGATATTGCCCCAGCTCTCATGGATATTGCCCCAGCTCTCATGGATATTGCCCCCCTGGTCTCATGGATATTGCCCCCCTGGTCTCATGGATATTGCCCCCCCCAGCTCTCATGGATATTGCCCCCTGGTCTCATGGATATGCCCCAGCTCTCATGGATATTGCCCCAGGTCTCATGGATAATGCCCCAGCTCTCATGGATATTGCCCCAGGTCTCATGGATAATGCCCCCAGCTCTCATGGATAATGCCCCCAGCTCTCATGGATATTGCCCCAGCTCTCATTAATATTGCCCCAGCTCTCATGGATAATGCCCCAGGTCTCATGGATATTGCCCCAGGTCTCATGGATAATGCCCCCAGCTCTCATGGATATTGCCCCAGCTCTCATGGATATTGCCCCCCTGGTCTCATGGATATTGCCCCCCTGGTCTCATGGATATTGCCCCCCCCAGCTCTCATGGATATTGCCCCCTGGTCTCATGGATATGCCCCAGCTCTCATGGATATTGCCCCCTGGTCTCATGGATATGCCCCAGCTCTCATGGATAATGCCCCAGCTCTCATGGATATTGCCCCAGCTCTCATGGATAATGCCCCAGCTCTCATGGATAATGCCCCAGCTCTCATGGATAATGCCCCCAGCTCTCATGGATAATGCCCCCAGCTCTCATGGATATTGCCCCAGCTCTCATGGATAATGCCCCAGCTCTCATGGATATTGCCCCAGCTCTCATGGATATTGCCCCAGCTCTCATGGATAATGCCCCAGCTCTCATGGATATTGCCCCAGGTCTCATGGATAATGCCCCCAGCTCTCATGGATAATGCCCCCAGCTCTCATGGATATTGCCCCAGCTCTCATGGATATTGCCCCAGCTCTCATGGATAATGCCCCAGCTCTCATGGATATTGCCCCAGGTCTCATGGATAATGCCCCAGCTCTCATGGATAATGCCCCAGCTCTCATGGATAATGCCCCAGGTCTCATGGATAATGCCCCAGCTCTCATGGATAATGCCCTAGCTCTCATGGATATTGCCCCAGCTCTCATGGATATTGCCCCAGGTCTCATGGATAATGCCCCCAGCTCTCATGGATAATGCCCCAGCTCTCATGGATATTGCCCCAGCTCTCATGGATATTGCCCCAGGTCTCATGGATATTGCCCCAGGTCTCATGGATAATGCCCCAGCTCTCATGGATAATGCCCCAGCTCTCATGGATAATGCCCCCCTGGTCTCATGGATATTGCCCCAGCTCTCATGGATATTGCCCCCCTGGTCTCATGGATATTGCCCCCCTGGTCTCATGGATATTGCCCCCCCCCAGGTCTCAGGGATACTGCCCCCAGCCCAGCTCACCTTTGCTGCTGCTGCTTCTGCTCCTCTGCCAGCGGCCGCGTGCTTCCTGCTTCAGTGGCCGCTGACAGGAAGTGCAGCCGCTCGCCTGGGAACTATGAAACAGCCAGGCGAGCGGCTCCACCTCCTGTCAGCTGGCCCTTGTAACAGGAAGCACGCCGGCCGCCGGCAATGTGCGGCGGCGGCGTTCGGGCTCGGGCCACAGCGGGAACGCTGCGTTCCCGCAGCGTTCCCGCTGTGGGAAAAGTGCGGGAACGCCGTTCCTGCGCGTTCCCGCTCGACTCGAGCCCTGCTTATAGGGTTATTCAAAGAGAATCGAAAATCCACCGCACGTTCGGTGACTTTTCGTTCTCCTCAATTCCGTGCGATTTGGCGATCCCATTTCGGCGACCCTGCGGTGTATTCAGGAAGCACCATAGGGCTGCCATAATGCAGGGAAAAGTCGCCACAACCCCGTCGAAAACTCACCGCAAAACGAGGGCGAATGCACACCGAAACCTGCAAAAACATCTGGATTAACCCGCCGAAGGCACCGGAGAAACCTGAGCAGGAGCCGATCACAGCGCAGAGCAGCCACCGGAAAAAACCGACACGCAGACGAAGGAGGTGAAGAAAAAAAATAAAACAGTACGCTTGAATGTTTGAAAAGTGACACGCTGTTTGCAAACAAACTACTGAGCGAAAATGTCTGAAATTTACATATAAGATCTAATGAATGATAATAAAAAGGGCTGTTACAGAAAAAAGAAAAACGATTTAAAAACAAAAACGGAAAAAAAATGTTTGCAAACAAATCCCAAAAAATGCCTAAAGGGTCCTAAAAAATCTAAAAATAAAGAGACTTTTTACTCCAGAATATTATAATAAATGGTTTATTAGATATTGAATTAGAACGGGAATATTTTTAACTTTGAAACCTATGGGATTTGCCTGAATAAACCTGCCGAATTAAACCACCGAATGGCAGGGCAATTCGGCAACTTTTCACTGCTGGGTTTTGCTCTCTGAATACCCGAAGCATTGCTTCTCTATGGGGATTTGACTGCCCTCGAACAGGCACCGAACAGGCACCGTATGTGCAGGCAATTCGCCAGGATTTGGAGAATTGCCTGCTCTCTGGATAGACGAATGGCCAGGAAAGGTAACCGTAAGCTGAATTTCAGCATTCGGTTACCTTTCTCCAGCAATTCGGAGCTCTTTGAATAACCCTGATAGTCTCAATTTCGGTGGCAACATTTGCAAAAATGAACGTACATTTAAAATGTAGAAATAAGAATATGAATGTGCATATTATATTTTGATATTTACAAATACACATAGCAATGATTTGTAAAATAAACATTTTTTTCTGTAGGATTTTGCAACAAAACTTGACTAAAATATTTAAACACGATGCGCAAAAAATAGTCAAAATGAGATCAACTCACAGGTATAGCTCAGCAGTGAATGGGTTAAATCCCGAATGTCTTGTTTTCTTTAAAAAAGCTGTGCTATTGGTATTCTTTCAAAGCCAAAAAGTAAACATATGTAAGCTTCAGTATTGGAAAAGCCGATAAAAAATATACAATGTAAATTCAATTTTATTCAGGTATTCATGCATAGAGCTACAAGTGCATTCATGCACTCTGCTGTGCGTCAGATATGAATATATGACAAATTTAATCCAAATCCATAACAAATACATCAATGAGGCCAAATTTAAGCCTATTCCTGTTTAATACTGAATTTGTGTGCCATCAAATGCTGCTGCTCATTTATCTTTTTCTTTCCTCCTTCTACAGTGACAGCATATAGTATTATGCCTATTGCAGTGCTGTGTTGTAAGCCAGTATGTGCTTGTTCAGAGTAGAACTCTTTTTACAGGCTTTCTGAATTCTTTAGCTTTTATCACAAAACCAAAATCTAATTTAGCTTTTTTGAAAATTAAATCAAAAGTCATTCAATTTATTCAATTGGCCATTAAACACGTAGGTTTCTATTCTGGATAGGGATGCACCGATACCACATTTTTAGGAGTAAAAATACCGAGTACAAGTACTGATACTTTTTTCAGGTACTCACCGATACCGAGTACCAATACTTTCATTTAAAGTCATGTGACGCTTTCCAGTAAATAATTAATAAATGTTGCTGAAACCTGTCCAAAGTATAAGTAAAAATAGGGGAGCAATAGAAATAGCAATGATGGTAAAGCACAGTATGGACATAGGCAGTAATAACCCCTGCTTGTTGCTTATGTCCATACTGTGCTATACCATCATTGCTATTTCTATTATAGTGCTCCCCTATTTTTACTTATACTTTGCAGTTTGGATGAAAAGGAGGAACCATCCGGGGAAGCACTATAAGATACGTATATTTTTGTTATATGCTTTTCTCCAGTGTCGGGGCAATCTTTTTTCATATGTGTGAAAGCCTGTCCAGTTTATGCTTATATTGAAATGTATGGGCAGACACCCCATTTACCCCCTGCACACACACACCTCATCTCAGATACATGTACACAGACCTCAGACCAGACATACACACACACACACACACCAATATACTCATATATCAGACCAGATACATACATACATATATACAGTATACTGTATATATATATATACAGTGCTTTTTTTCTGGAAAAATAGGTGGGGGTACTCTCACACCCAGGGAAAAACTGATTATTAGGATGATTTTTTGTGTCCTAATACATACTCCTTTATTCACACTGGATATATTGCCCCCCAGTTCACACTGGATATATTGCCCCAGGCCAGCTCACCATGGATATATCGCCTCAGCTCACACATGGATATACTTATTCTAACAGTGAGACAGATTAACAAAAGAAGCATACAGAAAAATGGTCTGGATACGGTCTGTGCCACTCCAGGACATTAATGTGCTTCTTCTTGAGCAACTCCTTTGTTGCCTTGGCCATGTGTTTGGGGTCATTTTCATGCTGACATACCCATCCAAGACCCATTTTCCATGCACTGGCTGAGGGAAAGAGGTTCATGACTCTGTCCATCGTCCCTTTGATGCAGTGAAGTTGTCCTGTCCCCTTAGCAGCAAGACAACCTAAAACCATAATGTATCTACCTCCATGTTTGATAAGGGATGGTGTTCTTGAGGTCATAGGCATCATTCCTCCTCTTCCAAAAATGGCGAGATGAGTTGATGCCAAAGAGCTTGATTTTGGTCTCATCTGACCACAACACTTTCACCCAGTTCTCCTCTGAATCATTCAGATGTTCATTGGCAAACTTCAGAGGGGCCTGTACATGTGCTTTCTTGAGCAGGGGGATCTTGCGGTGCTGCAGGATTTCAGTGCTTCACAGCGTAGTGTGTTACCAATCATTTTTTTGGTGACTAATGGGCCCAGCTCCTTGAGTTCATTGACAAGATTCTCCAGTGTAGTTCTGGGCTGATTCCTCACCATTCTCATGATCATTGAAACTCCACAAGGTTAGATCTTGCATGGAGCCCCAGACAGAGGAAGTTTGACAGTTATATTGTGTTTCACCCTTTGCGAATAATCACACCGTTGTCACCTTCTCATCAAGGTGCTTGGCGATGGTCTTGTTGCCCATTTCATCCTTGTGTAGGTCTACAATCTTGTCCTTGACATTCTTAGACAGGTCTTTGGTCTTGGCCATGGTGGAGAGTTTGAAATCTGATTGATTGATTGACTGCTTCTGTGGACACGTGTCTTTTATTCAGGTAACAAATTGAGATTAGGAGCACTTCCTTTAAGAAAGTACTCCTAATCTCGGTTTGTTACCTGTATAAAACTCACTCAGGACCCAGAAATCTTGTTGATTGATAGGAAATCAAATGCTTATTTCACTCATTAAAATGCAAATTATTATTATTATTATTATTATTAATTTATAAAGCGCCAGCATATTCCGCAGCGCTGTACAATAAGCACAGTACAGACAGGGTTACAATACATTGAACAACATTTGACAAACAGTACAGGAGGAGATGAGGGCCCTATTCCCGTAGGAACTCACAATCTAGGAGGGTTGGGGTTGGAAACAGGAGGAGAGGACTGTAAGGTGAGAGTGATTGATGGTTGTGTCAGTGAGTTGGGTGGTAGGCTTCCCTAAATAGCAATGTTTTCAGGGAGCGTTTGAAGGAAGAGAAGTTAGGGGAAAGTCTGACAGCACGAGGGAGAGCGTTCCAGAGAGTGGGGGCTGCGCGTGAGAAATCCTGCAGTCTATCATGGGAAGAGGTGATGCGGGGAGAAGCTAGGCGCAGGTCACTGTTTGACCTTAGGGAGCGGGCTGGGGTGTATTTGGTGATTAGTGAGGACAGGTAGTGGGGCGCTGAGTTAATTCATAACTTTTTTGAAATGCGTTTTTCTGGATGTTTTTGATGTTATTCTGACTCTCACTGTTAGAATAAACCTACCATTAAAATCATAGACTGATCATTTCTTTGTCAGTGGGTAAACGTACAAATACAGCAGGGGATCATAATTTTTTTCCTCACTGCATGTAGCATATGCAAAGGTTATGTATTTCATGCGTAGATAGTGTTGGGAGTTAACTAGCTATATGTTCATTCTGGTCAAGAAAAGTATGAAGACGAATGGCTACTTACATCCACAAGCAGTCCCTGTCTGATCATTTCTTTGTCAGTGGGCAAATGTACAAAATAAGCAGGGGATCAAATAATGATTTCCCTAACTGCACATCCCAGATAATACATTGGTATGATCTGTAACTTATTATGGAGCAATTATTGAATACTCATAATGGATTTGAGATTTTTGCAGTCCAGGTTACTTTAAAAGAGGGGGTAGATAATGTAAATCTCATCAGGAATCAGCATCGTGTGTTCTATAAAATTTGCATATGTATGTTCCAACCAATCACATAGCAATGTTAGTTTTGCATGATAACCTTTGCCCACTCTGATTTTAGTTGGAGCAGTTGACAGTTGTGCAGCCTCTCTGTGAACAACAGTTACTTGACATACTTGAAAATGAGAGAAATCTCTAGTAAAATACTTTGCAAATAAATAAATAAATATTCCACAATCATACAAAGGAGGATGTGTCACTTGTGTAACATAGTTATCAATTGATGCCAACAGTTGGCTTGTCTGCTGATTGACCATGAGCACAGCGATAGGTAAAGGAGTACTAATTGTCATGACAAGAGGGTGGCACAATCCGCTGAGTTCCATGTCCCTAACCAGCAGAACATTGTGAATAAAAGGTTATTGGAGTCTTTTTTTGGCTCCAAAGCAAATGCAAACTCTCACAGGGTTATGCTGACGAGCTTCTAGTTTCTACAAGCAGCGCCCTACCTTTATTTTGGCCAAACGTGGCTACTTTCCTGAGTTAACCAGCCCACGTCATATTGACACAAAATAGCTATATAAGTCATTCTTCAACGATGGTTTATAATTGCACCCCATACATATGTTTTTATCTTCTTTGCTCTGAGCTGGTGTGATTGCTGATTTTCATGAGACTTGTAAATCATATCCAATAGGATGGTTTAAGGTTAGCTGTCAGTGATCTAGGAACATTATTTCAGTCCATCATTTCCAGAAGGCATTGTAAATCATTGATGAAATCTTTGATTTGTGTCTGAATGCGGTTTGCTGTTGATGACTAGAGATAGTGTACACTTCAATCTTCTTTATTTATTTTTCTATAGTAAATTTTCATATTGTGCTTAGGTATGGCTCCTTCCATTCCTCTGTCTATTGGCTGAGTTCCATAAAGCACTACCAGAAACATTTTTGCTGATATGACATTTTGCTTAAGGAGATGTAAGTAATAAAAAATGCATTTTATTTTCACGACTTTTGACAGCAGATACATCACTGATTCTGGTCAGTATTGTATTGTTTTATTACATGAAAATGAAAAACATTTGCATTGATTTAGGCACTGAATTATATATTTTTTTAATATTCAGCACAATCACGTTAATTTCCATAGGTAAATAAGTGAAAACCATGGTGAACTGTCATTTGATAAAAAAAAAAAAAAAGAGGAGCAACTCAATTGGTTAAAATAATTTCTCATACACACACATAAAAAAAAATTATTTCTGGGAGTCATATCATTTTTAATAGGCATATAGCATCTCACAAAAGTGTGTACACCCTCACATCTTTGTAAATAATTTATAAGGGTTATTCAGAGAAAGGTGAAAACCAGGAGAACTGGCAGGAGAAGAGAACAATCTAGACCAAATAGCCGATTTGGAAATTGAGATAAATAGGAGAATTTTTCTGGTTTGGCTGTTTTGACCTAGAATTTTCACTTCTCCAGTTATTCTTCTGAGTTTCTCTTTTCTTTGAATAGACCTGTGTATCTTTTCATGTGACAACACTGAAGAAATGTACCGGGTGGATGGAGTAGAGGTAACATCACTGCTCTATAACCGTGGAGAGCCAGGTTCATATCCCGGCCAGAGCACCTCTCCAGTAAGTGTCCTTGGACAAGATACCTAACGGTAAATACTTGCCTACCACAAAATGGGCCCTATTACAATGTTAACGCAAACGTTAATGCTCACTTGTGTGAGCATTAACGTTTGCCGCGGTAATTACCGCATATTACAATCCAAATGCAAACAGGTTTAACCCTTTCGCTGCTGAGGCTTTTCACACCTCTGTGCTGAGGTCATTTTTACCGGTTTTGCTCATCATGTTTAAACGTGTTTTGAAGGCTTATTTTAGTATATGACCCAGACATATTATATATCGTTCTTTCCGTCAGACTCGGTAGATTCATAATATGTCATTATTATATGTATACGTTATGTCATGTCTGTATATTATAACAAAAAATGCAATAAAATATGTATTTTCAATAATTTACAACGTGTAAAGTGTTTTTTTTCACATTTTAACATGCGAGCAATTGCGGTTATATTTTGTATGGGGTGCGCTTGTTAAAAAAATTAGAGATGGGGTCTCGTTACATTTTTTTTTTGGGAAAATTACACGATTTTTAACAAACGCACCGCATACAAAAATCATTAGTGCAGCATCATTGTTCACATTATAATTGAAATGGGAACAATATTGCTGCATTAACGAACCAAAAAAAAGAAAAAAATTGTTTAGTTTTTTTTTATAATTTTTTTTTAAATATATTTTTATTTTTATTTTTAATTTTTATTTTTTTTAAAAAACTTTTTTCATAGTAGTGTTTGGTATCGTTGGAACGGCCATGCTCTGGCCGATCCAACCATACCAAACTTTAACCCCTAGCTGCCACGGATCGGGAGATAGTGAGTTCATTGGAACTCCCTATCTCCACCGTTGGTGGCAGTTAGGGGTTAACTCTAGGACTGGCATCATCGTGCTATGCACGATGACGCCAGTCCTCAGGGGGAGTTCCCGGAGGCTTGGCCAACATCCAAGATGTCGGCCAGCTCCGGGAAAGGATCACGAACCGGCGCTTTTCAGCGCCGATTCGCGATCCAGCTCCCCAGGGGTTAATGCCAGGCACCATTTGGAAGGGCAGGCTGTGCCCTTCCAAATGGTGCCTGGGTTAACCCCCGCAACGCCGCCGATCGGGAGGGAGAGAGGTCCGAAGGACCTCCCCCCCTCCCTTTCAGGCGCCTCCTCCGCACATGCGGAGGGGGGGCGTCTGAATTAGGTGTCATCGAGGATGTCAGCCCAGCACCGGGGGGGCCAGCGATTGTCCGGAACCCGGCCGAACGCTGACCCCAAAGGGAGGACGAGCTCAGCGCGTCCTCCGCACAGCAGGAGCCATGTGGAGGACGCGCTGAGCGCGTCCTCTGCATGGAAGTGGTTAAAAACCCGTTTGCGTTTGGTGCCTTGCGCAGCGCTGCACGAGGTTACTGCACTTTGCGCTCCCTATACTTAACATGGGGAGAGCAATGTCCCAGTGCTGATTAACGCCTGGCTCTGATCAGCGCAAAATTAACCAGAGCCAGGACCTGGTGTTAACGGATTCTGCTTCTGCAGAATCCGTTAACACCAGCTTTAGAAGCATAAAAAAAATCGATCCAATACTCACCCTCTGTCGTCCCGCAGCGAGGACCGTGGCTCCGATCGCCTCCTCCGGCTGGCGGGAGCAGGGAAAGACAGGGGGAAAAGTCCCACCTGTCTCTCCCTGTGTATCACTACGCCGACCGGCCGGATCTCGCAATGCAGACCGGCAGAGAGGAACTCAATGGAGTCCTATGGGCTCCAGGCAGTGGATGCTCGCGGCTGCGCTCAGCGCTGCCGCGAGCATCCAGAATTTAACTCTCGTTAACAATGCAGGCAGCATTTTTTGCGCCTGCATTGTAATCCAGCATTAAAACGCAGGCGCAAGGGGGAAAACTGCGAGTGCAGTTTTACCTCCCTTGAGCCCACGTTTTAACGCTGAGAGCGTAATAGGGCCCAATATCGGTTGTGGAGTCCAGTGGTAACGTCACTGCCCTTTGACTGTAGAGAAGCAAGTCAAATCCCGCTCAGCACATCCCTCCGATACAATTGTGGAGAAGCAAGTCTCAACTTTACGAGAAACGGGTTCAACCTAACCACCAGGTCGCTGCTTTACAATCACAGAAAGACGACTCAATCCCACTCAGAAGACGCCACCAGCGAGAGTCCTTTGGCAAGACACCTAACGATACAGATGTGCCGACCTCACAAAATACTTGTACATCTCATAGATTGTAAATTCCCTTGGGAATAGAGTCCCCCTGAATCAGGATTTATCATCCATGTGTGGTATTCCAATGTATCAATGTACATCGATATTGTAAAGCGCTGCAGAATTTGTGGCACTATATAAATAAAGGATAATAATAATCCTAATGACACTTTGCTACAATGTAAAGTAGTAAGTGTACAGCTCATATAACAGTCATGGAAACCGATGGATTGGATATGCGCATGCTCACACCTCCAATCCATTGTTCTGCGCAGTCACTACGGAACTTGCATACATAAATTGTACAAGTCCTGTTGTGATGAACAATTTGCAGCTCCTATGCTGCACAAGTTTTGTAAGAGCGCAAATTGTATTAGAAAGCTTCAGGGACTTCCAAGTTTGGAGGAGGAGCGGCGTGACAAAGGTCAAATAGTAAATAAAGAAAAACCTAAAAAGAGAGAAAATATTATTGGGCAAAGGCTGTCAGCAACCTCTGCCCAATTATTTAATTGCGAAGAAAGGGAACTCTATTTTTTAACAGAGTATCCCTTTAATATATAACTTTACATTATATTACTCTCTACTTCTCTACTCGCTACTATTCTTTTAATAAATATAATAAATTGATTTTATGCACATATAAATAAAGTATTGTTGTTGTATTGGGGCAAAATTAATTTAGCATTTATATATGCATCCATATATTTTATGTTATGCATTTTATTGGCTGTATTGATTTGCAGTTAGTTGAAATGAATTTGAACATGAAATAGTAAAGAGGACCAATTACTAACACAGTCATTTTAATGGTTCTTATTCGATCTTCAGAATAATCAATATGAAGAGCGAGGAGATTAACCCAGCTTTTTTAAAGAGTACAGAAAAAAAGTCAATCAAATCGCGATTCTCTGAGTTGTATTCGCAAATGTAAACTCTCAGCACACCATTGAATAATTTTAACATAATAATAGGAATACAGCAGGTGCCTAAATGTCAAATGGCAGGACCTTGTGGATTATTAGCTACATAGTAAAACATGGTAACATTAAAAAACCACACTTGCCTAATCTATCACAAATAACATGTATTATATTTAATTTAGTAATTTAGCTGGTTCCTCAGCTCAGTTTTCTTTCTTTCTTTTTTTTTAAATATTTTTCACTCCACAATTTAGATTTTATTTTTTGAAAAATTCAGATTCTGCTCTTCGTTGTGGACCGGGGGCTTGAGAGTGGGTGTGCTTCTCTGCAGTCAATACACTTTTCCTACTAAGGCCGATGGTACACGAGCGTGGAAGGAACGTCCTCCTATGGAGGATTGTGCTTTGCAGCTCCGTTGAAGCACGTGTAGCGTGTCAAAGAAGAGGCTTTCTGGGCACACGCTTGTGTCACATGGCTGTGACGGGCCAGGTGCGCTCGTGTGCCCCCGGCCTAATTTGGCACCTGCTGCCAATGTGTTGGGGACTTAATTAAATAATTAATTAGATGTGCAGTATGGAGTTTGTGCACAGGTACATTTATAGTTTTTAACCCCTTCCCGACCGCTGACGTACCATGTACGTCCTGCCCACGGGTCTCCCTTAGACCCACGGACGTACATAGTACGTCAGCGGGCTCCTAACCTCCCTCCTGCCGATGCTTACCTCCCTCGCCAGGTCATACGGCATCTATGGCAAGTTGGAAGCTTGCCTTGCCATTTCCTGGTGGCCGACCGATCCGAGGACGTCATCACGCTGCGTGATGATGTCATCGGCCGGCGCCGGTGAGCAGAATTCAGGAAGGGGAGGGGTGGGCTCCTTTGGAGCCCTCAATCTCCCCAACCATTTAAGCTAGAGCGATGCAAGTTGCACTGCTGGAAAGGGGAATTCCTGGCCAGAATCCGGGAAGGGGAGGGGGGCTCCTTTGGAGCCCTCTATCTCCCCAACCATTTATGATAGAGCGATGCAACTTGCACCACTGGAAAGGGGAGAGTATTAACTGTTTTGATGCCAGATCGCGATTCGGCACACATTTGTGCCGAATCGCGATTCAAACCTGGAGGGGGCTGACATCTTGGATGTCAGTCAAGCCTCCAGGTCACCTCCCACCCACTGACATCCTCACCATATGTGTGAGCATGTCAGTGGACCAGTTAACCCTCTAGCTGCCATGTGGAGATAGGGGGATCCTTTGGATCCCCTTATCTCCCGATCTGTGGCAGCAATGGCCTTTCCAATGATACCAAATGATGACCATGGTCTTTCCAATGATACCAAACATGACCAGGTTTGGTGTACAAATAAATAAATAAAAAGAAATAAATAAAAAAATAATAATAAATAAAAAAATAAAAACAAATGTTTGGTTTTTTTAAATTTCCTTGTCTGTGGGGGTTTAGTTAAATAGTACCTTGGCTGTCATCTAAAAATAATTAGCATAAAATGGTCAGAATGAGCTCAATGCACATAGGTGAACTGGCTCAGCAGTGAAGGGGTTAAAAAACAAGAACATGTAAAAAATTGTGTATTTCTATTCTAAAATTTTGAAACTATTTAGCCGGGGTCTTTTTTGATGGCTGTATATTTTGGGGATTAAAATGTTTTTACCATATATATACATATATATATATATATATATACAATATTTCATATTTTTTTATAGTAAATTATAAGATATGATGAAAATAATGGTATTTTTAGAAAGTCCATTTAATGGCGGGAAAAACGGTGTATAATATGTGTGGGTTGAATAAACGAATAAGAGGAAAATATGACCTAAACACTAACAGCTCAGAAACGTAAAAATAGCAGCGGGCACTAAAGGACGGATTTGCGTAAAACCGCCCTGTCACTAAGGGGTTAAGGGAAAAAAATATTTATCTCAATTTTGGACAATTGAATGTTGCACAGGCAAAATAAAAAAATCGGATTTGGTAATTTTCTGTTACACATGGTCCAGCGGAAAATTACCAAATCAGATTTTTTTTTTTTGCCTGTGCTACATGAATCATTATTGCTACATGAATCATTATTGCTATTAACCCCTTCACCATAAGGTTTTTTTCTATAAAACCAGGAGCGAGTGGAATTATGGAAAATGTCTTTCCATTCCAGACAGTGTTGAAATTAATGAACACTTCATAAAATATATTTTAGAGACCGTAAGCTTATTTGACAGGCAGAGGGACTGTCCCCTTGTTTGCTGGCCAAAATGCAGCCCTACTAGATGTATTATAATAATAATAGTACCGGCTAGGTGGAGTAGAGGCAACATCACTGCTCTGCGTGGAGAGAGCCTGTGGAGTCATGGGTTCGATCTCGATGAGTACCTCTCCAGTAAGTGTCCGTGGCAAGACACCCAACGTACATACTCGCCACCCAGGACATACTTGAAAACGAGAGAAATCTCCTCCTGGTAAAATCCTTTCTCAAAAAAAATAAATAAATACAGATGGGGACCTAGGTTTGCTTTTAAAAAAAAACAGCAACTCCCCAAGCTGTCCAAACAGTGTCAGCACCTCGGGTGAGATGTCCAAGGTGCTGAAAATTTGGCAGCACATTTGCAAATGAATTTCATTTGCAGTAATCAAAATTGCATTGCTCCAGGATAAAACCAGATCGAGTTTACTTGATGTTGGGCTCCTGCAGGATCTTTTTCGAAGAAGTATGCTCGACTACAGGAGTAAAGAGGTTATTTATTTATTTTATTTATAAAGTAATTTACCAGGAAGGATACATTGAGATTTCTCTCATTTTCAAGTATGTCCTGGATAATTTTTTGGCTTTTCAAAAATAAATTATTTTATAGTACAGGCCCTTCAAATGGTAAAGACAGGCACAAATACATGCCAGTATCTATCTGCACTTCAAAAATAATGCTGTGGTTTTATGTTTTCTGTTTCCATGGAAGAAAATTTCTGCAACAAGATACAAATGCCTTGATTGAAAAGGGTATGACAGACTTCAGGCATTAATAGCCTGTGTGATAAACAACCTCCTTATATCTCTGCTGTAATACACCAGCCGTGTTGCAGATGAAACCTGCTGTTACTTTATATCTGATGCAGATCTGCTTTGTTTCCAACCACTAGATACCTGGCAGATATTATTGTTCATAGAGAACAAATGATGCTTAAACTATGCAGTGTTCAATACAGTCATTACGGTACATGCTGTGTGGGTAAATGTCCTTATGAGATTATATTGCTTCATTTAACCCCTCAAAGAAATACTGCACAAATTATAGTGCTAAAAACCTAAAAAGGTTTGTTAATTAATGTCTTATAATTATTTATTATTTAACAATTGCAATATTTTTGAAAATACATTATTTTGTTAAATATCTTTCTAATTCTGCTAAAATGTTTGCTTGATGTCATCTAACATAATTACATTTTATTAAAGAAAAGAAGAAATATATAGATTGCATAAATCCTACTTCAGTAAGTTTAATTATGTCCTTTTAAAACCCCGCAAGGAGCGAAAAATTTTAAAAAAATTAAAAGTGCTTTATCTGACATTTATTTTCATTCGCAGATATTTGTTGCAAATCAACTCTGGTACATTTTTACTAATTTCTGATTAAAGATCAGGGTTGTGCAAAAATAAAGCTCAATAAGTACACAGATAAAGCTAAATACTGTAGAATTTCTCTCGCCTCTGTTTGAATCACTCCTTGCAGCTTGTGTGATCTATTTGAGATCATAATGGAAATAAAGATGACAGAAAGTGGTCTCTTCTCCTCATTAGGTTAATTTGTTCTGTGCATCTAGTTCTCCTAGACGTATTAGGGGTGAGCATGACTGCTGAGCTGGGGCGGACGGTTGGAGATGGAATTGACATCTGATTGGCAGGAAGTTATCTGTGTGGTAGCGCTAACGTATATAAGGTGAGGTAGTGGGTGGGGCTTACCTATTGGATCCTGTCAGACAGTTGGTGCAGAACTTTGTCCCGCCCTCCCTCTCTGGTGGTGGTGGGTTGGTTTGGGTTGCTAAGGTGGTATGCTCAAGTTGAAGTCAAACTACGGGTTTGTTTCCTTCCCAGCGGTAGGGTTAATGGAAGTAAGCTGCCGACAGGTGGGCCTTGGGCGAGATGAGCTCTTACCTGTTGGGTCAGGTGGGTGACGAGCTCCTGGTAACTTTATGGTGAAACTACCCTCTGCATGTTTGGGGATGGAGGGGGTCAGATAATTTAAGAAGGGGTTGTTATGATGGTGTATTATAAATTTAATAAAAGCTGTGGCATATGCCTTTTTGCCAATGATTTACGTCTCAGTGTGTTATTTGGGATCCAGGGCATGGGCATGGGAGGTTCCAGACCTAAGCAGTCATGCAGTCATGTAATTGAGGATTAGGCTGCAGGTAAGATTCTAGTAGTTCGCCAATGTTTTGTCACTATACTAATAACAGCAAAGGTACCTTTTATTTTAAAAGTATGTCATGTGGTCAAGAGTGGCTGCGACCCTGGAATATCATACACTAGAAGAGTGGTCCCAACCCTGTCCTCGAGAAGCACTAACAGACCAAGTTTGCTCTATATTTGAAGCACAGCACAGGTGATATGATTTGCTGCTCGGTGACCGCAGTATTCAGTTTGCATTTCCCCAAGGTACTACTTGAGATGGAATAATTGATGTGTGTGTGTTATAGCTGTGTGTGAGTGAGATGGTGTGAGTATGTAAGAGATGGCAGTGAATGTTATGTGACTGTGTGTGAGGATATATGAGTGTGTGTGACCTAGCTGTGAGTAACAGGGGTTGAGTGTGTTAGCTGTCTCTGAATTGTGTGATGTGAGCGTATGAGCTGACTATGAGTGAAAAAACAATATACAACAAGAGCTATAAGAAAAAATAAATAATAATTGACAAAATTAAAAAAGGAAAACTCAATAAATCATTTAAAACAAAAATCCATCTCGGTGATACGTTGCATCTAGAATAAAATAGTTCTAATAGGAGACTTTCTTTTTCCTACTGAACTTTAATCAAGCTGCTTCATTATAATAGCTGTTTCACTGTAAAAATTATAGTAAATATTTACCGTACAGCTATTCGTGTTTGTACTGTAAATATAGTAGTACAGATGAAAAGCCCGGCTATCTCGAATTCCGAAATCTGGAAGACTCTGAAAACTGGAGGTTTCGGAGTCTTGAAGACTGCATTTTTACTTACCTTCCTGCTGCTCCGCTTACCTTCTATGGGCTGCAGCACCATTGAGTAACGCACTGGGAGTTTCTCTACACCTACAGCATATAACATGCTGCACAGAGCCAACAAGTGACATGTAGGGTCTATAGAGCATGTCCCTCAAAGCGCTGTGCAGCATCTCCCAGCTGTTGCTTCTCGCTGCTTCCCTGCTGCGTCTAACCTCCCTTCTGACTTTGGAGTCCTAGACGGATACCGAAAACTGGAAGAATCTGCAACACAGAACATTCCAGATCCTGCTTATTGTGGATAACAGGTGCGCAACCTGTACTTGGTGTGGCATTAGGAATTAATGGTTAAAATAGATTGTTAAACCAGAAACCAATCACTTTAACTGAAAAGCTCCTTTAAAACCTCATTATATGAGAATTCTATGGTTATTCATTATGAGTTGTATTTTGTGACAATGAATGCACAGTTGTTGTAATCCTCATTACCATAGAATTCTATATTATAATTAATTAATATGTCCCATCAAAATCTTTAGGATGTTGCTGTTAATACTTCATAATTATTATTTTACAGTAGAATTGCTCCCATTAAATAAACAATGAGTTGTGTCAAGTTGGCAGTCGTGTTAATGATTTAGCAGTAGATAGAATAGAAAATACAATTCATATCATGGCCAAGTTGACCTTTTTTTCCCCAATATGGCTACTTTGGACTAAATTTAGCTTGCTGATTGTCAGCTTTTCACACCTAACAACAGAAATGACTGTGTTGTGATAAGAAGATTATCAGTGAAGTTCACACTTCTGTGATATGCGTAAGATCTCATTAAAAAGTGTAATTTTCACCATTTATTTTATTATTTTCTGATGTTAAATTAATCATGCGCTTTTGCCATGAGCTGGCCAGTAATGAAGACAGAGGATTTCCAATGTTATTTTTTTTCAAATACCTATTAATAATATTTTTATGTTGCCGTGGAATGTTATGTATGTCACTTTTATTCTTGGGCAGTATCTCATTAAATCTGTTTACGTTTTTTACAAGGCTCACCTGTGAATAATGAACCTTCCTTATAAAATTTAAAACCAAATAACATTTAATTAAAAATGGGATGCAAATATGGCACAATACAAGAACGCACAACATTTAATGCAGGGCTGGAATAGCAATGGAGTTATTGGTGAGGAAGCTCATGGTTTGTGCATCAGAAATGGTCAGTGAACACTTACAGTTGTGTTCAAAATTATTCAACCCCCAATGCTGTAAAGGGTATTAGGGAATTTAGTGTACATTTGTAATTGTATTCAGAATGAAATCCTACAAGGACTTCATATGCATTCGTAAAGAACCATATGCAACTAAAATGACATCAATTGGTTTTGTAATACAGTAGTAAATGTTTCTTTTGTGAATTTTTCATTGACACAATTATTCAACCCCTTAAAGACTACCACTCTGAAGAACAGAGGTTCATTCAAGTGTTTTCAATCAGGTATTGAAAACACCTGTGGATGTCACGGAGCAGCAATAAAGCATAATAAGCACCAATTAGACAGCTTTAAAATGACTGTGATACTCAGCTCCTTCTAGACATTTACTGGTGTGGTTACAAATATGGTGAAGTCAAGAGAATGGTCCAGGAAGACAAGAGAAGAGGTGATTACTCTTCACAGGAAGGGCAATGGCTATAAGAAGATTGCAAAGATGTTAAACATACCAAGAGAGACCATAGGAAGCATCATTCGCAAATTCAAGGCAAAGGGCACTGTTGAAACGCTACCTGGTCGTGGCAGAAAGAAGATGCTGACTTCGACTGCTGTGCGCTACCTGAAGCGTAGAGTGGAGAAAAGTCTCCGTGTGACTGCTGAGGAACTGAGAATAGATTTGTCAGATGTGGGTACTGAAGTTTCAGCTCAGACAATACGGCGCACACTGCGTAATGAAGGCCTCCATGCCAGAACTCCCAGGCGCACCCCCTTGCTGTCTCCAAAGAATAAGAAGAGTTGACTGCAGTATGCCAATGTGGACAAACCACCGAAGTTTTGGGATAGTGTTCTGTGGACTGGTGAAACAAAATTAGAACTGTTTGGGCCCATGGATCAACGCTATGTTTGGAGGAGGAAGAACAAGGCCTATGAAGAAAAGAACACCTTGCCTACTGTGAAGCATGGCTGGGGGTCAATCATGCTTTGGGGCTGTTTTGCTTCTGCAGGTACAGGGAAGCTTCAGCGTGTGCAAGGTACCATGAATTCTCTTCAGTACCAGGAGATATTGGATGACAATGTGATGCAGTCCGTCACAAACCTGAGGCTTGGGAGACGTTGGACCTTTCAACAGGACAATGATCCCAAGCCTACCTCCAAGTCCACTAGAGCATGGTTGCAGATTAAAGGCTGGAACATTTTGGAGTGGCCATCGCAGTCACCTGACTTAAATCTGATTGAGAACCTCTGGTGGGACTTAAAGAAAGCAGTTGCAGTGCGCAAGCCTAAGAATGTGACTGAACTGGAGGCTTTTGCCCATGACGAATGGGCGAAGATACCCGTAGATCGCTGCAAGACACTTGTGTCAAGCTATGCTTCACGTTTAAAAGCTGTTATAACTGTAAAAGGATGTTGTACTAAGTACTAAGATTGAATGTCACTTGGGGGTTGAATAAAACTGATAATGATGTGAGCACAGAAAAGACATTTGTGGTTATTTCATTATAAATGTTATGTTATATTTGTCTGACCTACATGTGCCTCTTTGATTTAATTGTAAGCAAGATGACTGAATGATCAAAATCAATGTCAAACTGGCCAAAACACTCAATTTCAGTGGGGGTTGAATAATTTTGAACACAACTGTAGCTAATTTTGCACTAATATTTAAAATGTAGGCAGTTGAATTATGGGGGGCGAATAATGGATAAAAGCACATTGTAGATAGAGAGACATTCTATGCTTTGTGATCACTCAATATTAATTGGAGTAGTCACATTGGCCTAAGTACCCTCAACACACTCCCCCACTTGGGGGGTGGGGCTAGGAGAATTTATTCAGCATTCTGAGAGCGATGACATAGATTCACTTGGAATCTAAGTGCTAAAGTCAAGTTCCAGGGCTTCAGAACGTTTGAGACCTAGGCCCCACTAATGGCTCTCAATGTGCCCTGGTATTGAGAGTCACTGGATTGGCTGGATCCACGATTGTGCATCCAGTCCTCATGCAATTACGTGACTGTTGCAGCTAACAGAAAAGCTGCAGAACATCGTGTGTGGACCAGTGCTGAGGTAGCCCGACTCTGGATTTAAGGTAAGTTTGCAACTTTACTAAAAAGGTAAAACTGGAGGGTGGGGTGCGGAGGGGTTCAGATGGGGTTAATGTTTAAAGCCTCCTTCTTTCCACTCCTGATTTAACCCTGTAGTATCCCTTTTTATAGTAATGGGGCAGAAGTATAATGTCAATGAGGGGGATAGGAAGAAGAGCAGCAAGGATGATAAGGGTGGGGCAGAATCATAAAGTGGATGAGAATGGTACAAAGTGAAAGTGTGTCAGTGCTTAATCTCTGGGCCCATTAAATCCTTATGATCACACCACAATGAAGACCACTAGGCGTTTTAAATTAGGAGCTCAAATCACCCAGTAATGCATGGTCTTAACCCACTATTACTCAGAACAAATACGTGCACTCGCTAAAATAGAGCATATCCCAAACCAGGAATACGAAGTAAAAACGTATATACTCTATTATTAAGGTAGAGACAAATAAGGAAAATGAAAAAATACACTGAAGAAAATAAATAATAAAGTGCAGGTAATAGTATATGGAGATGGTTACTCGTATAGCCATGTATAATGCGAATAATCACTTTACAAATATTCGTAATACCATGGTTCTGTAATTTCTCACCCTTATATGTGGAGTAAAACTATAGTCCATATACACATACAGGGCTATTCAGAGAGAGGTGAAAACCTTGAGAATTGCCAGGATAATGATAAATCTAGACGAAATAGCCAATTTGGAAAATGAGATAGATGGGAGAATTTTTCTGGGTTGACTATTTTGACCTAGAATTTTCAATTCTCCAGTCATTCTGAAAGTTTTCACCTATTTCTGAATAGCCCTGATAGATCTATACCCAAGAACAATTCAGAAGGGTTGTTGCAAGGGCCTGATTTGAATCTCAGGAGCCTGTAAACACAGAAATGTGGAGCGCCTCCCCTCACAAAAAAAAGAAACATGCCAAAATGACTTTTTAAATTTTTGTTTTGGGGCAAACTAAAAAAAATTTAAAAAATGTTTAAAAAACTGAAAAAAAACTGTTTCTCTGCGCTCAAATCAAAAGACCAGGATTTGCTAAACGAAAATAGGATCTATCCTACTTATTATTTTTTAATATCGATTTTCTCGTAAAAGATCACATTTATAAATTATATACAGTATATATTAGGAAGAGTTTGAGAAAGGGAATATGGGTACTAGTTCTCATATAATGTAACCATCCTTGCCATACAGATCACTTGCCAAAATCGCGGCATAGAAAAACTGAAACTGAAAGCAACTAGAGAAAGCTGAGTTTGCACATTAGAATCGCTAATGCCGGAAGTCGTCATACAGGAAAGCACACAATCGCCATCTTAAGACTCCCAGAGCAAGGGAATTTTCAATACCGGAAGTCAACACACCGGAAAGATCACGGACGCCATCTTGAGACTACCAGAACACAGGAACACACCTGGAACCAGGCGATCCAGATTGCCAATTAAGAGACACTCTTAAATAGTGGAGGCACCAGCAGATACACAGATTATTTTGGGACTGATGAAGCAGGCAGTAAGGCCGGCAAAATGCGTATCCCCCCGGGGGGCGGAGCCGAACCAACGAAGATGGCGGACGTGTGATCGCTGAGCTCCCGTCCTTGCCGCCGCCGATCCTCTCCTAAAAGCACCTCACTCGCCTGCCAAGCCAACTAAAAAGGGGTAGGAATCTTCCCCCACCATGATAGCGGCCCCCAAAAAAAAAAAACAGCGGGATGCGCCTATTTTCGCCGCCAAACATCGGGCGGATGAGCAGGCCCAAGATGGCGCCCGTGGTAGCTCTGAGGGAGCGGATGGGGATGGCGCTCGGTCTCACTCACCGCAGCTCACACAACATGGGGCCCCCTCAGCGGCTCTTGCCCTGGCCACAAGGGAAGACATACAGGGCTTGCGGGCTTTCATTACCCATGAGCTCAAGAAATCCACCAAGGCCCTGTCCTTGGAATTCAAGCGATTGGAGAACGCACTGCCTGTTTGGAAGATCAGGCCAAGAGGCATATTACATTTTCTAATGATCTGGCGGGACGCTCTGAGGTTATGGAACAACGTATTCAATTTTTAGAAGACTCCTTGGAGGATCTTACGAATCGGTCTAGACGGAATAATGTACGTCTCCGTGGCTTACCAGAATCGGTTACTAATTCTGATTTATCAGATATCTTTCATGGCATAATTAAACGACTGGTCCCTGATATACCGGATACTCATCTCATATTAGACCGTGTCCATAGAGCGTTGGGTCGCGCCGTGATAACTCGTCCACTCCACGAGACGTGGTGGCACGTTTTCATTATTACACTTCCAAGGATGCGGTGCTTAAAGCTACGCGGAATCAAGATGTGGAATATGAGGGCGCGCCCTTATCATTTTTTCAGGACTTGGCTGGATCCACTCTTGCACGAAGGAAAGAATGGAGAGAGATGTTTCTATCAGTAATTGAATTTAAGCAGGCATGGGATAGGCATAAGGCTATCATAAACAAAAGATAAATCCAGGTAAAGTATCCATGTAATTGGGCAGACTAGATGGGCCGAAAGGTTCTTATCTGCCGACATTTTTCTATGTTTCTATGTTTCTATGTTTCTATCAGATCACGGCCATGTTGCGTACCAATAACATCCGATATGCATGGGGGTTCCCATTCAAGATTTTGATATTTCATGAAAATCGTACCTTGGCCTATACATTCCTTCACCAAGCAAAGGACCTTTTGAGATCTTTGAATTTACAGGTGCCTCCTTCGATTGCTGCCCTTGCCCCTCCACAACCTTTACAGAGGCTCACTCAAGAATGGGAGACATCAGGAGACTGACCTTTTTCTTTTTGACTGCCAGGGTTTGTACTGGCGGCCAGTCTCTAGTTACCTACCACGCCCATTGATAGGATGGGTCCGCTTTTTCTCGCGGCAGGCGAGTGTATGGAAAATTCTGATGTAACGTATCCTTCTATTTGCGGGGGGTGATCCCCAATGTTATTATGGTTATTACTGTTATGGATATGTTGCTTTTTTTTTGTGCTTCTCTCTCCATTCCCTTTCGGGTCTGGAAGTAGGAGAGATCTTCTCCTTTTTTCTATAGGTGTATTTATATTGTTGGCGGCGGAGGGAGGTAGCCGGCTTTGGTATCGCCCAGGTGCCGGCTGACTATCGTTGGTTATCCCCAATGGTCTTCTACCTCTCCTCCCCCTATGTTTACCTACCCTTCGGTATCCCCGTTCGGCTGGTATCCCCTTTCCCCTTCTCCCTCGTGACTGCCCACCACGAGATCTTTTTATCTTACTCTCTCGCTCATCTTCTTTTCTTTCCTTTTCCACTCTTTCTTTTTCTCATGTTTTTCGGGATCCCCCTCCGGTCACCCCTCGGGCCTTATTGCCCCCCGGGGGGGGGGTGGACGGACGGGGGATCTTCTCTTTGCACTTTTCTCCTGTATGATTAATGTCTAAGGTTAATGTTTACTCTATTAATGTAAAAGGTCTTAATTCACCACGTAAGAGACGACTTTTATTCAGGGAACTCCGACGG
The DNA here is from genome assembly GCA_009667805.1 of Leptobrachium leishanense. Taxonomy (NCBI): domain Eukaryota; kingdom Metazoa; phylum Chordata; class Amphibia; order Anura; family Megophryidae; genus Leptobrachium; species Leptobrachium leishanense. The sequence goes on along the minus strand of CM019064.1, from coordinate 137,015,693 downwards.
AAGTCCGTAGAAATTGCTTTTCTCCAAGAAACCAGAATTCCTAAACTAGCTGCTTTTCGCCTTTCAGACCCGGCATACTCTAGGACATATATGTGTCGTGCTCTACCCCTAAACGTAATGGTGTTGCCATTCTCCTACGTAATTCGTGCCCGATGGTCGTTGAAGAGGTACATACAGATGGGATGGGGAGTGTTTGATAGTTCGAGGTACCATCTCCTCTCAGCCGTACTCTCTTATAGCACTGTATGGCCCTAACTGCTCGGACGCTAGCTTTTGGATGACACGAGGGATTTTATTAACTCCCATGCCAGGGGTAGGATTATTATGGGGGGAGATTTCAACGCCACCTTATGCCCCCCTGTGGACAGATCGGATCCCCGGGAGATAGACTAACGCAACCCCCTTCCTCCCAGGAGAGTCAGTATCATAGCTTTGTGCAGGAATTGGGACTTATAGACATTTGGAGAATTCAACACCCATCGACCCGGGACTATACCTTCTATTCCCAGGTTCATGACTCATATTCCCGCATTGACTGTTTCCTGATATCCCCTGACTGTATACCATCCGTCGTGTCCTCTGACATAGGTTCAATTACGTGGTCTGACCATGCAGATGTATCTTTGAAACTGATTCCTTTCGCCCCTTCTCCGGGTAGACGGTGGCGCCTTGACCCATTTTTATTAAATAAACCAGGGGTTGCGGATACGATCAAAGAAACCACTTTAGAATACTTTCAACTGAATGATACTCCTGACATCTCCCCTCAGATTCTCTGGGCGGCGTATAAGCCAGTGATAAGGGGCAAACTGTTAAGCTTGGCAGCGTACCATAAAAAACTAAAATTGGCAGACATTACTTCTTTACAAACCCTACTCAGGCAATACGAACTTCAACATAAATCTTCCCCCAGCTCTGACACTTTCACCGCTTTGTCTAAAGTTAGGTCAGACTTAAATTTACTGTTTGTGGAGGATGCAGGAAGAGCCATGCTATGGTCTAAACAGCGCTACTATGATAGGTCCAATAAAATGGATTCCCCAATGGCCCGGCTAATTAATCCCCGCTCTCAATATAGCCCAATCACAGTCATACGGGATAGGGATGGCCCTTCACACAAGACCCCGCAAGCCATCAGAGATGCATTCACTAAATACTATACAGCCCTATATGACCATTCCCCTGACCACACCCATACGAATAGGGTACTGATGCAGGAAATTGACTCCTACTTGACTGGGGCATCCTTACCTCGGTTGCCGGAGTCCAGCATGGAGACACTGATTGATGCGATCACTGAGGAGGAGATAGGTAAAGCATTAGGATACATGAAGCCTCATAAAGCCCCAGGTCCGGATGGCTTTACCTACCATTTTTATAAGTCTTTGCGGCAGAGCTTATCCCTAGGCTACTCCATACGTTTAATGACATGCTGACAGGGGGTACACCTCCCCCGGAGTCTCTGATGGCTTCCATAGTGTTATTACCCAAACCCGGCCGGGACCCACAGCTAGTGGAAAATTATCGCCCGATATCCTTGATAAATACGGACTTAAAACTGTTCACTAAAATTTTGTCCTTACGTCTAGATAAACTGTTGGGGAGTTTAATCCACCCTGATCAGGTAGGGTTTATCCCAAATAGACAGGCGTTTGAAAACACCAGGAAGACCGCAGATCTCATATGGTATGCTTCTGCTCACGGGGTGCCTTCCCTGTTTATCTCTTTAGATGCGGAGAAGGCATTTGATAGGGCAGAATGGCCCTTTCTGTTTTCTCTTCTCGAACACTTGGGTTTTCCTTCGGCATATGTGGCAGCGGTACAAGCCTTATACTCGTCCCCATCCGCTCAGGTAGTGATCCCTGGTACAGAGGGGACCCCTTTTAACATTCGAAACGGCACTCGCCAAGGCTGCCCCTTATCGCCGGCTTTGTTTGCCCTTTTTTTGGAGCCTCTTTTGCAACACATTAGACTTGACTCTTCTATACGGGGCATTTTGATTCAGGGAAATGAATACAAAGTATCAGCCTATGCGGATGACGTTTTAATATCTATTTCACAACCCCTCTCGTCTCTCCCTAACGTTTTACGGATATTGTCGGATTTTGCTAGATTATCTGGGTATAAAATAAATATGGACAAATCGGAGGCTATTCCAATTCACATGGGGGAGGGAGACTTGTCTTTCCTTCGCTCCTATTTCCCTGTAGCAGTTTCACTAACCTAGATTAAATATTTAGGCATTCATTTATCGATTGATCCCGGGCTAATGTATGATGTGAATTATGCTCCTTTGTTATCCCGGATTAAAAGGGATTTGGAAAATTGGGACAAATATGCAATTTCGTGGATGGGTAGAATATATTGTGTAAAGATGACTGTCTTGCCTCGGCTACTATACTTTTTTCAGGCACTTCCGATAGCCATCTCTCCGGAGGATCTCCATCGCCTTCAAAGGGCGATTGATAAATTTATATGGAGGGGCAAGAGGCACCGAATATCGAGAGCGACTCTCTATCGACCTAAAGATGCAGGGGGCCTGGGGCTTCCTTGCCTCCTATCTTATTATTATGCGGCCCAGCTGGCTCAAATTGTTGGGTGGCACACTCCTCCTGGACGACACCGTTGGGTAGAACTGGAACGTGCTCTGATGTTTCCGGATGACCCCAGCCTCTGGATTTGGCTCTCAAAGACCCACAGGACTCTCTTACGCACTGCTTGCCCTGCTATTGTGAATTCTATCAGAATCTGGGATAAATTGGCCGCAAAATGTGACTTGTCGTCTTTTCCTTCTCCATTATCTCCTATCATAAGGAACAAAGCCTTTTTACCAGCCTATTCGGCGAAAGCAGGAAGAGGATGGATGGATTCTAATATCTCCCGGTTCCACCAACTATTTCCAGGAGGTTCTTTTGTGGCCCAGGCAGAGCTCTCCGCGACTGGCATAACCTCTCTGGCTGGTCTTCTACCATATATGCAACTGAAGGCTTTTGCTTCTCAACCTCATGTGAAAGCGGCGGCCTTATCACCTCTTACACCGTTCGAACGATTATGCAAATCCAGCTCATATCCAAAAGGTTTGATCTCGACTCTATACCGTTCCTTAACCTCTTTGTTGGACTGGAGAGAACTAACATATATTAAGGCCTGGGAGAAGGATTTGGGGAACAGCTGGAGAGGGAGGAATGGATGGATATTTGGGATTCCATGAGAATTGTCTCGGTGTGTACCACCCACCAGGAACAACTTGTTAAGACCATTTTCCGATGGTATGTAACTCCTGTACAGCTCTCACGTATGTCCCCCACGACCCCGATACCTGTTGGAAGGGGTGCGGTGAAAGGGGCTCTTATTTACATCTATGGTGGACATGCCCTCACTCACAACATTATTGGACTGCTGTCCAGACTCTTCTTTCCACAGTTTTTGGAAGACATATTCCTATGGACCCCTGGGCCTTCTTGCTCTCTCGACCCAACCCGGATCTCTCACGACAAGAACACAAACTCATGGCAAAAATCACGTTGGCGGCTCGCAGATTATTGGCACTGGAATGGAACTGCCCTCAGGTCCCCTCATCGCACCGGATTCATTCTTTAATACAAGACGTACAAATTATGGATAAATTGACGGCTCTGGCCAGAGACTCTCTCCCTGCCTATCACAACACATGGGCCCCCTGGATAGACCGTATGGGACATTCAGTAATGACATGAGAAGGAGGACTTCATGGTTTTTTCTTTTTATGTCCCTGGCGTGAACGTTCTTGACTTCGCATACAGGGAAACGAACCTACTTTTGTTTGCATTTTACCTGACCTTCATATGTTTTTTTCTTTTGTATCGCTATTCTTTCTTTTCTTTCTCTTTATTTTACTTCTTGGGGATCTGGGCAATCCCCCCCCCCTCTTCCTTCCCCCTTTTTCTGTAAATTCTAGGAAATTGGATATATTTGGAGTGTATTGCATCTTTATATGTTATGCTCTGTAATCCTGGATTGGATTGCCTTATTTTCTCCAATAAAAACATATTTAAAAAAAAAAAAAAATGCGTATCCCCCCAACGCTATTACTTTTAAAGCTTAAAAAAGAGCTCTTTTATTTTATACCTGTTTTAATAAAATTACTTTTTTCTTTAAAAAAATTATCTGGTAGCGGTAATTCTTTCCACTAAGCCTCCCATACAGGGCTTTATCTCCAGCAAACGCATGGCTGTAAACCACGTGACCTAAACCTTGCAAGGAAAAGTCTGCAGATGCACAAGCCTACCATCTACATAAGGCTAGGGTCAGACGAGCGTGATTTCTACGGACTGTACGTCCGTGCAAACGGACGTACGTCAGTACGGAAGACACAGTAGTGGCCACACAGTCCGTTTATTCACTGACGTATATTTTGACGGATGTAGGAGGGAAAATAAATTAAAAAGCAAAACCATTTTGTCCGTGAAAAATGATGGACGTATAAATGCAGTCCGTCTGACCACGTTCCATCACTCACACACAAAGCTATGAAGACGTTGCGGAAGCAGTGCACTTTGTGCGGCCGTTCTAGGAGTTGTAAGTTCTTGACTGCCTTGCGTCTGTGGGCCGCGGCCGTTGTGCGTACGCAGCTCAGTGCGGACCAGGGGCGGATCCAGAGACTAGTCTAGGGAGGGGCACTGACAGAAAATAAGGTGTTTTAGCAGAGAGCCCGACTCACGAGAATTTACAGAGGGCCCGGCTCACAGGAGTTTACAATCTAGAGGAGCAGAGGGTCCGGCTCACAGGAGCTTACAATCTAGAGGAGCAGAGGGTCCGGCTCACAGGAGCTTACAATCTAGAGGAGCAGAGGGCACCCAGGAGTTTACAATCTAGAGGAGCAAAGGGCACCCAGGAGTTTACAATCTAGAGGAGCAGAGGGCACCCAGGAGCTTACAATCTAGAGGAGCAGAGGACACCCAGGAGTTTACAATCTAGAGGAGCAGAGAGCCCCCAGCTCACACATGGATTTGCCCCCAGCTCATGCATTTTCCCCAGCTCACACATGGATTTGCCCCAGCTCACACATGGATTTGCCCCAGCTCATGGATTTGCCCCAGCTCACACATGGATTTGCCCCCAGCTCACACATGGATTTGCCCCAGCTCATGGATTTGCCCCAGCTCATGGATTTGCCCCCAGCTCATGGATTTGCCCAGGTCATGGATTTGCCCCCAGCTCATGGATTTGCCCAGGTCATGGATTTGCCCCCAGCTCATGGATTTGCCCAGCTCATGGATTTGCCCCCAGGTCATGGATTTGCCCAGCTCATGGATTTGCCCCCAGCTCATGGATTTGCCCAGCTCATGGATTTGCCCCCAGCTCATGGATTTGCCCCCAGCTCATGGATTTGCCCCAGGTCATGGATTTGCCCAGCTCATGGATTTGCCCCCAGGTCATGGATTTTCCCCCAGCTCATGGATTTGCCCCCAGGTCATGGATTTGCCCAGCTCATGGATTTGCCCCCAGGTCATGGATTTGCCCAGCTCATGGATTTGCCCAGCTCATGGATTTGCCCCCAGGTCATGGATTTGCCCCCAGCTCATGGATTTGCCCCCAGGTCATGGATTTGCCCCCAGCTCATGGATTTGCCCCCAGCTCATGGATTTGCCCAGCTCATGGATTTGCCCCCAGGTCATGGATTTGCCCCCAGCTCATGGATTTGCACCCAGCTCATGGATTTGCCCAGCTCATGGATTTGCCCAGGTCATGGATTTGCCCCCAGCTCATGGATTTGCCCCAGCTCATGGATTTGCCCAGCTCATGGATTTGCCCAGCTCATGGATTTGCCCCCAGGTCATGGATTTGCCCAGCTCATGGATTTGCCCAGCTCATGGATTTGCTCAGCACATGGATTTGCCCAGGTCATGGATTTGCCCCCAGCTCATGGATTTGCCCCCAGCTCATGGATTTGCCCAGCTCATGGATTTGACCAGCTCATGGATTTGCCCCCAGGTCATGGATTTGCCCAGCTCATGGATTTGCCCAGCTCATGGATTTGCCCCCAGCTCATGGATTTGCCCAGCTCATGGATTTGCCCCCAGCTCATGGATTTGCCCGGCTCATGGATTTGCCCAGCTCATGGATTTGCCCCCAGCTTACACATGGATTTGCCCAGCTCTCACCTGGATATTGCTCCAGGCCTCCAGCTCCGGTGTTCAGGGGTTGAGGGGACCCAGATGCCGGGCAGCGCGGGAGTGCCTGCCCGGTCCTGAAGAGTCCGTCCTGTTGAAGGTGATGCGGCTGGCGGCTGCGTGGCGTGCGTGCGCAGGTCACGCGGTCCGGCCAGTCAGGTGGTACAGAGACTCAGTACCACCTGATTAGCCGGACCACGTGACCGGCTGCGCCTGCACGCAGCCGCATCCCTTTAACAGGATGGACTCTAAAGGACCGGGCAGGCACTCCGGCGCTGCCCGGCATCTGGGTCCCCGGCTCAAATCTCGGGGGGGGGGGCAATTGCCCCGTTGCCCCCCCTGGATCCGCCCCTGGTGCTGACGTACTTCATTTGTCAGGCTCCAATGGGCTTTCTGTCATGCTATCACGGATGTACTTTTAGGCGCAATCACGGATGTGAACACCAGGTCCGGACTGGGGATAAAAACCAGCCCTGGAAATAATTTCACACCAGCCCCAGTAATATGCGATGTGTTTGAGGGTATCGCAGAGCTGTACAGTAATGTGTGGTGTGTTTCAGGGTATCGCAGCGCTGTACAGTAATGTGTGGTGTGTTTCAGGGTATCGCAGCGCTGTACAGTAATGTGTGGTGTGTTTCAGGGTATCACAGAGCTGTACAGTAATGTGTGGTGTGTTTCAGGGTATCGCAGCGCTGTACAGTAATGTGTGGTGTGTTTCAGGGTATCGCAGCGCTGTACAGTAATGTGTGGTGTGTTTCAGGGTATCACAGAGCTGTACAGTAATGTGTGGTGTGTTTCAGGGTATCGCAGCGCTGTACAGTAATGTGTGGTGTGTTTCAGGGTATCGCAGCGCTGTACAGTAATGTGTGGTGTGTTTCAGGGTATCACAGAGCTGTACAGTAATGTGTGGTGTGTTTCAGGGTATCGCAGCGCTGTACAGTAATGTGTGGTGTGTTTCAGGGTATCGCAGCGCTGTACAGTAATGTGTGGTGCGTTTCAGTGTATCGCAGAGCTGTACAGTAATGTGTGGTGTGTTTCAGGGTATCGCAGCGCTGTACAGTAATGTGTGGTGTGTTTCAGGGTATTGCAGCGCTGTACAGTAATGTGTGGTGCGTTTCAGGGTATCGCAGAGCTGTACAGTAATGTGTGGTGCGTTTGAGTGTATCGCAGCGCTGTAGAGTAATGTGTGGTGTGTTTCAGGGTATTGCAGCGCTGTACAGTAACGTGTGGTGGGTTTGAGGGTATCGCAGAGCTGTACAGTAATGTGTGGTGTGTTTCAGGGTATCGCAGAGCTGTACAGTAACGTGTGGTGGGTTTGAGGGTATCGCAGAGCTGTACAGTAATGTGTGGTGTGTTTCAGGGTATCGCAGAGCTGTACAGTAATGTGCGGTGTGATTGAGGGTATCGCAGAGCTGTACAGTAACGTGTGGTGGGTTTGAGGGTATCGCAGTGCTTTACAGTTACGCTGGATAAGAGGGGCGCTTCAGGCTGCAGGAAAAAGTTTAGATTTAGTAGAGAAGGACAAGCCAGGAGTCTAAATGGCAGCCAGGACCCCAGCAAGCACTCACCCTGTGTACTCTGGTGGGGTATGAATGAGCACTCCGCCCAGCCTATACTAATACAGAGGCTACTTGAGGAACAGACCTGGCTTTTCTCCTCCACGTGTCCTGGGGGCTCTGCTGCCGCACAGATCATCTCACTCTCACTGGTGGGCCCAGCCGGACGGGTTGTGGCAGCAGGCGAAGCTGAAGAGGGATCCGAGCACCAGGGATGAGCGAGCGCCCTGCTCCTGGCAGGGGAGTCGAGTGTGCGCTGGCTGCTGCCGCAGGCAGGCGGGCTGAACGCGGAGGATGGAGCCACCGATCACAGGGAGAGGGATGCAGACGAGCGGCATGCAGAGGATATGAGCAGCTGCTTCCCGCTCAGATACCCGTTTCCCACTAGTTCCCAGCCCCCCCAATTGTCCCAGCCTCCTCCTTCCATTGGCTGGGAACTAGTGGGAAGCGGATATCTGAGCGGGAAGCAGCTGCTCATATCCTCTGCATGCCGCTCGTCTGCATCCCTCTCCCTGTGATCGGCGGCTCCATCCTCCGCGCTCAGCCCGCCTGCCTGCGGCAGCAGCCAGCGCACAACTCGACTCCCCTGCCAGGAGCAGGGCGCTCGCTCATCCCTGGTGCTCGGATCCCCACTTCAGCTTCGCCTGCTGCCACAGCCTGTCCAGCTGGGCCCAATACAGTGTGCTGCAGCAGCTCACAAAAGTAATCAGCTCCGGATTCGGACTCAGAGTCCGATACAGGAGCTGAGCGTTAAGGCGGCCAGTCAATCTGGGCCGGCCTGCTACCAACCCACGGCCGCGGGCTCTTGCCTCTCGGGCCCAAAAAGATAATAGCGGCCCAATTATTGACCTAAGTCTAAGCAGCCTACCGGGATTCCTCCCGGCATCCCGGTAGGCCAGTCCGGCACTGGTGAACACTATGCTCGTCTGACCCCAGTCTAAGAAAGGATTCGGCAAAAATATAAGTATCTCTTATTTTATGCAGCAAAGTTTATGAGTTTATAATGTTCATATGACTTTATCATGGTTATTCAAAGAGATCCGATTTGTGGCCGAAAGGTAACCGAACAGTGAAATTCAGCATACAGTTACCTTTCCTGGCCATTCAGCTATCCAGAGAGCAGGCAGTTCGCTAAATGTTGGCAACTTGCCTGCACATACGGTGCCTGTTCGTTGCCTGTTCGAGGGCAGTGAAATCCCCATAGAGAAGCAATGCTTCGTCTATTCAGAGAACAAAAACCAGCAGTGAAAATTGGTTTCATTCGACAGGTTTATTCAGGCGAATCGCATAGGCTTCAATTTTAAAAATATTCCCGTTTAATCCAATATCTAATAAACCGTTGATTATAATTTTCTGCAGTAAAAAGTCTCTTTATTTATAGATTTTTTAGGATCTTTTAGGCATTTTCCATTTTTTATTGTAAAAATAGTTTTTTCGTTTTTTTTCTTTAAATCGTTTTTTCTTTTTTCTGTAACAGCCCTTTTTATTATCATTCCTTGGACCTCATATGTAAATTTCAGACATTTTCGCTCTGTAGTTTCTTTGCAAACAGCGTTTCACTTTTCAAACATTCAAGCGTACTGGTTTTTATTTTTTTTCACTCCATTCATCTGCGGTATCTGCTTTTTCCGGCGGCTGCTCTGCTCTGTGATCGGCGGCTGCTCGGGTTTCTCTGGCGTGTTCGGCGGGGTTAATCCAGATGTTATTGCAGGTTTCGGCGTGCGTTCGCTGGGTTTTGCGATAAGTATTTGGCGGATTTGCTGCGGCTTTTCCCTGCACTACGACAGCCCTGTGGTGCTTGCTGAATACACTGCAGGGTCGCCGAAATGGGATCGCCAAATCACACCGAATTGAAGAGAGCGAAAAGTCACCGAACGTGCGTTGACTTTTTGGTTCTCTTTGAATAACCATGACACAGGGTTATTTAGAGAGGTGAAAAGTAGGGATGAGCCGAACACTCCCGTGTTCGGTTCGCATTCGAACTCGAACAATTTCAAAAGTTCGAATTCGAACTCGAACTCGAACCGAACTCAATGCAAGTCAAGGGGACTCAAAAGTTAGATTTTTAGAGTGCCCTCCAAGAGGGCATATATGCAAGATATTTGCCATAAAAGGTGTATGGGGTTCGGGTAGTGCCCTGGGGGACAGGAAACCAGGACAAAAAGTTTTGAAAAATAAGTTTTTAAAGGAACAGTGAGTTTTCCATAAAATAAGGGTTAAAAATAAAAATGAAAAATTCCTTCAAATATCGTGCCTAGGAGGTCCCCATAACCTTCCCGTGAAGTGGCGGATTTGTAGGATGTATAGAAACATCGCCATCAGAGACCCACACACGACACCTAGCCACCCTTAAGGGGTTAAAATGCACAGAGACTGGCTACTATCCTGTTAGATGAGGGAATGTATTATATGTAATAAAGCAAGGTATATATGACAATGGTTTGTCAGAGACTCTAGGGACTCAGCTTGTATGCTTTGATAGACATTTCTAACACAATAATAATTGTATGCTCACATAGGCCCTTCGGGAGAGGTACATGACATACAAATACTGGAATATTACGTTTAAATCTAAGGAGTGTGATAAAGATTTTATTAAGCCCTTGATGACAAATGACGTAACATCTACATCATTAATGACTGACTTTACAGAGCCCTGGTCCTTAAGGGGTTAAACAGCATATTAGAGGATCATATAGTAGAAATGAACACTTCTTAGAATTCAGAACAAGCACAGTGTTTGTTCATACATGTGCAGGCCACACCAAGTCTGCAGGCAATGTATCAAATTCATGAGACCAGACTAATTATTAGAAGCACATGTTATTTCCAAACACTAATTAAACACCTGTTGTTTACGCCGTTTGAGAGCACAGGTCATTTAGAGGTGAGAATCTTTGCACCTAGACATTAGGTAGTTTTTTAATTCAATATCTAATAAACCGTTCCTTATAATATTCTGCATTAAAGAGTCTCTTTATTTCTAGATTTTTTAGTATTTTTTTAAGGTATTTTTTATACTTTTTTTAAAAAAAAAAATCGAACTCGAACCGAGCACGCCAAAAAGTTCGAAGTTCGTGAACTTTCGAACTGCCAATGTTCGAGTCGAACTCCAAACTGATCGAACCGAACAGCTCATCCCTAGTGAAAAGCAGAATGGCTGGAGAATGGAAAATTCTAGGTCAAAATAGCCGTTTTGGAAAGTGAGATAAGTCAGAGAATTTTTCTGGTTTGGCTATTTTGACCTAGAATTTTCCATTCTCCAGTCATTCTCCTGCTTTTCACCTCTCTCTGAATAACCCTGTTAAATTTAACTGATTGCGCTTCTCGAATATATTTGGGATTTGAAGGAATTTGATCCATTTGGGGCTTTAGTTTAGCAAAGATTGGGGTCAGCATGTTGGTTGTGGGTGTGAGACGGGTTGCTGCGCAACCCACTCACTCTAATAAGTTATTTATTTATAAAGTATTTTACCAGGAAGGATACATTGAGATTTCTTTCGTTTTCAAGTATGTATCCAATAAGTCCTTAACCCATTCACTACTAAGATAAACTCTACTATACCTGCAAGACACCTTCTGGTGTAGTCAAAATGGTGTTCCACTGGGGCAATGCAAAGGCATTTTGTTTATTGCAATTTGTATTTTTGCTCAAGTTTTAGCACTGTGGACATGACGCCAATGGCTCTAACACTTTATAAAATCAGCTGGGAATGTGTCTAAAATGAAATCTCCCCATCTAATTCTGCACAGAGACCAGAACTGCAATAACTCGTTTTGGCCAGAAGGTGGTAAAATCTGCCTGCCACATAAATTATTACAGGACGAAATACATTGGAAATAGTCCCAAATATTTCTTACTGGATAATTAATTAAAAAGATTTTATAAAACACACTGATTCCTGCCAGTGGTTTTCTGGAAAATCCATTGGCAGTGAAGAGGTTAATACAACACTGGTCTCTTTTAGTATAGATAAGTAATATCTAAAAAAGAAACGTAACTGATTCTTCTGTTTTGCTTTTTCTTTATTGCATATAGTAATATCACAGATAAGAAGTATCAGAGCTTATATAGAATCATTTTAACAATGCTTTAGACACTGTGAGAAAAGTATGTAAAATGTATTTATAGCTAATATGAAACAATGATAAAAAAGACAAATGAAGAGCTGAAAGAAATAAAACTATTAAAATAAAAAAATCAAACGGAAAATCACCAAAGAGTCAAAACATATGTTGCGTTTAATTTTAATTCTAAAATCTCTAAGTAGAAAATATGTCTCTTCAATGGCTTTGAATTTATAGATGTAAAAAAGGGACTTGCGAGTCTACATCTCAGCTTTATTGCCATATAAGCCTTTCATTTTACTGTAAGAGTGTGCAATTCCTCCTTTGATTTTCAAACAAACCATACGTTGTGGAGCATGCTGAATGTTTTAAAATGCATTTATGTCCTCCAGTATTACAGGAGTATGTTTTGCCAACTATGTGCATTTGAGCTGAGCTCAATATGAGCTGGCATATGTATTTTTCTTTTTATAGTCTTCTTAAGGCTATAATTAAACTGCACATCCTATAGTCTATACATACAGAGAAACATTGATTTTGATGGCTGGTGTAAGACACTCAGTTGACAGGCTCAGCCTGCATTCCATCAAAAGAACTAGCTGTGTTCTTTGATTTTGTTTCCTGCTTAGGACAGCACTGTGTCTGTTCCAATGTATTTTCTACTGTAATATTTATTGCTGCTGAAACACTGTCCCATGAGGCCACAACTCTTTCTATAAAAGATTGTTTTCTGACAGTTACCTTAAAGTAAGCCTGTTATGGGTAACTTCACTTTTTTAAATGATAGAGCTTTAAATTTCATCTATACCTTTTGTTTGAAGAGTGCTGCATACTCATTCAGGGTTATTCAGAGAGAGGTGAAAACCGGGAGAATGACTGGAGAAGTGAAAATTCTAGGTCAAAATAGCCAAACCAGAAAAATTCTCCTATTTATCCCACTTTCCAAATCGGATAGTTTGACCTAGAATTTTCACTTCTCCAGTCATTCTCCTGGTTTTCACCTCTCTCTGAATAACCTTGATTAATTTTTTGTTGAGTTTTCCATTCCTCCCCAACTGCCATTAGGGGCTTATAATGAAATGAGCAACCACCAGATCAAGAATTTGGTGACATGCGTTCCCCCAAGTGGTTGACCTGCCCCCTCCCAGCCACTTAGCACAGGGTAATGAAACAGCAACAAAATAGTTGTAATTATGGTGTGCTTGATTATGGATTGGAGTTAATCCCTTCGCAGCAAAGTGATTTTCCAAGAAAACACCATTAGGAAAAAGTGTTTTTTTCTTTTGAAATTAATTATGCAGTAAGAAATATTTGGAATATTCCCAATGTATTTCTTACTGTAATAACCTATTTGGCAGGCATCTTGTGGCCAAATTAAGTTATAAGCAGGATCAGCTGGGGAGCTGCCAGTTAAACCCGTTCCCCAGCTGGTTTTACAAAAGGGTCTATTCACGAAGTTCACCGAACGTGCCACAGAATTGTCACTTGGCTCTGGATCGAGGTACTTTCACCTAAGGGGATAAAAGAGGCATCGCTAGAAAGGTAAGACTGTGACTTTTCCAGCGATGCCTCTCTTTCTTCTGCACCCCTTAGCGATGGGGAGAGAGGGGTCCCCCCTTCAGGCACTCTCCCATCCAGGGGGGGCACCAGAAACTGACAGTGCGATGATGTCAGTGCTCCGTGATGGGTCATATGGGACGGACTGATTTCAAGGAAGTTAGACCACCCGGCCCTGAGCGGATGTGTCTCCCCTTTAGCTGCGCAGACCCCATGACTTGTGGGGACGTCCTCTGCATGCAAAATGCGACCCCCAGGATGTCCCCCACACGTCATCCACAGCGAAAGGGTTAATACAATTTTATTGGTTTAAACACCTGTTAGGAGAGTTAGGATTTTTTATTTTTTCAGTGTGGAGGAATTTGTCAAGACCACTTGCTCTTGCTCTTTGGCACTATTCAGCGTTCTTCAGCGATGTTCTCCAACTTTTTCTGGGGCTTTGGTGACTCCATCTACACGGCGACCATTCGCTAAATAGTGTATTTACATATACTGTAAAAATGAGTGCACCTGCACAATTTCAATCCAGCGGTGATATTTTCAATGGTCTACCAGAAAATACAATTTTGGAGGGAAACTAGCAGCTCCCCGATGACTTAAAATGTCATGCCCACTGCGCACTTAGCCACCAACGTATTAAACAGTCCCAAATTCATTGGGTGCTGCCCAATGTTTTCTCATGACAGAGCTGACTCTAATCTATATAATTTAAGGTCTCATAACATGAATGGTGGAATGTAGGGTGTTCAGCTCTAGGATCCTTGTTAGAGTTCATTAAAAAACAAGCAAAACATGGGTGTTAAGGAAAGAGTACAGGATATAACTACTCCACCCATTCTCCAAAATTGTCTTTTCTGTTTTGTGTTTTTAAATAGCGTTAACTACCATGATTGAGTTAACTCGATATTCAACTACCTGCAGGTGATCAAGATTGCGTTAGCTTGTTCTTGCCTTATTCTGGAGCAATGCAGCTAATTTTGCTTATTATGAGTGAAGTATATTGCATATGGCTTACAGACTACACAGCCCGCTCTCTGTAATTCTGGAACATCTTTCTTCACACAGCATCCATCTACCAACACCCTCAACCACAGAGCCTGCATTTTGACTCCGAACCTAAGCATCCATCTACCGACACCATCAGCCACATAGCCTGCATTTTGACTCTGAACCTAAGGTCTTCTGCCAATCTGCTCCACAATCTCAACTTTAATCCTTGTGTTCATATTTTATGTTTGCATATATGTATTAATATTTTGGCTGATTGTTAAACGTTTTGCTCCTTTTTGTTAAACTCTTCAACTTGCTGTCAATCATACACGTGACTCATAGAAGAGCCATAAAATCTGACACCAGTGAACATCCAGCATCATTAACACCGCTGGATGGGAGCAATGCGGCAATTCAACACCACAAACCAGAAGAATGACTCAAGAAGGCACAAGGATCAGCAGAGGGTAAGTGATTTCGAACCTGATTTGTGACACAAAGCAACTGACATGCTGGATGTCTTTGATGTATTGGGAAATGTCTGTCTCCTCTCAGAGACACAGCAGTTCCAGCTGCACTGCAGCAGCAGCACTGTTTGGCCTGCAGAAGAAGCCCCCTGCTTGCCAAATATGGCATACAGTATGCAGATTTGCTATATGATTTCCCCAGCACATTTATTTTCTGTGGCTACTTTAAAGGGTTTTCCATAAAACAACTAGTTCATGACACTGGATTTATGGAAGACCTCCTGGCAGTGAAGGGCTTAACATTTCATATTTTGTTAGTGCACTTATTTATTTATTCGGAATATTCGCACAACCAGTGTCTCCAAACCATTACATACCAATATTTTTTTAGAAGGCCTAAACCGCTTGGTTAAATCAATAGTAGTTAATAGAAGATAGTAATACTAATAATAAAGTTAACTAAATGGGTTGTTTCGTTTAGGTCTGCAACCAATATATCGAATGGGCAATTGGGAAAATTTTGCGGTTGTCTTTAACACCTTCAATATCCTGCACGAGCAGAGACAGCAGCCTGATATCTAACTGGAGCTATTCTGTCATTGCAAAATAAAGTGGTTCGTTGCAATCAAATTTCATGTCTCTTCATGTCTTGGTCTTCAGAAAGTGCCGCTAAAGTTTCGACACTATTGGCATGATGCCCGGCATGCTAACATTTTTAAGACCAGCAGGGTTTGTGTTATGTCTGAGTTGCATTGTCCAGGGGGCGCATGCTCCCTCATCACCTCCCTTTCTGGTGGTTCTGCGCATGCGCGACCAGGGTTGATGACATCCCAGGAGCCATCTTTGGAGTCTGGAAGTGGGTCTTCCTTTCTATAACACCGCGCATGCGCAGCGGAGGTTATCGGGCTGCCATAACCGTAGACGGGAAGCAGCACCGGAGTCAGTAATTTTAGCTATATATATTTTCATTAACCCTATTGATTAGTGATTTTTGGGGAATATATACAGGATAGAAGGAATTTGGAACTGAGCCAACAACTGAGGAAGCCATAACACTGGGCGACACCTATTTTGGTGATAAGTATGATTATTAAAAACAAAAACATGTGTCCAGGCAGGAAGAGCTTATAGAACTCAAAAAGAAAACTTTAAAAGTCAAATATACTGTATTTAAAATAAAAATGTTTTTTTTTTATCATTCAGCTTTACGATATCTATAATTGGATTGTGTACATCAAGAAAAACATTTGTTTTTATTTACCCTTGGCCTTTTCCAGTTGTGGGTTTTGTGGAGAAGTTTGACCCCATTCATTCAAACCTTCAAGAACTTCAAGGTAGAGCCCCTGAATCTGTGTCTCAATACTATGTGAGTAATGGTGGAGCGAGTATATGGTGTGATTTATCCGTTCTGCCTGCACTATTGTGTGTCTATTTTCTCCAAATATATGGCTGGAGCTGAGGATATTAAGAAGACATGTACTGTATCCATTTGATTGGTGGCTGATGGTTGTGCCCTTGTGAACCCACATGCGCAGAACTATGAGCCTAGTATCAGGCTCAGAAAAGTGTGAGTTTGTATTTGGCCACTCTTTTCTCTATATTTCATATTTTCTACTGGTGGATGCGCTATGTTGTGACTTTTCCTGTTTTGAAGAATTGAAGAATTGTGAATTAAAGCACTACGCCTGTGGATTGTATTGTATGATTTGTGTCTGACAGCCCAGCTGCTCCTGCACGGAGCCCAGAACTGTGAGTCTTTTATTTAGCCAGTAGACAGCAACATCTGCCTGCCATATTCAGTGGCAAGAAAAAGTATGTGAACCCTTTGGGATTACGTGGAGTTTTGCATGAATTGGTCATAAAATGTCCTCTGATCTTCATCTAAGTCACATCAATTTGAAAAGCACAGTCTGCTTAAAATAATACAACAAAAACATTATATGTTTTCACGTGTTTATTGAACATAACATGTAAACATTCACAGTGCAGGGTGGAAAAAGTATGTGAACCTTTGGACTTAATAACTGGTTGACCCTCCTTTGGCAGCAATAACCTCAACCAAACGTTTCCTGTAGTTGCAGATCAGACCTGCACAACGATCTGGAGTAATTTTGGCCTACTCCTCTTCACAAAACTGTTTCAGTGTAGCAATATTCTTGGGATGTCTGGTGTGAATCGCTCTCTTAAGGTCATGCCACAGCATTTCAATCAGGTTGAGGTCAGGACTCTGACTGGGCCACTCAAAAAGGCGTATTTTGTTTTGTTGAAGCCATTCTTTTGTTGAATTACTTGTATGCTTTGAGTCATTGTCCTGTTGCATCACCCATCCTCTGCGGAGCTTCAGTTGGCGGACAGATGGTCTTACGTTTTCCTGCAAAATGTCTTGATAAACTCTGGAATTCATTTTTCCATCAATGACAACAATCCGTCCAGGCCCTGAGGCAGCAAAGCAGACCCAAACCATGATGCTCCCTCCGCCATGTTTTACAGTGGGGATGAGGTTTTGATGTTGGTGTGCTGTGCCTTTTTTTCTCCACACATAGTGTTGTGTGTTTTTTCCAAACAACTTAATTTTGGTTTCCTCTGACCACAGAATATTTTGCCAGTAGTGCTGTGGAAAATCCAGGTGCTCTTTTGCAAACTTCAAACGTGCTGCAATATTCTTTTTGGACAGCAATGGCTTCCTCCGTGGTGTCCTCCCATGTACTCCATTCTTGTTGAATGTTTTCCTTATTGTAGATGTGTCAACAAAAATGTTAGCACGTGCCAAAGATTTCTGTAAGTCTTTAGCTGACACTCTAGGATTCTTCTTTACCTCATTAAGCATTCTGTGCTGTGCTCTTGCAGTCATCTTTACAGGACGACCACGCCTAGGGAGAGTAGCAACAGTGCTGAACTTTCTCCATTTGTAGACAGTCTGTCTTACCGTGGACACATGAACATCAAGGCTTTTGGAGATACTTTTGTAACCCTTTCCAGCTTCATGCAAGTCAACAATTCTTGATCGTAGGTCTTCTGAGAGCTCTTTTCTGCGAGGCATGGTTCACATCAGGCAGTGCTTCTTGAAACCAGTAAACCCAAAACTGGTGTGTGTTTTTAAAGGGCAGGACAGCTTTCAGCAACACATCCAATAATATCACACTGATTGGACTCAAGGTTGGCTCACTCCTGGCTCCAATTAGCTCTCGGAGAAGTCATTAGGCTAGGGGTTCACATACTTTTTCCACCCTGCACTATGAATGTTTACATGTTCTGTTCAATAAAAACATGAAAACATATAATGTTTGTGTTGTATTATTTTAAGCAGACTGTGTTTTTCAAATTGTTGTGATTTAGATGAAGATAAGAGCACATTTTATGACCAATTCTTGCAAAACTCCATATAATCCCAAAGGGTTCACATACTTTTTCTTGCCACTGTAGGTTATTACAGTAAGAAATACATTGGGAATATTCCCAAATATTGTTAACTGTATGAATAATTAATTACTTTCCAAAAACCACTGGTTCCTGACAGTGTTGGTTTTTTTCCTAAGCAATTGGCAGTGAAGGGGTTAAACACAGTAGTAGACAGTAATAGCGTGTACTTATTACTAAATATCAAAAAGTGGTAATTTAAGATGAAATTAAAAATGCCATGAAAGTAGAAGGATAACGTAAATGAGAATTGAAATTTTAGTAGTCTGTCATTTTCGCTTAATTTCATTTTTTTTTTTTAAACAAATAAATCTCTTTGAGTCTACTCATACTGATGTGATTCTGTCATTATTTTATATTGGTATATTAATCAACTAGGTGTCAACCAGCTATTCTGGATATCAATATGTGTAAAATGAAATAAAATAAAGTCCAATACAGTTAATAATCAGCTCTGAAATGACAGATAGTTTGATACATTTGCCTATTCTGCCTCTGAAAGTTTCATCCAGATATATCCTTCTGACAATCACTTCCTCCGAACATCATTATACGCTCACTAAAGGATGACTCAAATCTATACTTAGAGGAATTGAGTTTAGTGAGAACAGCAACATTAAAAATTTGCATTATTAGGGCATAAGTTTATTGGAAATGCACATAAAAGAGTACTTTTATATGGAGAGGTTTGCATTATGTTTGTCCACTAATAAAAAATGTATTCGAAGGCTATTACAGTTGTTCCCGCAGTGTTTCCTTTTTTGCTGTTAACATAGAATAAACACTTCTGGAGACTGCATTATGTAATTTCAGAATGCCTTGCCGATGCATTAAAAAGTCATTTTTGACCAAGTAGACCTGCAATGCAGAGCAGACCAAATAATTTCTAGCCTGTTAGGTAGGACTGAAGTCAAAAATCCATACAGTTATTATTATTATTCTTTATTTATAAAGCGCCAGCATATTCCGCAGCGCTGTAGTTAGTAAGATTATTTGTTAAATACCCTGCAGAATATCAGTACATTCAAGGTAAAGCGCTTATGTCCAGGGAGGAAGAGCTTATAAAACTCAAAAAGAAAACTTTAAAAGTCAAATATATTGTATTTAAAATAAAAAAAATAAAAAATTTATCATTCAGCTTTTCGATATCTATAATTGGATTGTGTACATCAAGAAAATTCGTAAAGATGAAAAAATATCATCAAAAATGAATTTCATTTGCTGACATGTTTATTTTGGACACATTTTGTTTTGCTAATTTGTTTTTGATCAAATTTTTTTTCCCCTTTTACTCAAATCACAATATTTAATATGCTTCAGCCTGCAGTCGTTTTAAAGCCGTCTATCTTGCTGCAATATATACAGAACAGAGGGTTATTCACTAAAAAGCGAATTTGTGCAGAAACAAATAATTCCTTCTTTAGTGAATAAACCCGTTTTCTGTTCACGCTGCACATTACCCCCTTGACTAAGTACCAGGTAGTGTAACATTGTGCAGCTTTGCATGTAATACTGGTAACATATACAGGTCTATTCAAAGAAAGGTGAAACTCAGGAGAATGACTGGAGAAGTGAAAATTCTAGGTCAAAATAGCCAAAACCAGAAAAGTTTTCCCAGTTATCTCACTTTCTCAAATCGGTATTTGGTCTGGATTGTTCTCTTCTCCTGCCAGTTCTCCTGAGTTTCACATTTCTCTGACTAACCCTGATAGTGTATCAATTGCAATGTGTTTTAAAATTGATCATCCTGTGAAAAGCATTACTGCTTAATACAGTAATCCTTCCTTCCAGTTAACCGTAACAACTTCCTAACTCCCATTACCCTGTATCTACTAAACCAGCAAAGGGAGTATAGAGGGGTACAGTAATATAGAGGATAGTAGTAAGGTGGTTATAGAGGGGAAGTATAAAGTGTCATTTCACTATTTTATTTGGATCACAGCTATTTTACCCTATTTTACATATATATAAAATGAAATTCACTTGTATGATATAATAAACATATAAGTGAATTTAACCACTTGAATGCGAAGGATGTGCAGGAAGCGTCCTCTCGTTTCACTCCCATGTGCGGAGGACTTTCCCCCACGTCATCGCGCTCAAGCCCCCCTCCCACTGATACTCACCTCTCCGTCCAGGTTCTCACGTAGATCTGACTTCCTTGGAGTTAGAACTGCATATTTATACCCCTCCCAGCAAACTGATGTCATCGTGGCGGCCGCAATGACGTCAGCTTCAGGCGCCCCCCTGGGGGGAAGAGCACTTGAAGGGAGGGGGGAGGTCCTTCGGATATGAAAACATATGCCATAAATATACATATTCCATTCTTTACACATAACACTATGGCTGATAGCAGCCCATGCATGCCACGGGTTTAGTCTCAGCCTTTAGTTCATATGAGTTTTGGTTATAAACACATATTTATTTTATTGTTTGTTGCACCTTTATGTTTACATTCAAGGGTAGTTAAACAAAATTGACTACGTAAACTTTTATGAACCATGAGTATATTTATATTCCTGCCAGATTGTTGATTCATGTCTTGTTGATTTTCCCTCCATCTACAGAGGGTTGCTATGGATACGATAGTAGCAGTCTTCACGGTTCCCATGGGAACCGGATACACTTGTAACATATTAAGTATGTCCTTGAAGTAGACGCCACATGTTATGCCGGTAACGACACGTCATTTCTGGTTTCGGGTTGACATGGTCGATGGCAGCAAGGCACAGATTTGGTGAGTTACAATGATTCCGTTTTCAGGTATAAATATACATGTTTATGCATTAATTTTTTTAACCTTGAGAAAGGCTCATGTGTGAGCCGAAACATTGTATTTTTAATGTATTTCAATAAACCTTGATATTTTTATCCAAATCCTCGAGTGCATCCTCAACTACGGATATATATATATATATATATATCACGAGTATAGCAGTCTGTAGTGATACCTTTTTTATTGGACTAACGATACATTTAAAATAGAAACTTTCGCGAATGATCCTCCCTTCGTCAGGTCTAGAAGCTTACTGACCTGACGAAGGGAGGATCACTCTCGAAAGCATGTATTTTAAATGTAACGTTAGTCCAATAGAAAAGGTATCAGTACAGACTGCTATACTCGTGATTTTTGCATCTGGACTAACACGGCCTACCTAATTATATATATATATATACTGTATATACACACACACACACTCATTAAAGTTATGGTGAAGGGCTAAAAGTGAAATTAAAAGTCTCCACATAGCAAATAATAAAGTTTATAATTGTAGAACACATTTATTTATAAAGGATTTTACCAGGAAGGATACATTGAGATTTCTCTCGTTTTCAAGTACGTCCTGGGTTCAAGAACATTGAATTGTTACAGTCGTTACAGAAAAACAAAGTAATAAAATGCAAGATATAAAAAAACAACACAAATATACAGATTAACAGAAAATAAATATATTCATTTACACATCCCAGCAATTCAGAAAACTGCTTAGCTCACAGAGCTCACGTGCTGCATTCCCCATATGTAGCAAGGAATTCTGGGTAGGAATTGCAAAACGCAATTTCTCACTTTTTTTGATCCAGGGTCTGTTTTACAGAGAACCCTCCTTGCCAGTGCAATGCCATACTGGATGGCTTTATAGCAAAGGTCAGGTTATGCAACAAGTCACAGCCACTTCTGGACAGCTGTTTCAGGCTTATTATGCCCTCATCAGCAGGAGACAGGCTGTGACTAGTTTCTATTTGATGCTTTACCCGGAGGGCAAATCAATACTCATTAAAATTATGGTGAAGGGCAAAAAGTGAGATTAAAAGCCTCCACATAGGAAATCATAAAGTTTATAATTGTAGAAGATGTTTACACATCCCAGTAATTCAGAGAACTACTTTGCCCACACAGCTCATTTTATTATTTTTTTATTATCATTTATTATTTATTATGTGCCAACACATTCTGCAGCGCTGTACAAAAGATGCAATGGGTAAAGACAGGACAATTCTACAATACATACAGGAGGCAGGTCAGTATTCCTGCCATCAGAAACAGGAGGACATGAGGGCCCTATTCCCGTGGAGCTTACAATCTCGATGGGTAGCTCATGTGCTACATTCCCCTTATGCAGCAAGGAACTCTGGGTAGGACTAAGCTCGCTTGCTCGCTATCAGAGTCAGGATCACACTGACGGGATTCCAACATTGATATAGTGAACTGCTGTGCTGTACAGTATAATAGAATCCCGGGGACAGGTTTCCAATATTAATATAGGGAATTGCTGTACCATCTTCCATACAATAGTATCCTGCTTGCGTGGGTCCCAAATATTAATGTTTACATTAGAGATGCCAGAGTTTATGGTGCACCTGCAGCGAGTTTTCTCTTAACTTGAGGTCTGCTTTTTTTCTGGCTGCTCCACTCACTAGTGACTTTCTTGTGTGATGTCACAATGCGATGTATAGCGGTTTGGCCGTATCTCCTCGCAAGAGGGTCAATTCCATCACAGTCATTTCAATATATAGTAGAGATGGGCATTCGTTTCGGAAAAATTCGGAATTCGGAACGAAATTTGATCATTCGTATTCGGAAGTACTTCCGAAAAACGAATCGATACAATACGAATACGAAACGATACGATATGAAACTAAACGGTATATAACAAATTTATTTTGTTTTACACACTGTCTTCATCATAAAAGAAAAATTTGAATAATTGATAAACTATCGAATTTGAAATGAACCATCAAATGGATATCAACTATCAAATTTGATTCGATACGATACCGATATGATAGAAATTGAAATGAACTATCAAATGGATAACTATTGGATATCACCTATCAAATTTGAAATGAACTATCAAATGGATATCAACTATTGGATTTGAAATGAACTATCGAATTCGATTCGATACGAATCCGATACAATTGAAATTGAAATGAACTATCAAATGGATATCAACTCGAATTCGATACGATACGATACAAATCAATCCGAAATGAAACGAAATACGAAACGAAACACGAAACGAAATTAGTTACGAAATTCCAAAAACGAAATTATTTAAAAACGTAACTAAACGAAACTAAACAAAACAAATTTTTCAGCCATGCACATCCCTAATATATAGTGAATCCTAACCATTTTTTCAAAAATGTTTTCTTGCAAGGACATACCTGTGTTATATAGCGGAACTTGCACTTTTATAAAAAATTAAATCAATGTTTATTGAATCGCACCCTTAGTTGCAGCTTGTCGCGGGCTGGGCCTAGCATGTGTGTGCAGGAGTATGGGCGTGAGCCCAATGTGCAGCGAAATAGCAGAAGACAGGTTACAGGGCAATAGAGTTTATTGAGAGAACAGATATGAACCAAGATATAATAGAATACACAAGAGGACTAAATAACAGGAGGATGGCTGGGAGTAATGGGAACTCAATATAGGAGGAACTAGGAGGCAGGATAAACAGAGGTAGAATAACTAGAAGGGGAACACAGACATTACAGATAACGCATAATCCAAGCGAAGGTACAATGGGAGCATGTCATAGAATAGTCAAGGTCTAGCAAGGGTCTGGTACACGAGTAAGTCAAGCATAGGATAGCAGGGGGAAAACGGGGCAAAGGAGGAATACCGGTTATGAATGTTGGTATGGAGCAGAGGGAAAGCAGGAATGTCTTTGGTTCAGAGGGATTTCAGACAAGGATCTCAGGAGTACAAGGAAGCAGGTCTACACTAGGCAAGGCTGGGAACTTCAATGAGGAAGCCTAGAGTAAGGGGCGTAGCTTCCTCATATAAAGGGTTGATTAGGGAGGATGAAGGGCAGGTGAGGTTCCAGGTCCATCATGCAAATCAAAGTCCAGGAAAGCATATGGAGACAAAAGTCCTGGAACCTGCACATGGCAATGCAGGACATGGCAAAAAGGAGAACAAAGGGGGCGCCAGAGGGTCTGGGGGTTCGGACCGTGACACAGCTATTTTAACCCTCTAAGATATGCACCAATCTGGAAAACTAGAAACATCGCAAACAAACATTTACTCCACATGATGTACAGGTATACTGGCATATTTCGAAATAATAGTGAAGAGGCACATTAAAGCAATAAAATTTAATTACCGTGGCTTATAAAAACCCGTAAAGTCAATGCCTTACACATTAAGATTGAAATAAAAATGTATTGTATATCCCTGTCTACAACTATAATGATACTTCCTGTGTAAAGAAATAATTCTCCAATTAGATAGTGTATTATTACCCCTAGAGATCTTTGTTTACATTACGGAAGTAAAAATACTATATATAAGAAATGTAGCTAATATTAGCAGATTGATTATGATACTTATAATCTAATCACACTTTGCAAGGTCAGTTAAAGACTCAGTCATAATATGGCAATTTGTATTGCTGTTATTTATACCATTTACGTACATTTTGAAATGATAACAAATATTTTGTACAGCATCAGAAAATGCATTTAAGCATTCACTGTTCCAAAGACATATTGATGTCGCTATTATACTCTGTTGTATTCTACCTCTAGGCATACAGGATATTAATGTGGTTTATATATAAAAGCAGCAGACAAATTGCCCCATCTCTATGAAAGCAGTTGCCATCTGATCTTTGATGCCCCGAGCATTGCTTCATTGAATAAGAGAGTTCAATTGGTCTATTTTTGATGGAACAGCTCAAAATAATGACATGTCAGGCGACAGTGGCAGTCAGAGATAGCTTTCCGTGAGGGTCAACCCATGTCATTGCATACTGGATATGAACATGACTTTCATTCCACATCTGTAGTGTTACAATGTTTCTACTGACATGTACAGAATGCAGGCAAGTGCATTTAATGTATTCCACGCATGCACACACTGTAAGAGAGCATTATTGAGAGGGAGAGACAGGAGTAGATAGAGAAAAGAGAGTAAATCGGTAAATAAAAAAGATGTTATAGGCAAACATGTGCCACTATTTAAAGGCAGACAGACAAAAAACTAGATATTCCAAATAGTTTTAAGTTGAAATATATAGTCATCCACCTGTTCCAATGCATTAATGTCAGTGTGTGTGTGTGTGTGTCAAAGTGATCGATTTCACCAAAGGAAAAATACTTTTTCTACATCTTAAAAACTCGTGGGCACCATTACATTCTTGGTGCTAACGTTAGCGCTCACCTGAGTGAGCGCTATCGTTAGCCCTGGCGACCCTAGCATGGCTGCACCATATTACAATTCAAACGCTAACGGTTTAAAAACTCTGTTAGCATTTGTTATCTTGCGCTTTTCAGCACGAGGTTACTGTACTTTGCGCTCCCTATACTTAACCCTTTCACTGCGGAGGACGCGTCCACCCGCAGTGTCCTCCCTTTGCGGCCAGCGATCGGCTGGATTCCGGCCGTTCGCTGTGCCCCCCGGTGCGGCTGACATCCCCGATGTCAGCCCAGCACTCGGGGACCCCGGCGGGGGCCATTAGATGTAATCAAGGCGGCGTGATGATATCTAATTAAGGCGCCCCCCGCGTGTGCGGAGGAGGTCTGAAAGGGAGGGGGGAGGTCCTTCGGACCTCTCTCCCTCCTGATCGCCGGGGTGCACTGGGTTAAGCCAGGCACCATTTGGAAGGGCACAGCCTGCCCTTCCAAACGGTGGCTGTCATTAACCCCTGGGGAGCAGGATCACGATTCGGCGCTGAAAAGCGCCAGATAGTGATCCTTTCCCGGAGCTGGTCGACATCTTGGATGTCGGCCAAGCCTCCGGGAACTCCCCCTGAGGACTGCGCCATCGTGCATAGCACGATGACGCCAGTCCTGGAGTTAACCCCTAGCTGCCAGCAATGGTGGAGATAGGGGTTCCAATGAACCCCCTATCTCCCCATACGTGGCAGCTAGGGGTTAATGTTTGATATGGTTGGATTGGCCAGAGCATGGCCTTTCCAACGATACCACACTTGAACATGTAAAACGTTTTTAAAAAAATTAAAAATTAAAAATAAAAATATATTTAAAAATAAATTATAAAAAAAAAAAAAAGTTTTTTTGTTTTTTTGTTTTGTTAATGCAGTAATATTGTTCCCATTTCAATTATAATGTGAACAATGATGCTGCACGAACAATTTTTGTATGCGGTGCGTTTGTTAAAAATAGCAAAATTTTCCCCAAAAAAAAATGTAACGAGTCCCCATTTTAAATTTTTTTTAACAAGCGCACCCCATCGAAAATATAACCGCAAATGATCGCATGTTAAAATGTGAAAAAAAACACTTTACACATTGTAAATTATTGAAAATTCGAATTTTATTGCAATTTGTGTTATAATATACAGACAGGACATGTGTATACATATAATAATGACATATTATGAATCTGCCGAGTCTGCTGGAAAGAACGATATATAATATGTCTGAGTCATATATCAAAATATGGCTTCAAAACGCGGTTAAACATGATGAGCGAAAGAGGTAAAAATGACCTCAGCACAGAGGTGTGAAAAGCCTCAGCAGCAAAAGGGTTAACATGGGGAGAGCAAAGAGTTAATTACCGTTAGGATTACAATATACTAACACTAATTACTGTCCAGCTGCGGTTACACAAAAGTTAACCACAGCCTGTACCTGGTGCTAACGGATCCCGCTGCTGCAGAATCCGTCAGCACCAGCCAGAAACCTTCCCAAAAAATCCAATACTCACCTCCTATCGCGGTGAGGACCGCGGCTCCAACTTCCTCCTCTGGCCGCCGGGAGCAGGGAGAGACTGGGGAAAAAGTCTCCCCCTGCGGATCACTACGCTGACCTACCGGATCTCGCGAGGCGAGATCTGGCAGGTCATGTGACTGTCGCCGTCTGCCTCACTGGAGTCCTATGGACTCCAGCGAGTAGATGCTCGCGGCGGCGCTTAGCGCTGCTGCGCGCATCCCAGGCTTAGCGCCCGATAACGGTGCAGGCAGCTTTTTAGCGCCTGCATTGTAATATTGTGCTAAAACAGGGACGCAAAGGAGAAACCTGCAGGCGCAGATTTCTCTCCTTTGCATTCCCGTTTCAGCGCTATGAACGTAATGATGTCCCTTATGTATGAGAAGTTAATCACAGTGATTTCTGCTATAGCGTTTTTCAGTTTAATGCACACTGCATTAAAAGTGATCACGTTTGTTGAAGAGCAAACAAGATCCAAACAAATTGTTTTATGCCCGCTCTATGAAGTGACATATTCAAATTTACCCGGTATAGAGCAATACTTATCACACAAATAGCAGCTAAATCTCAATTAATATGTATCTACTTCTGTCTAATACAATGAAAGACACAATCAAGTATGTACGTTTTTAACTCCACGATAGTCCATGGCCACCAATCACATAAACAAAAATAGTTGGTCACCTAAAATCCCTTAATGAAATCTAATGCCAAATAAAACATAACATATAAGACTGTGAAATGTAGAATCTAGTCAAGTAAACAGTGCATAGAAAATATCTGTAGGTTGTAGAGCTGTTAATCATGAGAAAACCTTCAAATTGCTTCAAGGAAAGAACAGTATTGTGATAACGAACAAGTGAACGTTCTATAACTAAATGTATAATGCATATAAAGTAGAAAAAAGTAATTAAAAAATAAATATATAAATACGTTTTTGGAGAGGCAATCCTTATCAAAATTGAAATTGCTGTCCTCCAAATCGAAAACAAAATGAGATGTAGCACTGAGACAAAAATAATTTTGCCATGTTTGGAATAAAATGTGAATGGTCCTCAAAACACATCACATTTCCATTAAGTGCTCCTGTCTTGTGATGAATGTACAAGTAACAAAAAGAGGACAAAGTGCAAAAGATATAAACCACGGGCCCTATTCCAAGATTGGAGGTAAATGCCATGGCAGATGTCAATGGAAAACCTGAACGTCTGCCATTTTCCACTAGCACCTGTTATTTTACACCAGTGTTATGACAGAACCGCTTTCTCAGTAGCTCTAGACGTAATACTTGTTAGGTGGTAAAAGAAACCACCAATGCACTAGGCGCCACTGATGTTATCTGCTCCAGGAGTCCGTAGAACTCCATAGACTGTATGTCTTTTTAAAACTAAAAAAGAGAAAACAAAACTTACTAGAAATTCCATTATAGGGATAAATACAAATCAATGGGTAGATTTTGAAATTTTCGAAAAACATATAATGAAGTGGTGAAATATGTTGTCTAAATGCAATAATGCTTTAACTCATTTAAAAGATCTCCCAAATCTGCGTATACGTTGTGTTAGCCAAACTGCTGACAGTTTTTTTCCAAAAACCCTTGTAACGAAATCTCCCTGAGGTTCCTGGTAGCTATCAGTGCTGCGGCATGCCGCATGATGTGTTTCCCTGGGGAGTGATTTATGGCTCTGCACACAGCAGGAAACACTTCCTCCAGAGCTGCTGCCTAACTTAAAATTAATACAGAGCACTTGGAAATTACTCTTTTGAACAGATGGGGATGCTGAACCCTACAGTGCTGTGATTCACCCAGCAGCAAGTATCAGCTACAGAATTATAAGGGCTTATTCAGAGAGCACCGTAATGTCGCCAACATTTCGGTGCTCTCTCGTTCCCCGCACTTCAGGGAATCAAAGTTCCCCACCATGCGGTGAATTCACCATTCACCGCAGGGTCCGCAGAGTGCAGGGAAAACCTGTCAAAAAAACGTCGAACCCGCTGAACACCTGCCAAAATCCCATTGAAAACCCACTGGAACCACCACAAAATACACGCCGAACACGTCGTAAAAAGATGACGAGCTTTCGAACACAGCGCAGAGCAGCCACCGGAAAAAGCTGACAAGCTGACGAACAGGATAAAAAAAGATTTGAAAGTGTGAAAATTTAACCACTCTTTGCAAAAAGAACTACTGAACGAAAATGCCTGGACTTTACACTTTTCTCTTACAGAAAAAAGAAAAAAAAACGCTTTAGAAAAAAAAACTGATTTTTTTATGAAAAATGCCTAGAAGAACCTAAAAAAATCTATAAAGATACTTTTTACTGCAGATTAAAATAATAAATGGTTTATTAGATATTGAATAAAAACGGGAATATTTTTAACATGGGGTTCGCCTGATTAAACCTGCCGAATGGAACCACCGAACAGCAGGGCATTTCGACAACATTTCACTGCTATTTGGTTTTCTCTGAATAGAATAATAGATTGCTTCTCTATGGGGGATTTCACTTCTGTCGAACAAGCACCGTACTGGCTGGCGGTTTGCCAAAATTTGGCCAACTGCCTGCTCTCTGAATAGCCGAATGGCCCCAAAATGTCACCGTACAGGGAAATTCCCTGTTCAATGACATTTCGGGGCCAGATCGGCTCTCTCTGAATAACACCTACAGTATAGTTGCTTGGGGGGAAGTAGGTTTATATAAATATACAGTTGTGTTCAAAATTATTCAACCCCCAATGCTGTAAAGGGTTTTTGGGAATTTAGTGTACATTTGTAATTGTATTCAGAATGAAATCCTACAAGGACTTCTTAAAGAACTATATGCAACTAAAATGACATCAATTGGTTTTGTAATACAGTAGTAAATGTTTCTTTTGTGAATTCTTCATTGACACAATTATTCAACCCCTTAAAGACTATCACTCTGAAGAACAGAGGTTCATTCAAGTGTTTTCAATCAGGTATTGAAAACACCTGTGGATGTCACGGAGCAGCAATAAAGCATAATAAGCACCAATTAGGCAGCTTTAAAATGACTGTGATACTCAGCTCGTTCTAGACATTTACTGGTGTGGTTACAAACATGGTGAAGTCAAGAGAATGGTCCAGGAAGACAAGAGAAGAGGTGATTACTCTTCACAGGAAGGGCAATGGCTATAAGAAGATTGCAAAGATGTTAAACATACCAAGAGAGACCATAGGAAGCATCATTCGCAAATTGAAGGCAAAGGGCACTGTTGAAACGCTACCTGGTCGTGGCAGAAAGAAGATGCTGACTTCGACTGCTGTGCGCTACCTGAAGCGTAGAGTGGAGAAAAGTCCCCGTGTGACTGCTGAGGAACTGAGAAAAGATTTGTCAGATGTGGGTACTGAAGTTTCAGCTCAGACAATACGGCGCACACTGCGTAATGAAGGCCTCCATGCCAGAACTCCCAGGCGCACCCCCTTGCTGTCTCCAAAGAATAAGAAGAGTCGTCTGCAGTATGCCAAAAGTCATGTGGACAAACCACAGAAGTTTTGGGATAGTGTTCTGTGGACTGATGAAACAAAATTAGAACTGTTTGGGCCATGGATCAACGCTATGTTTGGAGGAGGAAGAACAAGGCCTATGAAGAAAAGAACGCCTTGCCTACTGTGAAGCATGGCGGGGGGTCAATCATGCTTTGGGGCTGTTTTGCTTCTGCAGGTACAGGGAAGCTTCAGCGTGTGCAAGGTACCATCAATTCTCTTCAGTACCAGGAGATATTGGATGACAATGTGATGCAGTCCGTCACAAACCTGAGGCTTGGGAGACGTTGGACCTTTCAACAGGACAATGATCCCAAGCATACCTCCAAGTCCACTAGAGCATGTTTGTAGATTAAAGGCTGGAACATTTTGGAGTGGCCATCGCAGTCACCAGACTTAAATCCGATTGAGAACCTCTGGTGGGACTTAAAGAAAGCAGTTGCAGTGCGCAAGCCTAAGAATGTGACTGAACTGGAGGCTTTTGCTCATGACGAATGGGCGAAGCTACCCGTAGATCGCTGCAAGACACTTGTGTCAAGCTATGCTTCACGTTTAAAAGCTGTTATAACTGTAAAAGGATGTTGTACTAAGTACTAAGATTGAATGTCACTTGGGGGTTGAATAAAACTGATAATGATGTGAGCACAGAAAAGACATTTGTGGTTATTTCATTATAAATGTTATGTTATATTTGTCTGACCTACACGTGCCTCTTTGATTTAATTCTAAGCAAGATGACTGAATGATCAAAATCAATGTCAAACTGGCCAAAACACTCAATTTCAGTGGGGGTTGAATAATTTTGAACACAACTGTACATGTTATATATATATTTATATATAGAAAAACCTTTCTAGCTTTTCGTAATAAATATCAGAAGCCTCCTTGCTATCGTACCCCCAAGCCAAGAGAAGAAGTAAAAAACATGTCCAACTATATGAGAATAGCAGGTAGATTAGGAGCTACAAAAACTCACAAAACTCCATTGGAAGTTGTAAAATAAAAAGGTTTACTGCATTATTACAACAGAACACATAGCAAAAATCTCTATAAAAACAGTGGGTGCTTTTTTATTACCACTTTCTCAAGGAATATTGAATATTCAAAAATATATTGACACTTAAAACGACAGAAGTACGATGAGTCACTCTCTACTATAAAATTATAGAAATGTGGGTGAAGGTAAATATGTAGAGATATGAAGTATCTAACCCAATCACAAAATCACCAGGGCTTCGCCTTTTATTTATGATACTTCAAGAATAAACAAAAGGTCGATGCATGATAAAATATCAACTTTGAATAGCAACATTGTCCTTAATTGCAGATAAATTAAAATCCCCGCAGGTTTCCACACAAAATCTTAAAAAAGTTGGATCGAGTGCAACATACAAAATGAACAAGTTGTAAGACAAATCTTTCTTTACACATTTTCCTCAATAAAATTTTTAAAGGGCCACTACCAACAAAAGATGGAGGGCCCTATTACAATCTTTGCATTAAAACGCTCGTGCAACGCGTGAATTTGTACGCCAAGCATTAAACGTTAACGAACGTAAATCAACGCTACAATCCTCGCACATTTTTTCATCCGTCGAGCAATAACGCACGTAAAATGGATGCGCTCAAATACACGCGCAGCAACATTGCGCGCAGAAATCAGTGTGCGGACTATTTTTTCACGTGATTCAGCCAATCAGAATTAAGCACCACGATTATCTCACGTTAAGTTTTTGCGCCTGCCAAAATCAATCTGAGCATATATGCTGCAGCAATAATAAATGTACACACAACTTCTCCATTTTATTGGGTTGGTATGAGTAGAATGTGTAACTATACTTTGCTGCATTTTTTTTTGGGCTGGTGTATTTGGGTTCGGCCAGGTCGGTCAGATTTGCCATTAACACCAGCTTTTAGGAGTTGCTAAAATTATGCGCGCAAAGGCTGTGCGTTAAATCCTGCGCATAGATTGTAATACCATCCGCGTACCAGCGCACATTTGCGTTTGCGCTCCCAATGTTAAGTATAGGACGTGCACAGTAAAGTACGTTCGAGCAGCGTTCGCGCAGGTTCACCCGCGGTAGATGAATACGTGCGTTTGTTGCGCTGACATTGTAATATGACGCTCAGCGCGAACGGTTTTACCCCTCGCGTTAATGCATTTTTGCGCTGGCGCAAACGTTTGTGCGACGATTGTAATAGGGCCCGAAATGTCTTTTATTGAGTTTATTTTAAGTTGCTGACATCTTACATATGCTTTATTTCTCTTCTATATTTAGTTAAGAAAGTATTTTACTCTATGTGTGTCACTGGGCGCATCAATTTTGTGATCTTTTGTGCTGTAAACTGCCCCCCCCCCAGCATCTTTACATCACTTGCTCCTCACTGTGTGGTTTTGGCCTTAGAATGGAGTCTATGGGTCAGGCAGCTGACTCACATCATTGTATTGTGTGGGATCTATTCAAAGGACATCACCAGAGGATAGATTAGAAGTTTTTTAAGCTCCCATATCTGTTTTATCTCATTCAACTGACAGCTCTTATCTGAAGTAGCCTGAAGAACAAAAGCATTATGTAAACATTCCCTCATCTACCTCATTAATAGGGATGAGCCGAACACCCATGTGGTCGGTTCGCATTCGAACTCGAACAATTTCAAAAGTTCGAGTTCGAACTCGAACACGAACCGAACTCAATGCAAGTCAATGGGACTCGAAAGTTAGATTTTTAGAGTGCCCTCCAAGAGGACATATATGCAAGATATTTGCCATAAAAGCTGTATGGGGGTCCGGGTAGTGCCCTGGGGGACAGGAAACAAGGACAAAAAGTTTAAAAAAAAATGTTTTTAAAAGAACAGTGAGTCTTCCATGAAATAAAGGTTAAGAATAAAAACGAAAAATTCCTTCAAATATCGTGCCTAGGAGGTCCCCATAACCTGCCCGTGAAGTGGCGGATTTGTAGGATGTATAGAAACATTTAAAAACAAAAAAATTACGTTTCAAATGACGGTAAACGGTTTTCCTTTAATCTATTCATAAACTGCTTGGGGTGGCAGTCTGTATGAAAAGAGGAGACATTTTAGGACACGCAGAACAAGTTTAGTAATTTTTTTGGTTAAATTATGGTGAAACTTATGCAGGCTTTGGATGAAAGTAACAATAGGTGCTTTAAAATTGGGCCTTTAGTGTCGGCAACAGTGCCGTCACACCGTAACCCCTCTGTGGTATTGTGGAAGAGTGCAGGATTGGACCCTGCGGTCAAATATTAAAATGATATGAATCTGGTATAGGCGTCAGTGGCAGTGCACCCAAATATTGTGCCTTTGGTGGCAGCAAGTGCCTTCACCCCATAAGTAACCCCTCTGTGGTATTGTGGAAGAGTGCAGTGGTGGAGGTTTTGGTAATGCAGAAGAGATCCCCGATCTATTCAGTTACATCAGCAGCTATAACAAAACTGGGTCAGCAATGTTTAGACACTTGTACTGCGCTACTGTATATGTTGAGAATTGGCGCACACCAGTAGCAACAGGAAGCAAACAGAACAAGCAGGGAATACACAGAGAGAATAGTCAAATGGCAGGCAAAGTCGGCAACAGATCGGGTCCTCAGAACAAGCAGGGTCAGTAACAAGTATACAAACTGATTCGGTAAGCTAGCGATGCGGGAATAAAGGCTTAGACACACTGAGCGTATAGCGACGCACAGCGTAGCGAAGAGAAGCAAACATTTTGCAGGCTTGACTTCACTCCGCTCCGCCTCGCAGCGTGTCTACACTACATTACGTTTGCTTCTCACCGCACTGGACAGGAATCCACTAACTAAATTAAAATGTACACACAAAAACGTTTTATTTTCACAAAGCACATGTTATATAGGCAAAAAAAGTTTCTACTGAATAAAATACATCAAAAATTACTGTTAATTTAATAGGAATAGTATAAAAATATAAAAAAAAGGTAACCCCTGATCATATATATTATAGGGACACGGAGCGCCGTGTATAGAGTAGGGATGCATTGATACCACACACAGACATATACGTATATATCAACATGCAGACCTATATATACGTATATATTAACACGCAGATATATATATACACCCACCCACAGACCTCAGACCATATATACACATACGCATATGGGGGGTGGCATGTGGACAATCTCAACTAAATGCGCCCCTCCCATTTGGCTGATCCCTCCAGAAGAAATGTTGAACCCGACAGAGCAGAGAATATATATATTATTCTCTGCTCTATCGGGTTCAACATTTCTTCTGGAGGGATCAGTCAAATGGGGGGGAATTAGTTGCCAAAATGTGTGTGTAATACAAGTCTGGATATATATCATATATATATATTGTGACGACAAGAGTGAGTGTCTGTGGAGGCGCTTAATCAATATTTCAGTTTACGGGATTGCTGCCTACAAGGTATTGCACAAAAAATCTCAACTCAAATGTGCAAATAGATTATATGGAAAAAGGTGGGGTCCTAGTGGCGCACTTGATACTTCCCAAAGTGGGAAATTCTTAGTGAGGTGGGTATATGTCAATTATCGTCGGATGTTTGACAAAGGGAATACTCAGTAAATCAGTCTTCCCCTAATGGAAATACACATAACAGTCTTGCGCAATTTGCAATGAAATGTCAGTGGATTACAACAGCGTTATTGGTGACCTCTTATATCTTGCATATGGGTCCGTCTCAAAAATGCAAGGTGAGGAAAAATCGCGTGCAAATATGCATATAACGTGCAAAACACAATTCATAAAGTGCAATTCAGCAGTGGTATTACTACTACCTACTATCATAAATATAAATCGATCTCACAATAACGTAAGTGCAAATTGCATATAAAGTGCAAGTACTTGTAGCGTTCTTCTATTAATATAGTGCAAACACAAAAAGGTGTTGTGTGAATCCCGAAGGGTCCACAATCTCACAGTGCAAATCGTGAGTGCAAATGCATATAAAGTGCATATACTCGTAATAGTCTTCTATTGATAAAGTGCAAACACAAAATTGTGTTGATGTGAAATCAAGGAGTCCGTAATAGTGTCCAATAATTTACCAGTCTCTAGTCTATTGCCACACAAAGTGCGTGTGCAGAGGGTTACCCAATGGGTAGATGAACCAAAATCAGGGTTGTTAGCCGCCAAATAAGAAAAGGATCAAATGTCCCAGCGTTGTACTTCCTTCCTCCAATTGGTGGATTCCATAACATGGGGGGGGGGGAGAAAAAGGAGAATAATAGTGCAGACTGCTAGAATGAATTTTGGGTGGGTATATGAATATATATATCACACTCACAAATTTAGGAGCCTAATGGGTCCCGGCTCTGGATTAGAATGCCTCATGCCAAATACAGGGTGACATTCCCCCTTTTAGTCGAGAATCATCCAGTTGTCCTCAAATAAAACACATGTGGAGAGGGGATGCTCCCATAGCATAACTCAGCTTGTATATTTAGATGGTTACAGTTATCATTCAGCTCACCAGTGGTGGAGCCTCGACTATCTCAGGCTCAGCGAATGGTGCGAATGGTGCTTCTCAGTCAGGTGACCAGCTTCGACCAGCTATGGCAGAGGCAGATGGTTTAGATCTCTAGACATGAAGCATCATAAAGCATCAGGCAGCGAGCACCCAATGAAAAGATTCATTCTTTTCATTGGGTGCTCGCTGCCTGATGCTTTATGATGCTTCATGTCTAGAGATCTAAACCATCTGCCTCTGCCATAGCTGGTCGAAGCTGGTCACCTGACTGAGAAGCACCATTCACACCATTCGCTGAGCCTAAGATAGTCGAGGCTCCACCACTGGTGAGCTGAATGATAACTGTAACCATCTAAATATACAAGCTGAGTTATGCTATGGAAGCATCCCCTCTCCACATGTGTTTTATTTGAGGACAACTGGATGATTCTCGACTAAAAGGGGGAACGTCACCCTGTATTTGGCGTGAGGCATTCTAATCCAGAGCCAGGACCCATTAGGCTCCTAAATTTGTGAGTGTGATATATATATTCATATACCCACCCAAAATTCATTCTAGCAGTCTGCATTATTATTCTCCTTTTTCTTCCCCCCCATGTTATGGAATCCACCAATTGGAGGAAGGAAGTACAACGTTGGGACATTTGATCCTTTTCTTATTTGGCGGCTAACAACCCTGATTTTGGTTCATATATATTGTGACGTTTGGGGGCCCACAGAGCACGTGCACAATGTCTTTCACAAACAAAACAGCTTTATTCACCCTTTCAGGGCAGTCAAAAAGGCAACATAATAAGTACACGCTTGGGTTCAGCGAAATTAAAGCAAAGTCCTGATCTTCAGCACAAATAAACAGTAAAATAATGATGGCTCACCAACGCTTTAAACCGTCCCAAACCTGGGGAATCCTTTCCCCAGTATGTAGAAGCCTCTCCAGCAAGGCACAGCACGTCTCCTGCTTTTGGAACACACACAGCTTCCACTGATTACTTTCCTTTTTCCTAAACTCCCACAATCATATCTGGGAATTGCTGGCTTTAAAACTCTTCCTGGACAAGAAGATTAACCCTGTGGTTGCACTTAAAGGGACCACAACCCAAATAGGGGTGAAACATATTGTCCATCCAGGACCCAGCCCTGCCGACCTCTACATATCCCCCCCTCTGTCTCAACGCGGAGGTGTTTGAGGCAACAGTAGACAGCCCACAATGCATTCGGGACAGGTCATCAGCATTTTGGTGCTGTTTCCCAGGCCTGTGTTCCACCACAAAGTTAAACTCCTGGAGAGACAGGAACCACCTGGTTACCCTGGCATTAGCGTGGCGGTGCTGCCTCATCCAGGTCAATGGGGCATGGTCAGACACTAAACAGAACTTCCTGCCCAACAGGAAGTACCTCAAAAGAATCCAAGGCCCACTTTATGGCCAAGCCCTCTCTTTCCACCACAGCATAGTTTTTCTCCACTGCCATCAGTTTCCTACTAAGAAAAAACACGGGTTGCTCTTCCCCATTGACTTCTTGGGATAGCACAGCCCCCAAACCCTCACTTGAGGCATCCGTCTGTACAATGAACTCCATCATGAAATCAGGGACTACCAGCACTGGGTGCTGACACAACGCATTTTTAAGCTGCTCGAAGCCTTCTTCAGCATTGGCATTCCATTGAATCATCACTGACTTCCTACCTTTCATCAGGTCAGTCAGTGGTGCAGCAATAGAGGCAAAATTGGGGACAAACCGCCGGTAATACCCCACTATACCCAGAAAAGCACGAACCTGTTTTTTGTGAGGGGGCGTGGCCAGTTCTGGATAGCCTCTACTTTGTTAAATTGTGGCTTTACCAGACCCCTGCCTAAGACATATCCCGGGTACTTAGCTTCTTCCATCCCTACCACACTTTTCTCAGGGTTAACAGTAAAGCCCGCTTTCCTCAAACCGTCCAAAACCGTCTGAACCCAGGGAAGATGGGACTCCCAATCTGGACTGAAGATGACAATGTCATCCAGGTAGACCAAGGTATATCTCAGGTAGGGGCGGAGCACACTATCCATCGCTCGTTGGAAAGTGGCCGGGGCTGAGTATAACCCAAAAGGCATCCGCTTATAATGAAAATGACCCTCTGGAGTGGAAAAAGCAGTCTTTTCCCTGGCTTCCTTAGTCAGGGGTATCTGCCAGTATCTCTTAGTAAGGTCCAGGGTGGTGATATAACGGGCCGGACCCAATTTCTCTATTAATTCATCCACCCTTGGCATGGGATACGCGTCAAATTTTGACACCTCGTTAAGTTTCCTGAAGTCATTGCAGAATCGCAGAGTGCCGTTGGGCTTCGCTACCAACACGATGGGGCTCGACCATTCACTCTGTGACTCCTCAATGACATCAAGCTGAAGCATTTTTTTAACCTCTTCAGAAACAGCCTTTCTATGGGCTTCTGGGATGCGGTACGGCTTTACCCGAACCTTTACATGGGGTTCCGTCACAATATCATGTTTAATCCTGGACGTGTGTCCCGGTAGTCCTGAAAACATGCCTTTGTTTCTTTGCAGAAACTCCTTAACTTCTTGGGTTTGGGGTTTGGACAGGGTGGCAGCAATGTGTACTGCGTCAACACCATCAGACTCTATACCCACCCCAACCATGGTGGACAACTCCTCTCGGTCTCTCCAGGGTTTTAACAAATTTATGTGGTAGATCTGATATGGTTTTCTTTTCCCAGGCTGATGCACTCGGTAGTTTACTTCCCCTACTTTTTCAACCACCTCATATGGTCCCTGCCACTTGGCTAGGAACCGACTTTCCACCGTGGGTATAAGTACTG
Source organism: Leptobrachium leishanense (assembly GCA_009667805.1). NCBI lineage: Eukaryota > Metazoa > Chordata > Amphibia > Anura > Megophryidae > Leptobrachium > Leptobrachium leishanense. The sequence goes on along the minus strand of CM019064.1, from coordinate 136,976,990 downwards.
CTACCCGGTCCCTAACCTGAAATTGCTGCAGCTTGGCTGACCAGTTGTACACCCTGTTTTGGGCCTCCTGAGCTTTCTGCAAATGTTCCTGTACCAAAGGCATCACTTTAGAAATTCTCTCTCTCATCTGAGAGATATGTTCAATGAGTGTTTTGTGTGGAGAGGACTCACTTTCCCATGTCTCCTTCACCAAATCTAGCAATCCCCGGGGTCTGCGACCATACACCAGCTCAAAAGGTGAGAACCCTGTGGAGGCCTGAGGAACCTCTCGAATAGCAAACAGCAGTGCGGGAAGCAAATGATCCCAGTTTCTTCCATCTCTCTGCACAACCCTTTTAAGCATCATTTTCAGAGTCTTGTTGAATCTTTCTACGAGACCATCTGTCTGAGGATGATAAACAGATGTTCGCAACTGCTTGATTTGGAACAACTTGCACACATCTGCCATCACCCGGGACATAAATGGGGTCCCCTGGTCCATTAAAATTTCCCTTGGCAGGCCAGTTCTCGAAAACATAAAAAACAATTCCCGCGCAATGGCCTTTGATGTAGGGTTTCTTAAAGGAACCGCCTCTGGATACCTTGTGGCATAATCAAGAACCACCAGGATATATCGGTGTCCCCGAGCAGACTTCTCTAAGGGACCCACTATATCCATAGCGATGCGCTCAAAGGGCACCTCAATTATCCGCAGAGGCACCAAGGGGCTCCTATAATGGGGTGCTGGGGCAGTTAACTGGCAAACGGGGCAGGATGAACAGTACCTCTTAACCGCGGCACTGATCCCTGGCCAGTAAAACCGGTCCGTTATCCGGACCTCGGTTTTCTCAGCTCCCAGGTGACCACCTAGAGCATCATTGTGAGCCAGATCCAGCACCATTCTCTGGTAGGGCTGGGGTACTAGTAATTGTTCCACAATTTCTCCCCGAATTTCTGATACCCGGTAGAACAGATCATTATTGACCGCAAAGTGAGGAAATCTTTTCTCTGCATCTGGTGCTTGAGGTACCCCACTGACAACAGTTACCTGTTCGCGAGCATTTATCAACATCGGGTCACCCATTTGAGCCCTGCCAAATGCACCTCTGGACACATCTAAGTCAGGGTGTACTGGATAAGAAGAACCCTCCCCCTCATCCACCCCAAGTGTAATATCTACAGGGAATAATTCCTCTTCATCCTCTCCTACCATAACCGGCACGGGAGAGGATTCCCCCTCCTTGGGTGTCAACTCAGGTTGAGGAGCTAGGACACTCACATCAGTTACAACATTCTCATTTTGAACACATTTGAGCAACTCCTCATCAACAGTGTCCACAGTCATGTTTGGTGGGGGTGACTCTGAATTGTTCCCCAGTTCGATGGGCAGTTCAGTTTGTGCCAAGCACCACAATTCAGCAAAAAAGGGGCAGTCCCGTCCCACAATCAAATCATGTATCAGAGTACTCACCACCCTGACCTCTTGGGTGACCGAAGTATTCCTGGCGGAAATGGTGACAGGGATCAGCGGATACTCCCGAGTATCCCCATGGATAAAGACAACCCAGAGGGTTCTTTGTACTGGACCGAGCCTTCCGACTACCTGGGCATGCACCAGGGTGACCATACTCCCAGAGTCCAGGAGAGCTTTGGCTGGGCGGTGATTCACCCACACAGTACATTCAAACTGACCCCCCTCTAGGTCAAGGTGGGTAGTGCACGTTGTGAGGGTGTAGAAGGACACTCTCTGAGCGGATCCACACTCCATGGGCTCCTCCTGTAGTGGACACTGCACCCGGGTATGGCCCCAGGCGCGACACCTCCAACACTGTATATCGCCAGCAGTTCGGGTAGCGACAGGCCTCTGCATAACCGAGGAAGATGATTTTGGGGTGCTGGTTCCCGGGTCCACTGACACTTCCCTCCGAGGAACTGAAGCAGGCCTCACAGGCGGTGGCAAGACTGGTCCTCGACGACTGGTTGGTCTGAGCAGGTCCTCCACCATGGTGTATCTCTCCACCATCTCGACTACCAGTGCTGCAGTCTTGGGGTCCCCATGGCTGACCCAGCACTGTAGATCCTTTGGTAGAGACCTCAGGTAGTGGTCCATCACAACCCTTTCAACCATTTGCTCTCTAGTCAGGGTCTCTGGCTGCAACCACTTTTTAACCAGCTGTCCTAAGTCATGCATCTGGGACAGGGGTGGCTGGTCAGGGCAGTACTTCCAGCAGTGAACATGTTGAGCCCGGACAGCAACAGTTACCCCAAGGCGGGCCAGAACCTCAGCTTTCAGCCGGTCATAATTCTTTGCATCTTCTAGGGGCAGGTCAAAATATGCCTTTTGAGGGTCTCCTGTCAGAAACGGGGCAATGAGACTGGCCCATTGGTCTTGGGGCCACCCCTCTCTCTCAGCAGTCCTTTCAAACGTGGTGAGAAATGCTTCCACATCATCACTGGGAGACAGCTTTTGCAGGAAGTGACTGGCCCTGATGGAGACATGGTTACCAGCAGCGACCACTGCTTGATCACGTCCAGGTGCAAGTTGCTGCATGGCCTCCCACAGGGCAGTGATCTGCGTCTGTGTGGCTACCTGCTGTGCTGTAAGTTGTGCAGCCAGCAAATGGGTGCTTTCTTGTTGGGCAACAACAGCCTGTGCCAGGGCTTGTTGCTGCTGAGCCATCGCCTCTTCATGGCGAGTCTGGGCCTGCACATTGACAAAGACCATCTGCTTAACCAGCTCCTCCATAGCTGTGGACTTCAGTGCAGTCTTAGCCCAGGACATGCAAACAGAACACTGTCCTTTTTAAAAATGTCTTTTTTTTTTCACAAAAATTCCTCTTGCTTGGCGTGTGAAGGGTAGCAAACTACCCGCATTCTCCACCAGTTGTGACATTTGGGGGCCCACAGAGCACGTGCACAATGTCTTTCACAAACAAAACAGCTTTATTCATCCTTTCAGGGCAGTCAAAAAGGCTACATAATAAGTACACGCTTGGGTTCAGCGAAATTAAAGCAAAGTCCTGATCTTCAGCACAAATAAACAGATAAATAATGATGGCTCACCAACGCTTTAAACCGTCCCAAACCTAGGGAATCCTTTCCCCAGTATGTAGAAGCCTCTCCAGCAAGGCACAGCACGTCTCCTGCTTTTGGAACACACACAGCTTCCACTGATTACTTTCCTTTTTCCTAAACTCCCACAATCCTATCTGGGAATTGCTTGCTTTAAAACTCTTCCTGGACAAGAAGATTAACCCTGTGGTTGCACTTAAAGGGACCACAACCCAAATAGGGGTGAAACATATAGTCCATCCAGGACCCAGCCCTGCCGACCTCTACAATATATATATATATATTGTAACAGAGTGCCAGTAGAACCTGCCAGGGTGGCAGGAAAAGGGATAGATGGCAGATACATTCCTCCACGAATGCTTAGATTCATCATCTAAGGTACTGCTAGTATAAAGACCAATAGCTCTTTAACTTGTATGGGTAAAACAGATTCTGGAGCTGGTGTTACCAGGAGTTTAATTAGCTCTGGGTGGGACAGGGGATTCATTTAATGTGCAGCTGCACCTAGCAGTGTGGGTGTCTCAGTGCATGGAGAGACGGTGTGTTGAATGCAGCAACTCCTGTGTTAGGAGAAAAGCCTGTCAGTGGGACAGGATTCCATGGATGAACTTTCACTGTTTCCTTGGAGGAAACCATCTCAGCTTGGAGGACTGTCTCTAAATACCCAAGTAAGGCTCAGTGGAGCGGTTTTTTATTTGTTTCTACGAACTGATTTTGGCTGGATGCCTGCAACCTTTTTGTTTCTATTTTTGTGACTGGATTGCTGTCTGAAATTAAAGCTGGCAATTTCTGAAGCGACTGCGAGTTTTCCTCTATATTGACACTGATCCCCTACAATATATATATATCATACCTGCCCTTACCTTCCCCTATAAATTTGCTAAAAATATACACACAACAAAAACAAACCACTGCCTGAGACCCCGCACAGCCCACATGCCACCCCCATCTACCTGGCTGAATGTATCTAATATATATAATTAAATACATTCAGCCAGGTAGAGAAAGAAAAAAAAAAGTTTTATTTTATGTTCCCGGTAGAAATGTGTCACCTTACCTTAGCCTGGTGGTCATTGGGGGCTCCCTGGATCCTGGTTGTAGGGGGGGTCTGCCGTGGCTGCAGGTGCAGTGGCTCCCTCCCTGCGCTGCCTGCCTCTGCCATATGCCCCCGGGCGGCTAGCCCGCACAGTCGCAGCTCTGTCATCCGGAGGCCGCATGCTCCTCAATGCTCATCAAGGGGATCCTTGGGAGGCCCCTGCAGGCTGCCCTCTACAGTGCCTGATTAGAGGGCCGTGTCTGCCTGATGTTTTAGTAACAAGAATGTTTTATCCCATAGGCTTCAATGTTAAAAATTTTCCCGTTTTAATTCAATATCTAATAAACTGTTGCTTATAATATTCTGCAGTAAAGAGTATCTTTATTTCTAGATTTTTTAGTATTTTTTAAGCATTTTTTATACTTTTTTAAAAAAAAAAAATTCCGACCTTTTGGCGAACGTCCCAAAAAGTTGGAAGTTTGCGAACTGTCGAACGGCCGATGTTCGATGCAAACTCCGAACAGATCGAACCGAACAGCTCATCCCTAGTCATTATCTGGTAAATACCGTGAAAGAGAAAGCACAGTCATAAAGTAAAATTCACCATAAGATTTGCACAAAATGGAAACAAGATAAATTTATTTATATGGTGCTTTTGTTTGTAATGCACTAGTAAGTAATCTAGTTACAGCTTATGTAAGTGGTAATGTCCCTTTAATTTGAGCCATTGTGTACTTCTATACAGTAGATACATACACAGTCATCAACACATTAGCATCCATTGCTTACATCAAAACTTGACATGTAACAAAAGCAAATAAAAATGACAATATAGCAAGTAAAATGCTCAAAAATACCATATGAATGCTAGGAACGTTCAACATGAAATTCTGTAAAATATTAATGCTTGTTCTGTGCACTATGCTCTTTTACATTAAAGGGGTTATTCAATAAGCAGCAAATTTGCCACCGAATTGAACGGAACGGGTTAATCTATTCAGAGAATGCCTAACTGAACCGAAGTGTCAGGGAAATGCCATGATTTTCAGTGATTCAATTTGACAGGTTTAAACAGGTAAATACTATAGGATTCAATGTTAAAAAATATTAACAATTTCTTATTTTTTATTCAACTGTTTATTCTTTTCATTTGCAGCAAACAGTGTTTTTTTATTTTAATTTTTTTAGGTGACATTTTTGATCCAAAATTTTGTATTAAAGGCTTTTTTTATTATTCTGTAACAGACCATTTTATTATTATTTATAGGACTTTTTTTATTATTTACACACATTTGCAAGCATTTTTATTGTTTTAAAAACCATTTAAAGAATAGCAAAGTTCCTTTTTTTTCCCCTACAGCTCGGCGGTCAGTTCGGCGCTATTCGGTGGTGTTTGGCGGGCTTATTGACAGTCTTCTTCGTTGGGCAGGAAGAATGGCGGTCGGCAGTGGTCTTCGGTGGTGCCACATTCGGTGCACTTTGGGGACCCTGCGGTGAATAGAGAATTCATTGCAGGGCCAGTGCAGCGCTTCGATGTGCGCCAAACGAGAAATTTCAATGTTTTCTGAATAACCCCTTAAGAATCTGTGAAAGTATTCAAACCTACAAATGGCCTTCATGAAGGATACCTTATGCTAATTTAGTAATTAGTTATCTGAGAAAATATGGTTGCACAGCACCCGCTTGAATGTCAACCCTTTCGAATGTTATGCGTCCCACATAGAATTTAAACATTCTTTTGTACGAATGAAAAACAAATAGCTTAGAAACTTATGTGAGAAAAACACACATATATATCAAGGCAAAATAGATACTGTACGTCTCTATAGTGCTCCCCTGGATGTACAGTATATAGAATAGACATGTGCATTCGTTTTAGTACTAAAACGATTTAGTTCGAATTTTGGGATAATTTAGTTTTCGTATGACTCAAGAGAAATGAAACTGCTCAGTACAAAAAACGAAAGAAACTATAATAAAATGCACTACATTTTAGTTTCAGTCCTTTTTGTGATATTACATTGAGTGAAGGAGACCAGCAATGAAGAGCGCAACATTGCAACATCCGAAGTTCTGCACCCTCCACATGCCAATGCAGTATGATGTTCTATACAGAGAGGGGCATTAACTAATGCAGGATAATGTTCTATACATTATACAGAGAGGGGTATTAATGCAGGAAGATGTTATACACATTATACAGAGAAAGGTATAAATTAAGGAGGATGTTCTATACAGAGAGGGACATTAATTAATTCAGGAGGATGTTCTATATATTATACAGAGAGGGGTATTAATTAATGCAGGTGGATGTTGTATACATTATACAGAGAGGGGTATTAATTAATGCAGGAGGATATTCTAACATTATACAGAGAGGAGACTTTTTTGTAGCCCTTTAAAATCCAGTGGCTGTGAGTGCTGAGATCGGCTGCTTGTTACATTCTCTCTCAGTACAATGTATCAGGCTCAGCTGTTACAGTAACTGACTGTAACAGCGCTCAGAGTTTCAGTAAAACAAGGAAAATATATTGTTCTAACCTCTTATATATAAAAATATTATTTACTAGTTTTACTGAAACTCTGAGCGCTGTGATGAGCAGCAGTCAGTTACTGTAACAGCTTTGCCTGACACGGGGCAGTATTACAATGTTGGTGCTAACTTAACCAGAGCTGTTGTAAACTGAAAACCTCCATAGGCTATAATGGCTCTGGGAAGTTTACAACAGCTCTGGTTAAGTTAGCACCAACTATGTAATATGGCCCACATTGTGCTGTGAGTGAGAGATACTGTAACGAGCAGCGATCTCAGCCCTCTGAGGAGCCACTACAATAGTAAATTGTATCCACTGGTTTTCGGATGAATGAAATTAGTTTTCATACTAAAGAACTGAAAACGAATTTCTTTAGCAACTAAATAAATTGCATTTTAGGACTAATCCATTAGTTCAAAACGAAATTTTGTGCTGTGCACATGTCTAATATAGAACTCCTTTATTTTACCATTTGTTTTTATGTTAGATTGTTTTTATGTTGCCATATATCCTTCTCTAAGGTGGCCCTATATGTGTCAACATAGTTTGCGGTGATTTATGCACACCAGTATATGAGGGAGTCCTGGTATCTGTCTGGAGTCACGGAGATTGGAGCCCAGTGGTGACTAAGAGGACCCCAGAAGGAAAAGGAAGCTGAGTATAATTGTATGGGCATACATGATATTCTTATCCTGTGAGCGCTCCAAATAGCAGGGGTTTTCCAGCCATTGTTGCAGCTGTGTTACGCTAGGAATATTTATTCTGCTCTATTGTAGTGCACCCCATTTTATAACTTTATTCTTTTGTATAAACGCAAATATATTCCATTACATGTAATCTAATACCTGTCATATTGGATGAGAAATCCACAGCACTATTCACTATATTTGTGTAACCAATCTCAATGGGATTATGTACCTGAGATGTCTTGGCAAACAAGCTTTCCCGAACCAACAATCCATCATAAGCAAATTTATGTTAATTAATTTGTTTACATGCTTCAACTGGGTTCATTTATTGTGAACTACTACGTTGTTGTATTTGTGTTTTGATAGTGCCTTACATAAAATGCCCATTATTAACAGATGTTAAAGGGAGGAATACAGCAACACAATATTTGCACCAGCATCTGTTACTTCACTATATCAAGAAAATGTCCAAATGCTATAGCCAAGACGTTTTCTGTTTGGAAAATTAGAGTAAATAATCACTAACAAAAAAGATCAGGTCCCGACCTAAAAAAGTACTAGAGCATCTGGAAAGGGATATCATGCCATAAAATATTGAGTTAAATACTGTGATGGCATTTATTTGGCTTCAAATGAATCCTATCACTTGAAAGGAAAAGAACATATACGTTTCCTGGATATATATATATATACAGTTGTGTTCAAAATTATTCAACCCCCATTGAAATTGAGTGTTTTGGCCAGTTTGACATTGATTTTCATCATTCAGTCATCTTGCTTACAATTAAATCAAAGAGGCACGTGTAGGTCAGACAAATATAACATAACATTTATAATGAAATAACCACAAATGTCTTTTCTTTGCTCACATCATTATCAGTTTTATTCAACCCCCAAGTGACATTCAATCTTAGTACTTAGTACAACATCCTTTTACAGTTATAACAGCTTTTAAACGTGAAGCATAGCTTGACACAAGTGTCTTGCAGAGATCTACGGGTATCTTCGCCCATTCGTCATGGGCAAAAGCCTCCAGTTCAGTCACATTCTTAGGCTTGCGCACTGCAACTGCTTTCTTTAAGTCCCACCAGAGGTTCTCAATTGGATTTAAGTCAGGTGACTGCGATGGCCACTCCAAAATGTTCCAGCCTTTAATCTGCAACCATGCTCTAGTGGACTTGGAGGTATGCTTGGGATCATTGTCCTGTTGAAAGGTCCAACGTCTCCCAAGCCTCAGGTTTGTGACGGACTGCATCACATTGTCATCCAATATCTCCTGGTACTGAAAAGAATTCATGGTACCTTGCACACGCTGAAGCTTCCCTGTACCTGCAGAAGCAAAACAGCCCCAAAGCATGATTGACCCCCGCCATGCTTCACAGTAGGCAAGGTGGTCTTTTCTTCATAGGCCTTGTTCTTCCTCCTCCAAACATAGCGTTGATCCATGGGCCCAAACAGTTCTAATTTTGTTTCATCAGTCCACAGAACACTATCCCAACACTTCTGTGGTTTGTCCACATGACTTTTGGCATACTGCAGTCGACTCTTCTTATTCTTTGGAGACAGCAAGGGGGTGCGCCTGGGAGTTCTGGCATGGAGGCCTTCATTACGCAGTGTGCGCCGTATTGTCTGAGCTGAAACTTCAGTACCCGCATCTGACAAATCTTTTCTCAGTTGCTCAGCAGTCACACGGGGACTTTTCTCCACTCTACGCTTCAGGTAGCGCACAGCATTCGAAGTCAGCATCTTCTTTCTGCCACGACCAGGTAGCGTTTCAACAGTGCCCTTTGCCTTGAATTTGCGAATGATGCTTTCTATGGTCTCTCTTGGTATGTTTAACATCTTTGCAATCTTCTTATAGCCATTGCCCTTCCTGTGAAGAGTAATCACCTCTTCTCTTGTCTTCCTGGACCATTCTCTTGACTTCACCATGTTTGTAACCACACCAGTAAATGTCTAGAAGGAGCGGAGTATCACAGTCATTTTAAAGCTGCCTAATTGGTGCTTATTATGCTTTATTGCTGCTCCGTGACATCCACTGGTGTTTTCAATACCTGATTGAAAACACTTGAATGAACCTCTGTTCTTCAGAGTGGTAGTCTTTAAGGGGTTGAATAATTGTGTCAATGAAGAATTCACAAAAGAAACATTTACTACTGTATTACAAAACCAATTGATGTAATTTTAGGTGCATATGGTTCTTTAAAAAGTCCTTGTAGGATTTCATTCTGAATACAATTACAAATGTACACTAAATTCCCTAAAACCCTTTACAGCATTGGGGGTTGAATAATTTTGAACACAACTGTATATACTGTAGTATACACTACAGTATACTTTGTAAAGGAGCACAACAGTATTAACCACTTCAATGCGGAGGACGCACTCAGCGCGTCCTCCGCATTACCGCTGGTATGCGGAGGACGCGCTGAGCGCGTCCTCCCATTGGGGTCAGCGTTCGGCCGGGTTCCGGCCGATCGCTGGCCCCTCCGGTGCGGGCTGACATCCTCGATGTCAGCCGCGCATCCAGAACCGCAGCCGCTGGAATTAGGTGTCATCGCGGCAGCGCGATGACACCTAATTCAGGCGCCCCCCCGCATGTGCGGAGGAGGCGCCTGAAAGGGAGGGGGGGAGGTCCTTCGGACCTCTCTCCCTCCCGATCGGCGGCTCTGCGGGGGTTAACCAAGGCACCATTTGGAAGGGCACAGCCTGCCCTTCCAAATGGTGCCTGGCATTAACCCCTGGGGAGCTGGATCGCGAATCGGCGCTGAAAAGCGCCGGTTCGCGATCCTTTCCCGGAGCTGGCCGACATCTTGGATGTCGGCCAAGCCTCCGGGAACTCCCCCTGAGGACTGGCGTCATCGTGCGTAGCACGATGACGCCAGTCCTGGACTTAACCCCTAACTGCCACCAACGGTGGAGATAGGGAGTTCCAATGAACTCCCTATCTCCCGATCCGTGGCAGCTAGGGGTCAAAGTTTGGTATGGTTGGATCCGCCAGAGCATGGCCGTTCCAACGATACCAAACACTACTGTGAAAAATTTTGTCAAAAAAAAAAAGAAAAATAAAAATAAATTATTTTTTTTAAAAAAAATTATAAAAAAAAAAATAAACACTTTTTTTTTCTTTTTTTGGTTTGTTAATGCAGCAATATTGTTCCCATTTCAATTATAATGTGAACAATGATGCTGCACTAACGATTTTTGTATGCGGTGCGTTTGTTAAAAATAGTGTAATTTTCCCCCAAAAAAAAATGTAACGAGACCCCATCTCTAATTTTTTTAACAAGCGCACCCCATACAAAATATAACCGCAATTGCTCGCATGTTAAAATGTGAAAAAAAACACTTTACACATTGTAAATTATTGAAAATACATATTTTATTGCATTTTTTGTTATAATATACAGACATGACATAACGTATACATATAATAATGACATATTATGAATCTACCGAGTCTGACGGAAAGAACGATATATAATATGTCTGGGTCATATACTAAAATAAGCCTTCAAAACACGTTTAAACATGATGAGCAAAACCGGTAAAAATGACCTCAGCACAGGGGCGGGAAAAGCCTCAGCAGCGAAAGGGTTAAGAGAGCCAGTAGAGCAAGCAATTCTAAATTGTTCATTAAATGATCAGCTGTAGTACAAAAATGAAAAAAATGTACTAGATCTCAAAATCCGGTGATAAATAATTTTGTGATAGTGAACTCAGAGTATGCAAACATATTAAATTACCCCCACCCATTGCCAGTGATGTGGAGAGCAGGATCTGTTGCTTTCCCATACTATTAATAAAAGGGACATTAGGGTCAATTACCTACCTAATGTACCGGCTGGGTGGAGTAGAGGTAACATCACTGCTCTGTGTGGAGAGAGCCTGTGGAGACATGGGTTTGATCCCGACGAACACCTTTCCAGTAAGTGTCCTTGGGCAAGACACCTAACGGTACATACTCGCCACCCAGGTCATACTTGAAAACAAGAGAAATCTCAATGTATCCTTCCTGGTAAAATCCTTTCTCAAAATTTTTTTATTAATTTCTCTATCCACCGAGACGTCACAAGATTAGGATATTTTTTGCAATCTCTTGGGGCCCCATTACCTTCTTCATGCTAACATGGGGACACTAATAGGGGAAATCTGAGCAGCGCTAGCCGCTGAGATTCTCACAGTGGTGCTTCTGCACCCCCACAAGTATCACCTCCTGGAGTCCATAGGACTTCATAGAGGGTTGTGCTTCCGGGCTGCGAGATCTCAGAGAGATCGCAGAGGGAGACTGGGAACAATTTTAGTCTCACTCTGGTCCTGGCGACAAGAAGCAGTGGATCAGGCCACCATTCTCTCCGCGGGATGAGAGGTGAGTGTGGGATTTATTGGGGTGGTTTTTAGGGAGTGCAAAATGATTTAGCATTTGCAAAATCATTTAGTACCAGCTTTTGGAAGGTGCTAAAATTTAGCATTGACCATTCCTACGGCGAATAGCACCAGAACTTTGTAATACCTTACTTATCGAAATGCTAATGTATGTGTGTGCTCCCCATCTTAAATATAGGATGTGCAAAGAACAGGAAGCTCGCGAAAGCTAGCACAAAAAATGATGGGCTAGCAGATTACTAACGGATGTCAGGAATGTATTATGGGTAGCACGCGTTAAACACACTTATCCTGATGCTAACTCCTACACATCCAGACGCTAACGTTAGCGCCAACTAGAGAAAAGTGCCATTGGTATTTTTGTGTTAATACACCATGTTGTCTTGTGCTACCCAAAGAGAATATCTCTAGTGTAATTACTGCTAGCAATATTAGCGCAAAGGCATTTAGCTGACATTTCATCTGGAATAAACTTAATCTGGAATAAACTGAAATACATATTCGTGGTGATTCTGCAAATGGTTGCACTCAGGTTATGTCTTCAAATAGAACAGGGTCCTATGATAGCAAAATTGCTAGAAACCTACCTAATATTTTTTTCCTCTTTTTCCAAGTTATTTTGATATTAGTGTGGAATTAATGAAAATAGAGGCCAGAGACAGTAAAAAGTAGAGATGTGCATGATGTTTTTTTTAAAGATATACAGCCGGTGTACTACAATAAAAATACCAGCCAGTACCAAAATAATCCCATAGGTTTCAATGTTAAAAAAATCCCTGTGTTTACTAAATATTTATCAAACCGTAATTTTTTTTTCACTTGCAGCAATAAGCCATTTTGTTTATTTAATTTTAAGGATTTTTTTAGGTATTTTTTGGGTTAAAGTTTAGGTTTCCTAACTTATTTTAAGAAACAAGGCTTTTTCCCCTCTAGGTTTCACTTTAACTTTTTAAAGGTCTGATATAAGGTATCTCAAAGCTGGAATAAATCTACAAATCTAGGAGAGCATTCTTCAGTCCGGATATGGATAGACTTTTATCCTGATCCCCAACTTTCTTGTACACTGCACTAACTTCCTGCACCACTGGAGTCACTGCATTCTCCTCGGAAATATTTGAGACCTAGATGTACCCTGGTCACCTACTTTTTAGTATATTGCACTAACCTCCTGCACCACTCGCAAGCTTTGCATTCTCCACTGGAATCTATTTGACGATCTAGATCTGATGCTGCAAAATCATTCTCATAAATTGCAGGTGACCTAGATCCTTAGTGCGCCTTTGCATTGGTCATCAACTGTGCAGATCATATTGTTCTTTGTTTTTTAGTATGTGCTGTCAGACCTCTGCCACTATATCTGCTATACATATTCTTGATCACCTGTTCGATTTTTAACTTCCATTTGGATTTCCCTTATTATACTTTACTTACTGATACTGTAATCTTGTTTGTTTGCTGCTTTTCTCTTCACTGCTTGTCAGTCTTTTCAAACACATTGTGGTCCATTGTGGAAACGACTTCTTTTACCAAGTATATGCTTTTTTTGGACTCTGATAACCGTACCTTGTTGATTTTTGTGTCTTTTATTTATGTTGTTTATATAAAACCATTTAATGGAAGTTGCCACACAAACCTAGGGCCCTATTACATACTTAACGCCAACGTTAGCTGTGTGCGTGTTAATGTTAGGCTAAGTGGCCCTAGTGCAGACTGACCATATTACATTCCGAACGTTAATGGGTTAAAAAACCCATAAGCGATTCAGAGCTTGTGCTTTTCAGCGCGAGGTTACTGTACTTTGCGCTCCCCATATTAAGTATAGGGATTGCAAAGTGTTAGTTAACATTAGGATTACAAAATCCTAATGCTAATTACACCCCGCTGCAGTTATCTGAAAAGTTAACCACAGCTTGGAACTGGTGCTAACCGATCCCGCTTCTGCAGAATCAGTCGGCACAGCTGGAAAAAAAAAAATCAGATACTCACCTCTCATCCTGCAGTGAGAACGGTGGCTCGATCTGCTTCTTCTGGCTGCTGGGAGCAGAGAGAGACTGGGGGTAAAAGGTCCCCAGTCTCCCTCTGCGATCACTCTGCCGTCCTGCAGGATCTCGCGAGAGGCGAGAACCTGCAGGTCATGTGACCAGCAGTCGAAGCCTCAATGGAGGCCTATGGTATCAAAGGAGGGGATGCTCGCAGTGGAGCTTAGCGCTGCCTCCAGCATCCTGAGGCTTAGCGCCACATTTAGGTACAGGCTGCTGAATTAGCGCCTGCCCCGCAGTATCACGCTAAAACGGGGACACTAAAGAGAAACCTGCAGGTGCAGGTTTTCCTCCTTAGCGTCCCCTTTTTAGCAGGCATATGTAATACTGCCCTTAGTTTTGTACACTTCCTGTCAATGTATACTACCTGTATTCTCTGTGTAGTGCATGACATCTAAATTTAAATAGCCCAAAACAAATCTGTCACATGAATGTATCTCCTCCATGACTGCCAGATTTACCTTTATTATTACACGCATTTATTGCAAGTGCTTGACACCTTTTTTCCTTTAACTGGTAGGTATACAACACACAGGAAGCCTCTTTTGTATGCGTGATTTAATGGTTTTTTTTTTATATAACAGACTAGCATTAATTAAAGAGCCAGATAAGAAATTACCAGACATAACATGTAGTCGTTTGATGCTTTATTATGATCCTTCATTAACCTCTGAATAAATATCAGATTAGTATGTTCTCTTCATGCAGGCAAGATTACAAGAGCTGTATATTTAAAATATGTCTTGCGTTCTATTAAAGACTGTTATTTAAAAAAAGTGGTCCATGCTTATCAATAAGATAACAGCATTAATAATTCAGAAAATAGATAACATTTTATCATTATCAAGCCAGCTAGTAGTCAGTGATTATATCATTTGATGGGGATTAATGATAGTATTGCATTCCACTTTGTCTTTTCATTGTGGGGCTTTTCTTATTTTTTTTATTAATGTAAAAGATTTATTTAACAATATGTGCCAAACTCAGTTGTTGACCATTTTTTGTGTTTTAAGACCTCCTGACCTCAATTAAAAAAATTATGTTGAAAAAACAATATCTCTGCAAGAAACAAAGATGCCAAAAAGCATAAAGCACAACAAATACAAATGTTAAATAAATTATCTATACTCAGCCTATGTAATATTAAACAGTTGTGCAGCTATCCATACTCGAGGAAGAAAGAACAAAGAGGTTATTCAGAGAGCACCGAAATGTCACCGACAAAAGAGACTTTTTGCAGCAAATTAAAAGAATATACAGTTTATTAGATATTGAACAAAAACGGGAACATTTTTAACATGAAGCCTATGTGATTCGCCTGATTAAACCTGCCGAATGAAACCTCCGAACATCAGGACATTTCGCTTAAACGATTTAGTCCGAATTTTGGGATAATTTAGTTTTCGTTTGACTCGAGATACAAAACTGCTCAGTTAAAAAAACGAAAGAAACTAAACTAAAATGCACTACATTTTAGTTTCAGTCCTTTTTGTGATATTACACTGATGAGTGAAGGAGACCAGCAATGAAGAGCGCAACATCGCAAAGCTACAGAAAAGGTTTGTATGAGTAATCCTTCCTGACCCCTACCCGAAAATCTGACAGTGATAGAGCTCCAGAATACTCACTCGCAGCACAGACAGCCAGCACAGGAGAGGAAACCTTTACTTAACCCTTGCATGTCTATGAGGCGCACAAGATGATAAAAGCAGCTGGAGAAGGAAAACATTCAAATAAATCACACTGAAAGCTAATGAAAGAGGAGGGCTGGATAGTAAAAACCCCTTTATAACAAGCAGCGCTGGGAGAATAGAGGGACTTTATAAAACGTGTGTTATCTCCCCTCCCGCTCTGCATAATAGGGGCTTAGGTCTGATACATTTTATATTATCCAGGAGCACTATCCCCCTTTCCTCATCTATAATACACGTTTTATATAAAGTCCCTCTCCTCTCCCAGTGCTGCTTGTTATAAAGGGGTTTTTACGTCTGATACATTTAGTATCCAGCTCTCACAGTTATTCTGACATTATGAGCCTTCAGTGTGATTTATTTGAATGTTTTCCCTGGATTTAAAGTGCTTTATTTTATTATAAAAATATATTTGCACCAGTCATCTCTTCTCTGAGCTTTCAGACTGATTTACATTAATATTTTCCCAATCCCCTGCTTTTATATTCCTGTGCCTCCCCCACAAAGACACAAAGTTAAGTAAAAGTTCCCTCTCCTGTGCTGGATAAGCATTGCATTCCAAAGTTCTGCACCCTCCACATGCCAATGCAGTAGGATGTTCTATACAGAGAGGGGCATTAATTAATTCAGGAGGATGTTCTATACATTATACAGAGAGGGGTATTAATTAATGCAGGTGGATGTTGTATAAATTATACAGAGAGGGGTATTAATTAATGCAGGAGGATGTTATCTACATTATACAGAGAGGGGTATTAATTAATGCAGGAGGATGTTCTATACATTATACAGAGAGGAGCCTTTTTTTATCAGCCCCTTAAATCCAGTGGCTGTGAGCGCTGGGATCGGCCGCTTGTTATATATTTCTCAGTACAATGTATCAGGCTCAGCTGTTACAGTAACTGACTGTAACAGCGCTCAGAGTTTCAGTAAAACAAGGAAATAATATTGTTCTAACCTCTTACAGTTGTGTTCAAAATTATTCAACCCCCACTGAAATTGAGTGTTTTGGCCAGTTTGACATTGATTTTGATCATTCAGTCATCTTGCTTACAATTAAATCAAAGAGGCACGTGTAGGTCAGACAAATATAACATAACATTTATATTGAAATAACCACAAATGTCTTTTCTGTGCTCACATCATTATCAGTTTTATTCAACCCCCAAGTGACATTCAATCTTAGTACTTAGTACAACATCCTTTTACAGTTATAACAGCTTTTAAACGTGAAGCATAGCTTAACACAAGTGTCTTGCAGCGATCTACGGGTATCTTCGCCCATTCGTCATGGGCAAAAGCCTCCAGTTCAGTCACATTCTTAGGCTTGCGCACTACAACTGCTTTCTTTAAGTCCCACCAGAGTTCTCAATCGGATTTAAGTCAGGTGACTGCGATGGCCACTCCAAAATGTTCCAGTCTTTAATCTGCAACCATGCTCGAGTGGACTTGGAGGTATGCTTGGGATCATTGTCCTGTTGAAAGGTCCAACGTCTCCCAAGCCTCAGGTTTGTGACGGACTGCATCACATTGTCATCCAATATCTCCTGGTACTGAAGAGAATTCATGGTACCTTGCACACGCTGAAGCTTCCCTGTACCTGCAGAAGCAAAACAGCCCCAAAGCATGATTGACCCCCCGCCATGCTTCACAGTAGACAAGGTGTTCTTTTCTTCATAGGCCTTGTTCTTCCTCCTCCAAACATAGCGTTGATCCATGGGCCCAAACAGTTCTAATTTTGTTTCATCAGTCCACAGAACACTATCCCAAAACGTCTGTGGTTTGTCCTCATGACTTTTGGCATTCTGCAGTCGACTCTTCTTATTCTTTGGAGACAGCAAGGGGTGCGCCTGGGAGTTCTGGCATGGAGGCCTTCATTACGCAGTGTGCGCCGTATTGTCTGAGCTGAAACTTCAGTACCCACATCTGACAAATCTTTTCTCAGTTCCTCAGCAGTCACACGGGGACTTTTCTCCACTCTACGCTTCAGGTAGCGCACAGCAGTCAAAGTCAGCATCTTCTTTCTGCCACGACCAGGTAGCGTTTCAACAGTGCCCTTTGCCTTGAATTTGCGAATGATGCTTCCTATGGTCTCTCTTGGTATGTTTAACATCTTTGCAATCTTCTTATAGCCATTGCCCTTCCTGTGAAGAGTAATCACCTCTTCTCTTGTCTTCCTGGACCATTCTCTTGACTTCACCATGTTTGTAACCACATCAGTAAATGTCTAGAAGGAGCTGAGTATCACAGTCATTTTAAAGCTGCCTAATTGGTGCTTATTATGCTTTATTGCTGCTCCGTGACATCCACAGGTGTTTTCAATACCTGATTGAAAACACTTGAATGAACCTCTGTTCTTCAGAGTGGTAGTCTTTAAGGGGTTGAATAATTGTGTCAATGAAGAATTGACAAAAGAAACATTTACTACTGTATTACAAAACCAATTGATGTCATTTAAGTTGCATATGGTTCTTTAAAAAGTCCTTGTAGGATTTCATTCTGAATACAATTACAAATGTTCACTAAATTCCCTAAAACCCTTTACAGCATTGGGGGTTGAATAATTTTGAACACAACTGTATATATAAAAATATTATTTACTAGTTTTACTGAAACTCTGAGCGCTGTGATGAGCAGCAATCAGTTACTGTAACAGCTTTGCCTGACACATTGTGCTGATAGTGAGATGCTGTAACAAGCAATGATCTCAGCCCTCTGAGGAGCCACTACAATATAATTGTATCCACTGGTTTTCAGATGAATGAAATTAGTTTTCATACTAAAGAACTGAAAACGAATTTCTTTAGCAACTAAATAAATTACATTTTAAGACTAATCCATTAGTTCAAAACGAAATTTTGTGCTGTGCACATGTCTAATTTCACTGCTGTTCGGTGTTCTCTGAATATATTAACCATTGCTTCTCTGTTTCTCAGGTTTCTTGTTTAGTAAAATGCCAGAGTTGTCACATGTGCATGTTTTTCTGCATTTTTGAAACTGTGTGTGTGCACAAACATGTTCGAGATGAATAGATTATTTTTCTGCTCTTTATTCATTTTCGTGTCAGCTGCATTAAACTGATTCATATTAAGTGTCTTAAACATGACTACATATGTCCAGCACAAATGTTGAATGACACCTGCTTATACTACCACCTGGTTTTACTGGAATACGTTCCTTTTCTCCTATGTTGGGGTTGCCCCGGCGGCTCCGGGCGGGGGGAGTAATGGCGGGTGCCCCTCTGCACCAGGAGCTCGCCATCATTGCCAATGCTGTGAGTCCCCGTGTGGATAGCCTTGTGGGCTTTTCGTATTGGCACCTCTTGACTCCCTTTGACTCCCTTTCTGACTCTCCCTTACCCATTTCTCACCGACCCCCCCCCCTCTTTTTTCCCCTCTTTCTTTCTTCTCTTACCCCCTTCCTCTCCATCTCTCTCTCTATCTTTTTCCTTCCTTCTCTCTACGATTCCTGCCTTCTCTTTTCATTAATCTCCTCTTGCCATTTTTTGTTACCCTCGTTCTAATTTTTTTTAACCCACCCGATTTGGGATGTGACTCGAGCCTGATCTTGGGTTATTCCCTTACCTATGCGTACACATACTGCTGTGACTGAGTGGTACTTTATGGACTATCTTTCACCCTAGAGTCCCTTTCGTAGTACTTATAACTTGATCGTTACTGCAATTTGGCCCGTATTGTATGCTTTCGTACAAACTACCACTGTGGCACTCTTATCACCTTTTTTGATATCAGTGTATTTTGCATAACTCTGCTCCCACTCTTAATAAACCTTTCATTTGTACAAAAAAATGACACCTGCTGGTAAGAGCGGGTTAATATTATCATCATCATCATTTATACAGCATCAATGGTTTTTCCAGCGCTTTACAATAATAATTGAGGGATTTACTAACAAATTTAAATAAACTTTGTAATCCATTCTAGCTCAACCTCTCATTAGTTTGTTTATTACTCATACATTGGGTATTAGAAGTCGCAAGTCAATATTTGTGAACGTTGCAGAAAAGACTAGCGGCTTCCTGTATGTAAAATAATAAAAAATAACACTGTATAATGCATTTGTAAAAACAAAATAGGTAGCTTTTGCAATCTAACTGTTCCTAGATACTATTTAGGATAGTTTCAATGGCATCAAATTGCCACATGTTCTCTGTGGATACACCAGCCAGCTCAGATCTCTGCTGAGAATCCAACAGCAAATGCTGATGCTGAGGCTAGTGAAAGAATAGAAGAATTTTTTTCCCCTTCTTTTGGATCAACAACAACCATACAGGGTTATTCAGAGAGATCCGAAAAGTCACCGCACGTTTGGTGACCTTTCGTTCCCGCACTTCGGGGCGATTCGGCGATCCCTAGTTTGCAGACCCTGCGGTGTATTCAGCAAGCACTTCAGGGCCCCCGTAAAGCAGGGAATACTCGCGCAAACCCGCAGAACACTCGCCGCACACTCACTGAATACTCACCGAAAGCCTGCAGAAACCGCCGCAAAAACTCCGCTGAACACGCCGGAAAAAACAGACGAGCCACGGATAACAGCACAGAGCAGCCGTTGGAAAAACCCAACAAGCAGACGAACGTGGTAAAAAAAAAAAATGTACGCTTGAAAGTTTCAAAATTGTAACACTGTTTGCAAAAAAACTACTGAATGAAAATGTCTGGAATTTACATATAAGATCCAATGAATGATAATTAAAAGGTCTGTTAAAGAAAAAAGAAAAAATTATTTTAAAAAAATGATAAAATTATTTTGCCTAAAACATCCTAAAAAATCTATAAATAAAGAGACTTTACAGCAGAATAAAATAATAAACAGTTTATTACATACTGAATTAAAACAGGAATATTTTTAACATTGCAGCCAATGGGCTTTGCCTGAATAAACCTGTCAAATGAAACCATTGAACAGCAGGGAATTTCGGCAACGTCTCCCTGCTGTTTGGTGTCTCTGAATAGACGAAGCATTGCTTCTCTATGGGGATTTCACTGCCCTCAAACAGGCACCGTACTTGCAAGCAATTCGCCAGAATTTGGCGATTTGCCTGCTCTCTGAATAGCCAAATGGCCCCGAAATGTCCCCGTTCGCTGAATTTCAGTGCCCAGTTACATTTCGGCGACATTTCGGATTTCTCTGAATAACCCCCTTAGTTATATGTGGAAGGTTGAAATTCATGGACATTGTTCTTTTTTAAACCTATATTACTATGTGACTGTGCACTCCCTTTCTGAAATATTGAACAGTGTACACAAAATGTCAACAATTCTCTTTATCTTTTTATTTAAAACGAAATATGAGATTTCCCTTTGAATTTGTTTTGCAAATACTTTTAAGCCTTTTACTTCCCTTGAGTTTGATAAATATGATTATCAGCTCATTAGTTCTTACAAGAAACACTGAATATTGTGTAATACAGTTTCATTAAAATTACTCATCAGTGCACAAAAAGATCAAACTCAAGTATATTTCCATAACAAATTGCAGCGATAATTTCTTTTTTTTTTATCCACAACAGTATTCACATTTCTTCCTTAATCTTATGGAAATTCAATTTTTCATTACCATATCCATAGGACTCACATGTAATTCTCCCTACGCTCATCTGTTCACATTACAAAAGTGTAATACTGTTTATGAGTCATATGTTAAATCAATCAAAATGCATCTTTCAAATGCCACTCAGCAGCTTTTGTGGTTGCTTTTGCATTTGTTTGCTTTGGTAATAAAATTCTGAATATATGATATGGAAACTCAGATTTTCTTTCCAGCGTATTGTTTTGCTTCAAAGGACATGGTGCGGGTTTTTTTAACTGTAGAATGTTCCTGCAATAACAATAAAGGTTTTTATGTTCGTAAAATATAGAAATAATCCTTGTTAATCCTTATCTAATTGCTTTACTTTAGTGATATTCTCAAAGGGCATTTTGGTATAATTTTCCATTAAATAAATTAAAATGCTTTGCTGAAAACATGCAAGAGTCTGGACTATACCTATGCCAGAAGGAAACAGTAATAAGCAAGTGGAATATATTCAATAAAGTCACAGGCTAACCAAAAATAACATGATCTACTTCAAAGTTCTTTAATGGCTTGAATGACCCATGAATTGGCACTATTACATTCCAAACGCTAACGTTTGCGCTCATCGGTGTTTATTTACTTATTTACATGTTACAGTTAACCCATTCGCTGCTGGGCCATTTTACACTTGTGTGCTGAGCTCATTTTTACCGGTTTCGCTCATCATGTTTAAACGCGATTTAAAGTCACGTTTTTTATACAACCCAACCCAGACATATTATATATCCTTCTTTCCGGCAGACTCAGCAGATTCATTATATATCATTATTATTTGTATACGTCTTGTCCTGTCTGTATATTATAACAAAAAATGCATTACAATTAGAATTTTCAATCATCTACAGTATGTAAAGTGTTTTTTTTCACATTTCATCATGCGAGCCTTGTTATATATTCTATGGGGTGCGCTTGTTAAAAAATTTAGAAATGGGGACTCGTTAAATTTTTTTGGGGAAATTATGTGATTTTTAGCAAACGCCCCCATAGAAAAAATCGTCAATGCAGCATCATTGTTCACATTATAATTGAAATGGGAACAATATTGCTGCATTAACAAAACCAAAAAAATATACAGTATATATATATATTTATTTTTAAAAAAAAATTAAAAAATTTAATTTTATTTTAAATTTTTTTTGTTTCCACTTAACATGGTCATGATTGTTATCATTGGAAAGGCCATGCTCTGGCCGTTCCAACAATACCAAACATTAACCCCTATCTCCACCATAGGTGGCAGCTAGGGGTTAACTCCAAAACTGACGTCATTGCGCTATGCGCGATGATGCCAATCGTCAGGGGGAGATCGCAGAAGCTTAGCCAACATCCAAGATGACATCCAAGATGACGTCTACATGATTTTGCATTTTCAGAATCAAGTAGCACCCCCTAAAACCTACTAATAAATTCAATACTCACCTCTCATCCTGCAGCGAGAACGGTGGTCGGGAGCAGAGTGAAACTGGGAATCAATAGGACCCAGTCTCCCTCTGCGATCACTCAGCAATGCTGTGTTATCTCACGGCCCAGTCTTATGGACTCCAGGAGCTGATACTCACGGTGGCGTGGAAGTGCAGCAGCACTTCCCAGCAGTTAGAGCTTCATTTCAGTGCAAGATGCTGAGGTAGCGGCTACCCTGGAATATCGTGCTAACATGGGGACGTTATTGGGAAATCTGGAGGCACATATTTTCCCCGTTAGCCTCCCCATGTTAGTATGAACAAGAAAATAGTATCCTTTGTCCTTTATAAGATTAAAAAAAGTAACAGCTCAATTATTATCCTCAATAGCCCAAGATTAAAAGTACATACAATTGCATTCTGTATGTTTTTATCTTTTCTCCTAAACACAGAGGCCATATCATTATAATATGCCTTCTTGAGTTTTGAGTTTGGTGCAATGTAATTATATGCTGCATGGGCAACCTTTGCTTGCTATGTCTTGTATCATGCCGTCTGATGGATATATTGTTGCTTACTAAAACTGTTAAGATTTAACAGGTCGTGTATGGTTGATGTCTTTACAAGTTGCACATGGCTGCCAGTATTTGATACAAACTTGGTAGTGGACACGCTTCATGAGCACCAACGCAATTTATTACTTGAAAGGTTATAACTAATACATATGCTTTAAATCTGACATTGTTTGGACTTTTTCCGTGAAATGTTGTTTTGTTTCTTGAAAGTCATAAATTATGAG
Source organism: Leptobrachium leishanense (assembly GCA_009667805.1). NCBI lineage: Eukaryota > Metazoa > Chordata > Amphibia > Anura > Megophryidae > Leptobrachium > Leptobrachium leishanense. Next base: position 136,953,770 of record CM019064.1, on the reverse strand, counting down.
AATTGTTCATCTGATGTGTAAGGAAACGTTAACCTATTTCCTGTGTCCAAACATTTGTTATTGATCTACTAAACCAATAACTGACAAACTAATAAAATGTGAACGATTAATATCATGCTGTGTTTTCTGCTGAACAAGGTGTTGCATGTATAGAACAAGACATAAAAAGGAGAGGAAATGTGTTGTCTATGGTGTAAGGAAAATTGTATGGTTTCATTATATTCTGAACTGTGATAAAGGGGTTACTGTAAATTAGGGTAATACATAGACAGGGCCCTAAGAAGCTTACTGTACATTCTAAAAGGAACTAATGCTAACTATCTGACTTAAACCCTAAATCCCCAAAAGCAGCCACTATCAGTAATTGAGGAGTTAAAATGGATAGTGGGTAGGCCAAGCAATAACGTTCATGCCTAATCTGCTAACAATATAGAGATTGAATCCCTCATAATCCCATATGGCGTGAGGACTTGATTTTAATTATACACGTGATAAGGCCATCTACCTCATGTCTCCCATCCATGGCTGTTCAATAAAGGATAGAATGTGTTCCCATCCGAGTGGGGGAAATACTTAACTCCTATCTAACCCTCCACTGCTAACTGGATGAGTTAATATTGGCCAAACAGTTGCATTATATCATCCAAAGTGTGACTTGTAAAGCCATTGACTGTTAAAGTCCACCTGAAAATTTAAATTCAAAAAGTAATATTGCTTTGGTTGAGCACCAGAACATTTAAAGCCATTGGCGAATCCCTTACCCACAATGTTTTTTTGCTTCAGCATAGTTATTTTCTACTTGATGCAACTAGGGTTTGTGTAGTACAATAGTGGGATAGACTGAAGGATTTGCAAAGAGAGTCCCGTGTCTGAAGGAGTTGTGAAAAGAGGATCCTTGGTTTGAAGGAGCTGTGACAAAGGGCCCTGTGCCTGGAAGAGTTGTGACAAAGGGCCCCTTGCTTGGAGGGGTTGGGACAGAGGGCCTCTTGCCTGGAGGTATTGTGCCAGAGAGTCCCTTGCCAGGAGAGATTGTGACAGATAGCCCCTTGCCTGGAGCCGGATTTGTGACAGAGTGTCCGTGCCTGGAGAAGTTGAGACAGATGGACTTGTCTGAAGTTGTTGTGTCAGAGGGCCTCTTCCTTGTTGTTGGGACAGAGGGGACGTTGCCTAGAGGAATTGGGACGGAATTGGGACTGAGGAACCTCCCTTGCTATTTTAATCTTAAAGATAAATGTTTAACTGTTTTTTTTTTTACTTAGCTAGTGGTTCCAAAAATTTAGAAGTTTGCTGCAACCACTCTAATTATGTATCTGTTCACTGTTGTCTATTACTATCACAGGTGGCATTTCACCAAAGTCCAATCACCAGTGAAGACGACAGAAATTAATACATCCGTGCGAACAAAAAATGTGTATTAAGAGCACTTTGCATGCAAGTCAGTGTTCAGTTATTGGGTGATATATAAGGCAGAGGACATAATTTCAGAAGTGGTAAAAGTCAGCAAACACCTATATACTCATCATAAATGTCAACTTAAAGGGATACTGTACACACCCTGACCCTTTAGCTTTTTTAAAGTGACCTGGGTGGGTGGAGTATCTCCCCCTCCCCTCCCAGATGCCCTGAACTTTTTAAAATGTGGGTTGAAGTGGAGAGATTCCTACGTAAAGTTTGCAAGTCCTTTTGTCATGGACAATTTGTGTTCCCTACGGTACGCAAGGAGAGCAAATTATGCAGGAAAAGACTCAGGGATTTCTGGAATCGGGAGTTCCTGAGCAGAAGAGGAGGTGCAGTGCCCACTGAGGTAGAAAAGGTAAGTAATATCACCAAAAATAAGAAAAAATAATTGGGCAGAGGCTGTCAGCAGCCTCGTCCCCAGCTCATACTTTTACACATATTGCCCCCAGCTCATACTTTTATATACATATTGCTGCCCCCAGCTCATACTTTTGTATGTTCTCCCAATCTCTCCCACTCTGCCAGTGCCAGGCACCTCAGAGTGCTCAGTGCTCTTCTTCCTTTGAGCCTCCGCCAGCAAAGGCTGTAGCAGTATGGCCGCTCGTTGGGAACCACGTACAAGCAGCAATCTTGCGAGATCCCGGAGTTCACGAGATCTCGTGAACTACGTGAGATCCCGGCTGGTGGATCTCGGGCCAGGCGACGCTTGTAGTAGCTAGCGTGGCCATCTATAGTGAGGGACACACTGCACATCACATGGCCGGCGCCCCCCTCAGCCCTGCGCCTGGGGCACCCTCCCCCGGTTGTTATGCCACTGCCTCTGGCCAATTTTTTCAGGCAAAAAAAAAGACACTCTATTTCTCAGTAGAGTGTCCTTTAATATTGTACATATCAAACTATGACTACCTTGTCTAAACCTAAGTCTACAAGCAAGGCAACAAAAATTTTAAATTAGTCTTGGCAAAATAGACATGAGGAAGTACACTTACGAGTTTAATTAAATACAATTCTGATATACATAGATCTCTATACCTGTTATGGAAGGATATAAAATGCATATGTAATTAAGTCTTGGATAAGCTACTGTACATGATGAAGAATAATTAAGCAAAAGGGACTTGCAACTAGAGGAAAGCAAGCAGAATCTGATCCATTATTAGTCTCATTTACCTTCTGAATCAAAATCCACATGTATGCTCATGGAGACATTGACCTCCAGGTGGATATAAATATTGTTTTATAATAAGTGCTTGCATTTATCACAGAGTCATCAGGAAATCTTGATTATTTTTTTCCTATCTCCATTTACAAATATAATCCCAAAGCAGATTAATCTGATGATTGCAGAACCATCCGTTTTCCCCTTTGTCAAGCAGATGGTCCCATTAATCCTAGAGAGGCTGCTGTTAAAATTTGAAGCAACAAACCCACTGCATGAGTTTTCTTGTTATCAGTTTATAGTTTAAGTAAATCTATTACCCTGTTTCATGTTGCAAAAGTCCATCTTATTGGTTTATTAATATGGAACAAGATGATAACATGATAAAAACAGCTGTCATACAATTTTGCCAGAATCGATGACCTGGCCCCTTGAATTACAAATAAAACAATCAGATAGTATGCTGCCAAAATGTTGATTTTTTTTTAAATAAAATCTTTTGAACACCAACAAAAAAATATATTCTCCAGTGAACTGGCCACCATGGGACAGTCACTGATTTATCTGGGAGCGGCAACAAACGATGGTACCAATGCCTTTATTTAGTTAACAAAGAGACACTCCCAAATACCAACATTAAAACCAACATGTACAACACAGCAGTGTGAGGGTAAATAAGAGATGTATAGTTGTATAGCTAGTAGCTGTTACAGCAATACTAAATAGTGAATGCTCGAATGCTAATAATAGCTAAATGTGTAGCCACCAATAATATGGTAAAACTGTTGAATCTAAGATAAAGAATCCAACCAATAAGTACAACGCAAGACCAAATAAATGGTCACAAAACCATAATAATTGCTAGCCACTAGCCCTAATACTAATCAAATTCTGCTCTTGCCCTTACAACTGCCCAGACAAGACATACAGTTTAAAACCACATAGGTTAAACACTCAGCTCAACATATGTTTCGCCGGTAGCGACCAGCTTCATCTGGAGCAAAAATTGAATGACCCTCACACTGCTGTGTTGTACATGTTGGTTTTAATGTTGGTATTTGGTGCAGAGAATGCCTATAAGATCCTTTCTTTTTGGTACTGGACCCCAGATCGGATACACCGTATGTCACCTCAGACAGACCCAGTTTGCTGGCGGTGTTCACTGATGAAGGGTACATACCTACACATCTGGTGGGAATGTAGTTTACTCGTTCCCTTTTGGAAGATGGTACATGATGCTGTGGGTCAAATCTCTGGTCTGACGGTCCAATTTACCCCAGCCACATACCTTCTATTGCAATTCCAAGCCCCGATCTCGGCTATGCGCAAATCGGTGGCGATAAGACTTGTAATGGCAGCTAAACTCGCGATCCACTATACTGGGGATCAAAGACAATTCCGTCTAGGAAAACCTGGATTGACAAAATTGAGACCTTGAGGGCCGTGGACCGCTTGGTAGCGCTGGACAGAGATCAAATTGCAGAATTCACGAACCTGTGGTTCTACTGGGACGACTACGTATCCAATGGCCTGCGGGTCATTGCCCCACCTACTACTGAGTAGGATTCTCTGCAGACTTGATCCTGAAGAGATCGATTCCTAGAGGATTGAGCGAGGGTGGACTTGGTCGGTGCTCTGGGACGGTCTTCGGTTCGGGGTGCCATGTCGTGTCGGACTTCCTTCCCACCTTAATCCCATCCCCCCCCTATCCCTCACCCTTTTGTTCGTCTTCTTCACTTTCTTTTCTTCTCTCTGTTTCTGTCTCTATTTTCTTTCCCTACACTCTAATTTTACTGTGCCGCGCTCCTCCTTCTACATTATATATTCCTTGCTTGTTCACTGACGTTACTAACAGGGAGCAATGTGTATCAAGACTTAAATATACTGAAGATGATGGCTCTATATTTTATTTCGTGGTTAAAAACGGTTTGATATGGGTATTTGGGTCAAGGTAATTGTATATATCTTGCGCTCTTAAGTCATTTTCAAATGTAATGTTCTTCACTAAGCATGTTAATGACACAATGTTAGTAATGGGGACAATCTGAGGCACATGTCCTGATCCTACATTGTCATGGATTTGTCTTCGTGTACTATTTTGTTTTCTTCTGCTCAATAAAATATTATTACATAATGTTGGTATTTGGGAGTGTCTCTTTGTTAACTAAATAAAGGCATTGGTGCCATCGTTTGTTGCCGCTCCCAGATAAATCAGTGACTGTCCCATGGTGGCCAGTTCACTGGAGAATATATTTTTTTGTTGGTGTTCATCATATTTTTAGGTTTAGTCCTAGTCAGGGAGCGTTATCCCCAAGCTTCATCTTCAGAGGGGATAAGTGATGGTTGACCAAGGTTGTTTCACCTTGGTTGTCGTTCTTGTCAATTTTTAAATAAAATCTTTTACATCACATGTCTAATAACAGCATCAATAGAACTTCTTACAGTCATTTAAAGGGCCACTATCACCAAAAAATTGAATGTTCTTATTGTGTTTATGTTATGTTGCTGATATCTTACACATACTTTGTTTTTCTCTTGTATGTTAGGTTAAGAAAATATTTTACTTTATATGTGTCACTGGGCGCATCCATTGTGTGATCTTTTGTGTTGTAAACTGCCCCTTCACAGTATCTTTACCTCACTTGGACCTCACTGTGTGGTTTTGGCCATAGAATTGAGTCTCTGGGTCAGGCAGCCGACTCACATCATTGTATTGTGTGGGAGGTATTCATAGGACATCACCAAAGGGTATATTAGAAGTCTTTTAAGATCCCTGTCTTAACTCATTCAGCTGCCATGTTTTATCTCAGGTAGCATACACCACACAATACACCCCCTGCTGCTTTATCTAAACACCCCCTCCTCCACCTCATTAACAGGTAGATATTGTAGATTAACTAAATAAGAGCAACAAAGCAAAGCCTTTGGTACATGTTGGATCAAATGTGACAGACGACTGGGTCAGAGAATCTCCAAAACGGCAAGGTTTGTGGGGTGCTCTTGGTATGCAGTGGTTAGTAACTACCAAAAGTGGTGCAAGGAAGGACAACTGGTGAACCACCATCAGGGTCGTAGGCGCCCACGAAGCATTGATACAGATGAGGAGCAAGGGCTAGCCTCTCTGGTCCGATCATGCAGAAGAGCTGCTGAAACTAAAATTGCTGAAAAATTTAGCACTGGCCATTATTTAAAGGTGTCAAACAGACTTTATAAGTACTATCTACATAGAGATTGCTGCAGACCACATACACCTTTTCATGGCATTGGTGTTCCCTGATGGCAGTGGCCTGTTTCAGGAGGATAAGGCACCCTGCAAAAATTGTTCAGGGATGGTTTGAGGAATATAATAAAGATTTCAAGAGTTGGCATCCAAATTCCCTAGATCTCAATCCGATTGAGCGTATATATAGAGTAGTGTATATAACTGAAATATGTCTGATATGTCACCCACAAGGCTTTGTCCACATTAAAGATTCAATCCATATTTAACAGCTCTAGTGACCCACTCTTTTTCTTATATTTAACTGAAATTTTTGTCAGTCTTCTGTTTACAGCGAATGGAAGATCTGTTATCACAGTGTGCAATGTGTGGTTGCGATCACAAGGGCTGTAAGTTTTTCTTCTGCATACAAAATTACTTTGTATACCAGAAGTTCTTTTAGCATGTGCATAATCCGTAATAATATTAGTAGAGTAATGGACTTCCTTAGCCGGTTTGGCAATGTGGATATCAGATTGTAATCATGCTAGGAGGTATGGTCAACATCATCTTATATAAGAAACTCTAAAATGTGTTGATGGCTTCTTTCTTCTAAACATTGATGTGTGAGGTGTCTGAGACTATAACTGCATTCTAAGATACCGAATTCATGGCGTTGTGAATACAGACCTAGAACTAACTCAAATAAATCCGAAGGCGTAAATGTGGTCTTTTATGACATTCGATTTGTCACCATGTAGGTTAGACACATTATATAGATATATGTATGCCTGCCTATGTGATAAATGTAGCATGACTTTTCAGTATTGTTGGCTTTTAGGACATAGGGCACAACGTCTAAATGCAGAATAGTAGTATGAGAGCAAACTTATATTAACACAGTCAATTCATGTAAGCATACAGTATGATATCCATTCACTGCATTCACACACTGCAGCTTAAATGCATTTCTACATTATTTATGTGTCTACTTGCATGGTGTGTATATACTTATGTATGTACTTAGGATGAGCATATATGAAGTGTTGTATCAGCGCTTAAATTTGATCACGTAATGTGTCATCATATAACTGCAGTGTGTGAATGTGAATGTAATGAATACATTTGCGTAGGGAATGAATGACACACCAAACTCATCTCATTCATGCATTGATCAGCATTTCATAAGTCCTTATCCTATGTTAATACATTAAACTGCACCTGTCATGTCAAAACATTTCAAAATAAGTTGGGCTCATCTAAAAGGGTTTCACTCCCTTTATATGCCAGCATTTTTGCTAACATAGAAAATAGGAAGCTAGTCCCTTCTAAAGAGTTTCCACTAGTGGGAATGGCAGCTTGGAGTGGAGAGCCGCCATACAGGAAAGCCCACTGCTCAGTCTATGCAAATCGTTGGCTGTTAATGGTCTTGTTAGTTAGTGCACTAACTTTACAGGATCATTTTAAGACTGAGAATAAGTGTATCAGACTGATTGGAAATGTTGACATGGGCTGGTATAAAGTACGAGAGAACTGTGAACGCTATTGGTCGTTACTTAAACAAAACCTGCATTTGATGAAGGTCTTGACAATGTACGCCTCTGTAACATCACGGATGTAGTCTAATATAGGCGGTCATGTGGTACATAGCTTTTCTGGAATTGAAATGGCTATGAAGAGGAACTGGTTGACTGGACAACTGAGAAGTACTTACAGATGCAGCAAATGTAAGGGTCGCAAATATATACGAAGAGAGCCGAAACCTTTCTCAAATGTGAATGATACAGAATCCTTTTAAATAAGGTTTTTGTTTAAGTGCAAGAGAGTGGTATATTTGCTTATATGTAGTTGTGGCAGAAAATACGTTGGAAAGACCCTACGTCCTCTGAAAGTCAGAATACTCGAGCATGTACGATCAGATACCCACCAGATACACCAGTAGCGAGGTAGCAACATCAAAATAGCAGGGATGAAACTATAATTAATGGCGATTGAACAAACGAGGATGGGACTCTGTAAGGGGAACCTTGATGTGAATTGTGCCAACGAGAAGCTTTTTGATATGTATGCTGGGGGACCAGCTACCCAGTGGGTTTGTATGAAGGCTTTACTTGAATATATGTTGATTCTATTCAGGGAATACCTGTTGTTGTTATACGATTAGGATCTTGCATCATTTATATAAAAATTATTTTGTGTATATATTAGTAGTAGATAATTCTCTTTTTTTAGACAATTTCTCTACATTCACTGTGTTTTATTTAGCCCTACACAGAATTTTTCTGTTAAATATAAGATTCACCATGATAGGTCCTCTTCACTAGGGATGAGCTGTTCGGGTTCGGACCGTTCGGAGTTCGACCCGAACTTTGGCAGTTCGAAAGTTCGCGCATTTCAAACTTTTTGGGTCTGTTCGGTTCGAGTTCGAAAAAAAAAAGAAATTTTGAAAAAAGTATAGAAAATGCTTAAAAAAATACTAAAAAATCTAGAAATAAAGAGACTCTTTACTGCAGAATATTATAAGCAACGGTTTATTAGATATTGAATTAAAAACTAATGTGTACGTGGAAAGATTATCAACTCTAAATGACCTCTGTTCACAAACGGCATAACACCAGGTGTTTTTAGTCTGGTAATCAATTTGATACATTGTACAACATACTGAGGGTGGGGTGGTGTCTGCTTCTGATTGAGAATTAATTTCCCTAAAACATCCTAATATGCTGAATTTAACCCTTTCGCTGCTGAGGCTTTTCACACCTCTGTGCTGAGGTCATTTTTACCGCTTTCGCTCATCATGATTAACCGCATTTTGTAGCCATATTTTGATATATATAAAAAATACCTAAAAGGTAAGTGTATAGGCGCTTAGTAATTCGGTAAAGAAAAAAGATGGTTATGTGATTGCAGCTCACCAGCTGAGTGTATTCTCCACTCCTGACTAACTATGAGAAATACCAAGGTATATGGGAGCGCATAGGGCATATACAAACAATGTATTAGGTAGTAAGTCCGTGGTCTTTAAAATCAGAATAGTCCATAGATCCTAGAAGAGGAAGAAGAAAGAGACCATTGTGCAGTATATACTGGAATCAAATGACCACACACTGATGGTTATAGAACTCACAAGTGGGGAGTCTTCAAGACTCCAGATGCACGTCTTTAAGTCTCTTTGTGGGGACTTCACCCGTATGGTTGATACTGTATCCTGATGGTAGGTGTATCTCAAATAAAAAGAGAGTACATAGTACAGTACTGTATAACTGGAATAGATATATAATATAAAGAAGCACACTCACGTGTTTCAGAACCTCCACTGTGGGTGGTTCTGTAATCGCACCTTGGACCTCTTGTCGCCTGAGGGGGTCCCACCTCGTGAGCGCTGCTTCAAAATCCAAGAGCGTCAGAATGGAATCCAAAAGCTGTTAGCCTCTTCCAAAAAGCAAAATAAATTAAGCAAATTGAATTAAGCAAATTTTGTGCTCCTCGACTGTATATCGTATATCGCTTCTTAGGTATATATCCAAGGATCAGGGTGGATAAATGGATTCAGGGATAGATAAAAAAGTAAAAAATTTATTAAATTATAAAATCGATTTTATAATTTAATAAATTTTTTAAATTTTTTACTTTTTTATCTATCCCTGAATCCATTTATCCACCCTGATCCTTGGATATATACCTAAGAAGCACGATATACAGTCGAGGAGCACAAAATTTGTTTAATTCAATTTGCTTAATTTATTTTGCTTTTTGGAAGAGGCTAACAGCTTTTGGATTTCCATTCTGATGCTCTTGGATTTTGAAGCAGCGCTCACGAGGTGGGACCCCCTCAGGCGACAAGAGGTCCAAGGTGCGATTACAGAACCACCCACAGTGGAGGTTCTGAAACACGTGAGTGTGCTTCTTTATATTATATATATATTCCAGTTATACAGTACTGTACTATGTACTCTCTTTTTATTTGAGATACACCTACCATCAGGATACAGTATCAACCATACGGGTGAAGTCCCCCACAAAGAGACTTAAAGACGTGCATCTGGAGTCTTGAAGACTCCCCACTTGTGAGTTCTATAACCATCAGTGTGTGGTCATTTGATTCCAGTATATACTGCACAATGGTCTCTTTCTTCTTCCTCTTCTAGGATCTATGGACTATTCTGATTTTAAAGACCACGGACTTACTACCTAATACATTGTTTGTATATGCCCTATGCGCTCCCATATACCTTGGTATTTCTCATATTTTGATATATGACCCAGACATATTATATATCGTTCTTTCCGGCAGACTTGGCAGATTCATAATATGTCATTATTATATGTATACGTTATGTCATGTCTGTATATTATAACAAAAATGCAATAAAATTTGAATTTTCAACAATTTATTATGTGTAAAGTGTTTTTTTTCACATTTTAACATGTGATCGTTTGCGGATATATTTTGTATGGGGTGCGCTTGTTAAAAAAATTAGAAATGGGGTCTCGTTACATTTTTTTGTGGGGAAAATTTTGCTTTTTTTAACGAACGCACCGCATACAAAAATCGTTAGTGCAGCATTATTGTTCACATTATAATTGAAATGGGAACAATTTTGCTGCATTAACAAAAAAAAAAACTTGTTTATTTTTTTTTTAGAATTTTTTTTTAAATATATATATTTTTTTATTTATTTTTTTAAAACATTTTTCATGCTCATGTTTGGTATCCTTGGAAAGGCCATGCTCTGGCTGATCCAACGATATCAAACATTAACCCCTAGCTGCCACGGATCGGGAGATAGGGGGTTCATTGGAACCCCCTATCTCCACCATTGGTGGCAGCTAGGGGTTAACTCCAGGACTGGCGTCATCGTGCTATGCACGATGACGCCAGTCCTCAGGGGGAGTTCCTGGAGGCTTGGCCGACATCCAAGATGTCGGCCAGCTCCAGGAGAGGATCACGATCCGGCACTTTTCAGCGCCGATTCGTGATCCGGCTCCCCAGGGGTTAATCACAGTCACCGTTTGGAAGGGCAGGCTGTGCCCTTCCAAACGTGCCTGGATTAACCCCCTGACCCTGGCGATCGGGAGGGAGAGAGGTCCGACCTCCCCCCTCCCTTTCAGGCGCTTCCTCCGCACATGCGGGGGGGGGCGCCTGAATTAGATGTCATCGCGCCGCCGGGGGGCGCAGCAATCCGCCGGGATCAGCGCGTCCATAGCACAGGAGAACCACTTGGCTGGACGCGCTGAGCACGTCCATAGCAGCCAAGTGGTTAACTTGTGTTTGAAAAAAATTCAAAATAACATCTAAGGCTAGGGTCAGATAAGCGCATTTTGGACGGACTGTGCGTCCGTGCAGTACGGACGTACTTACTGACTGACAACAAGGTAGTGGCCAAACAGTCTGTTTTTTTCACTGACTTATTTTTTGACTGATGTAGCAGGGAAAATAAATTAAAATGAAAAAACATTCTGTCCGTCAAAAATGCTGGACGTATAAATGCAGTCCATCTGACCTCGTTTCATCACTCACATACAAAGCTACACGGACGTTGTGGACGTGGCGCACTCCGCACGTCCGTTCTAGCAGTATTACGTTCTTGCCTAACCTGCGTCTGTTTGCTGCGGCTGCCATGCATCCGCACTTCCGTGCGGACGTACTTCGTGTGTGGGGCTCCATTGGTCAGAATGCTATGCTGCCACGGACGTACAAATGTGCGGCAACACGGACGTGATAACTGCGCTCGTCTGACCCCAGCCTTAAGCAATGTTATTTTTCACCTCGGGATTAAACATTCACAGGGTTATTCAGAGAGCGGTGAAAAGCAGGAGAATAACTGGAGAAGTGAAAATTCTAGGTCAAAATAGCCAAACCAGAAAAATTCTCCCATTTAACTCACTTTCCAAATTGGCTATTTGGTCTAGATTGTTCTCTTCTCCTGCCAGTTCTCCTGGCTTTCACCTCTCTCTCAGGGGTGTTCAGAGAAAGGTGAAAACCAGGAGAATGGCAGGAAAAGAGAACAATCTGGACCAAATAGCCGATTTGGAAAGTGAGATAAGGCTAGGGTCAGACTAACGCATTTTTCACAGCGACCGTCAAAAAGTGCGTCCGAACGCATTGCCTTATTTTTTCACGGAATGCGTGAAAACGGTCATACGATGCGGTGCGTGATTTTTTGCGGATCCAAACCAGGAAACTTTGGGTGTCTAGACGTTATGTTGGCCGGACATGAGCAGGGTCTGACGTCTCCAAATCACGCACACACGCCGCTAGTGGACGCAGCGCACTCTGTACGTCCGTACTAGTGGTTCTGCGTTCTCGAAAAAATGCGTTCATTTTCCACTTGCGTTGCGCAGCCGGACTTTCGTGCGACCGTACTTCGTATATTGGCTGTCATTGCCCGTCATTTGCTGCTAGTGCGGGCGTGATTAAGTGCGCCTAAACGCATGTTAAAAATTCGCTAGTCTGACCCTAGCCTAAATGGGAGAATTTTTCTGGTTTGGCTATTATGACCTAGAATTTTCCATTCTCCAGTCATTCTCCTGCTTTTCACCGCCAAAAAATCAGTAAACTTTTTCTGCGTGTCCGAAAATGTCTCCTCTTTTCATACAGACTGCCGCCCCAACAGTTGTTTATGGATAGATTAAAGGAAAACGCATTTACCGTCATTTGAAATGTCATTTTTTGGTTTTTACATATTTCTATACATCCTAGAAATCCGCCACTTCACGGGCAGGTTATGGGGACCTCCTAGGCACGATATTTGAAGGAATTTTTCGTTTTTATTTTTAACCCTTATTTCATGGAAAACTCACTGTCCCTTTAAAAACGTTTTTTTTTTTACTTTTTGTCCTTGTTTCCTGTCCCCCAGGGCACTACCCAGACCCCCATACACTTTTTATGGCAAATATCTAGCATATATGCCCTCTTGGAGGGCACTCTAAAAACCGAATTTTCAGCCCCATTGACTTGTATGGGGTCCGAGTTCGGGTTCGGACCATAACATTTGGAAAGTTCGGGTTCGGCTTCGAACCGAACTCGGGGAGTGTTCGGCTCATCCCTACTCTTCACCTATTAGAGTAAAAGGGTCGGTTCATTACAGTTTAGGGTGTTACATGGTTAATCAATAGTTATGAAGAGTAATGGCACATTTTTGGGAGTTATTTACTGGTACGTGTTAATGGGACTATTGGATGCGAGAGGAGGATTAAGGGGATCCTTTTTTGTTTTTTTTGCATGAACAGACAAGGATGATAAGTGAGGTAGTGTGATCAGACTTGAACTATGCGGACTGGGATTATAACATCTGTTTTAAATGTAAAGATAAGCCGATCTCCTCGTATGTGAATGTCTTGTCTGTTAAGATAACCCATCATACATAAATACCTTAATTTTGGAGTACGGTGAGATGTATATGAGACATGTTACCTAGCAACACCCTGTATGAACTGATATAGAGGCGTGACTCTGATTTGATAGTATGGAATACAAGTTAATGAGTTTAGATGAAGGAGCCTTTTTACAGTTAAGAAGGATTGTGGGATCACAAATTCAGAAATAGCCCGTGGCCGATACAATGAGGTTGAAAGGAACAGGTTTTCTAGCAACCAAGTCCGCAAGCTGACATGCTATGCCAGTGACCGGTCATGTGACCTAGAGGGAGCATGTCAGCAGAGAGAGACGGCGAAGGCCTGATGGAAGCGGAAAATTAACGTCGTTACAGAGCCGCACACATGTCTATGTTGTAAGTGTGCCACACTATTTAAGGGGGTTCCATGGGGTGCTACCTTCCAGCTCTTGAGGAAGCCACAATGAGGTGCTGTGAAATGCGTTAAGCAGAAGTTTTTTAACAGCTACATTTTTGGGGTTTTTTGCTTGTGTTATTCCCTATGTAGGACTATATTACACTCTGCACGTTAAAATGCGGGTGCAAGGGAGGAAAAACTGTGCCGCAGTTTTCCCCCTTGCGCCCGCGTTTTAACGCTGGATTACAATGCAAGCGCAAAAAATGCTGCCTGCATTGTTTCCGTGCGTAAAATTCTGGATGTTCGCGGCAGCGCTGAGCGCAGCTGCGAGCATTCACTCGCTGAAGTCCATAGGACTCCATTGAGTTCCTCCTTGCCGGTCACGTGACCATTGAGTTCCACCCTGCCAGTCACATGACCAGCCGGATCACGCCTTGCGAGATCTGTCCGGTCAGCGTACTGATATGCAGGGAGAGACTGGGGGACTTCTTCCCCCAGTCTTTCCCTGCTCCCGCCGGCAGGAGGAGGCGAACAGAGCCGCGATCCTCGCCGCAGGACAGAGGGTGAGTATGTGATTCTATTTATACTTTTTTCTGCTGGTGTTCATGGATTCTGCAGAAGCGGAATCCGTTAACACCAAGTCCTGGCTCTGGTTAACTTTAACTTTTCGCTAACCAGAGCCAGACGTTAATCAGCGTTACGACTTTGTAATCCTAACGCTGATTAACACTTTGTACTCCCCATGTTAAACATAGGAAGCGCAAAGTACAGTAACCTCGCGCAGAGGAGTGCAAGGTACCAAATGCAAATGGGTTTTTTAACCCATTTGCGTTTGGATTGTTATATTCAGTAAATACCGCAGCAAACGTTAATACTCAAGCATGTGAGCGTTAACATTTGCGTGAGGAATGTAATAGAGCCCGTAATCTTCAGAGCCTTTACAATGATTTGGGTTATTTAGCCAGCTAGTTTACTTTGTCATAGGAGTCTGGGTTTGCATATGTGTATATGATTTGTGGGTGCAGCGGTTCATTTTTTTTCTTTTTAGGTACAAAATTTGAATAGGGGGATGCGGAGGGATGTGTTGTGGCATAGGCACCTCGAATTGCGGATAAGCAAGAGTTATTGCCAGGCATTATCTGTGGAATCCTGGATGCAGTTTACGCCCCATGGTAAGTTATCAATTTATAGATGTGACTGTCGGACGCATGCCAGCATTTGCTTGATAGCTATCTATAATACTGATATGGTCAACAGCACAATCATGGTACATTTCAGTCTTTGTCTTTTTTTATTACTATTAATTTCTCTATTCCCATTTACTAATATTTAATATTATTGCTTTTTTATTTCTACTCAAAATTTTTGTTTTGATTACACACTGACTAACAAGTCATGGCATTGTTATCACCCCTGAGGACAAAAACCCCACGTTAGCCCATGCAACGAGTGTCAAAACATGGCGGCTCCTGAGTTGATGTGAGAACTGTGATCTCCCAGTCATGGGATGCTCTTTATGACCAATGCTATACCCATATGCTTGAGGAAGACATGTGACGAGCAGAAACATTGCCATTATATGTTCTGCAAATAAATCTGCCCAGGAGGAAAAAGTGGTTTGTCCATAGAATCTTTTTTGTTTGTATGCTGTCAGAGGTTGCCTCTCCAGGTTTGTGTTGGCTTCCCTCTGACTTTTGTAGTGCTGTGATAGATTGTGGACTGTGTAATTGACTGTTGCTACCACTAGAGGGAGACAGAGCCTA
Source organism: Leptobrachium leishanense (assembly GCA_009667805.1). Classification (NCBI taxonomy): domain Eukaryota; kingdom Metazoa; phylum Chordata; class Amphibia; order Anura; family Megophryidae; genus Leptobrachium; species Leptobrachium leishanense. The sequence continues at coordinate 136,938,457 of CM019064.1, read as the reverse complement.
GAGATGTTATGAGCAATCCTGGACTAAAGGACTTCATCTCCCAGAATCCTTTGTAAGAACGACAGGAAGTGGGCATGCGGCACCAAGGGAAGACATCAGCAGCCTCGTGCAAGACAGGGACAGAGCGAGCAGAATGACAAGAAGAGTAGGATGCATGCCAGACACTGTCAGGGATCGCAACCAGGCCGGAGTGCGAGCGTTATTGTATCCCGTGCTGGAGATCGGAGACAAAGAGTGGGTGATCGCCTACTATCCTTCACTGGACTGCAGGAGGACAGCCAGGTTCCGGTAGACCCCGAGTGAGGAGGCCGCGGCGATCGATTGGGAGTGCAGGTGACGGATCAGTGTTCCTGTTGCGCAGATTCAGCAAGTGGAGAGCAGATTCATTGGAACCAAGTTCCAATCTAAAGCGGAGAGAGATTCTTTGGTCGAGGCACCGGTTCTGGACATTTCGTTCGACAGATGGGTGAGAGGCCTCAAGGCCTACGGTTCCGAAATGAAACTGCGCACTTGGTTAATTGCTTCAATTCACAGGGCCCCAACGTTGACTAGTTGAAGATAATTCTGTTTGTTCACTGGCCAGTTGAATATAGTACCCAGGCACCCTAAGACACCACTTTTTGAGCTCTTTTGAACGGGAATTAAACTTGCGAATCGAGATATTAACCGTTTCTTTTCCGCCGCGTGTTTTTCCTTCAACGCACATGTATACTATATGACACTGTATTCTTTAGCAAAGTATATAAAATAGAAAATCTACAACAGTGCTGGTATAGTAATTTCTAGTGCAGTGAGACTATCCTGAGGTTTATTCAGCGGCTCCTCCGGGGGTGAGCGCTACACTTTTTTTCCCATTACTGCACAATAATTACTTTTGAGAGAGCCGCTCTGCATGTGGATCCCTATTTAGTTCAGTCTCTTTATTTTCATTTCTGTGGTGTTAACATAAAATCATGTGTAAAGGTTTCCAAGCAGGCACATGGTGCTGCTACCAGATATCAAGTTTATGTCAGAATATGGATTCAAGATCAAACCTAAAACTGTTAGTGTTCCTCTATACTAGACTGTATTTTTGCAAATCAATTCTCAGCTCTCTATAAATCATAGGTTTGCAAAGAGGCTTGCTGAGACCTAATCAAAGGAACACTCCATGCCCATATGTTATGCTGGTTCCCCTTCTCTTTATTTCCTTTCATAAAGTTGCTTATATCTTCTCAATCACATTCATGAAATGTGAAACAATGTCTGCTACATTATGGTTAATCAATGTTTTTGCTTTTATAGGTTTATATTGATAAAATATTAAACTAATAATCACTTATTTATTTCTGGGGATGATGAATACATACATAGTTTGGAGATGAACCCTGTATCAAAGGGAAATTCAGTTTCAGACCGGTGCCTGTCAGTGCCATTACTAAACTTCTCTGTAACCAAAAAATGAAACACCTGTCAGGACCTGACCAAATCCCAGCAATGCTGCTGAAAATCAGAGCGCCGGCAATTGCAAAACCTGTTGCAACCCTAATCAATGAATCACTAGCAACTCAATATATACCCAAACTTTGGAAGACTGCGAGAGTGGTACCTATCCATAAAAGTGGAGACAATACTTTGGTATCCAACTACCGTCCAATATCATCGCTTCTTGTAATGTCAAAACTTCTGGAAAAATGTGTTTACACTCAATTACGCGATTACAATAAATATTGGAACTATTTAACCCCAGATCAATCCGGCTTCTGTCCAAATCATTCAACCACAACTGAACTTTTAAAAGTCTCCAATGATATCCAGGCTGGCATGGAACAAGGAAACCTAACTGGAGCCATCTTCCTTGATTTTGCCAAGGCCTTTGACACAGTAGACCATGGCATCTTATTACAAAAACTTAAAAACTCTGGTATTGGTGATCGCACGCTAACCTGGTTTCAATCATATGTGTCTGATCGGTCACAATATGTGTCCATTTCTGACAGCACTTCCGTCCCCCTCCCAGTCACCTGTGGTGTACCCCAAAGCTCGATACTCGGCCCCCTGCTATTCACAATATTCATAAATGATCTGCCCAATGTCTGCAAAGCCTCAACTGTACACATGTACGCAGACAACACTGTAATCTATACCAGCAAACCAGATCTTCCACAGCTGGAGGCCGTGCTGCAAGACCAATTCACAGAGGTAGAAAAGTGGATCAAAGATAACAAACTTTTTCTAAATGATGACAAAACTGTTACAATGCTCTTTGGAACAGCACCTAAACTACACAAATTGCAAACACCCCATCTATGTGTCAGGACAAAATCAAATGGCACGCTGACAACAGTCACTTCTTGGGAAGCCTTCTAAGTGAAGTCTTCAAAGTGAGCACTTAGAGATATTCTGGAGGTAGTCTGAGGTTAGACAGGAGGCAGAAAACCTACAAAAAGGTAAGATTTGTTGGTTTAAATCCATTCTTTTATAATGGCAGGCTTGGTCCAGTGTAAGAGCTGTCATGCATTTGTTTTTAGATCCAATTTTTGGAGGTTTGGAGTGTGCCTGATATGTAGGCAGCTCTCTTTATTGCAGCAGGAAATTGCCTGTTTGAAGTCTGAGATTTGTAAATTATCTGTTACACAAACTCAGGCTATGGCTATGACTGTTACAAAGCCACTGCCACAGAGGCCTCCTAGGAGTGGCAGATGGACTACTGTAGGATCTGGTAGACTTAGAGTTGTGGATAGAAGGCATGTCCCACAGTCTGTGGCGCTTCTTAATTCTTTTGAGGCACTTTCAGAGTGTAGTGGTGAGACGGAAGTAGGCTCAGACACCATAGTTGAGGAACCACCATCCCCTATGCTTAAGGTATGCAGGACTGCAACCAAGAACAATAAGGAAAAGGTGGGACATGATAGAAGGCAATTGTTGCTGGGTGATTCTATCATAAGAGGTGTTGAGCTGGAGAGTAGTGGTTTGGTGAGATGTCTTCCTGGGGCTACTGCTCGTAGAGACAAGAGACGTATTCTCAATATTGTCAAACAGGCAAAGCAGCAAGGGGAAGTGGATGTTCTAGTCCATCTAGGGACAAATGACTTGGCTAGCAATGAGGTTTCTGAGATTAAGGAAGATTTTTGTGTTCTTGGAGGTGAAATACAGCAGATTGCATCCACTGTGTCATTCTCTGAAGTTTTGCCTGTGCATAACATTCAGGATAGGCAGATGCGCAATAGGGAATTTAATTTGTGGCTTCAGGAATGGTGTCGAGAGCAAGGATTTGGCTTTGTGTCCCATGATAGCTCTAATTGGAGCAGAAAGGAACTGTATAAAAAAGATGGTTTGCATCTTACTCATAGGGGAACATATGTTCTCAGTGAGAAGTTCAAAGGTTTCGCAAAGAAATATTTAAACTAGGAGAGGGGGTCAAAAGGGTAAAAAACAATCTGCCTGATTGTCCCCCAAAACTAAATCGGAGGGTGCAAGCAACATGCAGGGGAAAAAATGACAAGCTCAGAGTCGTGTCTATAAATGCTCGCAGTTTAGTCAATAAAATCAATGAACTGGAGGCAATGATGGCAGCTGAAAAAGTAGATTTAGTGGCGGTTACTGAGACATGGTTCAGTGAGAAAAATAACTGGGACATAACAATACCGGGGTACTCTTTATATAGAAAAGACAGAGAAGGTAGGAAAGGAGGAGGAGTGGCCCTGTATGTGAAAAACAACATAAAAACGAACCAAATAAAAGTGAGCGAGGTGAACATAGAGTCAGTTTGGGTTACGCTAACATTTGGCAATCATACAGTAGCTCGTGTAGGTGTGATCTATAGACCCCCTGGACAAGTAGAAGAGCTAGATAATCTGCTGCTTGAGGAAATAGCCAAAATGGCAATGAAGGGGGAAGTTATTATCATGGTGGACTTTAATCTTCCTGATGTGAACTGGAAAACCAAAACAGCTGGGTGCACCAGGAGTACAAATATTCTAAACTCCCTACTGGTATTATCTCTAACACAAGTAGTTGAGGAGCCGACCCGTAAAGAGGCCATATTGGATTTAATACTCACAAATGGAGGTTTGGTATCGGACGTTGTTGTAGGTGAAAATTTGGGATCTAGTGATCACCAGTCAGTATGGTTTAATATAAGAACAGGGATGGAGCCGCACCACACAAAAACAAAAGTTTTAGACTTTAAAAAAACAGATTTTTCTAAAATGAGACTTTGTGTGAAGGAGTCATTATCAGACTGGAGGAGTTTAAAGGGAGTCCAGGAGAAATGGGATTATTTAAAGGAAGCATTATTGAAGGCCACAGGCAATTGCATTCGACTTGTTAGCAAAAACAAAAAAGGGAAGAAACCACTGTGGTACTCTGCAGAAGTGGCCAAAATAGTGAAGAACAAAAAGACAGCATTCAATAATTATAAAACAACTCAGAGTGAAGAAGATAGGCAAACCTATAAGATTAGGCAGAAAGAGGCAAAGCAATTTATAAGAGCTTCCAAAGTACACGCAGAAGAGAAAATAGCTCAGTCAGTAAAAAAGGGGGACAAAACATTTTTTAGATACATAAACGAGAAAAGAAAAGTAAAACAAGGATTAGTTAGATTAAAAACAAAGGAAGGAAGGTATGTAGAAGAGGATAAAAGTCTCGCTGACTGCCTCAATGAATATTTTTGTTCAGTCTTTGCAGAAGAAAAGGAAGGAAAGGGACCTCAGTTAGGAGGAAACACTAACGAGACAATTACATATCAGTTTACAGAGGAGAAGGTTCTACAGCAGCTGTCTAAAGTAAAGACAAATAAATCAATGGGGCCTGATGGGATCCACCCTAAATTATTAAAAGAGCTCAGTGATGTAATAGCAAAACCGTTAACGGGAGTCGTCCCAGAAGACTGGAAATTAGCAAATGTTGTGCCCATTCACAAGAAGGGTAGTAGGGAGGAATCTGGGAACTATAGGCCAGTTAGTTTTACGTCAGTAGTGGGGAAATTAATGGAAACCATGTTAAAGGAAAGGATTGCTGACCATCTAAAAACACATAGATTACAGGATCAGAAACAACATGGGTTTACCTCAGGGAGATCATGCCAAACTAATCTTATTGATTTTTTTGATTGGGTAACAAAAATAATAGACACAGGTGGTGCAGTAGACATTGCTTATTTAGATTTCAGTAAGGCTTTTGATACTGTTCCGCATAGAAGGCTTATCAATAAATTGCAATCTTTGAGCTTGGATTCCAATTTTGTTGAATGGATTAGGCAGTGGCTGAGTGACAGGCAACAGAGGGTTGTGGCAAATGGAGTTTATTCAGCGCAAGGTCTTGTTACCAGTGGGGTACCTCAGGGGTCAGTACTTGGACCCATTCTATTTAATATTTTTATTAGTGATATTGCAGAAGGTATTAATGGAAAAGTATGTATTTTTGCTGATGATACAAAGATTTGCAACAGGGTTGACGTTCCTGGAGGCATCAGCCAAATGACAAATGATTTAGGTAAACTAAAAAAATGGTCGGAACTGTGGCAATTGAGTTTTAACGTGGATAAGTGCAAGATAATGCACCTGGGACGTAAAAACCCAAGGGCTGAATATAGAATATTTGATACAGTCCTAACCTCAACATCTGAGGAAAGGGATTTAGGGGTTATTATTGCAGAGGATCTAAAGGTAAGTAGTCAATGTAATAGAGCAGCAGGAAATGCTAGCAGAATGCTTGGTTGTGTAGGGAAAGGTATTAGCAGTAGGAAAAGGGAAGTGCTCATGCCACTGTACAGAGCACTGGTGAGACCTCACTTGGAGTACTGTGTGCAGTACTGGAGACCGTATCTCCAGAAGGATATAGACATCTTAGAGAGAGTTCAGAGAAGGGCTACTAAAATGGTGTACGGCTTGAAGGAGAAAAGTTACCAGGAAAGGCTTAATGATCTTAACATGTACAGCTTGGTAAAAAGACGAGACAGAGGAGATATGATAGAAACATTTAAATACGTAAAGGGAATCCACAAGGTAGAGGAAGGGAGTATATTTAAAAGGAAACAAAGTAGCAAAACAAGAGGACATAGTCTTAGATTAGAGGGGCAAAGGTTTAAAAGTAACATCAGAAAGCATTATTTTACTGAGAGGGTGGTGGATACATGGAACAGCCTTCCAGTAGAAGTGGTTGAGGCCAAAACAGTAATTGAATTTAAGCAGGCATGGGATAGGCATACAGCTATCCTAAACAAAAGATAAATCCAGGTAAAGTATCCATGTAATTGGGCAGACTAGATGGGCCGAAAGGTTCTTATCTGCCGACATTTTTCTATGTTTCTATGTTTCTATGTTTCTCAAATATCTAGGTATGTGGTGAGACCCAAATCTATCCTTTGGCCCCCACATCGAAAAACTTTCATCTAAAATTTACCCCAAACTCGGTGCCCTGTACAGAAACAAATCCTGCCTGAGCCCCGCGGTAAGAAGGCAGATTGTACAACAAATGCTTATGCCAGCTATTGAATACGGAGATGTAGTGTATGCAGCCGCCCTGCAAACACACCTCCAGAAACTTACTACATTGTATAACTCATTCTGTCGCTTTGTGCTACAATGTAACTACATGACACTCCATTGTGACACATTAAAAGAACTAAACTGGCCGTCGCTGGAATCTAGAAGCACCCTTCACCTTTCCAACCTGGTGTTTAAGAACTTTTCTGGGAAGCTACCACCCTACCTGAATAGGCTGCTTCCCTCAGCAGTTTCCTCATCCTATAACCTCCGATCCAGGACCAGCACCTTACTTGCAATACCACAATACAAAAAGCAAGTGGATCGATCCTCATTTTCCTACAGAGCACCACAATAACCTCCCAGACACCATCAAATCTTCCCCCAGTCTAAAGTCCCTTAAGAGCTCTCTATTAACATACCTCAATAAGGAATGCACCTGTAAACATGCAACATAGTGACTATATTTCCTACATATTTATTTTCTGTTAATCTGTATATTTGTTTTGTGTTAATTTCTTGCATTTTACTACTTTGTATTTCTGTAACCATGTTCTTGAACCCAAGACATACATGAAAAAGAGAGAAATCTCAATGTATCCTTCCTGGTAAAATCCTTTATAAACAAATAAATAAATAAATGAAGGACTCTAACACCTCCTTCAAGCTAACACTAGTGTCAGCATTAGCTTACAGGAGGTCATAGCGCTGCTCCCACATCGCCTTGCGCGAGTTTACTGTACTTTGCGCTCCCTATACCGAACATGGGGAGCACAAAAGTACAAGCACAGATTAACTAGTGTTTGGATCACTTCCTAGCGAAAAAGTTACCACCAGCTCAGAGGTGTAGGTAACGGATTTCACCACTGCAGAACCCGTTACTTACAGCTCACCCCCCCAAATCACATACTCACCTCTCATCCTGCGCCGAGAACGGCGGCCCAATACGCTGCTTCTGGCCACCGGGAGCAGAGGGAGGCTGGGGGTAGAAAGTCCCCTGTCTCCCTCAGCAATCACTCTGCTGACCAGCAGGATCTCGCGAAAAGTTAACCACAGCTAGTACCTGGTGCTAACTGATTCCACTTCTGCGGAATCAGTCAGCACCAGCAGAAACCCCCCAAAAAATCATATACTGACCTCTCATCCCGCGGTGAGAACAGGAGGCTCCATCCGCCTCTTCTTGCCGCCAGGAGCAGAGAGAGAGACTGAGGAAAGAAGTCTCTAAGTCTCCCTCTGCGAATCACTACATTGACCTGCCGGATCTCATGAGGCGAGATCCTGACCTGCAGGTCATGCGAATGGCAGAGGAGACTCCTCAATGGAATCCTATGGACTCCACGGAGGGAATGCTTGCGGCGGCATTTAGCGCTGCTGCGAGCATTCTGCAACTTAGCGCCGTGTTACAGTGCAGGCTGCTGGTTTTGCGCCTGCACCGTAATATCACGCTAAAACGGGAATGCTAAGGAGAAACCTGCAGGTGCAGGTTTTTCTCCTTAGCGTCCCCGTTTTAGCGTGAACATTGTAATAGTGCCCACTGGCTATTAAATGCATTGGGCACTATTACAATGTTCACGCTAAAACGGGGACGCTAAGGAGATAAACCTGCGCTAAACCAGCAGGCTGCACCGTAAGACGACGCAAAGCCTCAGGATGCTTGCGGTAGAGCTAAGCGCCGCCTCGAGCATACCCTTCATGGAGTCCACAGGACTCCATTGAGGGCTTCTCCTCTGCCAGTCACATGACCTGCAGGATCTCGCCTCACCTAGTGATTCGCAGAGAGAGACTGAGGAAATTCTTCTCTTCTCTCTCTGCTCCCAGCGGCAAGAGGATGAAGCCACTGTTCTCGTTTCGGGATTAGAGGTGAGTATGTGATTTTTTGGGGGGGCTGATGGTGCTGACTGATTCCGCAAAAGCAGAATCAGTTAGCACCAGGTACTAGCTGTGGTGAACTTTTAAGTTAACCGCAGCAGGATGGTAATTAGTATTATGACTTTGTAATCCTAACGCTGATTAACACTTTTGCGCTCCCCATGTTAAGCATAGGGAGCGCAAAGTACAATAAGCTCACGCTGAAGAGCACAAGATCCGAATTGCTAACAGGTTTTTTAACCCGTTAGCGTTCAGATTGTAATATGGTGCACCCACGCTAGGGCAACCAGAGCTAACGTTAATGTTCACACAGGTAAGCGCTAACATTAGCGTTATGAATGTAATAGTGCCCATTTTGTATTTATTCTGTGATAAACATTCAGTAAACCTACAATGTGCAATACCCATACTTTAAGCACATTCACTGTGAGAAACAAGCTGCAATAAAAAAAAATGCCCCCCAACAGCATTTTTGTCATGGAGAGTAAGTTTTTAGTATTTTACATAAGAAAGAGAGAGAAAAGTTGAAAGATATGAAAAGAAAGAAAGAAATAATAAGAAAGAAAATGAAAAAGAGAAAAGGAGAGGGCAAGAGTAGAGGGGAAAAGAGTTTGAAAAGAATAGAGAAAGAAAGGGAGAAGGAGAGATCGAGAAAGAAAGAAAGAAAGAAAGAGAGAGAGAAAGAAAGAAAGAAAGAAAGAGAGAGAGAGAGAAAGAAAGAAAGAAAGAAAGAAAGAAAGAGAGAGAAAGAAAGAAAGAAAGAAAGAAAGAGAGACTGTGCCTCACAAAATTACAGATGATTTTGTGTCAAAAATTAACCATTCTCTGGGGCGTGGCTAGCGACGGACGGGAGCAGACGCATGTTAGAGGAGCTCCGCTGTTTACCCTATACAGGGTCACGATTACAGGGTCTGAACCGTCCGATTTTGACCTGCTGAGGGCCCCCAAGACGAGTGGACTGCGTGGTGCTCACGGCGCCGCTGATTTCCGAGCGTTTTATCGCCCCCATCTGACTTTCTGGACCTTCGGGCCTGGTGCGGCCTAGTTGCGGCGGCCATCTTGTGGAGCCTGGGGTGTTTCCTGGAGGCCATATCGGACCTGATTCCTGGCTGGAGAGATTATACTGTCGACTGAGCATGGGGAAGAAGTTGAAAACACTTCCACAGCGCAGGTTGGTGGACACCAGACAGGCGGACATTAGAGATTCACTGAATTATAGACGCTCTGCAACAGTTATACCCCCCTCTTCCCTCCTGCCCATGGGGTATGACTCCTCTGAGGAGGAAGACTGCCCCTGGCACAACGGACGGGGGCCCGATTGGCCCGCCGAGACGTCCCGGGACAAGAATCCTATGTCTATGAGTGCTGCTGCACGCAAGAGAGCGCAGAAAAAGAGGAAAAAGGCCTTGGCAGCGGAGTTACCTGAGGCCACAGCTACGGAGCCCTCCGCAGGTGGCTCAGAGGCTGATACGCTACTGTCGGATGCGGAGGACGTGTCACGGCGGACAGACAGCCCGCAACAAGAGGGAGACCTACAACCGCAGCGGATATCGGAAACCCCAGGGGAGACTGGCTCTTTATTGGGTGCAGCAGCGCCTCCAAGCTCTGCCGGGACCCCTGCGGCTGCCCCAGATGACATGCGCCCCACTACGATGCAGGACTATAGAAACTTCATAGCGGAGATCAAATCAATATGGCTGACCGAATTATCTAACGTGCGCTCTGAGGTAAAGGAGGTGCGCTCACAGATGGTGGCGGTTCAGGCTCAGAATGTGGAGTTGGCAGAAGAACAGACGGTATTGTCGGCACAGGTGACTGCTCTCAGGTCTCAGGTGGAGGTTTTGACGCGCTCAGTGGAGGCTCTGGAGTCCCGGCACCGTCGGCGTAATGTACGTGTCCGGGGAGTTCCCGAGTCGGTTACTCCAGCGGACTTACTCTCGTACACTAATAGTCTGGCACGCCAGGTTTTGGAGGATCCGCCTGACACCCCGGAGGTGTTTAGCTCGGTCTACCGCATTCGCAAGGCTGCTGAGGCCCCACGGGATGCCCCGAGAGATGTGATCGCGGTCACAGCAGATGTGGCAGCCAAAACACGGATCATGACAGCGCCGGGGGCGCGAGCTGATGTCCTATTTGATGGAGTAACCCTGAAATTATTTCACGACCTGCCCTTCGCAACGCTGATGGCGCGCCGCAGATACCGCGAGGTGACAACTTTCCTCAGGCATAAAGGGGTCCGGTACCGCTGGGGTCCAGCCGGCTCGTTAGTGGTTACCCATAACAAAATGTCGTATGTAATCTCGGAACCGGCCGAGGCCTGGCCTGTTTTACTGGGGGCGGGTTTTGCGCCGGATGGTGCGCTCGTCTCCCCGGGCTGAAAACTTAGGTGATGGGAATATCTGACTTGTTTGCACAACACCTTTATGAGAAGCCGCCTCTTTTTCAATGCGTTCTTTTTAGTTCATGGTTTTGCATTTTGTGACTCACGTCTCGTTGTTTATCTGTTGTCTTTTGCTGCTCGGAATGTTATAGGAAGACCTCCTCTCTTTCTCTGTTGTTTTTAATTTTTTTCTATATAGTTTGAGGAGCTATTCAGATGGATTTGGGGATTGTGTTGTGAGCCCCCTTGATCACACCCCCCCTCCCTCATTGCCTGTATAGCTATTTGGGATTTTGGAAATGTTTTATGTTCCCCTTTTCCCCTTTTTTTTTTTTTTTCTTTTTTCTTTTTTTTTCTTTAGGTTTCAGGCCTTTTCTCCCCCCCACCCCCTTATGATGGCATTGCCTTTGGCGCCTGCAGATGTCTCAATACGCTTCTTTATTTTATTTTTTTTTTTTTTTTTTTATCTATATAATGTTTTACGACAGTTGATATCACAGCCCTGTGTGGCTGCTTTCTTGTTGGTCGACATGTGGCCCTATTTGAAATTTCTAAATAAAGAATTTAAAAAAAAAAAAATTAACCATTCTCTCTATCCATTTCTCTGTCTCCTAACACAATAGGTGGCACACCCATGGTAAGTGGAGGATGTAGAAACAATGTTTATATTAGTATTACAAAGTATACTTAAATGTCACAATTGACAAGCTACAGGGCACTCTACACACTCCAGGAGACATTATTTGGCACTGAATGTGGTTAACTGCCTACTTGCTGAAAGAAGACAGAAGCGCAATGTATGAACCGGGCAGCTTGTACTTGTATATGCAAAGGTCTGATGGACATTCAATAACTGTTACCATGGGTATCAATGATGTCTAACATGTTTGCATGAACAAAAGATAGTACAAGAAGATATATACATATATATATATACAGTGGCAAGAAAAAGTATGTGAACCCTTTGGGATTACGTGGAGTTTTGCATGATTTGGTCATAAAATGTGCTCTGATCTTCATCTAAGTCACAACAATTTGAAAAACACAGTCTGCTTAAAATAATACAACAAACATTATCAAGGTTATTCAAAGAGATTCGAAAAGTCACCTACCGTTCGGTGACTTTTCGTTCTCTTCAATTCGGTTCCTTTTGCCGATCCCATTTCGGTGACCCTGCGGTGTATTCAGCAAGCACCACAGGGTCCCCGAATTGCAGGGAAAGGCTGCCGCAAACCCGACGAAAACTAACCGCAAAACCCACCGAATGCACGCAGAAAAGCCACAAAAACATCTGGATTAACCTGCCGAAAACCAAGCCCGAGCCGAACACAGCCGAAGCAGCTGAGACCGCAGACGAGGGAGGTGAATAAATTAGCAAAATAGTTTGTGTGAATCTGTGAAAATGAAACGCTGTTTGCAAAGAAACTACTGAGCGAAAATGTCTGAAATTTGCATATGAGGTCCAGGGAATGATAATAAAGAGGGCTGTTACAGAAAACATAAGTAAACTTAAAAAAAAAAAAAATAATTAAGAAAAATGATTAAAAAATCCGAATAAATCTATAAATAAAGAGACTCTTTACTGCAGAATTTTATAATGAACGGTTTATTAGATATTGAATTAAAATGGGAATATTTTTAACATTGAAGTCTATGGGATTCTCCTGAATTAACTTGCCGAATTAAACCACCGAATGGCAGGGCATTAGGGGAACCTTTCACTGCTGGTTTGTGTTCTCTGAATAGCCGAAGCAGTGCTTTTTCATGGGGATTTCCCTGCCCTCGAACAGGCACCGAACAGGCACCGTATGTTCAGGCAATTCGCCAGAATTTGGCGAATTGCCTGCTCTCTGGATAGAGGAATGGCCAGGAAAGGTAACCGAACGCTGATTTTCAAGGGTTATTCAAAGAGCTTTCTCAAGCAATTCGGAGCTCTTTGAATAACCCTGTATATGTTTTCATGTGTTTATTGAACAGAACATGTAAAAACGTTGTATAAGTTTAAGCAGATTATGTTTTTCAAATTGTTGTGACTTAGATGAAGATCAGAGCACATTTTATGACCAATTCATGCAAAACTCCACGTAATCCCAAAGGGTTCACATACTTTTTCTTGCCACTGTATATATATATATATATTTTAATGCACACAGAATATCAGTACATTGGCCTATACTTTCACTGGTGGATCCAGAGGAGGGGACACAGGTGGCATTGCCCCCCAAGCTGCAGTCCCATTGTAGGTGATACAGGGGACCTTTGGATATTTGAAACATACATAGACGATTGAAGTGTCATTGGAAAGGTCAGATTCTGGCCTTTCCACAGATACCAAACATGACTATATGCAATGTACAGTACAAAAAGAAATAAAAAATAGTCTTTCTCAATTTTGTTTAAAATTGTGTATTGCAAGATGGAAGTGAAATGGCTCAGAAGCAAAGGGGTTAACTTCTATGTATCAAACCTCTGGAGTTCATTTGACAATAGCAATTCCTGGATACACTCAAAATATATAAACTTATATATAGTATGTGCACCATATGTCCAAGCCAGTCTCTGTGTCTGTTCATATAGTATGTGTATGTGTCTTTTGAGTGTGTGGCTGTATACAGCTGTGCATTAGTGTGTACCTATGTGTGTATCTCCCAAATGTCCCTATTTTTAGGGACAGCCCCTCTTTTTTATAATAAATTTAGAATATTCCTTCTTTTAGGAACTCCATTATACATCAGGGTGTGCAGTTGTATAACAGAGATATACAGCAATAAAAACTCAGAGCAATGAGTCTGTAAACTATAATAAATGTTAATAAGGTACTTTGCTTTGATTTTAGATAACATTAATATTAACATAAATGGCCTAATATTTTGTAATGGCTCCTATGAAGTTTATGAATAGCCGTGTTTCTGAGCCTGCCATTAGTGGCTTCCTTAATGGTGTGTGTGGATAGCTATGTATGTGTTTGTATCTCTGTGTTTTAGGGCTGTGTATTGGTCTCAGTGGGCATCTGTACCTGCTTCATGTTAATGCTCGTAGTCTTGACTCTCAGTGACAGAGCATGTGCCATAATGCAGAGCACTGCTGTGTGGTGTCAGTCAGGTGTCACCTGAGTGAGCCGCATGAGGACAGACCCTGTGCGGCAATGTTCTGGAGAGAGGGAGTATGATGAGCACAGCCTGCGATTATGCTCGACTCGCCTGTTACTGCAAATCGAACACCAGCTCTTAGCCAAAACCGGTAAAGTGCCTTCCCAAAACCTGTGTCTGGATCCGCCCCTGACTTTGTTCACTGTGATCCAGTGACTTAACATTTGAACCAGGTTGCCTGATATAACTGAGAGCGTTCCAATAATAGTAATAGCAACTAAAAAGAGAGGTTTAGGTTCCAGTGGATGTTAAAATGCTTCTGTGATGGGCAAAACTGGTTTTGTCTATTTGACAATGCAACCTCAATTTATATAAATTAGCTAGATTAAAGTTACATTGAAACAAAGGTAATAGATACGATTGGCTTTCCAGTGAACACTCATTAAACTCCATTAACTGATTGGTACATATGCAGGCATGTAGTGGCCATCGGGATGACCGGGAGGATCCCGGTGGGCTGATGGCTCAGTGGGCTGGCCACATGACTGGACCGCCTGGGGCTCATCTAGGCAAGCCCCAGGCTGCAGGCCTAGTCAGGCGGCCGGCCAGCCTACAGCGGCAAACTTCCGGTCTAATTTACTGTCTGGGTGCTGCCTGCTGGCATCATCTGCATTCTGGGAGATGTAATCCTAGTCTGGTTTTCTGCAGATTGCAGGAAAACAGTCACAAACTACATCTACCGGCATGCAATAGTCAGTGAGTTAACCCGGAAGTTCGGCCCTGACTATCAGTTGGAGCCTGGAGGGAACAGCGTGTGTGAAGGGGGAGAAGCATGTGCTGGGCAGCATGGGGACCAGAGGGAGGCAGGTGTCATCTTGCAGAGACAGAGCCTGCTGGTATGTATAAGGGGATCTGTGTCATCTGCCTCTCTCTGTATATTCATATCTCTCTCTCTCCCCATCCATTCATCTCATGCTCATCTCCACCTCTGTCTCCCCAATCCCAATCCCGTGCCATAATACCAGTGTGCCATAACACCAGTGTGCGACAAAACCAGTGTGCCATAATACCAGGGTGCCCTAACACCAGTGTGCCCCAACATCAGTGTGCCCCAACACCAGTGTGCCCTAACACCAGTGTGCCCCAACACCAGTGTACCATAATACCAGTGTGCCCCAACACCAGTGTGCCCCAACACCAGTGTGCCCTAACACCAGTGTGCCCCAACACCAATGTACCATAATACCAGGGTGCAATAATACCAGTGTGCCCCAACACCAATGTACCATAATACCAGGGTGCAATAATACCAGTGTGCCCCAACACCAGTGTGAAATAATACCAGTGTGCCCCAACACCAGTGTGCCATAATACCAGTGCAATAATACCAGTGTGCCCTAACACCAGTGTGCCCCAACACCAGTTTGCCATAATACCAGTGTGCAATAATACCAGTGTGCCCCAACACCAGTGTGCCCCAACACCAGTTTGCCATAATACCAGTGTGCAATAATACCACTGTGCCCCAACACCAGTGTGCCATAATACCAGTGTGCAATAATACCAGTGTGCCGCAACACCAGTGTGCCATAATACCAGTGTGCCATAATACCAGTGTGCCCTAACACCAGTGTACCCCAACACCAGTGTGCCCCAACACCAGTGTGCCCCTTCACCAGTGTGCCATAATACCAGTGTACCCCAACACCAGTGTGCCCCAACACCAGTGTGCCCTAACACCAGTGTGCCCTAATACCAGTGTTCCTCAACATCAGTGTGCCATAATACCAGTGTGCAAGAGTACCAGGCTGCCCTAACACCAGTGTGCCATAACTCCAGTGTGCCATAACTCCAGTGTGCCCTAACACCAGTGTGCCCTACAACCAGTCTGCCATACCAGTGTGCCGTAATACCAGTCCAAGTCTGATATGTAATACCAGTCTGCCATACATTCCACTGCCAATTTTCCTTGGCACTAAACCACACATACAGTAAAACATTGCCACCCTACACTAGAGTCCTCTGGTTATGCTTGAAGAAAAGGCTGGCAACCCTACCCCCAGGAGACCACGAGGAGTTGGGGCTGCTGCACTGACTCCAGCGTCCAGCACCTGCGCTTTGAATCACTGAAGAGTGACAAAATGCAGGGAAACCAAAAGCACAGAACTTGTACGCAATTTAAAATAATATAACGTTTTCATTTTACTAAGAGCCTCAAAAATACAAGCAAATCCTTAGCTCTGGCCCATAGAGATCTTAATCCGGTCCTGCGTGTTTCCATAATTGAAGTGGGCAACTCTAATGGTCAAAGTCCAGGGCCAATTTTTTGTCCCAGTCTAGACCTGTACATACAGTATGTAACATATTTATTTAGACCCAGACCTCCAGCATGTCTGTCTGTATATGCTGTCTGGACATATGCATCTTTTTTGCTTGCAAAGATATATCTATCTTTACAGTATCTCTAAACTAGTATAATTGAAGTCAACTTTTGGTAGAATGGGCATACATTTTTATAAGCTTGTGCCAGTTATGAGTCCTACACAATATTTCAGTCAATAAGATTTAAAATCAAATCCATTGCCAAAAGCATACAACTACTGTATACAGGAGACACATCCACATTCAAATAGGGATGAGCTGTTCGGTTCGATATGTTCGGAGTTCGATTCGAACATCGCCCGTTCGGCTGTTCGTTGAACTCCGAACATTTCTGCGTGTTCGCCACATGTTCGCCCACAATGGACCACAATGCACTTTTCAACTGGCCTGAAGCTTGTAATTGGCTACAGCCTGCACCTGACCACAGTTTAGGTGCAAGACAGGTGCAAGACTATGCCAATCACGGCTCAGAGTCCTGATTGGGCAAATTTTGCCCAATCATGGGCTCACAGAGCTAAGTCCGCAGCACACTATATAAGGCTTCACTCACCCACAGCGCGTGTTTTTTGAGAGGAGATGGTTGTGTTAGTGTGTGTTCTCACTGCCACCAGCTATTGGGGGGTCTCACTTCTACAAAATATCTGGGAATTGCTGTAATCTTTGTGTTCTCACTGCAAGCAACTATTTTGGGGGTCTCATTTCTACAAAATATCTGGGAATTGTTCTAATCTTTGTGTTCTCACTGCCAGCAGCAATTGTGGGGGTCTCACTTCTAGAAGATATTTGGGAATTGTTTTAATCTGTGTCTTGTCACTGCCACCCATCAGGGGGTCTCACTGATTTATAGTAAATTTCTGGGAATTGTAATCTGTGTCTTCTCACTGCCAGCAATCAGGGGGTCCCACATACTTCTAGCAGATTTCTACGAATTGTAATCTGTGTCTTGTCACTGCCACCCATCAGGGGGCTCACTGATTTATAGGAGGTTTCTGGGAATTGCAATCTGTGTCTTGTCACTGCCACCCATCGGGGGGGCTCACTGATTTATAGGAGGTTTCTGGGAATTTTAATCTGTGTCTTGTCACTGGCTGCCAGCTATCAGGGTGTCTCACTGAGTTATACCAGAGTTCTGGAAATCTTTAATCTAGATAACACAGTTGAATCAGAGTTCTGCACATCTCCAATTTTTTATAACAGAGTTGAATCAGAGTTCTTTATATCTTTAATCTATATATCACTCACCATGTCAAAAAGACCAAAAAGGACAGGCAGACGGTCCCAGACACAGATAAGAGGGCAAGCAGCCTCTGTGTCGGGAGGCTGTGCCTCTGGTCATTGTGGACGTGGTGCATCCTCTGCAGGGGCACGCTTGTCCTTTCTAACTGGTGCTGGCTTTCTTAAGCAGCAGCAACATACAGAGGATTTGGTGTATTGGCTAACCAGGCCATCCTCATCCTCCGAGTCCTCTGACAGCCAGGCTTGTAGTGGTTTACAGTCCTGCCATAGCCTCACTATCACACACGGAGGAGTCAGCTGAGAACCTCAGAGGGGTTACGTTGTGAAGGCATTAGCTGGCACCAAAGGCCTAATATTTGGGTGCACTGCCACTGACGCCTATACCAGTTTCATATCATTTTAATATTGGACCGCAGGGTCCAACCCTGCACTCTTCCACAATACCACAGAGGGGTTACTTACGGTGTGAAGGCACTTGCTGCCACCAAAGGCACAATATTTGGGTGCACTGCCACTGACGCCTATACCAGATTCATATCATTATAATAAATTGTTTGAGTTCGAATGCGAACCGAACACGGGGGTGTTTAGCTCAACACTATTCAATAGATTGCTTTTTACAATTATCTCGGTACACCCTGCGAGTGTTTTTGTTTATGATGGCTATTGCATACAGAGATGCAGTGTATGCAACTGCCCTGCAAACGCGCCTTCATAAACTTACTAAATTGTATAACTCATACACTCGTGGGAATTTAGTCGCACCCTTCACCTTTCCAACCTGGTGTTTAAGAGCTTTTCTAGGAAGCTACCACCCTACCTGAATAGGCTGCTTCCGCCAGCAGTTCCCTCATCCTATACCCTCCGATCCAGGACCAGCACCTTACTTGCAGTACCACAATACAAAAAGAAAGTGGCTCAATCCTCATTTTCCTACAGAGCACCACAATTATGGAATAACCTTCAAGACACCATCAAATCTTCCCCAGCCTAAAGTCTCTTAAGAGATCTCTATTAACATACTTCGATACAGAATGCACCTGTAAACATGTAACATAGTGACAATATTTTCTACAAGTTTATTTTCTGTTAATCTGTATATTTGTGTTGTTTTTTTTAATATCTTGAATTTTATTACTTTGAATTGTTACAGTAGGTACAGAAATACATTGTTCTTGAATCCAGGACATACTTGAAAACAAGAGAAGTCTCAATGTATCCTTCCTGGTAAAATATTTTATAAATAAATAATTAAATACTACCACGAGTGGACAGTGCCATCTTGCAGGCCTCTTGGATCTCTCGCTGCTGGTGTCCCTGCTTTCCCCTGATTATGGGAAACGGGACAAGACCTGGGTTGACAGACAGGGTTATTCAAAGAGATCTGAATTGCTTGAGAAAGGTAACCGAACGCTGAAAATCAGCGTTCGGTTACCTTTCTTGGCCATTTGGCTATCCAGAGAGCAGGCAATTCGCCAAATCCTGGCGAATTGCCTGAACATACGGTGCCTGTTCAGTGCCTGTTCGAGGGCAGTGAAAACCCCATGAAAAAGCACTGCTTCGGCTATTCAGAGAACACAAACCAGCAGTGAAAGGTTTCCGAAATGCCCTGCCATTCGGTGGTTTAATTTGGCAAATTTATTCAGGAGTATCCCAATCCCATAGGCTTCAATGTTAAAAATATTCCCGTTTTAATACAATATCTAATAAACCGTTCATTATAAAATTCTGCAGTAAAGAGTCTCTTTATTTATAGATTTTTTTAGGATATTTTAAGCATTTTTCTGATTTTTTTTTTTTTTTTTTAAAAGTCCGATTTTTTTTTGATTTTTTTTTTAAACTTTACTTATTTTTTCTGTAACAGCCCTCTTTACTATCATTCCCTGGACCTCATATGTAAATTTCAGACATTTTCGCTCAGTAGTTTCTTTGCAAACAGTGTTTCACTTTTCAAACATTCATACAAACTGTTTTTCTAATTTATTCCCTTCACTCTGTCTGCGGTCTCGGCTTTTTCCGGTGGCTTCGCTGCGTGTGATCTGCTCCTGCTCGGGTTTTTCCGTGGTTTTCGGCAGGTTAATCCAGATGTTTTTGAGGGTTTTCGGCGTGCATTCGCTGGGTTTTGCTGTTCGTTTTCGTCGTGTTTGCGGCAGCTTTTCCCTGCAATTCGGGGACCCTGTGGTGTTTGCTGAATACACCGCAGGGTCACCGAAATGGGATCGGCAAAAGGAACCGAATTGAAGAGAATGAAACGTCACCGAACATGCGGTGACTTTTCGAATCTCTTTGAATAACCCTAAGAGTCTTCTCATCTCCCAGTCATTCAACTCTCTATGGGACTCTCTTGAGGGGCGACTTGGCCAACTGGATCGAGGGCAGCCACCGGGGACTTTAAAAGGCTGAGTTCCACCACACCTTCCGTTACTGTCCGACCTGCACTATTGACGGACCCCGAGGACCTCCCAGCGACTAGAAGGGATATCTGGACACTCCTAGAGGAGGCAAGAGCTTAACGAACTACGCTCTGATCATACAATGCTTCGTACAAGGGTCAAGGAGCTCAGAGACCGCTCCTTTGAGCTGGAGGGAGAGCAGGCCACTACCTCCTCTCACATGGCGGTGCTTCAATCTCAGGTCGCCGGACTGCAGTCAGCAGTGCTAGCTTTGGAAGCAAGACATTGCCACAGGAACCTGAGACTGAGAGTCATTCTGGATTCTGTCCATGACTTTGAGCTTTTGGCATTCGTTAACTGTTTTGCGGTTGCAGTGCTAGCTTTACCTGCTGAGACGCCAGACCCCCTCCTGTTCGTGATACGGATCTGAAAAGCCTCTACAGACCTGTCGGCAGCTTCTAGGGATGCCATGGTGGTCTCTAGGGATACTCATGTTCAGGATCAGCTGCTGGGAGCATCGCTTGGTGCCCCTCTGGTCCACTTTGAGGCTGCCGAGATCACAATTTATTGTGACCTGCCATTCCTAGCCTTGGCAGCCTGATGCCAGTTCAAGACCCTCACCGCTGTGCACTAATCGCACTCCATCTGCTATATCGGGGGTGCCTTGGGATCGCTGCTCATACTGGATGGCAAGAGAGTTCTCGTGGCCTCATTGGTTGAATATGATGAGGCTCACCTGCAGTCCCTGGGCCTCCAATTGCGACTGATGGGTGTTACTGAGGACTTGTCGCACTTGCCTGCTGCTGATCGGCCTGAGGATGAGGGCTAGGGTGTCTGTTGGGGACATGGCCCGTCCGGCTCCGAATCAACTGGTTTTACGGACTTTCCAAGTTGGCAGTTGGTCTAGCTGCTAAGGTTTTTTGGTACACCGCCTGCATTCCCCCCTCCTCACTCCCTCCCAATACTAAACGCAAGATATAGACTTTAAAAAAATTAGAAGTGGGTTTGTTAAAAAAGTTTATTTGTCTGAGTAGTATAATAAAATAGAACTTCAAATTGCATTTAAACATGATGAGCATAAAACAGTCAAAATGAGTTTAACACAGAGGTGAAATGGCTCAGCAATGAAGGGGTTAAAAAGCAAAAATATGTAAAATATTGGGTATTTCTAAACTCAGGACAAAATTTAGAAACATTTTAGTTGGGGTCTTTTATGGCGGTTGTAGATTTTGGGGGTCGAAGTTCGAAAAAGTGTGTTTTTTTCCATTTTTTCACCATATTTCATATCATTTTAAATTATTTTTGTCTGGGGAAGTGCGGGGAATGGGAGAGCACCATAATGTCTGTAGCATTTCAGTGCTATCTGAATAACCCTGTAAGTAACTACATTGGATTTAATATAGACATATTACTGGAGCAGTTGTATAACTCTAAGTTCAGAGTTATTATGGAGTAGAGAGTCACATGCAGTGTCTAGACAAAAACCAGCATGTACGAAGGACAAGTTCTTTGTTCTGCAAAAACAAAATTTATCTTTTCTCTGGTTGTTTAAATGTTTGATAAGCAATAGGCCACGTGTTGCTCATAAAGGACTATGTGTTTGACAGACCAAGGAAATTTATAGCTGTAATGCATTGTATTTTTAGACCTTTAGCTGTGTGTTTGGGTCGTCACTCGCTACTCAACATCTAACGCTATTGGCTGGTATTACCTATTTTAAAAATATTTTTTCACAACACCTGTTATGATGGAATTCAGATTAGGGATAGTGGCAGAGGTTTGGGAATATCATTGTCTTTCCATTCATCGGCCATATTAAATATGATGGCACATAAAATCAAAAGCCTTTGGAAAGAAGGGCAGTGCATGAAAAATGTCACCCTGTAGAATTTAGAATCCATACGCTGCAGGTAAGAAATCAAAATGGAATCTGAGGTAACCTACCCTGATTTCTTTCTTGTAGCATATGAATTATACATGGTGCAGGGCAGCACTTTTTCCCTGTACTTTCCTCTGCATGAATTAACAATATAGGGGTTATTTAATAAGAGATAAACTTGCCACTGAATTGCACTGTGTGGTGAATTTCCCCCGTACGGTGCAATTTCTTGGCAGTTCGTCCATTCACTAAGAAATACGGTGCAGTTCGCCGCAGTTTGTAACAAATCGGTGCCCTTCAGCGGCAGCGAAATTATCCCATTGAGAAGTAATGGTTAATCTATTCACAGAACACGAATTGCACCGAACTGACAGTGAAATGATCAGATTTTCGGTAATTTACTACAACAGGTTTAAACTAGGCTTGTGCACCGATTTTTTTTTCGGTTCGATTCGATCAGATTTTTTGGATTTTCAAACTTTTCGATTCGGCTCGTTTCGACCGATTTCTGTTTCGATTCGGTTCGGCTCGACTCGTTTTTCGTGTACATTTTTTTTTCGGAATATCGAACATTTTTCGTATTTTCGTGTCACTTAGCTCGTTTTTTGTATCGACTTTTCGTGATTTCGGAAATTTTCATTTTTCGGAATTGTAGATGTTTTTGGAATATCGACCATTTTTCGTATTTCCGTGTCACTTTGCTCGTTTTTTGTATCGACTTTTTGTGATTTCGGAAATTTTTGTTTTTTCGGATCGTCTGTTCTCCTCGTTTCAAAGCAATAAATTTCGATTTGACACATTTCAAGTCCATTCGAAAATTCCGAAAATATTTCGTTTCGGCTCGGAAAACTTTTCGGATCTGCCATTTTCGGATATAAAAAATTTCGGAAAATCGTCCGCATCCGAAAACACGAATCGGGAAATTTCGTGAAAATTCCGAAATTCCGAAACCCAAAACGCACATCCCTAGCAGGCGGTCTCAATATGGATTAAAGGCACCATGGCACCCTTTCTGCCTTACCGGGGGCCCTTCCAATATGGCAGGCACTGGCAGCCTGGGCTGCGTTACCGTGGGGGCTGGGGGGCCCTTCCAATATGGCAGCCAGGCCTGCGTTACCATGGGGCCCAGGCCCTTGAGTACTGTGGGGGGCCCTTGGAGCTGAGGGCACTATATACCCATGAGAGCTGGGGGCACTATATACCCATGTGAGCTGGGGGCACTATATACCCTGAGAGCTGTGGGCATTATATACCCATGTGAGCTGGGGGCCCTATATACCCATGAGAGCTGGGGGCCCTATATACCCATGAGAGCTGGGGGCGCTATATACCCATGTGAGCTGGGGTAATATATATCCATGAGAGCTGGGGGCGCTATATACCCATGTGAGCTGGGGGCGCTATATACCCATGTGAGCTGGGGCAATATATACCCATGTGAGCTGGGGGCACTATATACCCATGAGAGCTGGGGGCGCTATATACCCATGTGAGCTGGGGTAATATATATCCATGAGAGCTGGGGGCGCTATATACTCATGAGAGTTGGTGGCAATATATACCCATGTGAGCTGGGGGCAATATATACCCATGTGAGCTGGGGGCAATATATATCCATGTGAGCTGGGGGCAATACTATCTTTTTTTATATTGCAGGGGGAAAAAAGGTAACTATATAGATCTTTTTTGGGGAGGAGGGGGCCCTTCATGGATTCTTGCACCGGGGCCCTCAGGTTTCTAGTTACGCCACTGTAATAACCTATATATATATTCCATTGTACAGGTTACAAAACCTGTAAATGACTTCAGTCATTTTGACAATTATTTAATTAGGGATTCAAATATCATTATTATTATTATGTCTTCAATAGAGATCATCATTCGATCAGCAACAAAGAAGACTACACAGGCATGCACGTCAAGGTACCCCTTTATGAACTTAAACTTAATTGCCCCAAACCCTCCTTTAGAAACCTTTATACTCTAACCTGAAGCCAAACCATCCCTAAACGGCACTGACAATTTATACGAATCTAGTCAATCCACTACAAATTAATTAATGCAAGGGCTAACAATATCATAACGACTGATTCAGTTGACATACTTTGAGCTTGGAATATAACTATCAATATAAATTGTCTGAGACTTGATTACATGTAATGGGCCTTATTTGAATGTTGGTGTTAAATGGCAGATGCTAATGGAAGACCTGAGCGTCAGCCATTTTACACTAGTGTCTGTCATTTAACACCTGTATTATGACGGAACCACTTTCTCAGCAGCTCCAGTCTTAATCCTGCCGAGGTGTTAAATGATAACAGCAGTTACAGTTACAAGTTTTTTTTAAACCGCTAACAAGTTCCGCAGCGCTGTACAATGGGAGGCAGAACAACAAATACAGGTTCAACACACTAAGCGCCACAGTGTTATCAGCTCCAGGAAACCATAGGACTCCATGGTGACGTACATGATCTCGCTCGAGCTCTTGTAAGCTTCTGCGAATTAGATTCAGTCTGACTATTTATTGCCAGTGTTCTTCTGCCCGCGGGGCAAGGAAATATCGGATTACGCTACTCTCACCACTGAGGGATCTAAGGTTGATATTGGATTTTTATCATAAAATGTTAGGTTAGGTGATTGTGAAGAAGCGCAATCACTTTACACTAGGGATGAGCCGAACACCCCCGAGCCTGGTTCGCATTCGAACTCGAACTTTTCAAAAATTCGAACTCGAACACGAACTCAATACAAGTCAATGGGACTCAAAATTCGATTTTTAGAGTGCCCTCCAAGAGGGCATATATGCTAGATATTTGCCATAAAAGGTGTATGGGTGTCCGGGTAGTGCCCTGGGGGACAGGAAACAAGGACAAAAAGTTTTAAAAAAAACTTTTTAAAGGGACGGTGAGTTTTCCATGAAATAAGGGTTAAAAATAAAAACTAAAAATTGCTTCAAATATCGTGCCTAGGAGGTCCCCATAACCTGCCCGTGAAGTGGCGGATTTCTAGGATGTATAAAAACATTTTAAAACAATGTCCGGGTCCGGGTAGTGCCCTGGGGGACAGGAAACAAGGACAAAAAGTTTAAAAAAATACGTTTTTAACCCCTTCACTGCTGACGACGTGTGGGACACGTCCTCAGTTACTCCCGCTGTATGCTGAGGAGGACTTGTCCCACACGTCATCAGCTTTGCAGGACCCCCAGCGGAGATACTCACCTCTCTGTCCGGGGTCCCGCGGCGTTCTGACTTCAGCGTCCTCAGACGCTGAAGTCAAGCTCCTCCCGACGTAAATGACGTCATCGCGCCATGCGAGATTGCCTGGAAGGGAGGAGGGGGGATCCATTTGGATCCCTCTCCCTCCCGATCGGGAGGTCCCACAAAAAAAGTCAGGCGCCGCTTAAAAGGGGAGAGTCTCCCCTTTTAAGCGGTGCCTGGCTTTAACCCCTTAGGCACCGGGTCGCACTTCGGCACCTTGCGGCGCCAAATTGCGGCCTAGCTCTGGTGGGGGCCGCCATCTTGGATGGCGGCTCCACCCCTGGGTACCCCCTTACTGCCTGACGTCCTCACGCATAGCGTGACGACGTCAGATAGCCGGGGAACCCCTAGCTGCCCGGAATCCCCTGGTGGAGATAGGGGGTTCATTTATCTCCAGAACCGTGGCAGCTAGGGGGTCATGGAGGGTGTCAATCGAAAGGCCTAAGCATGGCCTTTTGAATGATAACCAACATGACCAGGTATAATATAAAAATAAAAAAACATGCATTTTTTTTGTGTGTTATTTTTATTAATGCAGCAATATTGTTCACATTTCAATTATAATGTGAACAATGATGCTGCACTAATGATTTTTTTCTAAGGTGTGCGTTTGCTAAAAATCTCATAATTCCCCCCAAAAAATTTAATAAGTCCCCATCTCTAATTTTTGTACAAGCGCACCCCATAGAAAATATAACCGCAAATGTTCATGTGATAAAAGGTGAAAA
The DNA here is from genome assembly GCA_009667805.1 of Leptobrachium leishanense. NCBI lineage: Eukaryota > Metazoa > Chordata > Amphibia > Anura > Megophryidae > Leptobrachium > Leptobrachium leishanense. The sequence continues at coordinate 136,912,777 of CM019064.1, read as the reverse complement.
AAAACACTTTACACGCTGCAGATGATTAAAAATTCAAGTTTTATTGCATTTTTTGTTATAATATACAGGCAGAACATGACGTATACATATAAAAATGATATATTATGAATCTGCGGAGTCTGCCGGAAAGAGCGATATATAATATGTCTGGGTCGTATAATAAAATGTGGCTTCAAATCGCGTTTAAACATGAGTGAAAGCAGTAAAAATTAGTTCAGCACACAGCGGTGAAATGCCTCAGCAGTGAAAGGGTTAAAGGAACAGTGAGTTTTCCATAAAATAAGGGTTAAAAATAAAAACGAAAAATTCCTTCAAATATCGTGCCTAGGAGGTCCCCATAACCTGCCCGTGAAGTGGCGGATTTGTAGGATGTATGGAAACATCGCCATCACAGACCCACACACGACACCTAGCACTCCCAGTCTGCATACAATGTATCAAATTCATGAGACTGGACTGATTAGAAGCACATGTTATTTCCAAACAAAATTAAACACCTGTTGTTTACGCCGTTTGAGAGCACAGGTCATTTAGAGGTAAGAATCTTTGCACCTAGACATTAGTTTTTAATTTAATAAACCATTGCTTATAATATTTTGTAGTAAAGAGTCTCTTTATTTCTAGATTTTTTAGTATTTTTTTTATACTTTTTTCAAATGGTTTTTTTTTCTAACTCGAACAGAACGCGCCAAAAACTTCGAAGTTCGCAAACTTTCGAACTGCCGATGTTCGAATCGAACTCCGAACTGATCGAGCCGAACAGCTCATCCCTACTTAACACCAGATGACACAAAACTAGGAAAAGTAATACAATGTGAGCAGGATATTACTTCACTGCAGAGGGATTTAGATAAATTGGGAGATTGGGCACTTAAATGGCAGATTAATTTTTATATACACTTTGTTGTGATTAACACACACAAGACACTTATACCCTATATGGAGCAGAGTTAGAGAAACCAAAGCAGGAGAAGGATTTGGGAATTATCATAGACTCCAAACTCCGCAACATTGCCCAATGTCAAACAGCAGTCTCCAAGGCCAGCAAGGTATTGTCATGCATTAAAAGGGGAATTCACTCTCGGGATGAAAACATAAATTTCCTGTTTTATAATTCAAAGGTAAGACCGCACCTTGAACATGCCATACAATTTTGGGCACCTTTTTTAAGAAAGGATATTACAGCACTAGAAAAAGTGCAGAGACAGACAACTAAATTAATAAGCGGAATGGAAGTTTTAAGTTATGTGGAAAGGCTAACAAGTTAAAACCTTTTTAGTTTACAGAAACGGCGCCTTAGAGGGGATCTGATAACTTTATATAAATATATTCGGGGCCATTATAAACCATTGTCTGGAAATCTGTTAATTAATAGGACGATACATAGGACACAAATTCACCCATTTAGACAAGATGAAATGAAATTCAGCCTAAAGCATAGGACAGGTTATTTTACAGTGAGAACAATAATGTTGTGGAATTCTCTGCCTGCGGTTGGGTCAGAGTCTGTACAGACTTTTAAACAACCACTGGATGACTTCCTTCAAAAACAGGATATTAACCCCTTCCCGACCGCTGACATACTATGTACGTCCTGCCCACGGGGCTCCTAATCTCCCTCCCGCCGATACTCACCTCCCTCGCTGGCCCCAACGGCGTCTATGGCAAGCTGGAAGCTTGCCTCGCCATTTCCTGGGGGCCGGCAGATCCGATGACGTCATCACGCTGCGTGATGACGTCATCGGCAGGCGCCGGTAAGGATAATTCAGGAAGGGGAGGGGGGCTCAATTGGAGCCCTCTATCTCCCCAACCATTTAAGGAACAGTGATGCTTTTTGCACCACTGGAAAGGGGAGAGACTCCCCTTTTCAGCGGTGTATAGCATTAACTGTTTCGCTGCCGAATCGCGATTCAAACCTGAAGGGGGCTGACATCTTGGATGTCAGTCAAGCCTCCAGGTTCCCTCCACCCACTGACAACCTCACCATATGTGTGAGGATGTCAGTGGGCCAGTTAACCCCCTAGCTGCCATGTGGAGATAGGGGGATCATTTGGATCATGGCCAAATCATGGCCTTTCCAATGATACCAAACATGACCAGATGTAAAATAAAATTTTAAAAAAATAAAAAAATAATATATATATTTTTTTTAAATTGTCTGGGGGGGTTTAGTTAAATAGGACCTAGGCTGTCATCTAAAAATAATGAGCATAAAACAGAATGAGCTCACCGCACATAGGTGAACTGGCTCAGCAGTTAAAGGGTTAAAAAGCAAAACCATATAAAAATTGGGTATTTCTATTCTCAGGACAAAATTTTGAAACTATTTAGCCAGGGTCTCTTTTGGTGGTTGTAGATTTTGGGGGTTAAAATTATGATAAAGTGTGTTTTTACCATTTTTTCTAATATTTCATATTTTTTTTATAGTAAAATAGAAGATTTGATGGAAATAATGGTATTTATAGAAAGTCTATTTAATGGCGGGAAAAACGGTGTATAATATGTGTGGATTGTATAAACGAGTAAGAGGAAAATTTGACCTAAACACGAACAGCGCAGAAACGTAAAAACAGCAGCGGGCGCTAAAGGACGGATTTGTGTAAAACCACCCGGTCACTAAGGGGTTAAGGGTTATATTGTTTAATATGTTATAATGGCTGCTTGATCCAAGGAGAAACCTGACCGCCATTCTGGGGTCAAGAAGGACTTTTTTTCCAGTATGTTGCATATTTGGTGAGTGGTTTTTTCCTTCTTTTGGATCAACCATAGTAGGTGATGTGTGGAAGGCTGAAGTCGATTTACACACGTCTTTCTTTTGCTCTATGCAACTATGTAATATGTAACACCAGGGTCTGAAAGACGCAAATGGAGAATGAGCTGAATGGAATAGCTCTGTCTACAACCTGCACATTAAAGTATAGGAGACATTAATGTACAGTAAAGAAAATGGTACGTATCTGGCGGCGCGAAGACAATCGCTAATTGGTAGCTGACGGTTCCCTTAGTTGACAACAATCCATATGGAACATGTAAAGAAAAATATACAGTATATAGTGCAGATGGTAAATACACAAATTAAATGATCGTAAAGTGTTCCACTCACACATTAGAGAGCCCAAGCACTGGCTCTGAGTGGATCAAGGCTCTTGGGTGCTTAACTTCTCCACTTCTAAAGGTGACCCACACCTTATAGAGTTTGCAGCAGGACTTGCATCAAGTGGATATGAAAAGAGAAACAGGACAACTTCCTTGTGCAGGTCTTTCCAAGGAAAAAAAGATTAAAGATTTGATCACAGAAAGGATGTCTACAAAAATTAATCATCACAATCTTACTAAGGAGGAGAATTTAGCCCTTAAAAATTTACAAAAAGATTCGAATATAGTGATAAAACCCGCCGATAAAGGCGGCGGGACAGTCATTCTGCCTAGGACACTATATCAGGAAGAAGTGTTGCGTATTTTAAATGATGATCAAACTTATTGTTAAATAAGAACTGATCCAGTTAAAGACATAAGACAAAAGATGGAATTCTTCCTTCAGGAGGGTCTGGATAGAGGCATCCTGAATAAAACTGAGTTTGAATATTTAACCATTAAATTTACCAAGACACCTTACTTTTATATTCTTCCAAAGGTGCATAAAAACCCAGTTAGACCTCCCGGTAGGCCCATAGTAGCGGGCATTGAATCTATAACCAGCCATTTATCAGAGTATGTGGATACCATTCTCCAACCCATTGTACGTACTATTCCATCTTACTTGAAAGACACTCTAAACATGTTGCAGACATTAGAAAACGTAGCTTGGCAGGAAGGTGACGTCATGGTAACATGCGACGTCAATGCGCTTTACAGTAATATACCTCATGAGTTGGGTCTGGAAAAATTAGAGGAAGAAATTTCCAAATCTAATTTATTGGGTAATGACCAGATGTCCTTTATTGTGGAAAGTGCTAAGTTTATATTAAAAAATAATTGTTTTAAGTTTGAAGAGGATTTTTATATCCAAGTGAGAGGTACTCCGATGGGCACCAAGTTTGCGCCCAGCTACGCCAACCTATATATGGCAGCATGGGAAACCATGTTTGTCTATGGTTCGCGTAGCTGGGCGCAAGGAACCATCCATGCCTATAAAAGATTCATTGATGATATTTTTTTCATCTGGAGAGGGAGGGAGGAAGATTTGCCAATGTTTCTGGATAGCCTCAACAGTGCTGAATGGGGCATTAAGTTGGATTGTAATTGGAGCACACAGAAGATAAATTTCCTCGATCTAGAAATCTATGTGGAGGAAGATTGCATCAAATCTAGGACATTCTTTAAAGACGTAGACGTTAACACCTATATTGATTATACCAGCTGTCACCATTCCACTTGGCTGAGAGGCGTCCCTAAGGGACAATTCATCCACCTGAGACGCAATTGTACCGATACTGAAGTCTTTAAAGAACAAGCAGAAAATATGAAAAAAGATTTTGTGGAAAAAGGGTACAAAGAGACAGATTTAGATAACACCATCTCCGACATTTTGTCGAAAGATCGTAATGATCTATTAAGGTATAAGCCCAGAACTCAAAAGGAAGAGGGTGAAGTTCGATTCATTTGTGATTTTAATGATAAGGCTAATAATATTAAGAAGATATTTAATAAACATTGGCACGTTTTATTGAACGATGGTGATCTTAGACAACATATAGGAGCGACACCTAAAATAATTTTTAGAGGAACTAAAAATGTTAAGTCTAGCTTGGTGCATAGTAAAACCAGAAAAAAGGATAACCCAAAAAAATTTTTTGGGTTGAAGGAAGGCTTCTATCAGTGTGGACAGTGTCTGGCCTGTAAGTCCACGAGTAATAGAAGAAAACATATAGGTTCCTATTTCAATCAGAAACAGAATAAAATGGTGGAAATAAAAGGTATTTTAAATTGTTGTTCTAAAAATATAATTTATATGTTGGAATGCCCTTGTGGCCTAAAATATATAGGTCGAACTAAACGTGCCTTCAATGTTAGAATGAATGAACATGTTAGGAATATCAGAAATGAGTTTGAGAAACACTCTGTTTCTTTGCATTTTAAGTTATATCATAATGGCTCCCCCGTAAGTTTGAAATTCTGGGCAATAAAACAAGTTAAAAAGATAGAAATTGAGGAAGACATCATTAACAAATTAGGAAAGGAGGAAATGCGATTAATTTTTGAAAATGGTACATTAACTCCAAGGGGTTTGAATGATGATTTTGAGATTGTACATTTTTTGTAAGATCTTCCTCCACCTTGCTCTATTGAGGATATTTTTTATTTAATTTTTTGATATTTTTTATTTAATTTTTTATTATATATTTATTTATTTTTTATTGTAACTGTACCCTTAAGATCTAGCCCCATTATGGTTTAGTATATAGTTTTGGTCCAATATTTAGTACTATAGAAGGTCCTAATATAGGATGTAGGGCTATATATATAATATACGAGCACTATCAGATAGGGATATACTATAATAATCATGCACTATTGTTAGTTACATTTAGGAATTAGCGAAACTCGCAAGTATTTGCACATATAATATTTATTCAGTAAGCACTTTATAATATTACTGTAGAACGATTGTCAACTATCATAATCACTGGATCTTTTTGTGTTCAGTTTTAGATAAACACTTAATATTCTAATACCCTAATGACAGATATGATTCATATCAACATAGCACTATTTTCGATTGTAAATGGTAATATAAGATTAATAGAAATTAATACGCACCCCCTTTTTGTCAGTGATAGAGTCCAGATTAACACTTAAATTTAGGCACTTTAAATTATTGGAACTGTTGGACCGTTCCATTTCTAGTGAGCACATTAAATTAATTACTGATTATAGACACACCAAATGATAATTTATATCACTAACGCCAGCGAAGGCAGTTAGTGTATTGTTGTAAATGGCAGTACATCAAGTTTATGCTATTTATGTGAATGCAGGTTGTATTTGTTGATGATGGGGCCACCCATAGAGTTTAAAATAGCACTTAAAGATAGCCTTTATTTGAAGCACTCTATACTATTGCACTTTAAATTTAAAATATTTAGCGTAGATATATAACAAATACTGTATAGGACCAAATAGTTTATAATATTGACCAATTTTGTAAGATATACATAAGTATGGACATTTTTAAATCAATTGGATGCTATTTTTGGATGCATCTTCAGGGATCACCTTTTTAGATCAAAGTTGGGGAAGATTCAAATGGTTAAGCGAATTTGTGTTCTAAATCGCTTTCCTCTGTCCCATTTATCCTGTCTTGAGAACATGATGCTACTAAGTCACAAGGAAGAACCGGAAAATTGATGCGGTGGAGGATCCAAAGCGTAGTTTACAGTGGAACGCAAGTCACTTCCTGAATTCAGCGTGACCCGCAAGTTGGAACGCATGTATCATCACAGCGCATGCGCAAGATGGCGGCTCCGTTCCCACCGCCGGTGATGCGGTTTGGGATAATGAGTGCACGCCCGAATCAGGGAATTTGAAACATGTGGGGATTTTTAAACTTCTAAGTGTCACTCTATATAATGAAGAGACTGGAATTTAGTCTGTAAACCAGCTGAAGAAGCCAGTACGTCTGGCGAAACGCGTTCTGGTCTTCTGGCTGTGCCAGTATTTTATTTATGTTTTAAATAAATATTTTAATTTAATTCCCCTATTGTTCCAGATTTCTTTGGATTTTCGGTCTCCTGAAAGAGGTTTTTTGGGTTTTACCTATAGAACAAACCCTAAGGCGCTTACACCAAGAGCTGGGTTCACAGCTCCATCAAATGTGAGTTGATCAGATCAAATCTTTAATCTTTTTTTCCTTGGAAAGACCTGCACAAGGAAGTTGTCCTGTTTCTCTTTTCATATCCACTTGATGCAAGTCCTGCTGCAAACTCTATAAGGTGTGGGTCACCTTTAGAAGTGGAGAAGTTAAGCACCCAAGAGCCTTGATCCACTCAGAGCCAGTGCTTGGGCTCTCTAATGTGTGAGTGGAACACTTTACGATCATTTAATTTGTGTATTTACCATCTGCACTATATACTGTATATTTTTCTTTACATGTTCCATATGGATTGTTGTCAACTAAGGGAACCGTCAGCTACCAATTAGTGATTGTCTTCGCGCCGCCAGATACGTACCATTTTCTTCATTGTTTACTGGTTTGGGGGAAACCACTAAAATTTCTGGCTGGCATTGGTTGGTTGGTGGTAGCACAAGTTTGGGCGCCTGTTCATTTTCTTGTTATTAATGTACAGTAACCTAGTGCAACTGTCCATGACATGTCCCTCTCAAACTCTTTCAATCTTCTAGCAGTAACTGAAACCTGGCTCTCCTCCTATGACACTGCCTTCATTGCTGCCCTCACACATGGCAGTCTCCACTTTAGTCGCACTCCTAGGCCGGGTGAGAAGCAAGGAGGTTGTGTTGGGATCCTGCTTTCTCCCTCCTGCACCTCTCAGTACCTGTCCCCCACCCCCCTCTCTGTCCTTCTCCTTTGAAGCTCATTGTAAATGCCTGTTCTCCCCCCTCTCGCACAGAATTGCTGTTATCTATCGCCGTCCTGGACTGACCTCCCACTTCCTCGACAATTTCACAGCCTGGACATCTCACTTCCTGTCTTCTAATGTAATAACACTAATTCTAGGTGACTTCAATATTCCCATTGATAACCCTTCTGCCCCTGCTACCGCTAAACTTCTTTCTATTACATCCTCCTTTGGCCTCTTACAGTCCACCATTTCCTCTACTCACCGTGATGGACACTCTATCAACTTAGGGCCCTATTACGCTCTCAGTGTTAAAACGCGGGCACAAGGGAGGAAAAACTGCGCCCGCAGTTTTCCCCCTTGCGCCCACGTTTCAACGCTGGATTACAATGCAGGTGCAAAAAATTCTGCCTGCATTGTTAACGAGCGTTAAATTCTGGATGCTCGCGGCAGCGCTGAGTGCTGCCGCGAGCATCCACTTGCTGGAGTCCATAGGACTCCATTGAGTTTGTCTCTGCCGGTCACGTGACCAATCGCGAGATCCGGCCGGTCGGCGTAGTGATACGCAAGGAGAGACACGGGGGACTGTTTCCCCCTGTCTTTCCCTGCTCCCGCCGGACGGAGGAGGCGATCGGAGCCGCAGTCCTCTCCACGTAACAGAGGGTGAGTATTGGATCGATTTTTTTTATTTTTTAAAGCTGGTGTTAACGGATTCTGCAGAAGCGGAATACGTTAACACCAGGTCCTGGCTCTGGTTAACTTTGCGCTGACCAGAGCCAGGCGTTAATCAGCGCTGGGACATTGTAATACCAGCGCTGATTAACACCTTGCGCTCCCCATGTTAAGTATAGGGAATGCAAAGTGCAGTAACCTCGCGCAGCGATGCGCAAGGTACCGAAAGCAAACGGGTTTTTTAACCCGTTTGCGTTTGGATTGTAATATGCGGTAATTACCGCCGCAAACTTTAATGCTCATGCAAGTGAGCGTTAACGTTTGCGTTAACATTGTAATAGGGCCCTTAGTGTTTTCCTACCTCGGCACCATTTCAGACTTCACCAATCAGCCATTCCCCATTTCTGACCACCTTCTGCTCTCTTTTAATATCAACGCTTCAACGGAACCAACTTCGTCTCCTCCATCCCATCCCTGCACCCAGAGGAATCTCCAGGCCTCGGATCCTCTGCAATTCTCAAATCTCATACAAAGTCCCCTGTCCCACACTAACACCATAACCTGCCCCGACAGTGCAACATCCCACTACAATAACACACTCTCCTCTACTCTAGACTCTCTTGCTCCTAAACAGCTGCACAAAATTCCACGTCGCCAGTTTCAGCCCTGGCACTCTAAGCAGACACGCTACTTACAGAGATGCTCCCGTGCTGCGGAGCGTGCTTGGAAGAAATCCCACTCTGAAGCTGACTTCATCTACTATAAGTTCCTTCTCCGCTCATACACAACTGCCCTTCACCTTGCCAAACAAACATACTTCTCCTCTCTTATATCTTCACTTTCTTCCAACCCCAAAAGACTGTTCTCAACCTTCAACTCGCTCCTCTACCCACCTGCGCCACCTCCCCATCCGACCTCAACGCTCAAGATCTTGCTGACTACGTCATAACGAAAACACTCACAATCCGTAACAATATCCCAGCACAAGCATACAGCACTTCTCCTCCCCCAGCCGACTCCACCTCGACTCTCAGCCTCTTTGCCCCAACCACAGAGGATGAGGTCCATTCTCTGTCTTTTTCACGCCTCACTACCTGCCCACTAGACCCTATCCCTTCACACCTACTATCTTCTCTGTCCACATCTATCACTCCTGCTCTTACACAAATTTGCAACCTCTCTCTTTCTTCTGGCTCATTACCCTCTCCTTTCAAGCATGCCACTATCACACCTATTCTCAAGAAACCCTCCCTCGACTCACATTCTCCTGAAAACTACCATCCAGTTTCACTACTTCCGCTAGCATCAAAATTGCTATAAAGACTAGTCTATGACCGCTTAACCCTCTTCCCATCCTGTAACTCCTTGCTTGACCCACTGCAATCTGGTTTTCACGCTCAACATTCAACAGAAACTGCTCTCACAAAGGTTACTAATGACCTCCTCTCTGCTAAATGCAATGGCCACTACTCCATACTGATCCTACTTGACCTCTCAGCTGCCTTCGATACAGTCGACCATCCCCTCCTCATAGAGACCCTCTTCTCTCTTGGTCTCTGTGATACCACCCTCTCCTGGCTAAAATCTTACCTCTCCAACAGATCCTTCTCAGTAACCCTTGCTGGCAATTCCTCCTCTTCAATGCCTCTGGCAGTCGGTGTACCTCAAGGCTCAGTCCTAGGTCCTCTGCTCTTCTCCATCTATAACTTCTCACTGGGTAAACTCATCACCAGCTATGGCTTAAAGTATCACCTATACGCTGATGACACTCAGATCTACCTCTCCACTTCCAATCTCTCCCCCTCCGTTCTCTCTCAGGACAGTGATTGTCTGTCTGGGATCTCTGCCTGGATGGCCGCTCACTACCTGAAGATCAAAATGTCCAAGACTGAGCTCCTTCTTATTCCCCCCTCTAACTCTACTCCAATTTCTGACTTCTCCATAATTGTTGACGGTATCACTATCCTTCCTTCTGCACAAATCCGTTGCCTCTGAGTGACTCTTGACTTCAGTCTTTCCTTCAGCCCCTACATCCAATCACTCATCATCTTGCCGCAATCACCTCTGTAACATTGCCAAAATTCATCCATTTCTGACTGCTAACACCACAAAGCAATTTATCCACTCTCTTGTTATCTCCCGCCTGGACTACTGCAACAACCTCTTGATTGGCTTTCCTATCTCCTGCCTCTCCCCCCCACAGTCCATCCTAAACACATCAGCCCGGCTTATCCATCTCACCCGTCGCTCTGTCTCTGCTGCTCCTCTCTGTGAATCCCTGCACTGGCTCCCCATCTACAGCAGAATCAAATTCAAACTACTCACCCTGACCTACAAAACCCTCACTAACGCCGCCCCTCACTACCTGTCCTCACTAATCCCCAAATAAACCCCAGCCCGTCCCCTACAATCCACAAATGACCGGCGCCTGGCATCCTCCATCATTACCTCTTCACATGCCAGATTGCAGGACTTTTCTCGTGCAGCGCCGACCCTATGGAAAGAGCTTCCTCGCAATACCAGACTGTCCCCCAATCTGGCTTCATTTAAAAGCTCCCTAAAGACCCTTCTATTTAGGGAAGCCTACCACCCGACTCCATAACAAGACATCCGACAGACCCAAAAACAGTCCTCACCTCCTCTCCCTGCTTTAACTCATCACTGCAGTCCCCCCCCTCCTGTTTCTAATCCCCTTACCCATCTAGATTGTAAATTCCCACAGGAATAGGGTCCTCATATCCTCATGTATCTGCTGGCAGGAATACTGACCTGTCTCCTGTATGTATTGTAGAATTGTCCTGTCTTTACCCATTACACCTTGTACAGCGCTGTGGAATGTGTTGGCGCTTAATTAATAATAATAATAATAATAATAATAATATCCGAGATGCAAATATGCTGTTAAAAACATAAGCACAGAGCTCAAGCCGTTCTACTGTACAGCTCGATCGCTGTGCTGAACGGCAACATTGAAATAGGGCCTAAGATCTTTACAAAATCCACATCAGTACATCTGAATATTTGAACCTTCATTTCCATGTACCCAACGGGAGCCCAGGTAGCGGCTCTCTCACACCTGCTTCGCCGAGAGCCGCCTGCAAGCCCCGGGACTGTGGGGGGCAACACAAGAGGCTCTTGAATTTCTGCTAACCTTATCCGGATAGATGGAAATACGAAATTGATAGGCGCTGATGGAAACCTGAAAAGAAGGAAGTCCCAATGCTGCTGTCCACTTATTGGGGTTGTTTCTTGTTCAATACAACCAGGGGATAACAATGGAAAGATGGCAAGTGTAGCGCAAATGAAACTCCACGGAAGAATAGTCGCTTGATCTCTTCAAAAAAACATTACTCACATTATTTGGAGCCAGCTGACTCTAGGGTCTTGAACCTTAGGACTGTTTGTGGCTACCCAATCGCCCGCAGAATCTTGTGAAACAGCCCTAAGGTAAAGAGACCCTAGAGCCAGCTGGCTCCAAATAATGTGAGTGAGATCAATATATGTATTAATACTATCGGAGTTGACACAGTCTGCACCATGATATTTTCTCTTCTACTTCCTAATTAAGGTTTTTTTTCAGAGATCAAGCGACTATTCTTCCGTGGAGTTTCATTTGTGCTACACTTGCCATCTTCCCATTGTTATCCGGATAGATGGTTTGCTACATAGCAGCCTGTGGTTTCATTTTTTGGATAGGACTCACCTTCACTAGAGGTGCCTTGACGTTGACAGGTGAGCTTACACTCTTAATGGCCATTAAAAGAAACCAAAACCTCTAATTGTGTTTTGTTTCACATGGTGTAATAGGAGTAAGCGCAGATGACATTTTTCTTCTCGTTATGTTTTATACATGTTGCTGGGCTGGATATAATTTGGTGGTTGCAGCCGACCCATCGGGGAATAGGCGCGACCCCGCTCCTCCTGTACTATGGGAGAGAGACGCTAACTGGGTTACCTTTGGGTACATCGAAATGAAGGTTCATTGTCCCACGAAACTATGCTTCATTTATTTGTTTACATTTATTTTTCACCATTGTAACCATTGCCACGACGATGTGGATGATCACACTTTGGAAGAGAATAGCATACAAAGCCCCACGACTATCAAATCTCTGAGGAGTCATATCTCTGGAATAGAGTTACAGAACTGTCTTCAAGCATATCTTCAGTGGGTGAAGCTGAGCATGAACAAAAGTACTACATAGACAAACCTTTCCACCGATATGGTGATAATGGAAGGTTGTCCTTCAATGGCCTAGAGGAACTGTTGTATAGTTTAGGTCTTGGAGAGGTCTGAATATTTGTTTTAATATCATGTTTATGTTTATTTGTTTTCATGCACTCAACATTTTGAATGTATAGGGTAGCAACAAGACATAGGGATATTCAGTGAAAGGTGAAAATCAAGAGAACTGGCAGGAAAAGAGAACAATCTAGACCAAATAGCCGATTTGGAAAGTGAGATAAATTGGAGAATTTTTTTGGTTTGTCTATTTTGACCTAGAATTTTCACTTCTCCAGTCATTCTCCTGATTTTCACCTTTCTTTGAATAGACCTGTAAATATGCCTTTCAGCCTAGAAGTCTTTTATTCTGGCAGTCCAAATGTCATACAGTATAATCCATTATACACAGGTAAAATAAATACTAATGCATCGCCATGATAAGAAGATTAGCCAAGCAGAGAATCAATTTTTTGGACACTATGATTAGTAACATTGCTGTGGTTAGAAGTATCATTATTTACATGATTTTACAGAGGATTTTCAATAATTAGATGGATCCGTGGTTCCAACCTGTAAGATAAATCGGTATCCTCAGTAATGTACACTGATTATATAATTTCTAGCGTTGAAAAAAAAGTCAAAAATAGAAAATGTGAAGGACAATGATAATCATATCCTTATCCTACATGTGGATCATATTCTAGTTATTGGTAACTAGTTATTAAGCCAGTCTATTGTTGTCGCCAGCTCAGAATTTATGTCCACATATTTGTTTTTCCAATGTCCTATCCAAGAGTATCTCCATATATAAATGCGTGTGTAACGCGTCTGGGGCCATCCCATCTGCATCAGGAGGGCCAAGTGAGCAGCTGTGATGGGTGTGCGCGCAGCTGACAGCGCATTACAAAGGCATTTATATATTAGAGCAGGTTACTATTCCCTCTTAGATTGTAAACTCAGGGGAACAGGCCCCTCTTAGATTGTAAGCTCACGGGAACAGCACCCTTTTAGATTGCAAACACACGGGAACAGGACCCCTTAGATTGTAAACTCACGGGAAAAGGCCCCTCTTAGATTGTAAACTCACAGGAACAGGCCCCTCTTAGATTGTAAACTCAAGGGGACAGGACCCCTCTTAGATTGTAAGCTCAAGGGAACAGGACCCCTCTTAGATTGTAAGCTCATGGGGCCCTTTAGATTGTAAGCTCATGGGACCCCTTAGATTGTAAAGTCATGGGACCCTTTAGATTGTAAACTCATGGGACCCTTTAGATTGTAAACTCATGGGACCCCTTAGATTGTAAGCTCATGGGAGCCTTTAGATTGTAAACTCATGGGACCCTTTAGATTGTAAACTCATGGGACCCCTTAGATTTTAAGCTCATGGGACCCTTTAGATTGTAAACTCATGGGACCCTTTAGATTGTAAACTCATGGGACCCCTTAGATTGTAAACTCATGGGACCCTTTAGATTGTAAACTCATGGGACCCCTTAGATTGTAAGCTCATGGGACCCTTTAGATTGTAAACTCATGGGACCCCTTAGATTGTAAGCTCATGGGACCCCTTAGATTGTAAACTCATGGGACCCTTTAGAATGTAGGTTCATGGGACCCTTTAGATTGTAAACTCATGGGACCTTTCAGATTGTAAACTCATGGGACCTCTTAGATTGTAAACTCATGGGACCCTTTAGAATGTAAGCTCATGGGACCCTTTAGATTGTAAGATCATGGGACCTTTTAGATTGTAAGCTCATGGGACCTTTTAGAATGTAAGCTCATGGGACCTTTCGGATTGTAAACTCATGGGACCCTTTAGAATGTAAGCTCATGGGACCCTTTAGAATGTAAGCTCATGGGACCCTTTAGATTGTAAACTCATGGAACCTTTTAGATTGTAAACTCATGGGACCCTTTAGATTGTAAACTCATGGGACTTTTCAGATTGTAAAGTCATGGGTCCCCTTAGATTGTAAGCTCATGGGACCCCTTAGATTGTAAACTCATAGGACCCTTTAGAATAAGCTCATGGGACCCTTTAGATTGTAAGCTCATGGGACCCTTTAGATTGTAAACTCATGGGACCCTTTATAATGTAAGCTCATGGGACCCTTTAGATTGTAAACTCATGGGACCCTTTAGATTGTAAGCTCATGGGACCCTTTAGATTGTAAACTCATGGGACCTTTTAAAAAGTAAGCTCATGGGACCCCTTAGATTGTAAAATCATGAGACCTTTTAGATTGTAAGCTCATGGGACCTTTCAGATTGTAAACTCATGGGATCTTTCAGATTGTAAACTCATGGGATCTTTTAGATTATAGTGTTTTTATATATAATTATACAGTGTGTTTATATTACACAGATTTATTTTCTCCCTAGGTATTTTGATCTCACACAGACACACATGATGTTATGGCTGTGGATGGAGCTGCCCGGGTCTGGGTATCTTTTCACGGGGGGGGGGGGTGTTTCGGTGCTGATGTGACAGTTGTTGTCACCTGCTCATGTCCGCCCGTCCCCTCTGAGCAGGCAGTGGTTCTGTCCGTGGGAGAGACACAGAATGTCTGGTTTACAGTATTATCGGAGGCCTGGCGCTGCTCCCCGCGTTTTCGGTTTTCCTCCTCCGTCTCGAGGGTGTGTGCGGCTCCCCCTCGCAAAAACGAAAGCCGGCGGTTTGTTTTCGTCGCGCGTGCGCACTCTTAGGTAAACGTACGCATGCGCATTGCGTCCGTCGCCGCAGGCAGTTATTATGTTATGATTGCCTTGGAATATTTTTTTTTTTATTTATTTATAAAGTATTTTACCGGGAAGGATACATTGAGATTTCTCTCATTTTCAAGTATGTCCTGGCTAAGCTTAAAATCTGATGTGTCTGTGTAATAGATGTTTGTTCATAAAAGCTACACCGCAGAGACATTATGAAGTGACAGCCAAGAATGCAAAAACTCAATGAAAACAGTCTGATGATTCATAGTGATTTCGATGTTTTGGCGACCCTGAAATTATTTCTGCGACCTGGCGTTATCACTTTGAAAAATGCCAATCACTTGTAACATTGTGTGGGTTTAAAAAGAAGTTATGAGTAAACAAAAAATATAGATATACATGACTAATAGCGTCTTATCTCTTGTCTATGCTATTCTGCTCACAAATATGATAAATGTGCTTTTCAACTGGTCACACCATCCTTTATTACTATAGTCAGAGCCCAGACCACTATCCTATTGAAAAATCTGTTGAATGCCGTAAATATAGCTGTACCTGGGATATCCCCTGAAGCTTGAACTTTTTTTCAAAGAAGAGTGGGCTAAAAATCCAAATGCTAGGACCCTTCAAGTAACAGTAAGCCACAAATGCTAAAAGACTGTGAGTCGTTAGACATTGGCTCTATTTTTCTATGAATCCATTGAGATTTCTCATTTTTAAGTATGTCCTGGGTGGCGAGTATGTACCGTTAGGTGTCTTGCCCAAGGACACTTACTGGAGAGGTGCTCTTGCTGGGATTCGAGGCTGTGTCTCCGCAGTCTCCACGGATATAGTGCAGTGGTCTACCTCAACTCCACCCAGCCGGTACTTGCAGCGATGCCCCTGATATCCTCTCCTTGAATCCATAGGAATCCATGGTGAAAAGCATAAGCCATCTACACAGAGTCAGCAGAAGAAAACCAGAGAACTATTTGCTCCCTGTGTTCTCTGATTTTCAGAGAGAGGAGGCAATGGATCGCACTATCCATTGCATTGGGGGTGAGTAATGGATTTCTTAGTGTAATTTTCTATTGCAATGTAAACAGAATCTTTAGATTTAGCAAAAAATGTCTAGGACGTAATGCGTTTTCAAAAAAAGTAATTAGTAAATGCAGTTCATTTCATTTCCATTTATTTATAGAGTTACCTTAACAGTTTGTGCATGAGCCCTTAATGTTTGCAGTTCATTTGACTTACCACTTGACTTACAGCTTACAAACCTTTACAAAAAGGAAAGAAAATGAAAATTGGTGAACAACAAATGAATACCTGTAAAATAATAGCATGTAAGTAACTAAGCAAATACAATTTCCCAAAGCCTAGTGTTGCAACTGCAAAACTTATTTACCTCACTTTAAAAATAGACCACTGAACTACTTCTTTAACATTTTTTTTTTTTTAAAACTTTCTCTAGTGCCCTACTCAAAGGTCCATTGACAGTAGTTAAATTTATTGGCCTTAAATTGGAAAGGGCACCTGACACAAGTGTCCACTATCTCCGTTTTGCTTCAATCCAGTTGTGAAACCTTTAAAAGGAGTAACAAGGGGGCGGAGCCAACTGCGGAGCATGGCGGACATGTTTTAGTCCGGCTCCAGACCAGGCAGCGAGAAAAACGCGGATATCAACCACCGGGGACCGCACATACCATCTCAGGTACCGCAATACCCCACCGGAGTACATAGCCGTCACGATGGCCACTGCAAAGGGGAAAAAAGCACCGGGCACAAAGGAGTTTTTCACCCCTAGGCCCGGTAGACGCCGCGAAGATGCAGATCCCCAAGATGGCGGCGGCTCCCCGTCTCATTCTCCAAATTCGGCGCCAGGCACCAATGAAGGCGACTTACTGGTGTTCACCACCCGCATGGAAACTTTATTTAAAGATTTCTCGTCCTCACTATCAACGCGCCTAGATGCGGTATCAGCGGACATCCGCAAAGATATACAAGAAATTGGAGAACGGACCTCGCATTTGGAAAATAAAATGTCTGAAATGGCGAATGCTCATAACGATATGGCCACAGCAATAGAATCTCTGGAGACCAAACTGTTGCAATGCACAAATAAACTGGCGGACCTTGAAGACAGGTCCCGTCGACATAACCTCAAAATTCGAGGAATTCCAGAAACGATTCCCCGAGACCTCATGGCCTATGTAACAGATTTTTTTACGCACTTACTTCCTGGAGTTGCGCATGACACACTACTCATGGACAGAATACATCGCATACCAAAACCGCCGTCTGCCCCTCATAAAGCTTCTAGGGACGTGATTCTTAAGATGCATTACTATAAACCCAGGGAAGACGTCTTACGAGCTATGCGGAAACCAGAGAAATTGGGTTCCCAATACGAACATCTGGAAATTTACCCAGACTTCTCTAAAGCAACGCTGCAACAACGAAGACTGTTTCGCCCGCTAACAACATCTTTACGGGAGGCTGGAATTTTATACAGGTGGGGATTCCCCACAAAGTTAATTATTCTCCGAGAGGATGTTACCACAGTTCTCACATCTCCCACAGAGGGAAGGATAACCCTGGAGTCTTGGGGCCTTAAAATAACTGAGGACGCCAGGACCGTAGGCCCGCACTGAAAAAGGTGACGCCGGATTGGCGGCAACGCTGAATGGATGCGTAAGTGAAAGTTACGCTCTTCCAGATCCGCTCCTGATGATGGACATCGTCTTTGTTTCTGATCGGAAATCGCAGGACGGGTAAACCTGGTGGATTAACGCTTGACCTATTTGTCTCGCTGCTGGTGGCAGTAGGACATACCCCCCCCACTTTTTACGTTTCTCCCCCTTCTTCGTTAAGGGTACGGACGTCTCCTTAATAGGAGGCCCCGATGGAGAGAACGGCGTTCTGGAACGCACCAAGTTTTGTCGCTTTATGGCGCTGTTTTTTTTGGTTTTATCCCCCTTTTTTCCCTTTTCCCACTCCCCGGGGGGTTGCAGTACCTCTCGATCCTATGGGTCGCGCTCTTGGCTAACGGTCCGGTTTAATCGTCTGAAATGTTGTTTATATGTTCCTAACATCTTTTTTGTAGCCTTTTATGAAGATAGTATCATATAATGTAAAGGGTTTGAACCTGCCCGTTAAACGCCACTCTTTATATAGAGAGCTTTGCACATATGACGCTGACATCGTCTGCCTCCAGGAGACGCATTTTAGGAGACTGGATCACCCTAAGTTGTATACACCCCGCTATCATACCCAATTTCACTCAACTTATAGAGCCAAATCTAGAGGAGACAATACAATACTAATTCATAACAGAATTTCGATGCAGACTCATAGAATTATCACAGACACAAGAGGTAGATATATTATTTTAATATGCACAATAAATGGCAGGGTGTACACGATAGTAGCAGCTTACGCTCCTAATAACTCACAAACACAATTTTTAACGCATCTCTTGAACAAACTTACGGATGTTGTATCGGGAGATTTAATAATTTGCGGCGATCTCAATTTATGTATCGACCCCAAAATGGACCGTTCGGCCTCCACAAACACTCAAGCAGGGAGCCAGTTTTCACAGCTACACTCTCTCCTCAGACTCCATCGTCTACATGACATGTGGCGCCTGCTTCACCCTACAGAGAGGGATTACACTTTCCGATCGGGAGTACATAATAGTTACTCACGCATAGATTATTTTTTAATACCATCGCATTTACTCTCTAGAGTCACCACATGTGATATACTCCCCTTCACAAGGTCTGACCATGCCCCACTGCTTCTCGACATCCGGGATGAATTTCATTCTCATGTGAGACCACCCTGGAGATTTAACGAACATATATTAAAACATGAACCAGCATCAATAGCAATTCAGGAGGCATTAGCTAACTATTTTAAAGAAAATACGACCGAGGAGGTAGACCCGTTTGTTGTATGGCAAGCCCAAAGCAGTCATTAGGGGTGTGTGCATCCAGTGGGGAGCGAGGCTTAAAAAGCAACACACAGCACAGCGACTGGAAATTCTTAGGAACATACAAGACATTGACACCCAGAATAAAATTTCCCCAACAACGGAGTTAGCGGACGCATTGGATGATGCATTACGCTCACTGACTGACTTAGAAGCGGACAGATTTAACTCGTCCATGCACAGGATGAAATCGCGGTTCTATGCGTTTCAAAATAAACCGGGCAGATTACTGGCCCGCAGATTAAAACCCCCCCCGGCCGCACAGGGCATCCCTCACCTCAAAACTAACAGGGGACTAATACATAATCCTTTGGATATTGCCAACGAATTCGCAGACTTTTACGAGAAGCTATATAACCTATCAATAGATGATAAGGTGACTCAGCCCACACCCAATGCCATCTCTAGCTATCTTCATAAACTACACCTGCAAAAATTATCCTCATCACAAATGACAAAATTAGCTTCTCCGATTTCTTTAGATGAAATTTCTGAAGTGATTAAAGGACTGCAAAAACGAAAAGCCCCGGGCCCTGACGGCCTTAATGGCCTATATTACTCGACTTTCACCTCTCATCTCATGCCGCACTTACACTCGATTTTTAATGTGGCCCGAGAACAGGGTACATTTCCGACAGATATGCTACGGGCTCACATAGTTACACTCCCTAAACCAGGTAAAACCCCGACGAATGTCGTAATCTCCGTCCAATTTCACTTCTTAATGTAGACATAAAAATATATGGAAAAATTTTAGCGAACAGACTACAATATATATTACCAACTTTAATTGGTCAGGACCAGGTGGGGTTCATTTCGGGTAGACAAGGACCAGACAGCACAAAAAAGTTGATGAACCTGTTGGAATCATTGAAACGAGTAGGTGAACCCTGTTTGATACTGTCATTGGATGCAGAGAAAGCCTTTGACAGGGTAAATTGGCTATTTCTTCAAGAGACCCTTAAGATATATGGTTTTCCCCCTCGATGTTATCAGCAGTAAAGGCCTTGTACGATGCCCCGTCAGCTACAGTTCTGACAGCGGGATTTCGGTCTGAGGAATTTGTAATTACAAACGGTACAAGACAGGGATGTCCACTTTCCCCACTTTTATATGCTTTGGTGCTGGAACCACTAGCACAAGCTATCCGACAAAATGACGAAGTTAGAGGTATACAGATAGGTCCTACAACATATAAGCAACAACTTTATGCAGATGACATCCTCCTGACGTTAACTGACCCAGAAGTCTCTTTATTGGCCTTATACCGCGAGTTAGAAGCATACAGTGATGTTTCCTTTCACTTAATAAACTTACTTAAAACGCAAGCTTTGCCAATTAATATGTCACAACCATTGCTGGATACTCTTAAAAAGCAATACAAATTTGACTGGCGATCTACTTATCTGGTTTATTTGGGACTCAGAATTACGGAAAAACCCGAAGACCTTTTTCACTATAATTATGAACGTGTACTGTCTGAGATAAGATTGCTTATTCATAGATGGAGAATGAAGGAGGTCTCATGGTTGGGTAGAATGGCGGCTGCAAAGATGATTATACTACCAAAACTATTGTATGTGTTCCGCGCGTTACCTCTAAATCTACCCAAACATTATCTAGTCAAGGTTCAATCTGTTTTGACCTCATATGTCTGGAATAACAAAAGACCTAGAGTTCCTCGGAACTGTTAACTTACAGACACAGAGATGGGGGTTTGAACATGATACATGTGCAACATTATTACTGGGCGTCATGCCTGGCATCTCTGTCGGAATCTTTTCACACTCACCCTGCGCCGCAATGGCTTACCATTGAGGCAGCATATATGGAAGGACATGATTTACCAACACTACTCTGGGTCCCGGTAGGAGATAGGCCGAGGATAAGCTCCCCGTTGACTAGTACAGGGTTACATCTTAGAATATGGGATAAAGGGTTCGATTCCTTCACTATGCATCATCCACTCTCTATGGCTACACCCATAGCAGCTTTTAAGTACCTACTTCCCCAAGGAGATCACACAAGATGGGTTCAATACGGAGTATTAAATATTCATCATCTCTTTGACACAGCCTCCATTCTACCTTTTGAGACAATATGTACTAAATTTAAAGTTCCACCTGCAATGTTCCTATCATATATGCAAATACACTCTTACCTCAAAGCTCAGAAGATCTTTCCTACACTGTCGACCAAGATTCCATTACTATCAGAAATTGAACTTTTTTGCTTGGACCCTCAATCTAATACTAAAGCGATTCGATGTATTATAGGGTGCTTAATACCCCACAAAAATCAGTTATTTGGACATTCCAAAGAAGTTGGGAACGAGAGTTAAAACAATCTTTTACACAGACTCAATGGGCCACGGCGTATATGTTTGCGGTGGGCGCTACCCGCTGCGCTACCTTATTGGAGACACAGAGAAAGTTACTTTACAGATGGTACCTCACCCCAGACAGAATTAAAAAATATGCGCCGAATCATTCGGATATGTGCTGGAGATGTTCCTTAGTTCAGGGGTCTATGAGTCACATTTGGTGGGATTGCCCCAAAATAAACGCATTATGGAAGGACATTTCGATTCTGGCGACTGATGTCCTGGGCACGTTGATTCCCCACAAACCGGAGATTCTATTACTGGGTATGATTAACCTCCCAAAACTTCACAGAAGGATGTTGTTTATTATCATCTCCACAACCTCATTGCTCATAGCACGTAATTGGAAGACCACATTAGTACCTACCAAAAAACAGGTTATTGACCTATTAGACCAATACCGTGGATTTGACTCAAGGATTGTGGCATCGGAAGAGGTCCATCCACCTAAATTGGATCCCTGGACACTTTGGGACATTCAAAAAATTTATGAAGCCTGTGGGTTATGACCGATTTATTGACCCTGATATACAACTTTTACTTCAGTTGGGTTCTATGATGGCTGCAACCCCCCCCCCTCCTTCTCCCCCCCCACAGTTGATTTTTTTTTTTTTAGTAATACTGATTTCTTATGCAATTATATGATGTTTATCCTCTACTTCAAAGTAACTTTGTATTTTGACAAAATCTACAATAAAAATTTATGTTTCAAAAAAAAAAAAGGAGTAACAAAATCTTTTGAAGAAATCAGGGGTTTGGACTTGAAAATTCTGTAAAATGATTTCTGAATTTGGTGATGACTTGTGATTGTTTCTTTCTGACCCTCATCACATTCTCCTGTATCCAGGGACAGACTGACAAGTAATAGGGCCCCCGGGCAATAGGAGTTAGTGGGGCCCCTTGTGCACACCTACACAGTAGGCCACCCCCACAAAACCACTCCCATACAATGTACAACCCACATGCACATTGTTGCGTTAAAGAATTTATTTCTTCGCACAATTTTCAACTATTAATTTTAACGAGTTAATAAAATCCACTCGGGCCCCCAGCGAGTTGGAGAATCCATTGTGCCCCCTCCAGACTTACAAACTGCCACTGCTCTGCTGCGGTAGCCGTCACACACTCGTGGCAGCTACAGCCGCGGCACAGAACAATAAAACTCACCATACACACCGCACATGGATATATATTGCCCCAGCAGCTCGCACATGGATATATATTGCCCCCAGCAGCTCGCACATGGATATAACATGGACACTATTCTATCCTCATCCTGCTTGACCTCTCGGCTGCTTTTGATACTGTTGACCACCCCCTCCTTCTGCAGACCCTCTGCTCTCTTGGTCTCTGTGACACTGCACTTGCTTGGGTTGACTCCGATTTATCCAACAGGTCCTTCTCTGTGTCCTTTGCTGGTAACTCCTCCTCTTCATCGCCTCTATCTGTTGGTGTACCTCAAGGCTCTGTCCTTGGTCCTCTGCTCTTTTCCATCTATACCTCCTCTCTGGGCAAAATCATTAATAGCTTTGGCTTCAGTTACCACCTCTATGCTGATGACACTCAGATCTACCTCTCTACCCCTGATCTCTCTCCCCCTGTCCTTTCCAAAGTCAACGACTGTTTATCTGGCATCTCCTCCTGGATGGCCTCCCACCACCTACAGATCAACATGTCTAAGACTGAGCTCCTACTAATTCCTCTCCACCTCCTGACTTTTCCATCACGGTGGAGGGTATCCCTATCTCCCCATCAAACCAGGTTCCCTGTCTTGGAGTTACACTTGACTCTGCTCTTTCCTTCATCCCCCACATCCAGTCTCTTTTCTCCTCCTGCCGATACCAACTACGTAATATTTCCAGAATTCGGCCATTTCTTACCGCTGTCACCACAAAACAACTGATCCATGCCCTGGCAATCTCCCGACTTGACTATTGCAATAATTTCTTATCCGGCCTCCCCCCTCTCTCGCCTCTCCCCACTACAATCCATCCTGAACGCCTCTGCCAGGAGGCTAATACACCTCACCTGCCACTCCGTCTCTGCCGCTCCCCTCTGCGAGTCCCTTCACTGGCTCCCCATCCACTGCAGAATTAAGTTCAAAATCCTTACCCTGACCTACAAAACCCTCACTAACTCAGCTCCTCACTACCTGTCCTCACTAATCACCAAATACACCCCAGTCCGCTCCCTAAGGTCAAACAGCGTCCTGCGCCTAGCGTCTCCCTGCATCACCTCTTCCCATGATAGACTGCAGGACTTCTCACGCGCAGCCCCCATTCTCTGGAACGCTATCCCTCATACTGTCAGACTTTCCCCTAATTTCTCTTCCTTCAAACGCTCCCTTAAAACGTTCCTTTTTAGAGAAGCCTACCACCCAACTCACTGACGCAGCCATCAATCACTCTCGCCTTGCAGTCCTCTCCTCCTGTTTCCAACCCCAACCCTTCTAGATTGTGAGTTCCTACGGGAATAGGGCCCTCATCTCCTCCTGTACTGTTTGTCAAATGTTGTTCAATGTATTGTAACCCTGTCTATACTGTGCCTATTGTACAGCGCTGTGGAATATGCTGGCGCTTTATAAATAAAGAATAATAATAATATTATATACTGCCCCCAGCAGCTCGCACATGGATATATATTGCCCAAGCAGCTCACACATGGATATATATTGCCCCCAGCAGCTCACACATGGATATATACTGCCCCCAGCAGCTCGCACATGGATATATACTGCCCCCAGCAGCTCACACATGGGTATATATTGCCCCAGCAGCTCACACATGAATATATATTGCCCCCGCAGCTGACACATTGGTATATACTGCCCCCCGCAGTTGACACATGGTAATATATTGCCCCCAGCAGCTCACACATGATAATATATTGCCCCCAGTAGCTCACACATGGATATATATATATTGCCCCCAGTAGCTCACACATGGATATATATTGCCCCCAGTAGCTCGCACATTGATATATATTGCCCCAGTAGCTCACACATTGATATATATTGCCACAGTAGCTCACACATGGATATATATTGCCCACAGTAGCTCACACATTGACATATACTGCCCCCATCAGCTCAAACGTGGATATATAATGCCCCCAGCAGCTCACACATGGATATATACTGTCCCCAGCAGCTCACAAATGGGTATATACTGCCCCCAGAAGCTCACAGATGGGTATATATTGCCCCCCAGCAGCTCACACATGGGTATATATTGCCCACAGCAGCTCAAACATGGTTATATATTGCCCCAGCAGCTCACACATGGATATATACTGGCCCCAGCAGCTCACACATGGGTATATACTGCCCCCAGAAGCTCACACATGGATATATACTGCCCCCAGTAGCTCACACATGGATATATACTGCCCCCAGTAGCTCACACATTGATATATATTGCCCCCAGTAGCTCACATATTGATATATATTGCCCCCAGTAGCTCACACATGGATATATATTGCCCCCAGTAGCTCACACATTGATATATACTGACCCCAGCAGCTCAGGGACCCGGTTTTGTAAGGCACGCTCCGACCACGGTGGCGCGCTACCAAACTGCCTCATCGGCGGCGCTGCAGCGTGCCTACCTGGGCCCCACGTTCTGAAACAGGAGTGCACCTTGCATTGACGCCACCCCCCACGTGATGCGCTCGCGCATGACATTTGCAATGACATTTGTAAGACATTTTTTTTGCATGTGAGCTATTTATGTTGATCGCTGTATTGGAATCCGTTTTCTTAAAGAAAGTCTTAGTCTCAATCTTATTGTTACTTATGATCAAGGAAATCTATCTCACTGTCATTTACGTGGGAAGTGAATTTCAAATTGTATTGATTAACATCTAAGGAGGAAATTAAATCAGTCAATGATTCCTGTCCTCCCTTCCAGATGATAATTACATCATCTATGAAACATTTCCATATGATGAGGCTCGCCCCCTCTCCAGCCCTAGGCCAGATCGCATCGCACTCCCAACAGTGCATAGATTGGCATAACTGGGGGCGAACCTCGTCCCCATAGCATTTCCGCAGACTTGAAGATAGAATTTAGACTCAAACCAGAAGAAATTGTGCTTCAGTATGAACAAAATAGATCTTATCAAAAATTCTATTTGGTCCAAAGGCAGAGACCCCTCTTCATCTAAACACCTATTTATTGCTTCCACTCCTTTATGGTGGGGTATAGATGTGTACAAAGAAGTAACATCTATAGTGGCAAACAACATGCCCGATTCCCAATTTACCTTTTCTAGTTCTCTTAATATGTGGCTAGTATCTTTAAGGTAAGATCTTGTCTTTTTCACCAGAGGTTGTAAAAAATTGTCTATATATTTTGAAAGATTGCTTGTCTGGGAATCTATCCCACTTATAATAGGTCTACCTGGTGGGGCATTTAAGTTCTTCTGGATTTTTGTCAAAAAATAAAAAAACGCTATTTTACTGAATTCGTTATACAGAAAATCAAATTCCTTTAGGGTCAAGATACCCTTTTCCTTTCCCTCATTTAGTAGGGTTTTCAATTTCTCCTGAAAGGTACCAGTAGGATCGCCTTCAAGGATTCTATAGGTATCTTTATCATTTAACAGTCTATAGGCTTCTTTTAAATAATAATCCCTCGACATAACCACATTGCCCCCTCCTTTATCTGCCCGTTTTACTACTAGATCAAAGTTATTCTTGATCTCTTTACATCTGTCTTTCTTTCATTGTTAGATTGTGTTTAAATGGACAAGCAGCTAATACCTTAAAGTCTTTTAATGCCAACTGTGTAAAAACATTGATATGGTTGCCTTTGTCCCAGACAGGGAAGAATTTAGATTTGGGCTTTAGATCGGTATGTTCAAAAACATCCTCTACCTCTACCTTTTGACTCGGACTGAGAGTCGGACCATTGGTCTTTTTTTCTTAAACATTTTAAAGTAAGTTTTCTTAGGAAACGTTGTGTGTCTAAAAATAACGAAAAATCGTCTGGTCTTTTGGTTGGGGCAAATTTAAGCCCTTTGCTAAGAACACATAGATCATTTTTGCTTAATTCAATACCTGAAATATTAAAAATCCCTTCCCCTCATCTTTCACCATTAATCCTCCTCTGTGTCCGTGTACTCTGAGAGAAACCTCTTTTTCGGCGATTGTAGAGAGGAGTAGAGATTGGTTGTTTCCCAATTTTTTTGAATCGGAGATGGTATTTTTCTCATGTCTAAAAAATCATTGTTGGATCCTCTGTTTCCAACCGAGACCCATCCCCCCATTTTGTCTTTGATTTTGGCGGTATTTCCCATTGTGAGGGTCGGGAGGTCTTCACAACCACCTGGTTTGACCAAACTATAACCCTTTGATCTAGCCCCTATACCAGATGTGACTTCATAAGGGCCCTTTGGCCCCAGATAAGAGGTTTACTGAATGCAGCTTCTCAAAATGACAAATTTTCACGTGTCAGGTATTTGCTTCATGATTCCTGCTATACACAAATAAAGCACTTTTTATGTCTGGCTTTTAAACCAATTTACATATTTTGTTGAAGAAATACAATGCTCGGACAGCATTCGCCCAAGTTACCACATGTAAGTAATCCTCTATATTAAAAGAAATATTGGCTTCATTTTTTTCTCTCACACCACTAGTCCATATCAATGTGTATGGCCCACATATCATTCGTTCTGTATCCTGTATGTATTCCACTACTGAACTGATACATATCTCTTGAATTGGACTCCTATATACAGTATACTCTAAAGGAAAAAAAGGAGGAAATGCATTATCAAAGATCCAAATCACCGGTCCGTGGTGGCTCAAACCTCATATCATGTAGAGAAAACAGAGAGGATTGGGACTCAGGTTGGACCATGAAGTAGCATCCATGTAATAAAGTCATGACCTGTCCTGAGTAACCAGTCCTCTGTTTTCTCTTGGACCAATATATATAATGGGACTCAGAAAAAAAATTACACAAAGCTTGGGTGAAAGACATGATTCTACACATGACCAGCCCATCAGTATCATACTGGGAAATAATTTTACATTATTTCTTATAGATTATTTAACTCATCTGCTACATTTTAAAATCGGTGCCTCTATTGACAGGGTATTGTCAATTGTGGCAATTTATACATATATTTTGTGTGCAGCTTCTTTACGTAATATTCCCTCTCATCCCTGTACTTGCTATTTTTGCTATCTGAAGTTTCTTACGATTAATGGGAATATTTCACAATAATTGGATTGAAACAACATAACCAGCAATTAATATAAAAATACATTGGGTCCATTTTTCTCACATATTCAATGGCCTATTTGAGACGTACTTCACATTATATTATCTCAATTCACTTCTCTGCATTTGGAAAGTCAAGTTAAGTTATTGATACTATACCGGAAAGCACAATCTGTTCAGCTTTTTCTGATCTTGACACTGTCTGAATGTTTTTATGATCTATATTTCCTTCTGATGCAACATACCATGTAAAATTTACCTGACGACTTTATCTTAAATGTATTTGTATTAACTGTACTTTTATAATACTCTTTATGGAATTCAATGGACTTCGTGAGTGAATACCACCCACGGCACTGGGAGAAGGGATGTTAAAAGCCGTCATCAGGTAATCTATAACAGTAAAGGGTTACCTGGAGCTTTGAAATTGCATTGAGTTGCTTGTTACGCACTTTTCCAACTGGAAGAGAGGTCCATGTCTTTAATCAGTTAGTTTGTAGTTTGCCATGTCTCCTAATTTTCTGCTTTCCGGCACCCTAGTCATTCCTAGTTATGTTTCCATCAACACTCTTCATGGCAGTTATTGTGATCTCTAAGTTGAGTGTTATGCTTCTGGCTGAGCTCTTGTACAGCTGGTAGGTCTTTTTTCACCCATTGGATCCAGTGTCATTCTTCATTGTAAAAGAGGACGGTTCCTAATCAGGCTGCGCTAGTATAATATTTTTAATGTACATAAAAAAAAAACAACTTGCCATTGATCTTTCAGGATGTCTTTTAGCCGCATGGTTTTTGATTTTTCTAGACAGACTAATGCCCATTTGAAAAAAATAAACTGACTTGTAATGCGCGCAAATGCAACCCTTTTAGTGGTCGGAGAGATAGATTGACGATCACTTAAAAAAATACAAATCATTTAAATATTATTTTCCTCAATTTTAATCTCATTCACACCCAAAGTCGAGTTATCTCGATTTTGTATTGTAATGCATTGAAAAACACTCATTAGCATATTAAAACCTAATTTTCAACCCTTGTAAAGAAAGATTAGTGTGCTCCCTGTTGAGAAACAAATACCACGGTGTTCTCTATCTCCAGGCACCCTGCGGAGAGATAAAACAGGAAGCATATAGCAGCCCCAAACCTCAATGAAACAGTTCAAACACATTACTGTTGCATTACAGCAGCCAGGGAGAGGGCAGAATACAGGGAGAGTTCTGGGGTCACTCACTGCTTTACAGGGATAAGATTCAGGAGGTAATGACTGAATATCTCTCTGCAGTACAGATACAAGGCCTTACTGTCATTTCCATACACAGGAATTATGCATGCACATATAGAAATAATTTTTATTTTCTATTGAAATTTTTTGGATGCTGCATCGCTAATAAACTCAGTATTATTAAAGTTAAATGATTTGTATATAGTTAAAAAGGTAGATGAAATAGGAATATCCTAGCTGTAGAAAAGTTTTCCAACATGGCTATTTTGGAACAAAATGTACAATTCATTCCTCAATTCCCTACACTATCAGCTTAGTGAAAAACCATTAAAAAATTAAATTAATGTGCATTTTCTTGTATATTTTAACAAAAAAATGTTTCTATAGCCAGTGCTAAATTGGATTCTCCTGCAGTACACATTATATCAAATCCTGCAGAGCAAGATTGCGATGTGAAAAGGGGAGAGGATTCTACTTAGAACATTATTTAAAGAGTCTTTACTTTTATTTTTTCAGCTACGTTATATGTGTTTAGCTTTGGAAATAAAGTATTAGACCTAGTACATCCAAAAATAAGTAGCCATTAAGTGGACCAGAGGACGTGCTGGTTATTTTAGGCCTTAACATGGTACGAGCCACCAATAAAGCAGACCCAATACGTCACATTCCCTTAGATGTTTATCTCCACATGTGAACAAAAGGGCAGTTGGGGCCAAAACAATCAGAAAAAAATGGAAAGCAGGTTGATGAAAATTGACCCTGATTAAGGAAAAATCAAATTTCACACTACAGTTCAATAGACAAAGTATTGTAAGGATGAAACATTGCATAAAATCCTCAGTATGATTACGCATTTTCCAAAAAATGAAAAGAAAAATGACTTTTGCATACATATGGGAAATTATTGTCATTTGAACTTTGTAGATATGCTGAGAGCTTCTGCACAGATTCCATCTTCAGTGTTAAAAAAGGGGAACTCGAAGTGAACCATGTAATAAGATTTCAGCTTAATAAAATGTCTTGGCAACTGGCCCACATCGGTCGGCTTCTCTTTGTGGTTGTTGAAAGAGCAGAACTGTTGGATGCTGGATGTATTATTGTGCATCGAATTGGAAAATAAGAGTTGCATTGTAACCGTGTGATGTCTGCATTCATTGTTTAGCTTTCCTGATATTATAAGTGTGAATTGTATAGCTAAACCTGGTCTGCACTGGAATATAATGGTCCTTGAATCAAGGAAATCTTATGCGTTTAATGGAACAGTTCATTTTTTGGCTGTGTGCCACAATGGATCTTAACGTCTGTATTCAGTACTGGTATGTACTGTCTACTGGATTATTTTAAAGTATGAGTGTATATATATATATACATAATAATATATATAGAGAGAGATATACATGGAAATATAGATATATCAGTCAATCAAATTACAAAATACCCAGGTGCTACCCGTGGCAGCATGGATACAAAATCAAAAAAGTGGGAGCACTCTGGGTCTTAGAATAAAACAAAAACATTTATTAGGTTTACATTAAAATGGGACCGACGTTTCGGCTCCTAGAAGCCTTTATCAAGGTATGTGACACATACTTTTTCGAATTTGTGTAAATATATATATATATATATATATATTATATATATATTACACAGTTCATAAAACGGCAGCACTCTGGGTCTTCTCAAAAGATATTGCTTTATTGTTAAACCGTCAACGTTTCAGCTTGCTCACCGCACACTTTCCTCAGGACCTGAGGAAAGCTTGCGGTGAGTAAGCTGAAACGTTGACAGTTAACAATAAAGCATTGTCTTTTGAGAAGACCCAGAGTGCCACCATTTTATGAACTGTTTGTATGGCTTGGCGTTGCACTGGGGCGTGAAATTGAGGACCCGTGAGTGCTGGATCCTCACCATATATATAATGGCCATTTGCATAACCTTAACTCTGCTAGAAAGCCACTGTGTGGCATCGCATTGATTTTAGGGTTCTGTGTAATAACAGTTCCAGGATGCATAAAAGTGAGACAGATGTCATTTGCATATCCTACCCAGAATTCCTTGCTGCATATGGGGAATGTGGCATAGGAGCTCTGGGATACAATTCATCGAATTGCTGTGATGTGCAAGTAGCTTCTGCAATATTAAACAGAAATATATATATATATATATATATATATATACCAAACCGCAGGAAAGCCAGCACTCCAGGGATTCTTAGGAAAAATTTCACTTTATTGATCCATAAAAAGTCAACGTTTCGGCTCACAACAATGAGCCTTCCTCCGGACAAACATGTTTGTCCTGAGGAAGGCTCATTGTTGTGAGCCGAAATGTTGACTTTTTATGGATCAATAAAGTGACATTTTTCCTAAGAATCCCTGGAGTGCTGGCTTTCCTGCGGTTTGGTGTCAATTGAGGCCATAGCTGAGCACCGGGTATTGAAAATAAGTGGTGAACCGTGAGTGCATAACCTTTTTGACTAATTTTGTAAACATATATTTATATATACACACAACCGGGGGGAGAGAAAAGCACTCAGTCTGAGAAAATCAAAAATTCCCATGCCCTGGTGCTATCCAGAGAAAATGATATCAGGACAGCTGAAGGAAGAACTCAGGGATAAAATATAAAAATTGCTTTATTAAATATGCATTAAAAAATCTGACATTTCGGCTCCTGAGAGTCTTTATCAAGGAATGAGCCTTGGGAGTCTGGAGTAATATAAGAAGGGGAAGAGCAGAGACATTGCTAAATCAAGGACTGGAACTGAAAAGTGGGAACAGACCAAAAGACAGCCAATTATACAAGGGTGGCCAAAACATCTGGGCAGTTTATGCCCCTGGAGGAGCTGCTGCTGGTATCAGCTCCTGGAGTCCATATTACTCCATGGAGCACAGTGTGTTCCAGTTGCAAGCTCTGCTTAAGCTTATACTTGTAGTAATGTGCAGAAGCCGCAGATGAAGGTATGCTATTTGTTCCCTGTCTCCCACTGCTCGAGGCAAGAGTAAGTGGGGGATCGTGCTGCCCCCTCCACCGTGGGATGGGGAATGAGTAAGGGATTTTTTTGGGTGGGGTATCTTTCTGTGTTTAGGAATTGTACCAAAGCAAAATCACTTAACACAAGGTTTTAGGAGGCAGTATTTCTTTGAGAATTTAACAAATGAACACCTCCTAAACAAGTTATAGAATACGTTAATTTACAGCAAAGATGCATTATGCCTGAACTACAAGCAAAGCTTGCAGCAAGAGCGGAATAGCGATTCCAGACTTTATGATAACTCTCGAGACGCTATGTATACTGTCTCCAACAGTCCTATTAATGTTAAGAAGGGAATAGGACTCTACATTTTTTTCCACTATTAAGGAATATTATTAAATATGCTCTTTAAGTGGTTGAGTATTAAAATGCAATTTTATGCAAACTGCTCGACAAAAAAGACTGGTGATATAAGAAAGCACTGAAGCATTTATATCTGACAATTAAAGTTCTTAAAGTCTAATAACTTAATTAAAACTCCAGGCCTATAAAGTATTAAAATAAAAAACAATTATATGATTGTTTGATGTAAAGTTCATGTAATTTCCAGTTTATTGAAGCAACAGTTATAACAAGGAGCCAGTTCACTTTAAAATAGCATTCTATTGCAGAATATAACTGTAGTTGACTTAGTTGCCTATCTATGGTATGGAGAGGTGTCTACCGTCCACCATAATCAAGTTTTGCTGTAATGGTTCATCATTTCACACATTGTTAGATGGAATAAGTAAAATACATACCTTACTTGATTCAAATCACAATTGGAAGAAGTGTTCAATGTACCTTATTTGCCGATCACATAACAGGAATCGGTCAATATATTAAGATACCTTTTGCTTCTCCATACTATCACCAATAATTCATCTTAGACAAGATAGATTTTTCAAGTGGTGATATAAATCAGAGTATATGCCTCTCTATAGAGATGCATCTTAAAATTGTCCATTGCATTGAAATATGTGCTTCTGAACAACTACACGTCTCATTAATCAAAGAATTACCCTCTCAGAGGGCTCTTAATATTCATATATGGTTTATTTAAATTATACAGGCCTAAATAAACCCACATAATTAAGTACTGTCATATATTAATTTTGTACATTTCTATGAACAGACTCATAGGACATTGAAATAATCCAAAAGTGTTTACTGTTTATGACGTTTATATAATTATTTATTTATTTTCTCATAGTATTTACTGTATGCTCTACATAATTCAGCAACCGTGTGGATTATTTTATATGTAAATAAACTGCTAATAACCTCAATTTGCTATTTAGCATTTTTTTTAATCAGGTGAGCCTAGTTAATATAGTAATAAAGCAATCAAATCTTCTGATTAAACCCTGTGATTAAAATAAAAATCAATATATCCTATATGAATTTCCACCTAAAAGACTTCAACATGGTCACCAGTAGACAAATGCTGCTGTTTTAATATGCTTCTTATGCACCCTGTAATATACAGTCAACTGTATTTATGTAAAATTTAATGTCATGCTATTATTTTATTATGTTTTAGTATTGTAATATACACTGCATGGCGAAAAACAAAGACACACTGTAATATTTTGTTGGACCACCTTTTACTTTGATTATGGCACATATTCACTCTGGCATCATTTCGATAAATGTTGTAACATTGCAAAAGCTTATTTCTAACCAGAGTTACATTCGTTTGTCGCCAAGATCTTGTATTGATGATGGGAGAGTAGGACCGTTGAGTACAGACTGCTCTGGCATATCCCATAGGTTCTCAATGGGTTTCAAATCTAGACTTTCTGGTGCCCAATCCATGTGTGAAAATATAATCTCATTATCCCTGAAGAACCCTTGCACAATTTGAGCAAGATGAATCCTAGCATTGTCATCTTGGAATATGCCCGCGCCATCAGGGAATTGAAAAAACTGCTCATTCGGTACATTCGGGTAGTCAGCTGACCTCGTTTTTTGGGCACATAATGTTACTGAACCTAGACCTGACCATCTGAAGCAACCCCACATCATAACAGGCTTGTATGGTAGGTGGTGACTTTTTTTTGGTCAGACAGTGTATGTTATTATATTACTAAAATTGTCCAATTATTATTTAACAACCATTGATACGATTAACACATAAAACTTATACAAATCATTGCGGAGCAGCACCCAGGACCGGATTAAGATCTCTATGGGCCTGGAGCTGCATATTTTGGTAGGCTTTTTTTGGAATTTAGTGAAAATAAAACATATTTTAGGTTGTTTAATAGTGCAGATACAGGTATATCTAATGAGGCAGTGTCATGCCCCCCCATCCGCATTCGTCCTCTGAAAATCCTGGCAGCATAATTTCTGTGCTGCCCCTGTTCCTGCAACCTGTATTGTGTATACCTTCAATCAACTCATCCAGCAAACCAACAGTTAAATACAATGCATGTCACACCACACACTCAAAATAAAGGCACCACGCCCCTCCTATCCTCGCTTCATCATTGCAGCTGTTTACCTGCATGGGTAAAGACCTATATGCTTTTGCTCTGCAAGATCCCCACTACCTGTTCCTGACTAACACCAGCTTCCTCTACCATAACTTCAGATCCAGCAACCACTCTCGCCATCCTCATCAGTATTGGCAACCTGGTCAGTCTAATTATCCATCCACCTCCACCCATATCTGTGTCTGTGCAGCATACTGGGCTCAAACCCCCCCTTATACTCTGGTGCCACCCCGGTACCAGACCCTGACAGACAATGAGCCCACAGTACTGCACCTTTTGGTGGAGTTTATTCAAAAAGCTGCAAAAGGAGCTGCTGCAAAATATTCTGGGCACCTCAACTAAGGTGTGAGCTCCTCCAACCAAACGCCATGATCCCCTGTCTCCTAAAGAGCGTGTCAGGAGACAAAATAACAACCTCTGCCTTTACTGCGGGGCAGAATCACATTGGATTTCCAATTGCCCAGAAAAAAAACCCCAGATCTGCGGTTGTCAAACCAGCACCAGTACCAAAGGCTGCTGCTAATTCCAAACACGCTCCAGTGTGTAGAACTCTACAGCAACTTCAGGCTCCCAGGCCTGCTACAGGTACTGTGTTCAAACCTCTCAGCCCTAAACTGGCACCCCTGCACAATCCTGTTCCCAGGAGACCTCCTATGTCAAAGAGACCTGCCGTCCCTAAGCCGGTACCCCTACCAGCCCCCAGGAGAGCTCTAGAACCCAAACTTCCTGTACCCAGACCTGCCCCCAGAAGATCTGTGCCCAGAAGAAGGGTTTCGCTGGGATCCACCTCTGAAAACGAGACAGAAAGTCCTATGGAGACAGAGACCACCATGCCCGTGGAACCAGAATCTGCCCTTCCTATGGACTCTGAATGTACGTCGGTGGAACCAGAACCTCCAACCCCTATGGAAATTATGTACATCCAGACTCCGGGTGTAACAACAGCTCCCATCACTCCCAGCCAGCAAGATTCATTGCTGTTTTCCTTGTGTTCTTCCATGTCTGATTGTGACTCAGGGGACATTGCTGTCTCCAAGAAGAACCTACCGAGACAGACATCCCGATGCTCCAAAGGACCCCCAGGTCAACACAAGGGGTCTGACAGTTCTACCAAATCGTGGCACAACGTCTGCTCCTCATCCAGCGATGAGCTAGATCCGGAGTGGGATTATGGTGAAGAGGATGAAGATGACAGTGAATCCCGTCTCAACCTCTTTTCCTCCTAGAGTGACGAAGGGGAACCGGGAGGAGATGCCCACCTCGAAGCCATCCTCCTATGTGGGCACTAGGTTCGTTGGTGACTCTACCTCCCATTTCTGCCCTTCTGTCTCCAAGGCCAGACGCGCTAAAGACATCCCTGTTGATCCAGACCCCTCGCCTGAGGATCCAGCACCCTATACAGTGCAGGGATGCTTTGCCAGACCTACCTTGGTGCCACCTGGATACATGGGCACCCTCATTCCTGATGTATCAGCTGACCCATCACCGGAGGACCGAGTCACTACTTCTAATGGGACTGTGGTTTGTCTCAAAGACCTCAACATATTCGAAGAGGGGTTACTCCGTCGTAAGGAGATTGATAATGCTAAAAGTAAACTGTCATCTGGGTACATGGGGGCACTCTCATTCCTGTCATATCAGCTGATCACAAGAAAACCAAGACCAAGGCACGGCGGCGTCAGAGAAAGGCACATGCCCAACCCAGCGCCACCGCTCCTGACCACCGTTCTGTCCTTCAGTGGTGCGATGAATATTGGTCCCAGCACCCACCTGAGTGACCTGTGCCTGGTCGTGGACAGTCCTGCTACTCTTCCTTGGTCACCCGGAGCGTGACCTTGAAAGGAGGGTACTGTCATGCCAGCCATCTGCATCCATTCTCTGAAGCTCCTGGCAGCATACTTTCTGTGCTGCCCCTGTTTCTGCAACCTGTATTGTGTATACCTGCAATCAACTCATCCAGCAAACCAACAGTTAAACACCAAGCACATCACACCACACACTCAAAATAAAGGTACCACGCCCCCTCCTATCCTTGCTTCATCATTGTAGCTGTTTACCTGCATCGGTAAAGACCTATATGCTTTTGCTCTGCAAGAACCCACTACCTGTTTCTGACTAACACCGGCTTCCTCTACCATAACTTCAGATCCAGCAACCACTCTCACCATCCTAATCAGTATTGCCAACCTGGTCTGTCTAATTATCCATCCACCTCCACCCATATCTTTGTCTGTGCAGCATACTGCACGCTGGGCTCAAACCCCCCTTATACTCTGGTGCCACCCCGATACCAGACCCTGACAGGCAGTTACTGTGTGACTAATCTTTTATTCAGATTTAAAACATTTAGGGCTAAATTACAATCTTCGTGCAAACGTTTGCGCCTGCGCAAAAAATCATTACGCGAGGGGTAAAACCCTTTGCGCTGAACGTCGTATTACATTGTCAGCGCAATAAACGTGCGCAATCGTCTACCGCGGGTGAACCTTCACGAACCCTTTGCGAGCGTACTGTACTGCGTGCGCCCTATACTTAACATTGTGAGCGCAAACGCGAATGAACTCTGGTACACAGATGGTATTACAATCTATGCGCAGGATTTAACGCATAGCCTTTGAGTGCATAATTTTAGCAACTCCTAAAAGCTGGTGTTAATTGCAAATCTGAACGACCTGGCCGAACCCAAATACGCCAGCCCAAAAAAAAATGCAGCAAAGTATAGTTACACATTCTACTCATACCAAACCAATAAAATTGAGAAGTTGTGTGTACATTTATTAATGCTGCAGCATACAATATATGCTCAGATTGACTTTGGCAGGCGCAAAAACGTAACGTGAGATAATTGTGGTTCTGATTTCTGATTGGCTGGAACGCGTGAAAAAAACAGTCCGCACACTGATTTCTGCATGCAACGTTACTGCGCGAGCATTTGTGTGCATCCATTTTACGCACATTATTGCTCGACGGATGAAAAAACATGCGAGGAATGTAATTCCAGCAGTGATTTACGCGCGTTAACGCTTGACGCACAAAATTCACGCTTGGCGCGAGCATTTTCACGCAAAGATTGTAATTTATCCCTAAAAGTGTGTAAAATAATTTTTTCCCATTTTATCATCCAAACCTTTGTGGTCATATTTTCTATAGGGAATTCTTGTAAAAAGAAAAGTGAAATGGGAACTGTTACTGCAGATTTCTGAGAAAATACACAATTGTAACCAAAAAATCAAATATTTCCCTTGTGTTTTGGAGGACGGTATTTTATGAATAATATGACTATTAAAACACAAAACAATACAACACTGACCTTGCTCCTAGTGTGGGAAATGAGAAGGTGAGTAATGGCAGTGGTATTGCTCATTTTATATGTGACAAATGGACAATGCCATCGCTTTGGAACTAAAAGTAAATAATTAAAAAAGGTGTTTTTTTTGTTTTCTTTTAGAGTTTACATGTTCATGTTTGGTATTAATGCAAAGGCCAGACTCTGATCTGTCCAATGACGCCTCATTTGACCTTGTGAGGTGTAAAGATTAGTGACGCAGAGGTCCAAAGTCCACCCCCAGTGCTGTTTGCTGCATTGCAGCAGTTTAGGTTTTTGATGTAACAATTCATAACAACAGATTGTGCCATCACCTCCACACTTGTTGGTGACATGAGAAATGAGATGGTGAGTTAGTGCAGCATCATTGTTCACTTTATAATTGAAAAGTGAAAAATGTTGCTGTGTTAGAAAGAAAAAATAAATATTTATTATTTTATTTTTATTGTTACATAAAACCTGGTCATGTGTGATATCATTGGAAAGGCCATGTTCTAGCTATGGAGCTACTATGGAGTTGGAGATACAGAGTCCAAATGCCCATCAATGCAGACATAGTTATCCTTTCTCTGGGCCTATTCTGGGGCATGGGCCTGGAGCTGCTGCTCCATCAGCCCCTATGTTAATCTGGCCCTAGCAGCGTCCACAGAAAAGACCAATCACCAATTTCACCCCCTCAATTGCTATGTACCAGAACAGTGGTCGCCCTATAAAACCAAAAGATACACCCCAACATACGAATATGATACAGCGCCAACCATCATGTGATCAAGAGTAGAGGTGAAGTGTTATACATACTTACAGATATATTGAATAAAAGGTGAAACTCTGGAGAACTGCTGGAGAAGTGCAAAATTCTAGGTCAAATTAGCCAAACCAGAAAAATTCTCCAAATTATCCCACTTTCCAAATCGGATATTTTGACCTAGAATTTTAACTTCTCCAGCAGTTCTCCAGAGTTTCACCTTTTAGTGAAAATACCTGATAGTGTATGTATAAAACTTCACCTCTACTTTTGATCACATGGTGATCGGTGCTGTACCACATATGTATGTTGTGACATACAATAAAAGCTTAACTCACTATGAATAAGTATGTGAAATAATAAAAGATATGTAAAATGTTAAAGCTCAGTAAGAGGGACGCAAATGTGTAAAAATAAAGTGATAAACAGAATGTGTAGATATATTTTGTAGAAATTGAATTTTAAATGGTTGTAGAATTTAGAATCGGTTTAATAGTGACCTTACTAGGAATAAATGATTATTTATTGTAAAGACTACACTTTTTTTCCAATTTCAAAGGATTTTTATAAAATTGTGAACATTAAGGCTAGGGTCAGACTGAGGCAGTGCGAACGCGCGTTCTGGCGCACTTAATCACGGCCGTGCTAGCAGCAGATGCCGGGCAATGACGGCCAATATACGAAGTACGGTCGCACAAAAGTCCGGCTGCGCAACGCAAGTGGAAAATGAACGCATTTTTTCGAGAACGTTAAACCACTAGTACTGACGTACAGAGTGCGCTGCGTCCGCTAGAGGCGTGTGTGTGTGAATTGGAGACATCAGACGCTGCTAATGTCCGGCCAACATAACGTCCAGATGCAAGAAGTGTTTTACTGATGATCCGTACAAAATCACGGATGAAACTGCGCATAGTATGACCGCTATTGCGTATTCCGTGAAAAAATACGTCCATTCTTCGAACGCACATTTTCACGGACAACGTGAAAAATGCGTTAGTCTGACCCTAGCCTAAAAGGTTGTGTATGAAAATGCAATTTTCTGCAAACTGCTAGACAATAAGAGAGTGACAATATTAGAAAATGCTGAAGCTTTCATATCTGACAATTAAAGTCCTTAAAGCCTAATCGCTTAATTAAAACCTCAAGCCTACAACGTAATAAAATTAAAAAAGAAACAATTATATGATTATTTGGTGTAAAGACCATCTGATTTCTAGCTTATTGAAGCAACACTTGGAGCCAATTATCTTTTAATTTACTTCTCTACTGCATAGTATGGATTAACCAAACCTGACTTTGAATTGTCTATGTAAGGTAGAACAGGTGTCTCTTGTCCACCTTAATCACGTTTTTGCTGTAATAGTTCATCAGTTCACGCCTTGTTAACTCATGTAAGGAATTCGATGATGGTATAATGTGCAGAAGATAGTTAAATCATTATGGTTTAATTTAAACCTTCTAATGTGCCTTTCGATTTAATCCCATCTAATTTAACATGCTATTGTAATTGGTGGCCTTTATCTTCATACTCTTTACACTAGCACGTGCAAGTCAAAGGATCTACAAAACGTTGAGAAAGCTCTCAGATTCTATATTTTTTAAGAATTTATATCTGCAAGCAAGTAGTGCGAAAAAGCTTCAATATATTTATTTTTATAGACGAGGAATGAAACATGAAACATGTACACCGGCTGGGTGGAGTAGAGGTAACATCACTGCTCCGCGTGGAGAGAACCTGTGGAGACATGGGCTCGATCCCAGCGAGCACCTCTCCAGCAAGTGTCCTTGGCAAGACACCTAACGGTACATACTCGCCACCCAGGACATACTTCAAAATGAGAGAAATCTCAACGTATCCTTCCAGGTAAAATCCTTTCTCTAAAAAAAAATTGTAGTGTCATATCATAAGTGATTTTACTTTTTTAGAACCCCTTCATCAACAAGATCGACTGTCTTCAAAAGCACCTGCTGGTACCCCAGAAATCCAGTGTACTTGGTCTGGTCTTGTTTTGGAGCAACGACAACCAGGGCTGGATTTACATCTTAGGGGATAGCAGACACAAAATTCTGGAGCGCTCCCCGCCAAAAGAAATGCCAATAATACTGTTTTAGTGTTTGTTTTAGAAGAAACAAAAAAATATTAATATTTTATGAAACTGAAACTATTTCTCTCTGCTCTTGCGTCAAACGAAGGGGCAGAATCTGCCTTAAAATGCAGCTAAAATGGAGCAGAATGTTAGGGCTCAGGTTTAGACTTTATACAAGCACAAATATTAACTTAACCCTAACCCTAAAGCAAACACAACTAGTAACTTAACTGTAAACTTAATTTCTAACCCTAGCTATGAAAAAGGATGCTCCATTTCGGCTCGTAGCAACTAAAAAGTCTAGGCATCAAAATACAACTGTGGCTGAGGGCCGTTTTCAAGATTTTTGACAATTTTTAAATAGGGTATAAAAGCTTTGGAACAAAGAAAGGGGAGGGATTTTTTTTTTTTTCTTTTACATGGTCAGGTTTGGGATCATTAGAAAGACCAGACTCTGACCTGTCCAATCACACCTAACTTGAACCTGTGGGGTATAACTAATGAAGATACAGGGTTCCACTCTCCTCCCAGTAGAGCTTGGATTTCAGATGAACCAATGTGTAATAACGCATTAAGCCATCACCTCCACATTTACTCCCAGTGGAATACGAGAAGGTGAGTTTGCGTAGCGACTTTGTTTGCTTTATATGTAAAAGCACATAACACACTGCCTTAGAGCGAGAAAAGTAAATTTTGAATTCTTTTTTTTTTTTAATACTTTATCTTTACACATTACATACAGGGTTATTCAGAGAGATTCAAAATGTGGCCAAAATGTATCCGGACACTGAATTTCAGCGAACCGGGACATTTTGGGGCCATTTGGCTATTCAGAGAGGAGGCAATTCACCAAATCTTGGCATAATCCCCCATAGAGAAGCAATGCTTTGTCTATTCAGAGAACACAAAACAGCAGTGAAAAGTTGCCGAAATGCCCTGCTGTTTGGTGATTTCATTTGACACTTTTGTTCAGGAGAATCCCATAGGCTTCAATGTTAAAAATATTCCAGTTTTAATTCAATAGCTAATAAACCGTTTATCATTTTATTCTGCAGTAAAAAGTCTCTTTATTTTTTGATCTTTTTAGGATCTTTCAGGCATTTTTTGGGATTTTTAATCGTTTTTTTCATTTTTCTTTAACAGACGTTTTTATTATCATTCATTGGATCTTATATGTAAATTCCAGAAATTTTCGTTCAGTAGTTTTTTGCTAACAGCGTTTCAAATTTCAAACTTTCAAGCAAACTGTATTTTTTTCCCACCCCATTCGTCTGCTAGTCGGCTTTTTCCGGTGGCTGCTCTGCGCTGTGATCGGTGGCTACTTGGATTTCTCTGGTGTGTTCGGCTTTGTTTTTGCAGTGGTTTCTGCGGGTTTTTCGGTGAGTGTTCGGTGAGTGTTCTGCGGGTTGCAGCGAGTATTCCCTGCACTACGGTGGCCCTGCGGTGCTTGCTGAATACACCGCAGGGTCGGCAAACTAGGAATTGCCGAATCGTCCCAAAGTGCGGGCAACGAAAAGTCACTGAACATGCGGTGACTTTTGGGATCTCTTCGAATAACCCTGATAGTCTTGTTTGGTATATTTGTAAAGGACAGACGCTTACCTTTCCAATGACACAACACTTGACCTTGTGCAGTGTAAAAATCTGAGATGAAGGGTGGATGGAGTAGAGGTAACAGCACTGCTTTATAATCATGGAGACACAGGTCACAGGTTCAAATCCTGGCCAGAGCACCTCTCCAGTAAGTGTCCTTGGACAAGACATCTAGCGGTATGTACTTTCCTATCCAGGACATACCTGAAAACAAGAAAAAAATCACAATGTATTTCTAACAAAAAATGTCCCCTTGTCTCTCCTCACTGCAGATTAGGCTATTGATGAAACCATGATCTGTGCCTTCGCCCCCATGCTTGCTGGCAGTGTGAGGGAAATTAGGTGAGTTAGTGTTAGTATAATTGTAAAGTGAACAATGGTCCTGCCTTAGAAAACAAAAAAAGAGAAAAATATTTTATTTATTATTTTAGTTTTACATATACCTGGTCTTATTTGGTGACATTGGAAATACTCCGGTCATTCCAATGATACCTTATATGTCCCTCTAGCCTGTAAGGCCCCCGGAGATACAATGGTCTAAATGATTGTGAAATGTATTTATTTTACCCTTGTGGTAGGCACCTGTAGGCACATGCCTATGTTGCCTAAATATAAATCCGGCCCTGATGAAAACATTTTGATACTTGCAGAGGAAACTCATTTGCATATGGGCTCTGTATTTTGCCCCTAAAGTTCTAACACATTGGACATTACAGTCGATGTGCTAGAACAATTTGAGCACCTGATTGTCTACGTCTGCTATCAGAGGCATGG
Organism: Leptobrachium leishanense; assembly: GCA_009667805.1. NCBI lineage: Eukaryota > Metazoa > Chordata > Amphibia > Anura > Megophryidae > Leptobrachium > Leptobrachium leishanense. The sequence goes on along the minus strand of CM019064.1, from coordinate 136,869,807 downwards.
CAGTCCCAGTTGCACTGTAGCAGCAGTTAATGGTGAGTTACAAGGAAGGAAGAAAAGGTGATAGGGACCTGCCATCAATAATTTTCATGTTGAGTATCTATAATATAATTGAGTAAGGCTTGGCGTGTCCGTCGCCAAGCCTTACTCTGCGCATGCGCGCGCAACCAGCGGCGGTTGGTTGTGCGCGCATGCAACCGCCGCGGCACGAGCCGGCTGTGCGCTCACCGCGGCGGTTACAAGATGCACACAGCAGCCGGGTAGAGGCTGCGCTCGCAGCCTCTACCCGGCTGCTGCGCGCATCCAACCCCCGAGCGGTGAAGGGAAAGTTCCCTCGCTTCCGCTCTTTGAAGGACCCAAGCCGCGGTCACGTGACCGCGGCTTGGGTCCTTCAACGACCGGAAGCGGGGAAACTTTCACTTCGCCGCTTGGGAAGGTAAGTATGAGGAGCTCATGGGGCGGCTGTCCGAATGCCGATAGAGCATTCGAACAGCCGCCCCATGTCTGGTCTGGGGTCTGAGCTGGGGGGCAAATATCCATGAGCTGGGGCATATATCCATGAGAGTGGGGGGCAAATATCCATGAGCTGGGGCATATATCCATGAGAGGTGGGGGGCAAATATCCATGAGCTGGGGCATATATCCATGAGAGGTGGGGGCCAAATATCCATGAGCTGGGGCAGTATCCACGTGTTGGGGCAGTATCCATGAGCTGGGGCAGTATCCACATGTTGGGGCAGTATCCACGTGTTGGGGCAGTATCCATGAGCTGGGGCAGTATCCACGTGCTGGGGCAGTATCCACGTGTTGGGGCAGTATCCATGAGCTGGGGCAGTATCCACGTGCTGGGGCAGTATCCACGTGCTGGGGCAATATCCACGTGCTGGGGCAATATCCACGAGCTGGGGCAGTATATCCACGTGCTGGGGCAGCATGCACATGCTGGGGCAGTATCCACAAGCTGGGGCAGTATATCCACGAGCTGGGGCAGTATATCCACGTGCTGGGGCAGTATATCCACGTGCTGGGGCATATATCCACGTGCTGGGGCAGTATATCCACGTGCTGGGGCATATATCCACGTGCTGGGGCAGTATATCCACGTGCTGGGGCAGTATATCCATGTGCTGGGGCAGTATATCCACGAGCTGGGCAATATCCACGAGCTGGGGCATATATCCACGAGCTGGGGCAGTATATCCATGAGCTGGGGCAGTATATCCACAATAGACTGCCCTCTGGGCAGGCTTTCCACCTTGTTTCTTTCATAAATTGAACACAGAACTGTAAAACCAGCACAAGTTAAAGTTACCATAGAGTTTTGTAGCACTTAGCCAGGCCTGACAAGGCTTTACTAGGCTGAAACTATTGCCAGAGACGTCCTTGTCATTTTAGTTCTAGCAGCCCTTTTTGGGTAATAGCAGTCTGATTTTTATTTGGTCTAGTTTCCTGTGTAATGGCACATTGGAATAAAACTTACTATGAGACCTGAGCAAGAACACACCATAAAGCAGCCCACTAGTGCCGTTGCCCCTGTTCAGTGGTTTCATAGATGCGTTTTTATTCTAAACCAGGACATCTTAAAATACTATGAGAATATTAGATGCTTATTAGATGCTGGAAGCTGTGTTTTGCCTCCTAACCCCAGAGAGCAATGATCCCTGAATATGCATTATGCAGCAATTAGCATGAGGTTTAAAATAAAACGTTCTGTGTGGTGTAACAGCATCTCCATAGTTTTACATGGCATTCCAAACAAAACTGGATCCATCCCATTACAATAGAAATAACTGCTTTCCAAGCTCAAGTACCCGTTATCCCTGGGGCCACAAGGCGGTTCTTCACCACCGAACTTTCATATGTTTTTTTTCTCATTGTATAGTTTGTAAAATAAGGACTTTGTTTTTGTATTTTTTAAGGAATGAAAATATGAAAAGACCACATTTCTTGAAATGGATGGATATAGATTGCCAGAGATTCAGGATATGGTAAAGTAATATTGATTTGTACTTGAATACAGCATATATACAGTATATTATGTCTTTATTTATGGTTGGTTGACATCCTTGCTTTTATATGAATAAAATTTTGTATGAATGCCTCAAGAAAGAGACAATTGAAAAGGAATGCAGCCTAAAAACTTTTCACAGGGTTATTGTACATTGGTCTCACAATGATGGTTTATAGCGTTTGCTAAAGAGGTATAGAGCATTACTGCCAATAAATAACCCAAAGTGCCCTCTGGGAACATGTCCAAATCAAGAAGTCTATTCACTGAGTATGTACAGTCAGGACCAGAAATATTGGGACATCGACACAATTCTAACATCTTTGGCTCTATACACCACCACAATGGAGTTGGAATGAAACAAACACAATGTGCTTTAACTGCAGACTGTCAGCTTTAATTTGAGGGTATGTACATTAGACATGTGCATTCGTTTTAGTACTAAAACGATTTAGTCCGAATTTTGGGATAATTTAGTTTTCGTATGACTCAAGAGATACGAAATTGCTCAGTACAAAAAAATGAAAGAAACTAAAATAAAATGCACTACATTTTAGTTTCAGTCCTTTTTGTGATATTACATTGAGTGATAGAGACCAGCAATGAAGAGTGCAACATTGCAAAGCTACAGAAAAGATTTGTATGCGTAATCCTTCCCGACCATTACCCGAAATCTGACAGTGAGAGAGCTCCAGAATACTCACTCGCAGCACAGACAGCCAGCACAGGAGAGGAAACCTTTACTTAACCCCCTTGCATGTCTATGAGGCAGACAAGATGATAAAAGCAGCTGGAGAAGGAAAACATTCAAATAAATCACACAGAAAGCTAATGACAGAGGAGGGCTGGATAGTAAAAAAAACCCTTTATAACAAGCAGCACTGGGAGAAGAGAGGGACTTTATATAAAATGTGTATTATAGATGAGGAAAGGGGGATAGTGCTCCTGGATAATATAAATGGTATCAGACATAACACACGTGTTATGTCTGATACCATTTATATTATCCAGGAGCACTATCCCCCTTTCCTCATCTATAATACACATTTTATATAAAGTCCCTCTCCTCTCCCAGTGCTGCTTGTTATAAAGTGTTTTTTTACGTCTGATACATTTAGTATCCAGCTCTCACAGTTACTCTGTCATTATGAGCCTTCAGTGTGATTTGAATATTTTCCCTGGATTTAAAGTGCTTTATTTTATTATAAAAAATAAATTTGCACCAGTCATCTCTTCTCTGAGCTTTCAGACCGATTTTACGTTAATATTTTCCCTCTCCCCTGCTTTTATATTCCTGTCTCTCTCCCCCCCCCACAGAGATACTAAGTTTAAGTAAAGGTTCTCTCTCTTGTGCTGAATAAGCATTGCATTCAGAAGTTCTGCACCCTCCACATGCCAGTGCAGTAGGTCCTACTGAGTAGGATGTTCTATACAGAGAGGGGCATCAATTAATGCAGGAGGATGTTCTATACATTATACAAAGAGGAACCTTTTTTTTTTTTTTTTTAGCTCTTTAAATCCAGTGGCTGTGAGCGCTGAGATCGGCTGCTTGTTATATTATCTCTCAGTACAATGTATCAGGCTCAGTTGTTACAGTAACTGACTGTAACAGCGCTCAGAGTTTCAGTAAAACAAGGAAATAATATTGTTATAACCTCATACATAAAAATATTATTTACTAGTTTTACTGAAACTCTGAGCGCTGTGATGAGCAGCAGTCAGTTACTGTAACAGCACAGCCTGACACATTGTACTGAGAGTGAGAGATAATGTAACAAGCAGCGATCTCAGCCCTCTGAGGAGCCACTACTACAATAGTAATTGTATCCACTGGTTTTCAGGTGAATGAAATTAGTTTTCATACTAAAGAACTGAAAACGAATTTCTTTAGCAACTAAATAAATTGTATTTTAGGACTAATCCATTAGTTCAAAACGAAATTTTGTGCTGTGCACATGTCTAATGTACATCCAACTCAGGTGAACGGTGTAGGACTTACAGCAGTTTGCAGATGTACCTCCCACTTGTTAAGGGACCAAAAGTAATGGGACAGAATAATAATCATAAATCAAACTTTCCCTTCTTAATACTTGGTTGCAAATCCTTTGCAGTCAATCACAGCCTTAAGTCTGGAACACATAGACATCACCAGACGCTGAGTTTCATCCCTGGTGATGCTCTGCCAGGTCTCTACTGCAACTGTCTTCAGTTCCTGCTTGTTCTTGGGGCATTTTCCCTTCAGTTTTGTCTTCAGCAAGTGAAATGCATGCTCAATGGGATTCAGGTCAGGTGATTGACTTGGCCATTGCATAAAATTCCACTTCTGTCCCTTCAAAAACTCTTTGGTTGCTTTTGCAGTATGCTTTGGGTCATTGTCCATCTGCACTGTGAAGCGCCGTCCAATGAGTTCTGCAGCATTTGGCTGAATGTGAGCAGATAATATTGCCCTAAACACTTCAGAATTCATCCTGCTGCTTTTGTCAGCAGTCACATCGTCAATAAATACAAGAGAACCAGTTCCATTGGCAGCCATACATGCCCACGCCATGACACTACCACCACCATGCTTCACTGATGAGGTGGTATGCTTAGGGATCATGAGCAGTTCCTTTCCTTCTCCATACTCTTCTCTTCCCATCACTCTGGTACAAGTTGATCTTGGTCTCATCTGTCCATAGGATCTTGTTCCAGAACTGTGAAGGCTTTGTTAGGTGTTGTTTGGCAAACTCTAATCTGGCCTTCCTGTTTTTGAGGCTCACCAATGGTTTACATCTTGTGGTGAACCCTATGTATTCACAATGTTTCTTTATTTTAAATAAAAATCTAATTTCTAGAGGCAGATTGTTAAAATATGGATCTGCTATTCAGTTTCTTATAGCTCTTTGATGTAGTGCAGTGGTCCCCGAACGCGGTCCTCGAGTACCCCTAACAGGCCAGGTTTTAAGGTTTAAGGAAATGCAGACTGAATCCTGCAGTCACTGAGCAGCAAATCATATCACCTGTGCTGTGCTTCAGATATCTGGAAAACCTGACCTGTCGGGGGTACTTGAGGACCGGAGTTGGGAACCTCTGATGTAGTGGATAAATCTTAAGGTTTAAAAGAAAAAAACAGCCCCAAACATAAGATTCAATCTTTAGTACATGGGATATCCAGATATTCCTTGTATCTTTATTAAATGGGTTTGCCATCATTTTATCAGACGAATGTTTCTGGAATTTAAAAATAAATTCAAATGAGCCCATTTAATTGATAACCTTCCAAATAGAATCATTAATAAACTGATTTTGCAAATCTTCATTCATTATTACAAAACTTAGCAAAACAATGTTATTTTAATAAGAAACATATCTCTTTAATTAGTGTTACAGCTAATAAGTTGAAATTCTTAGAATAAGTACACAAATATGTAGTTGCTAATTTGGGATGGTTATTATCTTTGATTTATCTAGTTGGACACATTTCTGTTTCCATAACAATATTTTAAAGTCATTAAACATGCCTTTGCTGTTGCTATAGCTTTATACTATAAAGGAAAATATATTTCTACGGTTTCCAGTTTTCCCATTCTGTCATTTTACTTAAATTTATGTTTAATTATAAGAGCCTTAATGTACCAAAGCATTATTTAGATCATCTTTTACAGCAATAGATAATGTGAGCAATGTATCCTAATTGTTTGAATTACACCTGCTACGATGTTTAAGCTAGATTGCATAAATGGATCATGGTAAGAGCAACATTAAGATAGTATGGCAGCTATAGTTACTGTGTATTGAATTGAGATCCAAGTAAAATTGAATGGTCCCATCAGTATTCCAGTTATTTGTCTCTGCTCTAGGGTATTTGGGTCTTATTTTTCTTCATTAACCTGCAATCCACAAGTGTTGACATTCAATCACAGGTAATGCTGTATTAATGCTAAACTAATTGTCAGGAATCATAATGCAACTCAAGATATCTGAACCACCACTCACGTCTGAACTGCTTGAAGTGAGCATAAAACATTTTGTCATCACTTGCACATTATTTGCAGTATGCTTGATTCTTAACCCTATTCCATAAAACTTATAGAAGGAACAAACATTCTTAGGCTTTTTTATACAATCCTTTGAAAAAAACACACACACACACTTGTACATGTCTCCTCTCCATCATTGTCATTACAATTGCACTTAAACTGAATGCATTGTATACCATGAACACAGTTCTCCCTCTGCTGGTTATTCCAGGTATAGCACCGAGGCTGCCAGAAAGTCTAGTACTTTTAAATTGCAGCTTCAGCTAGTTATACAGTAAAGTAAACTGATTGCTATTGCTATGTTCAATGTACTGTGAGTTTAGGAAGAGATTCTGGAGCCCATTTGCAAATGAAATGTGTATGCATTTCTACAGAATAAAAGACTAAGGGCCATATTACATACTTGGTGCTAACTTAACCAGAGCAGTTGTAAACTTAAAACCATATTACATAGTTGGTGCTAACTTAACCAGAGCGCTTGTAAACTTAAAACCTCCATAGGCTATAATGGCTCTGGGAAGTTTACAACAGCTCTGGTTAAGTTAGCACCAAGTATGTAATATGGCCCTAAAGGGGTTATTCAGAGAGCTGATCTGGCCCCAAAATGTAACCGAACACTGAAATTCACCAAACGGGGACATTCGGCTATTCAGAGAGCAGGCAGTTCGCCTAATTTTGGCGAATTGCCTGCACGTATGGTGCTGTTCAAGGGAAGTGAAATTCCCCATAGAGAAGCAATGGATAATCTATTCAGAGACCATTGAACAGCAGTGAAAGGTTGCCGAAATGCCCTGCTGTTCGGTGTTTTCATTCAACAGGTTTATTCAAATCCCATAGGCTTCAATGTTAAAAATATTCCCGTTTTAATTCAATATCTAATAAAACCGTTTATTATTTTATTCTGCAGTAAAAAGTCTATTTATAGATTTTTTTTTTTATTTTTTATTTAAAATGTTTTTATTTGTTTTCAGTTCAACTTACATAGCATTGCATGAATTGAATGTCAACTTTGGCATAACAGAATATGTTATGAACATCAAAACTTACATACTTAATCAATAACAGTAATATAATTATAACCGCTAATAAAAATAAAACATTGAGCAAAACAATAAGAATATAACAAGAGAAGAGAAGAGAGAAGAGAAAGAGGGAGAGAGAGAAAAAAAAAAAAAAAAAGGGGGGAAAAAGGTGGGGGTTTTTTTGGGGGGAAGGGGGCAAAAAAGACACAAGGAAAAGTCCAGTATTTTCTCACTAACGACGGTTAAGTAATAATTATGGCACGTTTTAGAGAGAAACAATCAACTCGCTGTTGGTTGTGAAGCGTCCAGGTCTTTCATAAATGTTTACCGAACGCGTGCCTGCGATCTAGTTAGTACAGGATAATTTATATGCATCCCAGATTAACCAAAAGTTTTTCTTAATTGGGTTCGACCCTGCCACTGCCCTGGACAGACTATCTAGTAAGTGAAAATCATTGAGACGTGATGTAATAGCTGAGATAGGAGGAATCTCCACTGATTTCCATTTCGCCGCTACCAAGAGGGAGGCTATCGATAGTATGTGAGCCAACATCTGTTTCTGATGCCTGGATAATGTTGTGGGGAACATTTGTATGAGCAATATCTCTGGAAGGGGATCTACTGTACTACCTACAATCCTCGAGCTCAGGAGTGCCACTTCCCTCCACCATACCTCTATCTTGGGGCATGTCCACCAGACGTGGAAGTACGAACCTCTCTCTCCTCCACATCTCCAGCACGTTGGCTGTATATCTTTTGATATATGGCTTTCTCTATCTGGCGTCAGGTGCCATCTATATAGCAGTTTCTTTCTGGCCTCCTCCAGTGTTGCGCAACGAAACTTCCTCGTATCTTCCTCAAAACTTTTTGCCCACACCTCCTCCCGAAAACCTCTTCCCACATCCCCCTCCCACGCTACCTGGAACCTCCACCTTTTAAGCGGGGGGTTCCGGATTAGGTTATCGTAACATAGTGAAATCATTCCTTGCCTGTCCGTTGTCTGTGTACATTTGTCCTCAAATATGGATAAAAGTGGTGTGGACAATGTGCTCTTGCCCCCCAGGCCCCATGTCTTAAGGTAGGATTTCAGTCTTTTATATGAGAACCAAAGGGTAGAAGGGAGGGAGAACCTAGATGTCAACTGGGGGAAGCTGAGCAGACCTTCTTGTGAGAACAGTTGATAAACCCTGGTCACATTACACGCTATCCAGGGGGACGTGTTGAAGTCTTTCAATAGTAGTTTAAATGCCGAAATCGGTGTAGCCATCGGTAGGGGATGGTATACGGTTAGTCTAGACATGTTGGTGTCCCATATTTTAATCAGTAGGCTGGCTAGAGGGGGAATGGGCGGTAGCCTTGGTCACAAACTCTTGTTGAGCCAAAGTATGGCTCCCGGGTCTAACGGAAGAAAGGTGTTTGATATTAGCCTAGCCCATTGTGGTCCTATTTTGCCCTGGAGAATTTGGTGAGTGTGCGACAGCAGTGCTGCCGTGTAATAAAGGTTCAGATTTGGCACCCCCATTCCTCCTCGGTTCCTTGGTTGATGCAACAAAGCCATACTCACTCTCGGCCTTTTCCCTCTCCATATGAATCTTGTGAGCACCCTTTGAAGGGTTTGGAGGTATCCCCTAGGTAGCCGCACTGGCACAGTCCTGAAAAGGTAAAGAATTTTCGGAAGCAAAGACATTTTAACTGTTGCCATGCGTCCCACCCAGGACACCTCCATCCCCGACCATTTATGGCAAAGCCGGCCTATTTCCATGGTTAGTGGTTTGTAATTATACTGGAATAGTTCCGTTTGCGAGAAGGATATCTGTATCCCTAAATATTTAAGATGGGTGGTTCTCCACTCATAGGGGAATAGATTACGCAGGGGCGTGATTACCTCCCTCGGTATTAGATATGGCAGTGCTTGTGATTTTTTAACATTTATCTTGTGAAAAGATACTCTGCTATAGTCTTCTAAGACCGTATGTAAAGCGGGAAGAGATGTAGCCGGGTCTGTCAGCATTAACAGGACGTCATCTGCGAACAAGCTCAGTTTACATTGTGTGGGGCCTACGTCCACACCCCTAATCTCTGAGGACTGGCGAATGGCCTGCGCCAACGGTTCTAGCACCAGCGCATACAATAGGGGCGATAAAGGGCACCCCTGTCTCGTGCCATTGGATATGGCGATGTCTCTGGAACTAAAGCCGGCCTGTATTATTTTGGCTCGGGGATGAGTGTATAACGAGAAAATTGCAGTTATGAAGGGGGCGGGGAAACCAAATTTCAGGAGTACGTGCCTGAGGAATAGCCAATTGACCCGGTCAAAAGCCTTCTCGGCGTCTAGAGACAATAGTAGCATTGGTTGTTTCTGTCTAGTGACCTGTTCCATTAACGTCAATGTCTTCATGGTATTGTCTGGCCCCTGTCTGCCTTTTATAAAGCCCACCTGGTCGTCCGCGACCAGAATTGGCATGATCTCTGCCAGTCTGTTTGCAAGTATTTTGGCATAGAGTTTAGCGTCTACATTTAATAATGATATCGGTCTGTATTGAGAGCATAATTGGGATGGGGATGTAGTCTTGGGTAATGTTATAATGTGTGCGTTAAGCCATTCACCCGGTGTGTGGCCGGTTGTAAATATATCTTGGTATAATGATAGCATGTGTGGATGCAATGTATCCGCGAAGCTCTTATAATATTTAGCGGTGAACCCATCAGGTCCTGGGGCCTTCCCCTCTGGAAGAGACCGAAGCACCGATAATAACTCCGTTGGTGTTATAGGGGTAGTTAATCTGTCGCCCAAGTCGTCTGTTAGTGAGGGGAGATGAAGGTTCTGCAGGTATGGCACAATGTCAGGCAGGGTCGGGGAATGTGTCCCTTCGTCTCTCCCTAAGTTATATAGCGCCTCATAATATTCTGCAAAACATCCTGCTATATGTCTCGGTTGATAGTGTAAGTTACCGTTCGTATCCATTATCTGTGAGATTCTGGAGTGGCCGGCCCTCGCCCTAAGCTTGTTAGCCAGCATTTTGCTTGCCTTATTGCTATAAATGTAACATTTCGCCTTTAAGCGTCTAATGGCCCATGAGTAATCCCTTTTGTCCATGTCGACTAGCTGGTTGCGTAAGTCTGTCACTTTGGTCAAAGAGTCTCCAGTCTGCATTTGTTTATGAGTAACATCTGCCCTATCAATGTCCCTCAGTAGCGTCAGCCTCTGCTCGGTGTGTTGTCTCTTTAGTCTCGACCCCCATTTAATCAAAATTCCCCGTATCACGGCCTTATGCGCTTGCCACACCGTTCCCACTGGTACCTCTGCGGACCCGTTCTCGTTAAAATAATTCACCAAGGCCTGGCTTATTTCCTCCCGTACATCCACCCGTGCCAGCAGTGATTCGTTTAGCCTCCATGGAGCCTTTCCGCGAGCATCGTAACAATCAGACAATTCAATTGTGACTGGGGCGTGGTCCGACCACGATATAGTACCTATCGAGCAGTCCCGAATGCGATTCAGCGTTTCACCTTGTACCAACACATAGTCGATTCTGGAGTAAATTTTGTGTGCCATGGAAAAGAAGGTGTGGCCCACCTCTCCCGGGTGAAACAGTCTCCAGACGTCAAAAAGGCGGTGCCCTGCTAGTGCAGCTTTGTTTTGCAGTCCCTCCTGTCTCTGTCTTTTAGATGCCTGTGTAGGAATGTCCGTGGTTAAATTTAGGTCTCCGCAGACAATCTGTGTGCCCGATGATATACCTTCCAGCCTAGTCAGTACCTTGCCCAGGAACGGTCTTTGTGCTTCATTAGGGCAGTAGATGTTTGCGATTGTATATACGTTGTGGTTGAGAGAGCAGACCAGTAAAAGGAATCTGCCATTCGGGTCTACCACCTTACGATGCATTTGAAACGCCACTCTCTTATGTATCAGGATCGACACGCCTCTGGATTTCGTTGGCGACATAGCATGAAGTTGTGTTGTATATTGTGGTAGGTACAAACGTGGGTGTGCCTGCCTCTTAAAATGCGTCTCTTGCAAGCAGACTACATCAGGGGAGGTCGATTTGAGATCTGCATATAACGAATGTCTCTTATGCGGGATGTTCAGTCCCTTAGTATTCATTGAGAACACCTTCAGTGTGGAATGTCCCGCCATGCGCTTGCCTTTCGAGCTTGAAATTGCCTTTGTTCGATACTCGCCATCTTGGCGCTGTCAGTAGTGAGGTAGATAACAGGAACTTTCCCCCAGACAAAAATGGGAAAAACAGGTAAAACAATCAAACGCAAAGGGGAAAAAAGGAAAAAAAAAGAAAAAGAAAAAGGAATAAAAAAGAAAAAATGGAGAGTGCTCATTACTCCCTCCATATTCAGTATGAACTTCCTCCTTGAGCTGAGTTCTCCTAACAGCTCGCCCCAAGGCCTTGGGGGGAGGGTGGGAGGTCGGATCCTGGCCTAGGGCAGATGCCAGAGCCTCCAGGAAGACGCCGTCCCCACTTCAATTTGTGTATCCCTCGCGACTCCGGGCCCAAGGTGATATCGTTGCCGTATTGGACCAGCTTCATCCAGCATGAACCTCAATGCCTTTGATCTCTTATCATTTCATAGTGTTGACTCTATGCCACTCTGGTGAGACCTTCGATGGCGACGCTGGGGCCTGTCTCGGCGGTGTAAATTCCTCCAGAAGAGCACACTCCTTCAACGTTTGAAGGCCTGTCAAGGGATCTATGATCACGTGTATTTTTCCCTGTCTCCACACCAGAATTTTAGTCGGGAATCCCCACCGGTATTGAATCTCATGATTCCGGAGAATTTTGGTGATCGGGTTAAACTCACGCCGCTTAGCCATTGTGGCTGCGGACAGGTCCGGAAAAAAAAAGAATGTCCGAATACGGAGCGGGAAGAGACCCCTGTCTCCGGGCCTCCGCAAGCAATTTTTCCTTCACTTGAAAGAAGTGCACTCTCACTAGGATGTCTCGAGTCACCGAGGGGGCTAGGTTTTTAGGTTTGGGCACCCTGTGTGCTCTATCCATCTGCATGTCTGTCTCTGTGGCCTCTGGGAGCAGTGTTTGGAATAGTTGGTGGATATAGTCCCGAATGCCGTCAGATTTTACTGTTTCGGGGACCCCTCTGATCCTTATATTATTTCGCCGAGAGCGATCCTCTAAGTCCGCCAGTTTAGCCCCTTGCTTCTCATGAGAAGCTTTGAGATCTTTAAATGCGTCTACCAACTCATTGTGTGCCAAACATAGGTCATCGGTTTTGGACTCTAGTTGATCCGTACGGTCCCCCAGGTCTCGTATATCCTTATGAAGATCTGCCACTATATTTTTAAAGTCATTTTGTAATGTGTCCCTCAATTCACCCAACATTGCTCTGATCTGGGTTTCCGATGCTGGTGTGGAGCCTGAGGGAAGCACTTGCATACCTTCATCAGAGCCGTCCATGGAACTCGGTGAGTGCGCCTCCCGGGAGCCGCCATCTTGGATGTTTAGGGCCTTAATTTTTCGGACCGATCCCGGGCCGTCCTGGCCTCTGGACCCTTTCGGTGGGGCCATTTTTCACTCCCCCAGTCCTCCGGCTCCTTATGCGCCCGAAATCGCGGGGATCCGCCGCTTCAAACTGCCGCTTTTTGTGGATGCTATCGGCGCCTCTCTGGAGCCCTTCTTACATGCGTCCGCTCCTCATGGCATCCAGACACGCCCCCTATTTATAGATTTTTTTATGATCTTTTAGGTATTTTTTGGCAATTTTTTTTTCCATTTTTCTAATGTTTTTTTCATTTATCAAACAGACCTTTTTATTATCATTCATTGGATCTTATACGTAAATTACTGACATTTTCGTTCAGTAGTTTTTTTGCAAACACGTTTCAATTTTCAAACTTTCTAGCGTACTCTTTGATTTTTTTACCCCGTTCGTCAGCATGTCGGCTTTTTCCGGCAGCTGCTCTGCACTGTGATCGGCTGCTTGTCGGCTTTTTCTGGTGTGCTTTTTGCTGCGGTTTTTGTGAGTGTTCGGCGGGTTTTAACTGCACTTCAGGGACCCTGTGGTGAATGCAGGGTGGCGAACTGTGATTCCCTGAGTGACTCGATTGCCTTAACCCAACTTCGCGTACCTGATGGTCCTTTTGAAGATCAAGTTAAGTTGGCCACAGCAGGGATAGGGTTAAGCCAAGTGTATTATCAGTTGCTCCTTTCATTTACCTGCTACCTAGATGAGAAAATATATCTTTTGGTTTAAAGACCTGAAAAAATATACATATTTAATGTCCTGGTTTTAATCATTCCCACATCCTTCCAATTTTGTGTTGCAAACCTTAAATTTAAAACTGAAAAAAAGGTAAGTATCTCTTAAAGTGTCACTCTTATGCCAAAGCAGGTTGGGTTTATTTTAAAGGGAATCACTCATTTTATATATGTCAGCTTTTTTGGTGACATATATATTTGAAAAAGTGAGTTTTTTTCCCTTCAATTGTAACCCCTTTTTCCCTTATTCCTGGAAGCAGGTCATAATGGACAGCAGTTGCAACTTCTTCTGACGCTGACAGGGATCCTGAGCCTCCGCAATAGTTAGGAGATCGGGACATCTTGATCTGACGCAGTGCCTCCACTCAGTGTAGTCTCTTTTTTATAGGGAACCCACCCCACTGAGTAGATGAGTATCCTTCACTTAATAACACACAGAAACCAGAAACATATTTAACCCCTTAGGGACCTTGGACGTACCATGTACGTCATGGCAGCGGGTCTCTTTTAGACCCGCTGACGTACATGGTACGTCCTGCGGTGTTTTGAGCACTGGAAGCGATCGGATCGCTTCCAGCAGCTCAAACGCCATTGCAGGATGCCTGGGAGTCCAGGCATCCATGCAATGGCGGTTACAAGTGCCGGGGCACCTTGTGATCGCTCCCCGGGAGCGATCAACATCCGGTTTTACCGGAGAGGTGCCCGGCACTTGTAGAGAGCGCTGAAGCGATCGGATCGCTTCCAGCAGCTCCAAGGCCATTGCACGCTGCCTGGGAGTCCAGGCATCCGTGCAATGGCGTTTAGAAGTGCCGGGGCACCTTGTGATCGCTCCCCGGGAGCGATCAACATCCAGTTTTACCGGAGAGGTGCCCGGCACTTCTAGAGAGCGCTGGAAGCGATCGGTATCGCTTCCAGCTGCTCTGTGTATATTGCAGGGATGCCTCGACATCGAGGCATCCCTGCAATATGCTTACCTGCCGCCGGTCGTGGCACTCAGTACAAAAAAGATCACATGAGTGATCAGGTGCTCTGCTGGGTGCCTCGAGGGATCAAGGCACCCAGCAGAGTAAAAAAAAGTGTAAAAAAAGAAAAAAAAAGTTAAATAAAAATAAATAAAAAGGTATAAAATAAAATAAACTGACAGCTAAGATGGCGCTGCCCTTCTAAGGGCAGGGTCATCTTGGGGCTGAGTGGGATGTTCCTAGCCTGCCTCATCAGAGAGGCAGGCTAGCAACATCCAATCAGAAGTTAGAAAAAGTCAAAATCAAATTTCTAATTTTGTCAGGTCAGGTCAATATTTTGTAAATATTGGCTCTGACCTCTGTGATTCTCCCTCCCTCTCCTCACTTGTGTTTTGGTGAGCGAGAGAGAGAGATCAGATTTGACAGGTTAGAGATTTTAGGTAGATTGAGTGAGCTTAGAAAAATTGAGGCAGATTTAGAGAGAATTTAGGGAGATTTAGAAGAATTGAGGCAGGTTTAGAGTGATTTAGAGAGATTTAGGTGTTTATTTGTATTTTCTTGTGAAACCCAACGGTTCATCTAAGAACCAATAATCCGTTTATATATATATAATTATAAAATTTTATAATCTATTATATATAATGTCTGAGAGGGTGTACAGCGCCGAGGAGGCATATGCCATCCTGGCGTCAGAATCTGAGGCATCTGCGTCAGACTCAGACCCTGATTTCGACCCCGCCAACTGCTCAGAGACGTCGCTAGATACATCATCTACGCTGGCTGATGTATCTAGTGATGTTTCTGATGCAGATCCTGGGTCACCACCTGCCAGCAGGAGACGCACAGCTCCAGCTGAGGAGTGGGTAGTGCCTCATCGCCAGAGGCCAGATATCCCTCCTTTCACGGCAAATCCTGGCATCAATATTGATGTTGCAGGATTTACCGCCACACAGTTTTTGCAGGTGTTTATGGGGGATGATTTGTTGGGCCACATCGTGGCCCAATCAAATCTGTATGCCCATCAGCATTGTGCTGCGAAGCCAGACTCCTACTTGGCAAGGCAGCAATGGACCCCGCTAGATGTGCCAGAATTTCTGAAATTCTGGGCACTTACTATGCTGATGGGCATCATAAAGAAGCCCTCAATTCGCTCCTACTGTTGCAGTAGCCCCATCTGCTCTACCCCCATTTACCCCAATCAATGTCACGTAGAAGGTATGAAAACATTTTGCGTTTCATGCACTTCAGTGACAACAGCCTGTGCCCTCCTAGAGAGCATCCCCAGTTTGACAGGCTGTATAAAATCCGCCCCCTGATTACCCACTTCGCTGCCAGGTTTGCAGAGGCTTATACACCTGGAAGGAATATCTGCGTGGATGAATCCCTAATGAAATACAAGGGAAGGCTGGGATTCAAGCAGTATATTCCTTCCAAACGCTCCAGGTATGGAGTGAAGGTGTATAAGCTCTGTGACAGCGAGAGTGGGTATACTCAGGCCTTCCGGGTGTACGAGGGAAAGGATAGTAGCCTTGACCCTCCAGGTTGCCCAGAACACATGGGAACCAGTGGCAAGATTGTGTGGGACCTACTTTTTCCCCTGATGAACAAAGGGTACCACTTGTATCTTCATAATTTTTATACGAGTGTCCCTTTGTTCAAGCTGCTGTATTGTTTTCATACAGCAGCATGCGGTACTGTTCGCAAGAACCGCGTAGGTTTCCCAGCACAGCTTGTCCGCACCCGGCTAAAAAGGGGGGAGACCTCAGCTCTGCGCCAAGAGGAGCTGTTGGCGGTCAAGTACAGAGACAAGAAGGATGTATACCTTCTATCCACCATCCACACTGAGAGGTCTGTGGAGGTCTCTGTACGTGGCAGAGCTGAGCGCATCAGGAAGCCAGTGTGCATCAAAGACTATAACCGGCATATGGGTGGGGTTGATCTGGCAGATCAGCTGCTCCAGCCCTACCAGATTATGCGGAAGTCAAGGGCCTGGTACTAAAAGGTTGCAATTTACCTGATGCAAATTGCAACCCACAATGCCTTTTTGCTCTGCAAAAAGGCAAACCCCGGAGTGACGCTGTCTTTTTTACAGTTTCAGCTCCAGGTCATTTCGGGGTTTTTGTACTAGGATGCACCTGCTCCCTGGGCGGTGATGGGGACAGAGTTGGGGCTGCACATTTTATTTATAAAATCCCCCCTACTGAGGGCAAACAGAAACCCCAAAAAAGATGCAGGGTGTGTTTCAAGAGGGGGCAGAGGAGAGACACAATCTAATTACTGCCCAGAATGCCCTGGACAACCCGGTCTGTGTCTTGGGGAAAGTTTCAAGCTATATCACACTGTGCGTGATCTGTGATTTTTTTTTTTCCTTTCTGTTTTTTCTCACACTCCAGTTAGTTAGTTCAGTTTAGTTTTTTTTTCTTTTACTGCACCAGACTTTTACATTTTATTCGTACATTTTTATGTTCTACAATTGGTGCTGTATTTTCCCAAAATCTTTGCACACCTATGCATGGGGGGCATGGGTGTACTCAGGAGACCTTGCAGAAAACAACCTGGAGAGTTTTCATGCAGTAACAAACAACAGTGTCTCCTAAATCACAGTCCAAATCTAATGTGGGCGTAAAAATCAGAAAATTGAAAAATTACCGCCACACACCTTCTCAAATGTTTTGGGCTAAAACCGTTGCATCCATGGCATCAAAGCACTCCATATGCAATACCTTGGGGTGTCAACATAACAAATATAAACAATTTTCTGGCAATAATTCAAACTGGGGTATGCGGTAGACCCAAAACCAAAGCTAGGCCTAGCTGAAGAAATAATCTCAATTTCAACTCCAATGACAAAGTCATAAAAATTGTATTTGAACCTTCCCAAAATCCTGGCAAACCTATGCATGGGTGTACTCAGGAGACCTTGCAGAAAACAACCTGGAGAGTTTTCATGCAGTAACAAACAACAGTGTCTCCTAAATCACAGTCCAAAACTGATGTGGGTGTGAAAATGAAAAATGACCACCAAACAGTATCCAATTTGTTTGGAGCAAACGGTTGCATCCATGGCATAAAAACACTCCATTTACAATACTTTGGGGGTGTTAGCTTACCAAATATATGCACGTTAATAAAATTGGGGTATGTAAAAAGGCCCCTAAAAAGAAGATAAGCAAAGAAGATACTGTATGTCAAATTAGAAAATTGACAAGCACATGTCAAAAGATTGGCGTAGCACCCCAAAAACAACAGAACAAATCTATATATGGGTGGTATCATTTACTCAGAAGATGTTGCTGAACATATTTTGGGGTGTTTTTTGGCAGTAACCCATAACTGGATTTGACAATTCACGCCTAAAGTACAATGTGTGTGAAAAAATAACACAAAAAGTGACTACCTGAAATTTTGACATAGAGCTAGTGCATGGAAAGTGTTAAAATACAACACTTTGAAGCACCCTAGGGTGTGCCCTTTCTAAAAATATATGGTTTGATGGGGGTAAATTACTTTGGCCGGCTTCAAAAATGTCCCAAATAGGACATGGGTGCATGATGACGAAATGTGAAAATTCCAAGTTGGAAAACTGAAATGCGCACCCCCCAAATAAGGCCTATTAGCCCCCAAATGACCCGACATACCTATACATGGGTGGTATCAATTTACTCAGAAGATGTTGCTGAACATATTTTGGGGTGTTTTTTGGCAGTAACCCATAACTGGATTTGACAATTCACGCCTAAAGTACAATGTGTGTGAAAAAATAACACAAAAAGTGACTACCTGAAAGTTTGACATAGAGCTAGTGCATGGAAAGTGTTAAAATACAACTCTTTGAAGCACCCTAGGGTGTGCCCTTTCTAAAAATATATGGTTTGATGGGGGTAAATTACTTTGGCCGGCTTCAAAAATGTCCCAAATAGGACATGGGTGCATGATGACGAAATGTGAAAATTCCAAGTTGGAAAACTGAAATGCGCACGCCCCAAATAAGGCCTATTAGCCCCCAAATGACCCGACATACCTATACATGGGTGGTATCAATTTACTCAGAAGATGTTGCTGAACATATTTTGGGGTGCTTTTTGGCAGTAAACCTTAAAGTTCACAGTACATGTATTCTTAAATTGCGTTCCAAAAAAAAAATCACCAAAACTTTTTTTTTTCTCAAACTTTGGCATAGATTTGTGGTAAAATGGTTTGCATGGAAAGAGTCAAAATACCCCAAGTTTAATACCTTGATTTGTGTACTTTAAAAAAATATGTATATGTGGAGGGTTATTCAGCAATTAGTGACAGATATCAGTGTTACAATGTCACTAGCACTAGTTTTGAAAATAAACTCTTTGGAAATGGCAAAGTGCTACTTGCACTTATTGTTGCATAAAATAAGGAAAAAAGCTAGGAATATGTAAACATTGGGTATTGCTAAACTCAGAACTAAATTTAGAAACTACTAAGGAATTAAATTTTTTTGACGGTTGTTGATACATAAGAAATTTTGGGGGTCAAAGTTCGAAAAAGTGGTGTTTTTTCAATTTTTTTGTCATATTTCACAATGTTTTTTATAGTAAATTATATGAAATGATGAAAAAAATGGTATCTTTATAAAGTCCATTTAATGACGAGAAAAACAGTGTAAAATATGTGTAAAAACAGCAGCGGTCACTAAAGGACGGATTTGTGTAAAACCGCCCGGTCACTAAGGGGTTAAAATGTGTAATGCAGCTGTATATGGATTAAAAGGATTTCAACACATAAACACAGCAATAACAATGCAGCTCCTTGATAATTCTCATTTGGTTGTAAAGTAATGTTGTGAGTTGTGAAAGTCCCATGGGTAATTCGTGCACAACGTTGGGGCCCTTTAGTATATAGCGCTATCTGGATAAAGTCTCTCATTCAACTGCATTAAACTGGAAAATCCTGAAACAGTCTCTGGAAACAATACCTTTATATAACTCCTGTGATTTTAGTTTCTTCATATATAGAGAAAAGAATGCTTGTCTTTTATTATTATTATTATTATTCTTTATTTATAAAGTGCCAGCATATTCCGCAGCGCTGTACAATAAGCACAGTATAGACAGGGTTACAATACGTTGAACAACATTTGACAAACAGTACAGGAGGAGATGAGGGCCCTATTCCCGTAGGAACTCACAATCTGGGAAGGTTGGGGTTGGAAACAGGAGGAGAGGACTGTAAGGTGAGAGTGATTGATGGTTGCGTCAGTGAGTTGGGTGGTAGGCTTCCCTGGATGTAGATCACTCCTCTTGTGTAACTAGGGTGCTCATACACTTCAATCTCTTTAGGAATAGCCAGTAAATCAGGGAGGAAAAGCCTGCAGCAACAAATGGCAGCTTCCCAGCTTCTTGCACATGTAGTCAGCACTGGTTTATCTTGCTTTCACTTTCTCCCAGCAGGAGTATCTCTTGCAGACTCCTGAAGAGATTTATTCTCTGGACCAGTAGACAATGGTTGCTGCTCCTCTGCTCCTTCCTGGTTCTCCTCTTCACCTTTGGTCCCTCCTCCCCATATGCCAGAAAAACCCAAAGTTCAAAAGGTCCTGGAAGCTCAGTAAAACAAAGTTCTAAAAGTCCTGGAAGCTCAGTAAAAAAAAAAAAAAAAACATGAGTTCGTTACACAATGCTTCCTGGTCCTTCAAGTAACCGTGGGATGCCACATGGGGATGGACAGCACTGAACAGAGAGCCAGTCTACAAAACAGCCCTCCACTCCAGGGGTTATTCAAAGACTGCAGAACTTGCCACCGAGAACTGTAAATTTCCCTGTATGGCGCAATTTGCAAATCCTGGTGTCCCATTCATCCAAACGGACACTGTTCCCTGTTTCTATGGAGATCATCTATGCAACTGAAAGGTTAAAAATTTTCGTCAGATCGCACTACATCTTGATCCTTATTTCGTGTTTTATTCATATACAGTATAATGTCCGTCGCTCCCTCACATTCAATTCTTAAATTACCTTGGGTCACTCCCAGAGGATAGGAAACAGAGCTATATGTATTAATATAGTTGGAATGCTAGTGTAAATTATGGATTTCCCAATTAAAAGGTGATTTACCTCTTTAAACACTTGCAAAAGTATTTACTGATGCAAAACAAAAGGGACAGAGAAAGAAAGCTCTATAAGCTCTTGTTATATTATTAACCCTTTGTTTACCCTATTTAACCCCTTAGTGATTGGGCAGTTTTACGACAGTCTGTCTGAAAGTGCCCGTTGCTGTTTTTACATTTCTGCGCTGTTTGTGCTTCAGTCAAATTTTCCTCTTACTCGTTTATGCAGCCCACACATATTATATACGTTTTTCCTGCCATTAAATGGACTTTCTAAAGATATCATTATTTCGATCATATCGTATAATTTACTATAAAATAAAATCTGAAATATGATGAAAAAATTGAAAAGAAAAAACTTTTTTGACATTTAATCCCCAAAATCTCTAAAAAGACCCCAGCTAAACAGTTTAGAAATGTTGTCCTGAGGTTGAAAATACCCAATTTTAACATGTTTTTGCTTTTTAACCCCTTCACTGCTGGGCCATTTCACCTCTGTGCGCTGAGCTCATTTTGACCATTTTATGCTCATCATGTTTAAATGCCAGCTTAAGTCCTATTTTATTAAACCCCCAAATTTTTTTATTTTTAAAAAACCCAATCTTTTTTTTTTTTTTTTATTATATATATATATATGTACAGTTGTGTTCAAAATTATTCAACCCCCACTGAAATTGAGTGTTTTGGCCAGTTTGACATTGATTTTGATCATTCAGTCATCTTGCTTACAATTAAATCAAAGAGGCACGTGTAGGTCAGACAAATATAACATAACATTTATAATGAAATAACCACAAATGTCTTTTCTGTGCTCACATCATTATCAGTTTTATTCAACCCCCAAGTGACATTCAATCTTAGTACTTAGTACAACATCCTTTTACAGTTATAACAGCTTTTAAACGTGAAGCATAGCTTGACACAAGTGTCTTGCAGCGACCTACGGGTATCTTCGCCCATTCGTCACGGGCAAAAGCCTCCAGTTCAGTCACATTCTTAGGCTTGCGCACTGCAACTGCTTTCTTTAAGTCCCACCAGAGGTTCTCAATCGGATTTAAGTCAGGTGACTGCAATGGCCACTCCAAAATGTTCCAGCCTTTAATCTGCAACCATGCCTCTAGTGGACTTGGAGGTATGCTTGGGATCATTGTCCTGTTGAAAGGTCCACCGTCTCCCAAGCCTCAGGTTTGTGACGGACTGCATCACATTGTCATCCAATATCTCCTGGTACTGAAGTGAATTCATGGTACCTTGCACACGCTGAAGCTTCCCTGTACCTGCAGAAGCAAAACAGCCCCAAAGCATGATTGACCCCCACCATGCTTCACAGTAGGCAAGGTGTTCTTTTATTCATAGGCCTTGTTCTTCCTCCTCCAAACATAGCGTTGATCCATGGGCCCAAACAGTTCTAATTTTGTTTCATCAGTCCACAGAACACTATCCCAAAACTTCTGTGGTTTGTCCACATGACTTTTGGCATACTGCAGTCGACTCTTCTTATTCTTTGGAGACAGCAAGGGGGTGCGCCTGGGAGTTCTGGCATGGAGGCCTTCATTATGCAGTGTGCGCCGTATTGTCTGAGCTGAAACTTCAGTACCCACATCTGACTGACAATCTTTTCTCAGTTCCTCAGCAGTCACACGGGGACTTTTCTCCACTCTACGCTTCAGGTAGCTCACAGCAGTCGAAGTCAGCATCTTCTTTCTGCCACGACCAGGTAGCGTTTCAACAGTGTCCTTTGCCTTGAATTTGCGAATGATGCTTCCTATGGTCTCTCTTGGTATGTTTAACATCTTTGCAATCTCTTATAGCCATTGCCCTTCCTGTGAAGAGTAATCACCTCTTCTCGTCTTCCTGGACCATTCTCTTGACTTCACCATGTTTGTAACCACACCAGTAAATGTCGAGAAGGAGCTGAGTATCACAGTCATTTTAAAGCTGCCTAATTGGTGCTTATTATGCTTTATTGCTGCTCCGTGACATCCACAGGTGTTTTCAATACCTGATTGAAAACACTTGAATGAACCTCTGTTCTTCAGAGTGGTAGTCTTTAAGGGGTTGAATAATTGTGTCAATGAAGAATTCACAAAAGAAACATTTACTACTGTATTACAAAACCAATTGATGTCATTTTAGTTGCATATGGTTCTTTAAAAAGTCCTTGTAGGATTTCATTCTGAATACAATTACAAATGTACACTAAATTCCCTAAAACCCTTTACAGCATTGGGGGTTGAATAATTTTGAACACAACTGTATATATATTACACCAAACCATGATCAGGTCTTTCCAATGATATCAAAAATTACCCTTTAGCTGTTACGGATCAGGAGATACTGGGATCCTTTGGGGATCCTATCTCTACTTGACAGCTAGGTGGTTAACCGGGTTAACATATGGTGACGATGTCAGTGGGTTGGGGGTGACTCGGAGGCTTGGCTGACTTCCAAGATGTCAGCCACTTCTGGGTTTGAATCGCGATTCAGCAATGGAATGGTTAAAGACAGGTACTGCTGAAAAGGGGAGTCTCTCCCCTTTCCAGCAGTACTTTTCTTTTTTTTCTAAGTGGAACAGTGTGGGAGGGAGAACCCTCCCTCCCCTTTCCTATTTTTTACTAGAGGCACCGAGGGGCGCATGGCGATGACATCATCACGCACGTTGATGACATCATTGTGACTGCCGGGCCCCCTGAATAGGTGGAGCAGACTTACAGCCTTCCAGAACGCCGAGGGAGCCAGGACAGAAAGGGGAGTATAGGGAGGGAGGTTAGAAAACCGTGACGTACATACTATGTCTGCGCTGCGGTCATTAAGGGGATTTCCACACAGGACATAATATGTACGTCAGCGGTCGGGAAGGGGTAACTAATTCTTTCTTAAACTAATTCTTCCAATCCGCCGGTCGGATTGTGCCCAGTGGGAAAGCTTTAAGCTGGCATCATTGGCTGCAGGAAGACGGCCTGAGATGTTTTTAATTCTTAAAATTATCCAAAACCATAGAAGCTCTTAAAGTAAGCAAAGAAAAATATATTGTTCACAAAAGTCTACTGCAAATCACAGCTCAGGTCAGGTAAAAAAATTATTTAACGATGTAAAGTGGATTTTATTCTAGACAAATATATACAACTGAAGAGTAGCTATTTCAGAAGCCAGGAGTGACCATATTTGCAGGGTCTAGAGCTGGAGATTATTTCTTCATATTTTTTTCCTTCTCTTTTTATAGCAAGCTTTAAATTATGAATCCAGCTCTGCACATTGATTCTCTTAAACATGAATGAAAAAAGAAAAACATGCAAATTTTACAAAGCTGCATTAGTGACTCCAGCTGGGAAAGAATACAGACACTGCTATATATATGTCATTTCCAGATGATCTAAGGCCACAAAACCAAAGTAATGTCCCTTAACTTCATTCTTTTATCCTTGCTATGTCAGCAATAACAGACTAAGCATCCAAAGATGGCAATATTGTACAGCACTTCTTATTCTTTACATAAAAGAGACTGAAATAGTTGATGACAACTGTCAGGTTTAGCCCCTACAGTGTTACAAGACTCATTACTATTTATTTAAATGTGATGCATATGGAATTTGCCTTTGAATACATATTCGGGGTTATTCAAAGACAGACAAATTGGCTCCGAAATTGCACCGAACAATGAATTTCCCCGTACGGTGCAACTTCGTGGCCATTCTTTTATTCAAAGAGCTGCAGTTTGCCAAATATTGGCGAATTGCCAGAGAAATATGGAGATCTTCGGCGGCTGTGAACTTCACATAGAAAAGTAAAGGCTAATCTATGCAGAGAACATCGAACAGCACCGAAATACCAGTGAAATGCCCTGATTTTCGGTGGTTTCGTTCGCCAGGTTTAATCAGGCAAATCCCATAGGTTTCAATGTAAAAAATATCCCCAGTTTGAATTAAATATTTATTAAAGGGTTTATTCGTTTCAATTTCAGCAAAAAGTCTATTTTTTAGAAATTGTTAAGCATTTTCGGCAATTTTTTTCCCCATTTTTTAAAAAATTGCATTTTTTCTGTAACAGATCTTTATATTATTATTCTTAGGACCTTATATGTTATATACAGACATTTTAGTGCAGTAGCTTTTTTGCAAACATCTTTACAAAGTTGCATTGTTTTTTTTTTTTTTACCAGTTCGGCTTTGCGACTTTTTCCGTAGGCTGATCGGTGCTCTGTTCAGCGGGTTGGCGGCATTTTTCAGATTGATTCGACAGTTCTGCAGCGGATCATCGGATGTGTTCAGCAGGTTTTAGGATCGATTTGGTATTCTTTCGACAGTTTTTCACATCACTTCCTCAGTTTTACTGCGTTTTTTTCGGATTGATTCGGCGGTTTTCTAGATGTGTTCGGCGACTTGTTCTCTGCACTTCAAGGACCCTGTGGTGAATGCTGAATTCTCCGCAGGGTCAGAGAATCGGACTAGCCAAGGTTCGGGGAATGGGAGATGTCGGTGACATTTCGGTGTTCTCTGAATAATCCTGATTGAGTTTTGTTAATTTAAAATTGTATGCAAACTCAAAATAATTTATATAAATATATATAATACTGTTTACCCAATGAAATAAACAAACTGGTGATTATTGGTGAATTTGTTCTAAAGCATAGCAATATATATATACAGTCATGGCCGAAATTGTTGGCACCCCAGACATTTTTCCAGAAAATCAAGTATTTCTCACAGAAAAGTATTGCAGTAACACATGTTTTGCTATACACATGTTTATTCCCTTTGTGTGTATTGGAACAAAACAAAAAAAGGGAGGAAAAAAAGCAAATTGGACATAATGTCACACAAAACTCCAAAAATGGGCTGGACAAAATTCTTGGCACCCTTAACTTAATATTTGGTTGCACACCCTTTGGAAAAAATAACTGAAATCAGTCGCTTCCTATAACCATCAATAAGCTTCTTACACCTCTCACCCAGAATTTTGGACCACTCTTTCTTTGCAAACTGCTCCAGGTCTCTCTTATTGGAAGGGCACCTTTTCCCAACAGCAATTTTAAGATCTCTCCACAGGTGTTCAATGGGATTTAGATCTGGACTCATTGCTGGCCACTTCAGAACTCTCCAGCGTTTGTTGCCATCCATTTCTGGGTGCTTTTTGACGAATGTTTGGGGTCATTGTCCTGCTGGAAGACCCAAGATCTCGGACGCAAACCCAGCTTTCTGACACTGGACTCTACAGTGCAACCCAAAATCCTTTGGTAATCCTCAGATTTCATGATGCCTTGCATACATTCAAGACACCCAGTGCCAGAGGCAGCAAAACAACTCCAAAACATCATTGAACCTCCACCATATTTCAGGGAGCTTGGCAGATTGAAGTTGCTGACTGCAAAACCTATCTGCCAAGCTCCCTGGAACCTCCTGATCATCTCCTGACTTCTTCAACCAAAGACTCCAAGGACCCTCTGTTATTTTCTGGACATTCATCTGCTTCATATACCGGAACACACTGCGCTAATCCCTCGGTTCGTTTGGCAAGCGTGCGGTTGAAGTTGTTGAAGACCACCATCACAGTGGGGGTATATGGGCACTTGAAATATCTTTGAAGACCCATAATTGATATCCATCCTGGAGCCTAGGATAGGCTCAATAATATGTGAGTAGGTCCATCACCCCCTCACCTCCTATTTATGGTGTATCAACGTATTGCACGATTACATTTTCTCTTTTGTAGAGATGCCTATTCAAGAATTTTCAAGAAGATTGAAAAGACTTACTGAAGGACATGTGAAGTGATTTTTATATTGCCCACACCTGTTACTTGCTCCAGGTGAGTTTACAAGAGCATCACATACTTGAAACAATCTTATTTATCCACTATTTTGAAAGGGTGCCAAGAATTTTGTCAAGCCCATTTTTGGAGTTTTGTGTGACCTTATGCCCAATTTGGTTTTTTTCCTCCCTTTTTTGTTTTGTTCCAATACACACAAAGGGAATAAACATGTGTATTGCAAAACATGTGTTACTGCAATACTTTTCTGTGAGAAATACTTGATTTTCTGGAAAAATGTCTGGGGTGCCAACAATTTCGGCCATGACTGTATAATTCAAGACTACTTTGCACACTTATTCAGAACTTTGACAACATAATCTGTTGGAGAGATTTTGTAACTCATTGCTTTTTTGTTGTTTTGTTTTGGTTTGGGCTTTTGCTTTAATTTAATCTTTTCCTTAATCTTCCTTCTCACCTCGCTAAAATCAAACTGTCAAAAGCTAAAATAATGTTGAAAAGACCAAAAGCTTCTGTCAAAATTAACCAGTTTGTATACACGTGTACATTGTTATTCAAACTGATTTTCACTGCCGTAATCTTTTTAAATACAGGTTTTATTGGGAAAAATCAGAGAGAGCTGAAAAGCAGGAGAATGACTGGAGAATGGAAAATTCTAGGTCAAAATAGCCGATTTGGAAAGTGAGACGAATGGGAAAATTTTTCTGGTTTGGCTAATATAACCTAGAATTTTCCATTCTCCAGTCATTCTCCTGCTTTTCACCGCTCTCTGAATAACCCTGATAGTGTGATCAGCAGTGGGTTTCCAAATCCAACTGCCAATATCAAAGTCATTCCCATTTTATGTGGAAGCAAACATAACAGAAATAACTGAAAGGAAGGTAAGCTATAGCCTAATAAGTAAGACATGGTGGTCTGTGGTATAATTACTAATGGGTGTTGATAAGCCTTTGAGAAGATTTTATCAATTCCAATTGCTAGTTCCTCGTGTTCCCTATATCTCCACCTCAATGATTAAATAAAGAGGTTTCCTCAAATGTAAGGACAGAGGCTTTGACCCCTGTATGGTGTTGGGTGTATGGAACCCAATGGCAAGCCGAAGGAGGAGACCAGAAGGAATATGATTGATTAAGCTTTACTGAAGGCAACAAAATATAAGTCCAGAATAAAGTAATGTAATGTTTCTTTTGACAGAAATAAAAGTCCAGAACGGAGAGTTGGAAGGATAAATAAATACGGTTGCAATCTTGGAAATAGTCCAGGGGTAGAGGTATGCCGGGAGGTGGAACTGGCACTGCGATGGCAATCTTGAATATGGAAGCGGAATGGAGCTGTACCGTGGTGGCAGGAACAGAAGCGGAGCTGTATCGTGGCAACAGAAGCAGAGCTGTATCGTGGCCGCAGGAACAGAAGCGGAGCTGTACCGTGGCAACAGGAACCGGAGCGGAGCTGTACCGTGGCAACAGGAACAGGAGCGGAGCTGTACCGTGGCAACAGGAACAGGAGCGGAGCGGTATCGTGGCAACAGAAGCGGAGCTGTATCGTGGCAGCAGGAACAGAAGCGGAGCTGTACCGTGGCAACAGAAACCGGAGCAGAGCTGTACCGTGGCAACAGAAACAGGAGCGGTATCGTGGCAACAGGAACCGGAGCGGAGCTGTACCGTGGCAACAGGAACAGGAGCGGAGCGGTATCGTGGCAACAGAAGCGGAGCTGTATCGTGGCAGCAGGAACAGAAGCGGAGCTGTACCGAGGCAACAGGAACCGGAGCGGAGCTGTACCGTGGCAACGGGAACAGAAGCGGAGCTGGTACTGTGATGGCCGGAACAGAAGTGGAGCTGGTACCGTGGCAACAGGAACCGGAGTGGAGCTGGTACCGTGATGGCCGGAACAGAAGTGGAGCTGGTATCGTGATGGCTGGAACAGAAGTGGAGCTGGTATCGTGGCAACAGGAACAGAGGCGAAGCTGTATCGGCAGCAGGAACGGAAGTCAGAATCCTTTTTAGAGGAACACGAAGGGGAACCACTGGGTAACGTGGTGTAACCACAGTATAACCTGGTTAGTGAACTGGAGAAGGCGGCAGGTTTAAATAGGGCTCAGGGAATCATACGAACACCGTTCACCTGGGACTCGCAGGTGGAATAGGGATACCTGAGTGCTAGGTAGATTAATTGGTGGTATACGAGGATCTCCAGTGCAGGTGGGATGCAGTACCTTAACTTGACCAGCAGAGTGCGCCAGAGTACCTAGGTCTTCATGCTCTAGGATGGACGATCGCGCATGCGCGCATGCGCGCCTGCCTTCTGCTCAGATGGATCGCGGAGGCGGCGTGGAACACATCCTGGCTCTCCTCCCTCGAGCTGCAGGCCGGAACCAGGGAGCGACGCGCCACGAGGGACCTCAGGTGAGTTTGTCAGGCGTCCCAACATGGCGGCCGCGGTCCGACCGCGGCGCGGGGCATTACATCAAAGTAGCCTGGTGGTGTACCAGTTCAAGTTGAACTAGTTGCATTTGGTCTAATTGTTGTGGATGAAGTGTTTGTATAAAAAGTTCTCATTACTTAAAGAGTTTAGCAGCCACTCATTCTCTATTTCAGTCCAGCGCATACAGAAATAGTAATATAGTTTGCCTTTGACAACGTAGTTGTGTCTGCCATTATCCACTTGACCAGAATAAGTTTTCTGACTGCTGCTAGAACCATTTAGATGAATTGGGAGAGTCTAGGAGGTCTCTCAGATAAGAGCATGACCAGCTCTTTGTCTGATATGTTTGTATAGTAGACTGATGGAGTAATGTACGTGGGGGAAGTTTAGGAGAATTGTGTCAATAAAATGGTTCCAAACCATGCCCAGAAGGATAGGTGTCTTTCTTAGTATGAAGTTTTGCATTTGTCGATCGGCAAATAGAGAAATTTGGATCTAAGGAAATTTGAGTAAGTTAACGTTAAAACGGATTTTGTTAAGAACATCCCAGAAAGCTCCAGAAACATCCTATGTTATTAAATTGGCCCTTTTCCCACAATAGGATGGATTGCAAAGTTATAATGACCTGTAAGTGTGGGTTATAGTTGAAGGTATAGTTATTTCAAATTAAAGAGGCACTCAAATGACAATTTAACCCCCTTAATTTTAATATGCCCTCAAATAATTGAGCAGAGCGTGCTGATATTATCGGTGACCGAGTTGGTAACTGTTAGTCACGAGATTCAAAATCTAGGATTCCTAGTGACACATGTGTGAGAGGAAGATACTTCTCTGCTTCACACAGCATTTGTAGCCAAATGGCACCAGAGGGAGGGGAGTGTCATGTTCTCTACTCAGGATATTTAGGAAACACAGAAATACTGATGTCTAAGCTAATGTTATTTGAATCTTAAACTTCATGCATAAAAAGTGCTGCCCAGTCATTTCTACGCCTTGTATATCCGTTGCTGGGTTTGCTATGTTCCATCAGCAGAAGGAGCTACAGGTGTGACCTTTCTGGCTGTTTATGGCAAATGCATTTAAGGGTGGTTCCCCTAATGAGCAGTGCTTCTGCATTGACTCAGTACTTGGTGTATGTTAGCCACCATTGTACCTTGTTCCAAAGAAGCCAGTCCTAATCCA
Organism: Leptobrachium leishanense; assembly: GCA_009667805.1. Taxonomy (NCBI): domain Eukaryota; kingdom Metazoa; phylum Chordata; class Amphibia; order Anura; family Megophryidae; genus Leptobrachium; species Leptobrachium leishanense. The sequence goes on along the minus strand of CM019064.1, from coordinate 136,840,129 downwards.
GTCTGCCGTGTTGACCTCAAGCAACTAAAGGTCTTGTCAGCTTTGCTCCTGTGTTCCAAGTCAACCATGCTCCTGTGTTCCAAGCCCACTGTGCTCTTGTGTCTCCAGGTTTACCTGTGTCCAAGCCTGCTCCTGTGTCTCCAAGTTTACCTGCATCTGTTTCCCCGTTAAATTTCACTTGCACTTTTCACACCTGTCTCTATCACTGCAGATGGGGCTCTTGCTAGCAGTCCGTTACAGTGAGGCACACGACACAGCTTGACCACTTTAGAAAGCTATACTGGACAGGGTGTGTAGAGTGTCTCTTTAAGAATATATTTGAAAGTTTCCACGCCTTTATGGTCAAAAGAGTAAGGAGGTGTTTTTGATCCAATCTGGTGGATTAATATATAGCTTGTGGAGCTACACTATATTGCCAAAAGTATTTGCTCACCCATCCAAATAATCAGAATCAGGTGTTCCAATCACTTCCATGGCCACAGGTATATAAAATCAAGCACCTAGGCATGCAGACTGTGAAAGAATGGGTCGCCCTCAGGAGCTCAGTGAATTCCAGCGTGGAACTGTGATAGGATGCCACCTGCGCAACAAATCCAGACGTGAAATTTCCTCGCTCCTAAATATTCCACAGTCAACTGTCAGCTGTATTATAAGAACGTGGAAGTGTTTGGGAACGACAGCAACTCAGCCATGAAGTAGTAGGCCACGTAAACTGACGGAGCGGGGTCAGCGGATGCTGAGGTGCATAGTTCGAAGAGGTTGCCAACTTTATGCAGAGTCAATTGCTACAGACCTCCAAACTTCATGTGGCCTTCAGATCAGCGCAGAGAGCTTCATGGAATGGGTTTCTATGGCCGAGCAGCTGCGTCAAAGCCATATATCACCAAGTGCAATGCAAAGCATCGGCTGCAGTGGTGTAAAGCACGCCGCCACTGGACTCTGGAGCAGTGGAAACGCGTTCTCTGGAGTGACGAATTACGCTTCTCCATCTGGCAATCTGATGGACGAGTCTGGGTTTGGCGGTTGCCATGAGAACGGTACTTGTCTGACTGCATTGTGCCAAGTGTAATGTTGGGTGGAGGGGGGATTATGGTGTGGGGTTGTTTTTCAGCAGCTGGACTTGGCCCCTTATTTCCAGTGAAAGGAACTCTGAATGCTTCAGCATACCAAAACATTTTGGACAATTCCATGCTCCCAACTTTGTGGGAACAGTTTGGAGCTGGGCCCTTCCTCTTCCAACATGACTGTGCACCAGTGCCCAAAGCAAGGTCCATAAAGACATGGATGACAGTCTGGTGTGGATGAACTTGACTGGCCTGCACAGAGTCCTTACCTCAACCCGATAGAACACCTTTGGGATGAATTAGAGCGGAGACTGAGAGCCAGGCCTTCTCGTCCAACATCAGTGTGTGACCTCACAAATGCGCTTCTGGAAGAATGGTCAAAAATTCCCATAAACACACTCCTAAACCTTGTGGACAGCCTTCCCAGAAGAGTTGAAGCTGTTATAGCTGCAAAGGGTGGACCGACGTCATATTGAACCCTATGGATTAGGAATGGGATGTCACTTGTTCATATGCGAGTCAAGGCAGGTGAGCGAATACTTTGGACAATATAGTGTGTCATGCTGTACTTAGAGAAAGAGGTTGGACAATCTATCATCTCTAGATAACCAGTTAAATGCATGACAATACCTCGCCACTAAGTTGTTATCAAATATCTTTGGCTTGTTAAATCGCAAGTTGAATCTGGGATTGTTTTTGGTTGAATTGTTTTGTTTTGAGCAATGTTATTAAAATGTCACAGCGCTCTGTATTGACAGGCCACCCTTTTGTGTTTCCTATCATTAACATTTCTTAGTATATCTTTTACATTATTATAGTGCATTTTCATTAAGAAAAGTTTTTTTTATTACGAATTAAATGTATATTTATATTTATAACCCTGTATGCCTCCAGCATTTAAAATAAAGCGCACCTGCTTTTAAACATGGTCACGATTTCCAAACAGATAGTATAACACTCTTTGAATAGGTCATGCTGCTACTAAATCCCTCTGCTATAATAATTAGAGGATTATGACTTCCAACTCTATTAATGTAGCATAAAAATAGGTCATCAAATCAGTGTAGTGTTACAAATGAGTCAAGTTATAGGGGTCACTGAACTTCTAGCAAATAACCGCCCAAATGAGTGGTTTTTAAGAATATATAAAAGAGCACTTATGTAAAGAGTAATATTAAGAATAGAGAATTGGGTCATATTAATTAAACATGGGTAGCAAGTTTGCTTTTATTGCCAGATGAATTTGCGGCATTGCCAAGTGCACAGCAAAGGCTTTGAAAGACAAAAATGAAGCAATACATTCTGGAGGAAAAGTAGCTTTAAAGTGGATTAACCCCTTCACTGCTAAGCCATTTCACGTCTGTGTGCTGAGCTCATTTTTACTGGATTTGCTAATGTTTAAAAGCGATTTGAAGTCATGTATTATTAAACGACCCAGACAAATTATATATCCATTTTTACGGCAGACTCGACAGATTTATAATATATCATTACATGTATACGTCATGTCTTGTCAGAATGCTATAACAAAAAATATCAAAAAATATGAATTCCCATTAAACTTTCATCATCTAAAGCGTGTAAAATAATTTTTTCACATTTCATTATGCAAGTCTTTGCAGTTATTTATTTTATAGCATACGCTTGTTAAAAAATATAAAAAATGGGAAATTGGTACTGCAGTTTTTGGATAAAATACACGATTTTAGCTAAAAGTGAAAAAAATAATTTTTTCATTAGTGCAGCATCATTGTTTCACATTATAATTTAAAAGTGAACAATAATGCTGCATTAATAAATTTAAAAAAAAGAAAAAAATAATTTAAATTTTTATTTTTGGTTGAGGATGCTCTCAGCACAGCTTCCGCACACTCAGCGCAATCGAGAGGACACGCTGAGCGTGTCCTTTAGAGGGAAGTGGTTAAAGGACACCCATCATGCCCACTGCTGCTATTGCCTTTTTTACAGGCCAGATCTTCAGGTCTCAAAGAGGTAAATGTCAGCAGCAATTATTGGAGCTCAGATTGCTATGCCAATGCCGTGCCATGGATATTACTAAAACGGCAGTGTCTTCTTGGTAGATATGACAGGTGCACTTTAACCCCATCGCTAACAAGGCATTTTCCAAAAAGGACACTTTCAGGAACCAGTTTTTTGGAAAATTATTTTTAATTATTTATGCAATTAGCAATATTTGGTGATATTCCGAATGTATTCATAAAGTATCAAGCTATTTTGCAGGCTTAAGTAGCCTTCTGCTGGCCAAAAGAGTTACTGCATTTCAGGTTTCCTTGCAGGATCACCAAGGGCAATGTCAGGTGGACACATCCCTAGCTGGTTATATTATTATTATTATTATTCTTTATTTATAAAGCGCCAGCATATTCCGCAGCGCTGTACAATAAGCACAGTATAGACATGGTTACAATACATTGAACAACATTTGACAAACAGTACAGGAGGAGATGAGGGCCCTATTCCCGTAGGAACTCACAATCTGGGAGGGTTGGGGTTGGAAACAGGAGGAGAGGACTGTAAGGTGAGAGTGATTGATGGTTGCGTCAGTGAGTTGGGTGGTAGGCTTCCCTAAATAGGAATGTTTAAAGGGAGCGTTTGAAGGAAGAGAAGTTAGGGGAAAGTCTGACAGTACGAGGGAGAGCGTTCCAGAGAGTGGGGGCTGCGCGTGAGAAATCCTGCAGTCTATCATGGGAAGAGGTGATGCGGGGAGAAGCTAGGCGCATGTCACTGTTTGACCTTAGGGAGCGGGCTGGGTGTATTTGGTGATTAGTGAGGACAGGTAGTGGGGAGCTGAGTTAGTGAGGGTTTTGTAGGTAAGGATAAGGATTTTGAACTTAATTCTGCAGTGGATGGGGAGCCAGTGAAGGGACTCGCAGAGGGGAGCGGCAGAGACAGAGCGGCGGGTGAGGTGAATTAGCCTGGCGGAGGCGTTCAGGATGGATTGTAGGAGGGAGAGGTGGGACAGAGGGAGGCCAGATAAGAGATTATTGCAATAGTCGAGTCGGGAGATTACCAGGGCGTGTATGAGTTGTTTTGTGGTGACAGCGGTAAGAAATGGCCGAATTCTGGAAATATTACGCAGTTGGTATCGGCAGGAGGAGGAAAGAGACTTGATGTGGGGGATGAAGGAAAGAGCAGAGTCAAGTGTAACTCCAAGACAGCGCACTTGGTTTGATGGGGAGATGGTGATACCCTCCACCGTGATAGAGAAGTCAGGAGGTGGGGAGGCATTGGAGGGAGGAATAAGTAGGAGTTCAGTCTTTGACATGTTGATCTTTAGGTGGTGGGAGGCCATCCAGGAGGAGATGCCAGATAAACAGTCACTGACATTTGAAAGGACAGGGGGAGAGAGATCAGGGGTAGAGAGGTAGATCTGAGTGTCATCAGCGTAGAGGTGGTAATTAAAGCCAAAGCTGTTGATGATTTTGCCCAGGGAGGAGGTGTAGATGGAAAAGAGCAGAGGACCAAGGACAGAGCCTTGAGGTACACCAACAGATAGAGGCAATGAGGAGGAGGAGTTACCAGCAAAGGACACACAGAAGGACCTGTTGGATAAATAGGAGTCAACCCAAGCAAGTGCAGTGTCACCGAGACCCAGAGAGTTGAGGGTCTGTAGAAGGAGGGGGTGGTCAACAGTGTCAAAAGCAGGATGAGAATAGAATAGTGGCCGTGTTTTTTAGCAGTTAGGAGGTCGTTATAAAAAGTGTTCGCACTAATTTATCATTAGGAAAGTCCGGCTGTACTGAGAGAACTAGTGTATGACCGTGAACTGCAGCAGCGCACAAAGTAATGGTTGCCAATCACCTGGATCATTTAGAAATATGCCACCCATAATTCAAAATGTCCATCACCAAGTCTTGATTGATACGCAGTTCCCTATTTCTAACAACCACAATAATATGGTTTTAAAAAAATTAATTCAATTATGGCCAACTATAAACTTTCCAATAACTTTCATTTTTATCTGAAGTGTAACCAAGACCCTATTCAAAGACTGAATTATATATTAGTACCGAATGTTACTTTGTATCGTATGTATTTCATTGTCCTTGTTAAGATTCTTTTTCAGCAACGTGGGCCTTATGTCGATGTTGGCGGTAAGTCAATGGTTGTATCTGTTATACATGGTCCCAGTTGCTCCATTAATAGCTGGACCTGCTATTTTGACCTTGCAGCAAGCTTAGCTTGTGGCTCGGCATTAGTGGCTCCCTACTGCCCATTATACTTTGTAAAAGAGCCATTAATAACATCTTGAAATGAGAACAGCAAGCTATTCTAGAATAGGATTTTGCTCTACGCTGAAACCAATGTCCTGCAATGAATACCATTTCTTAGTGCCTGCTTATAAGTGGTTTCTCTTATGCAAAATTACTCAACACATAAAAAAAGCCACCTTCCAATCTAATTTACCTCTAATCCTGTAGAGCGCAGAGAGTCATGATCCCTTGCCTCCTTTGACCATAAGCAGCAGATCAAATAGCTCCCATTGTACTTCCACAGTACCACTGCCGCTCCTGTGCGATACTGTGGCAGGAGGGCACTTTGCTCCATAGAGTCCTGTGTATTTGTTAGAGGCTCCCAATTGTTCCTACTTAAGCCACTAATACAGCAGCTGTAATAGACACGTTATCAGAGTGCCATGAAGGAAATATAGGGTTATTCAGAGACCATTGAAATGTCATCGACATCTCGGTGCTCTCTCGTTACCCGCACTTCGGGGAATCATATTCCCCAACCCTGCGGTGAATTCAGCAATCACCGCAGGGTCTCCGAAGCGCAGAAAAAAACCTGAACATTTCGAAAAAAAGCTGACGATCCGCTGAACACAGCGCCGACCAGCGACCGAACGATGTAAAAAAAAACAAAAAAAAAAACGAAAATTTGAAACGCTGTTTGCAAAAAAACTACTGGATGAAAATGTCTGGAATTAACATATACGGTCTTATGAATAATAATAAAAATGTCTGTTACAGAAAGAAAATGCTGTTTAATAAAAAAAAATCAGAAAACGTAAAAGAAAAATGCCAAAAAAATCCTTAAAAAGAAAAGACACTCTTTGCTACAGATTAAAATAATTAACGGCTTAATAGATATTCGATGAAAACAGGAATATTTTTAACATTGAAGCCTATGGGATTCGCTTGATAAAACCTGTTGAATGAAACCACCGAACATCGGGGCATTTTTCTGACATTTCCCTGCTGTTCGGTGTTTTCTGAATAGATTAACCTTTGCTTCTCTATGGGGAGTTCACTGCTGCCAAACAGCAGTGTATTTTGATGGCAATTCGCCAAAATTCGGCGAACTGCCTGCTTTCTGAATAGCCAAATGGCCCTGAAATTGCACTGTATGGAGAAATTCACTGTTCGGTGTAATTTCGGGGTCAGTTTGGCTCTCTCTGAAAAATCTCTATAGTTCTCGCTGATTTTGTCCCTTAGTGACTCTCTGGTGCTGCAAAGAAGGGATGAGTATAATGGGAAAAACATTAGATTTGCGTATTTATATAAGAATATCATGGGAAATACATTTTTTACGTGTAACGAAGTTACATTGTGCACATTTCCTTATAATCATTTTGTTCTGGTGACAAATATTAAAATAATTACCTTCTATATTTTTACTAGCTTAAGTGAATTCTTAGTAAAATTCAATTGGAAGCTTGAAGAAAATAATCTTTAGGTATGATCTATTGTTAGAATGTCAGGATTGAATGATGTTTATATTGCTTTTTCAGCATTATGCCAATCCTACACATAATATGGGATATGAAAATAACACATGATATATTTATGAATTCATCTAAAGTATTGGAGAGTTTCGTCACCACCACTTGAGCTTTCAATTATTTTTACAGAACTTTATGTTTGAGGAGTGATTGCTAACATTGAAGTAAAGATACACTATGCAGACGAGTCATAATAGCAAACACCTTCACTTGCACTACATGAGAGAGGTCTATGATAGCACTCTATAATTCCTCCTCATATTGTCCTCACCTCAATCTATATCCCACACCGCCTTCTTGCATCCTATTATTTCTCCTATTCATTCCTTTCAAAATACCTTTTCCTTTTGTGTGTTCACACTATGGGCTCCCTAGTGAACGCAAATGTTAGCATTCGGATGTGTAAGCATTACCGCCAGGATAAGTGACTTTAACGCATGCCCCCATATTACCTTCCAGATGCTAAACCTGAAAGAAATCACATGGCACATCGGTTTTTGCACTATCACCCTCGAGCTTGCTGTGATTTGCACATCCTATACTTACAATGGGGCACGCAATCTTTAATTAGCGTTTCGACAAGTAAGATATCACAAAGTACTATCATTAATTATCGCAGGGATGTGCAATCTAACATTTTAGCTACTCCTAAAAGCTGGCACCAAATTAATCCGCATTTGCAAAATCATTTAGCACCACCTCTAAACTCCCAATAAATCCGATACTCAACTCTCATCCAGCGGGGAGAGCGGTGGCCCGATCCGCCTCTTCATGCCCCCGGGAGCAGAGTGAGAGTGGGAACAAATAGTTCTCTCCCTCCAATCACTCTGCGGGAGCGAGATCATGCAGGGCACGAGGCCAGGAAGCCCAGACCTCCACGGAGTCCTATGGACTCCCGGAGGTGGTACAAGTTGTGGTGGTGATGAAGCACCACCACGTGTATCCCAGCGGCTAGCACTGTGTTCTAGGGTGAGGTACTCTGGAATATCTTGGTAAAATGGGACACTACACGGAAACCTGCAGGTGCAGATTTTCCCTGTTAGCGTCCCCATTTTAGTGCACACTAGAGGCCATGAGTCTCTTAAATCCTCAAGTATGGGGGATGTGTAGAGAATATTATTACTTACCTTCAGAGGCTCCAAAAACACATTTTTGGAAATCTAACTGCCTGATCATCCTGAAAATATTATTTAACCCTTTCACTGCTGAGTGATTTCACCCCTGTGCACTGAGCTCATTTTGACCGTTTTGTGCTCATCATGTATAAACATGATTTGAAGTCATGTTTTATTTTAGGATCCAGACATATCCTAATTTTCAGCAGACTCAGCAAATTCATTATATATTATTATTATGTGTCATTTCCATTCAGATTTCAATCATTTTCAGCATATAATTTTTTTTTCACATTTCATCATTGAAAACCTTGTGGTTATTTATGCTGTGGGGCACTCTTGTTAAATAAAAATTGGAAATAGGAATCTATTACTGCATTTTTTTCCGAAAATATACAATTTTAAATAAAACAGTGGTGAGATGAGCCAATGTGTAATAACACTTTTCTCCATCACCTCCACATTTGGTACTGGTGCAGGAAATGGGAAGGTGAGTTAGTTCAGTGGCATTGTTTGCATTACAAGTAAAAGCACATAATGCCAAGGCCTTTGAAATGAGGGGAAAAAAGTAAATTTTGTATTTAATTTTTTTCTTTTTACTTATACACATTACATGGTCATATTTGGTATTGTTGGAAAGGCCAGACTCTGACCTTTTCAATAACACCTCACTTGACCTTTTTTGGTGTAAAAGTTAGAGATACAGGGTTCCAAAGGACCCACGGCTCACCTCGTTATAGTGTGGCAGTTTATGTTTTCGATGAAAGAATGTGTAATAATGCATTGTGCCATCACCTCCAAACCTTCTGGCATCATGAGAAAGGAGAAGGTGAATTAGTGCAGCATTATTGTTCACTTTAATTCAAAAGTGAACTATAGTGTTGCAATATTAAAAGAAAGAATAAGAAATTATTCTTTTTTATTATTAGTGTTACATGTAAACTGGTCATGTCTGGTATCTTTGGAAAGGCCGTGCTCTGACCTTTCCACTGTTACCATTCAAGACCCTCTATCTCTTCCTTAAGGAATCCTCTGCCTGGTCAGGGGGAAGGTCCCTTTTTGATGTCATCGTCCTCAAGCGTGAGAACGTCAGTGGGGGGGGGGACATTCCCAAGGCTTGGTCTGACATCCAGGAAGACCACCACGAGATTCTCCCCGACTAGCAAAGATCTTTCTCGGAGATGCGGGAAATCAATGGTGTGTGGGGTACGTCCTTCGCATGTTGCTGTGAAACACTAAGATGTCCCCCACATGTCATCCACAGCCAAGGGATTAAGGTATAAATAACTGCTTAGGGGGAGAGGCTGCCCAGGAAACACTAAAATCCCTACAACTCACAGAACAATGAAGGGCAGTGAAGTGAAGGGGCATTAGACCCCAGCACCATTCTTTCCCAATGATGTTAGTCTTGATGGTATAATTATTGCAACAATAAAATAAATGAGTAATACGTTTTGTTGACAACTTACCATCTAGAAAGTGGACATGGCATCATACCATCCTCTTGGGACCCACTACCTTTCCATTCCCTGTGTGCCAATCACTGCATTCTACTTTAGTAACATGGCCTGCTATACATTTGAACTCAATGGGGAGAGGGGCATTGTGATGATGTCACCTATCTACAAAATCCAGAAGAACTGGTTTTACAGTGGGTTTGTCCTTTAAATCTGCTTATCCATATTGCTAAAGCCTTGCATACCCCGAAGACACATCATTTAAAAACAATATTATTTGAAATACAGGTAGAACACTTGTTATTCCCAAAACATTTCACATTTTGGATTCTTTTGGATTTAGGAATCTGCCTAGGATTTTGAAGCTGGAGAGGAGGAGGGACGCAGCAGAGAAGTTTCAAGTCTGCACAGAGTGTCCCAGCGTGTCACTCAATGGTAGTGCAACCCTCAGAGGAACAACAGAGTTTTGGAGGACCAGGATCAGCAGGGAGTTATATAAAAAATCATGTGCACAAGCCTCCAAAAACTCCAGGTTTCAGAGTCTTACAAATTTCGAATCTCCGGAAACCTAGTGTCAAACATGTATTCTGAAAACATATTGTCTTTTGGTTATATCATGTTTAACATTAGGCTTATTAGATGTGAAAGCAACTTAGAAACTCTAGTCAAGGTTGCATTTGGAAAGTCACCAGTTAGGTACGATTAAGTAGTGTTAGGAATGTGGCTTTCATGCAGGTGTTTCAATTGAGGTGACAGTTTGGATAAGGCAGACCAGGATGAAAAGGGCAGATATGATAGATGAAGGAGAGAGATATCATTTGTCCTTTAAGAGGGTCCAAACGTTTATGGATATTTCTTCACTTACAACTTTGAAAAGATGTTAAGTAAGATTGTAGTTGATCAGTATCATTTGTCACGGTTCCCGGATCCCACCACGCAGTACTTAGCCCCCAACACTCCACAAAACTCAGAAGCTACCAACAGTGTAGCTGTGAATGATCCCTATCTGTCTGGTCCTTAGAATTGGCCAGGTAAACTAGCTAGACAGAAAAGGGTTAACAATACGGAGAGGAGTCAGCCGAGCCAGAATCAGGAATACAGAGTTCAGAATGGTCAAATGGAATAGCCGGGTCGGTATCAGAGCAGTAGCGTAGTACAAGAAAATAGTCTAGGGCAACAGAAGGCAGAATGGTCAGAACACAAGCAGAGGTCAATAACAGGTTAAATCAATTTAGCAGTCAGGTACAAGGAGCTCAGGTATGGATAACCACGATCTGGCAACTTCTGAAACTATACTGAGGGTTTTTAAAGACCTTCACCAGACCACGCCCCCCACTCAAGCCACACCTCATGCAATCACCTCCCTGCCTGTCTCCATTTAAACGGGCAGTGGTCAGCGAGCAGCATCAGACTTGCTGTCCTCAAGCACACAGGTAGGGCTGGAAGCCCCCAACGTTACAGTACCCCCCTCTCCACGGGAGGCCACCGGACGACCAACAGGACGAGCGGCAATACGACCACCAGGGCGATCGGGGTGCGAGGCATGGACCAACCTAGAGGCAGACATGTCGGAAGCTGGAATCCAGGACCGGTCTTCCGGGCCATAGCCCACCCAATCGACCAAGTACTGCAGAACACCCCTGCACAACCTAGAATCCAAAACCCTCCTAACCTCATACTCTGATTCACCATCAACCTGAACAGGTGAAGGAGGAGGAACGACCCGCGTGTACCTGTTACACAACAAAGGTTTCAGTAGGGAGGTGTGGAAGACGTTGTGCATGCGAAGATGTTTAGGAAGGGCAAGAGCATAAGCCACAGGATTAATGCGGCGAATGATCTTATATGGACCTATAAACTGAGGTGCCATTTTCATAGAAGGCACCCGCAACTTCACGTTCCTAGTGGACAACCAAACTCCCAAGTGACTCACAAGTGACAGTCTTAAGTGGACGCTTAGAGTTGATTCCTGGAGTTTTATCCAAGATCCCCCTACGCCATCACGATCCCTAATTCCTGTCTCTCCTCTCTCCACAGGTAGGCATTATCACCCATCATCCACAGACACCCACAGCTCAACTGAACCCTGCATACTTTTGCTGGTAGGCATTATCACCCAGTATTCGCAGGCACCCACATTATAACGTTTCCTTGGTTTTTTTTCTGTTTTTTTATTTATTTTTGTTTTCTCCACCATTTGCTTTGCTAATTAGCATGTGAATCTCCTGCCCTATTGACACAGCCCATCCAGCTTCAGCTGTTGACTTTTTAACTGCCGGATTGCAATCAGTCTGCCCTATATAACCACTAAGACTGGCTCCATTTGAGCCAGGCTCTTGTGACATTCACAAGTGACAGTCTTAAGTGGACGCTTAGAGTTGATTCCTGGAGTTGCGGGACTGGAGGAAGGAACTGCAAGGCCCTATTTTACTCTGGGTAAACGCAAGTCTATTTCATGCTTTCTCTCACGCTTCTCCTCTTTACTTCTACCTTTCTCCTTAAATGGAACTCCTGCCCCTCTACCACCGACCCCTACACTATCTGCATCTCTCCCTCCCTCCTCTCGTCCCACATGATGGCCTCACATGAGCTCCTTTGTTTCCTCAGAACATGGTCTCCCTCTAACTCTCGTGCTGCCAATCACTCCCACGCCCACAAATCCCATTCCCACCTTCTCTTTCTCACCCTCCTGCTGTTACTCTATTCAGGTGACATATCCCCTAACCCTGGCCCCATAACACATCCAATACTTCCCTCTCATCCTATCTCCATCGCACATAAATCACCTCCCTGCAAGCCCAGCAACCTCATTCCCATCATCCCTCAGCGCCTGTCCTCTTTCTCCTGCGCCCTCTGGAACGCTCGCTCTGTGTGCAACAAACTCACAGCCGTCCATGACCTCTTCCTTTCAAACTCCTTCAACCTCCTAGCTTTAACTGAAACCTGGCTAACTCCCTCTGACACGGCCTCCGTTGCTGCTCTCTCACATGGCGGTCTACACTTGAGCCATACCCCCAGACCGGGTGAGAGAAATGGTGGCGGGGTCGGGCTCCTGCTCTCTCCCACCTGCACCTACCAGCATCTCCCTCCACCCCCATCCCTCTCCTTCTCCTCCTTCGAGACACACTGCATCCGCCTGTTCTCTCCTCTGGCTCTCAGGGTGGCAGTCATCTACCGCCCACCGGGACCAACCTCCCAGTTCTTTGACCACTTTGCTACCTGGCTTTCTCACTTCCTGTCTTCTAATCTTCCATGCCTAATTCTCGGGGACTTCAACATTCCCATTGACGATCCTTCCGCTCCTGCTGCCTCCAAACTTCTTTCACTCACGTCCTCCCTTGGACTCACACAATCCTCCCTCCTCCCTACCCACCGCGATGGTCACGTTATTGACCTGGTCTTTTCCAACCTCTGCTCCATTTCTGAGTTCAAATGTCGCCCTTTCCCCATCTCTGACCACCACCTTCTCTCAATTCAACCTATCTGGACTTCCTAAACACCCTGCTCCCCCACCCCGCACACACACTCGCAGAAATCTACATGCTGTGGACCCCCATCAATTCTCCAACCTACTTCACCACCTCCCTCATACCTCATCCTTCACCTGCCCTGATGCTGCCACTAATCACTACAACACTACGCTTATCTCTGCTCTAGACACTCTTGCTCCTCTTCGACTCTGCAAGGCCCCATGCCGCCAGCTTCAGCCCTGGCACACCCTCCAAACATGCTCCCGCACTGCAGAGCGTGCCTGGAGGAAATCCCGCTCTGAAGCTGATTTTGTTCACTTCAAGTTTATTCTCCGGTCATACACCTCTGCCCTCCACTTGGCCAAAACAATCCTTCTTCTCATCTCTTATATCTACGCTGTCCTCCAACCCTAAACGGCTCTGGTCCACCTTCAACACCCTCCTCCACCCACCTGCACCTCCCCCCTCAGCTGCCTTCAGCGCTCAAGACCTGGCAGACTACTTCCTCAGTAAAACTCTAACTATCAGAAGCAACATCCCAACACAAGATAGTTATCTGCCACCTCCACTCCCACAGGTCCCCTCTGCCACCCTCTGCCGCTTCCTCCCAACCACTGAGGAGGAAGTCAATTCCTTATTGTCCTCCTCACATCTCACCACGTGCCCGCTCGACCCCATTCCCTCACATCTAATTCCTCCCCTCTCCTCCTCCCTCACCCCTGCTCTCACACACATCTTCAACCTATCTCTCTCCACTGGCTCCTTTCCATCCGCCTTCAAACACGCGCTAGTTACCCCTTTACTAACCATCCCTAGACACCAACTCTCCATCCAACTACCGCCCTGTATCCCTGCTTCCCTTCACATCAAAGCTCTTAGAAAAACTAGTCTTCAACCGCCTCTCCCTCTTCCTGTCCTCCAATTCCCTACTTGACCCCCTGCAATCTGGCTTCCGTCCGCTACACTCAACTGAAACTGCCCTCACCAAAGTCACCAACGACCTCCTAACTGCTAAAAAACACGGCCACTATTCTATTCTCATCCTGCTTGACCTCTCGGCTGCTTTTGACACTGTTGACACCCCCTCCTTCTACAGACCCTCAACTCTCTGGGTCTCAGTGACACTGCACTTGCTTGGGTTGACTCCTATTTATCCAACAGGTCCTTCTGTGTGTCCTTTGCTGGTAACTCCTCCTCTTCATTGCCTCTATCTGTTGGTGTACCTCAAGGCTCTGTCCTTGGTCCTCTGCTCTTTTCCATCTACACCTCCTCCCTGGGCAAAATCATCAACAGCTTTGGCTTTAATTACCATCTCTACGCTGATGACACTCAGATCTACCTCTCTACCCCTGATCTCTCTCCCCCTGTCCTTTCAAAAGTCAGTGACTGTTTATCTGGCATCTCCTCCTGGATGGCCTCCCACCACCTAAAGATCAACATGTCAAAGACTGAGCTCCTACTTATTCCTCCCTCTAATGCCTCCCCACCTCCTGACTTCTCTATCACGGTGGAGGGTATCACCATCTCCCCATCAAACCAAGTTCGCTGTCTTGGAGTTACACTGGACTCTGCTCTTTCCTTCATCCCCCACATCAAGTCTCTTTCCTCCTCCTGCCGATACCAACTGCGTAATATTTCCAGAATTCGGCCATTTCTTACCGCTGTCACCACAAAAACAACTCATACACGCCCTGGTAATCTCCCGACTCGACTATTGCAATAATCTCTTATCTGGCCTCCCTCTGTCCCGCCTCTCCCCCCTACAATCCATCCTGAACGCCTCCGCCAGGCTAATTCACCTCACCCGCCGCTCTGTCTCTGCCGCTCCCCTCTGCGAGTCCCTTCACTGGCTCCCCATCCACTGCAGAATTAAGTTCAAAATCCTTATCCTTACCTACAAAACCCTCACTAACTCAGCGCCCCACTACCTGTCCTCACTAATCACCAAATACACCCCAGCCCGCTCCCTAAGGTCAAACAGTGACCTGCGCCTAGCTTCTCCCCGCATCACCTCTTCCCATGATAGACTGCAGGATTTTTCACGCGCAGCCCCCACTCTCTGGAACGCTCTCCCTCGTGCTGTCAGACTTTCCCCTAACTTCTCTTCCTTCAAACGCTCCCTGAAAACATTCCTATTTAGGGAAGCCTACCACCCAACTCACTGACGCAACCATCAATCACTCTCACCTTACAGTCCTCTCCTCCTGTTTCCAACCCCAACCCTCCTAGATTGTGAGTTCCTACGGGAATAGGGCCCTCATCTCCTCCTGTACTGTTTGTCAAATGTTGTTCAATGTATTGTAACCCTGTCTGTACTGTGCTTATTGTACAGCGCTGCGGAATATGCTGGCGCTTTATAAATAAATAATAATAATAATAACTCTATCCCCCACGTTATAGGAGGGAGCTTGTAACCTATGCCTGTCAGCCTTGCGTTTCTGGACAGCAACATTGCGCTCCATATTTACGCGAATCTGTCTCCAAATCTCTTGTAGTTGAGTGAGATGGTCATCGAGAGCCGGGATGGCCTGTTCATTAAACTGAAGCAGTAGAGCCGGAGGGAAAAAACCATAGATAGCAGAAAAAGGAGAGTGGCCAGTGGTCTCATTAACGGCGTTATTACGTGCATACTCAGCCCAGGGCAACAACTCCGACCAATTGTCTTGTTGTTGTGTGGTAAAGCAACGTATGTACTGCTCGAGACCCTGATTTGCCCTCTCTGCTGCCCCATTGGTTTGTGGATGGTATGCTGAAGAGAAGGCCAATCGCACCCCCATCTCCGCACAGAAAACCCTCCAGAAACGAGAGACGAACTGAGCTCCTCTGTCAGAGACTATTTCAGACGGAACCCCATGTATTCGTACAATCTCTCTAGCAAAGACAACCGCCAGTTCTTTGGCTGTAGGAAGCTTAGGTAAAGGGACAAAATGAGCCATTTTGGAGAAGCGGTCTACAACTGTCAGAACCACAGTATGACCTTTGGACTTCGGCAAGTCCACAATAAAATCCATAGATAGATGAGACCAAGGCCTCTTAGGCGTGGGTAAAGGCTGCAATAGACCGACAGGCAAGGTTTTACTGGTTTTGCTTCTGGCACAGATTTGACAAGCCAAAACAAACAGGCGTACGTCCTGTCGCATGGTGGGCCACCAGAACTGTCTGGAAATACTGGTAAGAGTCTTAGTTAGGGATGCACCGATACCGATACTAGTATCGGTATCGGGGCCGATATTGCCGTTTGCACGAGTACTTGTTACTCGTGCAAACGGCCCGATAATCCCGCCGATACCGGAAGCCGGCGCTGGGCCGGCTTGCCGTATCCGCGGGGCTGGGGAAGCTGGCCGCGTGCATGTAAAGCACGCGGCCAGCGTTCCCCTCCGGCGCACCAAATACTCACCCTTCCTGAAGTTCCGGTCGCTGGGCAGTGATGTGTTCCTGCGGCCACTGGGCGCTCCTGTGACGCTGCCTCTCGGCTGGAGGCAGCGTCACAGATGCGCCCGGCGGCCACGTGACCGCATCACTGCCCAGCGACCGGAACTTCAGGAAGGGTGAGTATTTGGCGCGCCGGAGGGGAACGCTGGCCGCGTGCTTTACATGCACACGGCCAGCATTCGAGCTGGGGGTAAATCCATGAGACCTGGGGGCCAATCCATGAGACCTGGGGCCAATCCATGAGACCTGGGGCCAATCCATGAGACCTGGGGGCAAATCCATGAGACCTGGGGGCAAATCCATGAGACCTGGGGGCCAATCCATGAGACCTGGGGCCAATCCATGAGCCTGGGGCAAATCCATGAGACCTGGGGGCCAATCCATGAGACCTGGGGGCCAATCCATGAGACCTGGGGGCCAATCCATGAGACCTGGGGCAAATCCATGAGACCTGGGGCCAATCCATGAGACCTGGGGGCCAATCCATGAGACCTGGGGGCCAATCCATGAGACCGGGGCCAATCCATGAGACCTGGGGCAAATCCATGAGACCTGGGGGCCAATCCATGAGACCTGGGGGCCAATCCATGAGACCTGGGGGCAAATCCATGAGACCTGGGGGCCAATCCATGAGACCTGGGGCAAATCCATGAGACCTGGGGGCCAATCCATGAGACCTGGGGGCCAATCCATGAGACCTGGGGGTCAATCCATGAGACCTGGGGGCAAATCCATGAGACCTGGGGGCAAATCCATGAGACCTGGGGCAATCCATGAGACCTGGGGGCAAATCCATGAGACCTGGGGGCCAATCCATGAGACCTGGGGGCAAATCCATGAGACCTGGGGACATATCCATCAGAGCTGGGGCAAATCCATGTGAGCTGGGGCCAATCCATGAGGCCTGGGGGCAAATCCATGAGAGCTGGGGCAAATCCATGTGAGCTGGGGGCAAATCCATGTGAGCTGGGGGCAAATCCATGAGACCTGGGGGCAAATCCATGTGAGCTGGGGCAAATCCATGTGAGCTGGGGGCAAATCCATGTGAGCTGGGGGCAAATCCATGAGACCTGGGGGCAAATCCATGTGAGCTGCGGTCAATCTCATATAAATTTTTATGAGGTCTGTTCCTATTGGAAAGCGTCACATGACATTAAATAAAAGTATCGGTACTCGGTATCGGTGAGTACTTTTAAAAAGTATCGGTACTCGTACTCGGTCTTAAAAAAGTGGTATCGGTGCATCCCTAGTCTTAGTAATACCAGGATGACCTGCTGGTTTAGAATCATGAAACATTATGAGTAATTCTTGTCTTTCCTTTTCAGGTACAAACAACATATCTGGAGGCTTGTCAGGTGGAGCCCCCACTTGAGCTGCCTGGAGACGTTCCAGGAAAGGCGAGGAGACAGACAAGACTGTGGAAGCCACAATACGTTCAGGAGGAACTATAGGATTGTGGTCTTGTGTATTAGATTCATATGGGTCATATTGACGAGATAAGGCATCAGCCTTTACATTACGGTCACCTGGTCTGTAAGTCAATACAAAATTAAACCGGACAGTAGCAATGACCACCTGGCCTGTCTCGAGTTCAACCGTTTAGCATCCCCAATGTACGTAAGGTTCTTATGATCAGTGATTATCAACAAAGGATCAAGAGTACCTTCCAACAAATGTCTCCACTCTGACAGGGCAGACACAATAGCAAGCAATTCTCTGTTGCCAATATCATAATTGCGTTCTGCTGGTGATAATTTTCTTGAAAAGAACCCACAAGGATGTAGTGGTTTCCCTGGAGATTCTCTTTGAGACAGGACAGCCCCAATGCCTATCTCAGAAGCATCAACCTCAAGAATAAACGGAATCCTGGGATCAGGATGCCGTAACACGGGAGCGGAAGTAAAAGCCTGTTTGAGGGCTTCGAATGCTTGTTTAGATTGAGAAGACCAGATCTGGTTCTTCAGACCTTTACGTGTCATATTAATGATAGTAGAGGCTATAGCGGAATAATTCTTGATAAATCTCCTATAATAGTTAGAAAACCCCAGAAACCTCTGTATGGCTTTGAGACCTTGAGGAAGAGGCCATTCTGAGATGGCCGTGAGTTTAGAAGGATCCATCTCAAAACCCTCTGGAGTGATAATATACCCAAGGAATTTCACAGTAGTAATGTCGAATAAACACTTCTCTAGTTTGCAATAAAGACCATTGTCCAGTAATTTAGCTAATACCTGTCTGACATGTGCATGGTGGGTTTTCAGATCGGGAGAGTAAATCAATATATCGTCTAGGTATACTATAACAAAGGTTTGCAAGAAATCTCTGAGCACATCATTAATAAAATCCTGGAATACCGCTGGAGCATTACAAAGACCGAAAGGCATGACCAAGTATTCATAATGCCCACTCCTGGTGTTAAATGCTGTTCTCCACTCATGCCCCTCTTTTATGCGTATCAAATTGTAAGCTCCTCTTAAATCAAGTTTAGTGTATACTGCTGAATCCCTTAACCTGTCGAACAGTTCCGATATGAGAGGGATAGGGTACACGTTCTTAATGGTGATCTTGTTAAGCCCCCTATAATCAATACACGGGCGTAGATCTCCCTCTTTTTTCGACACAAAAAAGAATCCAGCCCCTGCTGGAGAAGAGGAACGTCGGATAAAACCTCTCTCCAAATTCTCCTTGATATACTCCTCCATAATTTGGTTCTCCTTTATGGAAAGAGGGTATACTTTGCCTCGGGGAGGCATGGTACCTGGATGAATATCAATAGCACAATCATATGGTCTATGTGGAGGTAGTTTGTTCTGCCTCTCTTTTATCAAATACAGCCCTGAGGTCTGCATATTGTTCAGGAACTTCAGTAGACAATGGAGGGGCTGTGGGTGTGTTCAGGGCATCGACATGCTGAATGGGTATTAAACAAGTCCCAAAACATGCAGAACTCCAAGACAGTATCTCTCCTTTAACCCAATCAATAACGGGATTGTGTTCCACCAACCAGGGGAAACCAAGTACAAAGGATTGGAAGGTGAGTGGATAACTTGCAAGAGACCAGTAGTAAGAACTACTGTAACCGTATCGTGA
Organism: Leptobrachium leishanense; assembly: GCA_009667805.1. NCBI lineage: Eukaryota > Metazoa > Chordata > Amphibia > Anura > Megophryidae > Leptobrachium > Leptobrachium leishanense. Next base: position 136,820,758 of record CM019064.1, on the reverse strand, counting down.
GTAATCCTAGGGCAGGATAACGGCCTGCCATCTATGGCTTCAACGGCTAAGGGTGTCTCTCTTACAACCAGAGGTAGAGAAATGGAAGAAGCGTAGTTAACATCAATAAAGTTACCAGCAGCCCCAGAATCCACAAAAGCGGTATTATGTGTGGTCTTGGTCTCCCAAGCCAAGGATACTGGTAACATAAGTTTAGTGTCTTTGATAGGAGACATGCATGTCACACCCAAGGCCTGTCTCCTCAGCTGCCTTAGGTGCGGTAGTTTTCCGGCTTATCATGCATCTTAGGGCGAGTAGGACATTGAAATCGTACATGTCCCTCCAAACCACAATACAGGCACAATCCCTCACGAAAACGCCTTGTTCTCTCCTCCTCTGTAAGCCTAGTACGGCCTAGTTGCATAGGCTCTGAGGGAGGAGGTGGTGCTTGAAAGACAGGGGCCAACCTAGGTAACGGTCTCTTGGGTCTCTCTCTTGGAGTCCTTCTATCCCTTATCTGATTATCCAGATCTATACAGTAATCAATGAGTTCACACAATACCTCAGGTAGTTTACGTGGAGCTAATTCATGCATCAACGACTCTGATAACCCCTCCATAAAAGCCAGAACCAGTGTCTCATTTGTCCAGTTCACATCAGAAATTAAGGTTTTAAATTCTATGGCATAATCAGACACAGTCCTGTTCCCTTGACGTATGCGGAACAAGGATTTGCCGGCTATCGTGGCCTTTCTGGTAGGATTAAATGTACGTTGTAATTCGGCTATGAATTCTTTATAATCCCGTACAATAGGTCTTTCTGCCTCCATAAAGGAGTCGCCCATGTCAACGCTCTGCCAGACAGATGGTTAATAATAAACCCCACTTTGGCAATGTCAGAGAAAAACATTTGTGGATTTAATTTAAAATGAATATCCACATGGACCAAAAATCCCCGGCACTCAGAGGGAGTACCGTCAAACCTCATAGGAGCGGTCATGTGTACCTGGGATGTCTGAACGACAGGGGGCACAGGTATAGCAGGCGGGGGTGCAACCCCAACTGGTTCCAGGTGTGCAGTACGATTCAGGATAGTTTGTAAGGCAATGGCAAACTGATCCATCCTATGATCCTGCTCATCCTGTCTGGATACAAAGGTAGCCAAGTGCTGTGTTAAATCTGCGGGATCCATATTGGCCAGATCGTAATGTCACGGTTCCCGGATCCCACCACGCAGTACTTAACCCCCAACACTCCACAAAACTCAGAAGCTACCAACAGTGTAGCTGTGAATGATCCCTATCTGTCTGGTCCTTAGAATTGGCCAGGTAAACTAGCTAGACAGAAAAGGGTTAACAATACGGAGAGGAGTCAGCTGAGCCAGAATCAGGAATACAGAGTTCAGAATGGTCAAATGGAATAGCCGGGTCGGTATCAGAGCAGTAGCGTAGTACAAGAAAATAGTCTAGGGCAACAGAAGGCAGAATGGTCAGAACACAAGCAGAGGTCAATAACAGGTTAAATCAATTTAGCAGTCAGGTACAAGGAGCTCAGGTATGGATAACCACGATCTGGCAACTTCTGAAACTATACTGAGGGTTTTTAAAGACCTCACCAGACCACGCCCCCCACTCAGCCACACCTCATGCAATCACCTCCCTGCCTGTCTCCATTTAACCGGGCAGTGGTCAGCGAGCAGCATCAGACTTGCTGTCCTCAAGCACACAGGTAGGGCTGGAAGCCCCCAACGTTACATCATTGTTCTGACCTGTAGTTAGTTGGCAGTTATAGCATGCTCAATAATCATTGTAGCTCAACTGCTGTTAATTTCAAACAATTAAGAATCTTAATAATTCCTTCTCTGTTTTGTCTCATAGAAAAAGAGCAATAATGGATTTAAACGAACAAAATCCCAACTGCTCGGTAAATGTCTATGTATGAGAAAAAAAAAAATAATTGAGCCTCACAATACATATTTGGAAGAGAATGCAAACTATAAATGCGTTATGCTGTACATTTCAAAGGATGGATAAAATTCACGTGGAGATTCCTAGAAATTCTGCGCTATACAGCTCAAGCAGGAATTACTATACCTATACAATGAACGCTTGTATAATATAAGTCAGTTCTACTATGATTTGTGGTTATCCTTTTGGTGATTGCATGTACAGGGAACAGCTTCCTCCAAATATTGTGTGAGCGCCAAGGATTAAGTGATAATATTGACCGTTAATCAAATTGACAAAGATGGCAGACATGTTTTTTCGTGAGACATCTCTTCAATAAATTTAAATGATACGTTAACCTGACTTTCCAACTTTCCTAGAAGAGCAAGTTATTAGCAATGTTCTCTTGCTCAGAGCCTGATATTTTACATTGGTTTTCTACAGAGAAATATTTCTTAAATTGTGTTAATGATAATATTATTTAATATTCGAAATGGCTTCTGTAGCCCTGTTGTTTGTTCCTGCTCCTTTAAGACTGAAGCTGTTGCAACCAAAGGTGGAGCCAGAGAGCACAGTTTTGTGGGATATACGTGCGCAGCATAGGAGAGATGCTATGAGACTATGGACAAATGAACTACATCTCCCAGAATGCTACAGGAAGGAGGGGAATTAGATGTCTGGCGCCAGGAAGTGTGGCTGGGGAGAATCCAGCATGAGGAGACAGGGAAAGCAGCCTGGCAGAGTGTTCCCTGAGTTGTGCAGCTGGGGTGGGGAGAATCCAGCATCAGGAGGCAGAGAAGGCAGCCTGTGATGGTGATTCCCTGAATTGTGCACACTGGAGTGTGGAGAGACTGTGCTCATTTTGTCACGGATGCAGTCCGGGAGTGTCATCTGCTGCATGGAGTGGATCGCTGTTGGTTCCTGTCTGGAAGGTGATCTTGCAAGGCAGCGGGTGAGGTGACAGCCTGCGGTGGAGGAGATTGATGGCAGTGACTCAGCGCAGATGGACGGAAGCGGGATTTGAGGATCCAAAACCCCGGGTGATATCAGGCTCCAGCCTGTGACGGACAGAGCTTCTTCGCAAGGGATATTAACTGACGCACCTGCCGGCTACAGATGGGCATTGGCGTATGGGTGAGAGGCTTCAGGCCTATTGTTGCTCATGACAGTGCGCACCGATTGTCCGCCACTTGCATTTGGGCCGCAATGTTTGGCTAGCCGAAGAAACCCCCACTAGCCAGTGGTTTAGGCACCCGGGTACATTGGGACTAAATGGTAGCTATATTTTGATTACGGTACAGTAAATTCACGGTTAGAATAACTATAATTGTCGATTACTACTGTTATAGAGGTCTCCCTCTCTGCTGCCAAAAGATGCCTATTTTAAATTCTGGATCATATCCAGTTAATGGACGAGTTATCTGCGAAAGTCCACCACACCATGTAATCCTATCTCAGGATATGGAACGATTGAGACTCCCCCAGGATTTAACTGTTACCCTAAGGGTACTCCTTACTTGAACCCAGCTGCTAACGATATCAGCTGAGTCAGTATCTGTCATCGTTTTTGCACATCCCTTTTCTTTATTGTAACTGGATGAAGTTGAATTGTGTAACCCCATGCACCCCCTTCCTCCCATCTTTCTTTCTTATACGTTCTTCTTTCCCTTTTTGCATCTAACGATATGAAAATGATCGGGACATTTTTTGCTATGGATTATGGGGCATTGACAGCCCTGGACGTTTATTATTACCTATCATCCCACTATATGTTTTCTTTTTTTTAAGACTTTATTTAAATAATCTGTTATTTGAAGTGGTAGAATGTGTTGTTAGTATCTGTAAAACATTATATTATTCTTAACGTTTTGTCGGCAAATGTTTCTCTGACCTCATAAAATCAGACCAGAGATATCCAAATTTAGATAAATTTGATTAGCCATAATAAAGAAAGCAAAGCCAATAGTCAGCTTTGGGAATTCGGTTTAAACCTAAATAGGGAAATTCCCTCTTCAAACATAAACAAAAAATGCATCTTATATAGTAATTATTTTATCTAAATTATCCTTCGTTTAGATATTCTGCGACCTCACAGATCATTGAAACTAAATATGGAATCTCTGCATATGCCAGAAACATCATTGCCTAATTGCAAAAAAACTACAATGGTTATTCACTAAACATCAAAGTTCACCGTTGTTGCAAACAATGGTACAAAATCCCCATGGTTGCAACTACAGTGAACATCAGCTCTCCACAGATGGAAAATCTAACAAAGACGGAAGGTTCCTACAAATAATGCCGAACTTCCATAAAAAGTAGAAACTACAGCTATTCTCAAACTACCATTGTTTCACCAGTGAATATACATCAGTTTTAAAGTGTCAATCCCCATCAACCTCCATAGATACAAACTGTGGTAAAAACAACATTGGACTACATAGACTGAAATACAGATAGAGGTATGGTGAAATCTTTAGTAAATTACTACAACAGAATCTATGGTGGACTCACCGGGGGAAACCCCATTGAAATCTACACTGAAGAACTTCAGCAGAAACTATGGTGAAAAAACTGTATGGCAACTACAGTGGCAGTAGTTTAGCTGTACTTGCTCCACCATAGTTCACCTATGTTAGACTGTTCTTTCAATGAAAAAGTGGTGGTTAGTGAATACACCCTTATGTATTGTACCAATGGATGGTTAACCTTTTGGTTTCTATCTTCCTCATGAATTTCTACACGTTGTAGAAAGAAAAAACAATGGACACAGATACATCAGGTATAGAAGAGCCTGGGTTTTTCCTAGTGTTCCTCTCAGCATTTTTTGCCGCTAATACTTTTAACAATCAGGGTTATTCAAAGAGAATCGAAAAGTCACTGCACATTCGGTGACTTTTCGTTCTCTTCACTTCGGTGCGATTTGGCGATCCCATTTCGGCGACCTTGCGGAGTATTCAGCAAGCACCACAGGACCGTCGTAGTGCAGGGAGAGGCCGCTGCAAACCCGCCGAACACTCACCGCAAAACCTGTTGAACGGTCACCGAAACCCACAAAAACATCTGGATTAACCCCGCCGAACACGCCAGAGAAACCTGAGCAGCCTCCGATCACAGCGCAGAGCAGCCGCCGGAAAAACCCAACACCGCAGACGAATGGAGTGAGGAAAAAAAACAGTATGCTTGAATGTTTGAAAAGTGAAACACTGTTTGCAAAGAAACTACAGAACGAAAATGTCTGAAATTTACACATAAGATCCAATGAATGATAATAAAAAGGGCTGTTACAGAGAAAAGAAAAAACGATTTTAAAAGAAAACGGAAAAGAAAAATTTCACTAAAAAATCCCGAAAAATGCCTAAAACATCCTAAAAAAAACTAAAAATAAAGGGACATTTTACTGCGGAATAAAGTAATAAACGGTTTATTAGATATTGAATTAAAATGGGGAACATTTTTAACATTGAAGCCTATGGGATTCTCCTGAATAAACCTGTTGAATGAAACCACTGAACAGCAGGGCATTTCGGCAACCTTTCTCAGCTGTTTGGTGTTCTCTGAATAGACAAAGCATTGCTTCTCTATGGGAATTTCACTGCCCTCGAACAGGCAACGAACAGGCACCGTATGTGCAGGCAATTTGCCAACATTTGGCGAACTGCCTGCTCTCTTAATAGCCGAATGGCCAGGAAAGGTAACCGTACCCTGAATTTCTGTGTTCGGTTACCTTTTGGCCCTAATTCGGAGCTCTTTGAATAACCCTGTTAGTGTTTTCAAGATCATAAGACAGAAAGTAATAGCGGAGATAACCTGCAGAGACAGAGGGGGAAGGTTTTGCGCAGAATACATTGTAGGTACTGAAGGGGCTCCTAGGTACAACACGTATTTAATAAAAATAGTTGTAACCTGTGAACAAAAATTAGCTGTTCGTGACTCCTCAGCACGAAGTTCGCAGACTGAGGAAAGGTGCATGCACAAGGAAACAGCACCTCATAATATGCAAATTGCACAAAACTGCGCCCAGCTATACAAATGGCGCAGTCGATGTAAGGGTGCAGGCCGTGCCTACCGCAGACTTATGCAAATTGGCATAAGCCGCACCCGACATGAAGACAGGACGAAAGAGCACCATAGAAAGACAAAGTCAGATAGTAACACTCACTCCCTCACGTCACGTTACTGATTGGCTCCAAGTTGGAGTAACTTATTGTGATTGGCTCCATAAGTCTGGGTTCACACCCGGGCGTAGCGCTGCGTCGCGCAATGCGCGCGTTTTTTTACGCAGTTCGCGCGTTGCAGCGCGTTCGCGGCTATGATATGGCCGCGAATGCGCTGCTGTATGCCCGAAAAGAAGCTCCCGAACTTCTTTTTGCATTGGCCGTTTTAACGCGCGTTCCTGCGCGCTGTAAACGCTTAGGTCTGAATGGGTCCCATAGCAAAGCATAGGATTTCCCGTTCCTGCGTTTTAAAGCGCGCACGAACGCGCGTTAAACGGCTAGGTGTGAACCCAGCCTAATTGTCAGTTATATGTATGTATTTTTTTCTTTCAATCAATTTGAAAGAACTTTAACCCCTTCGCTGCTGAGCCATTTCACCCGTGTGCTGAGCTTATTTTTAGCGGTTTCGCTCATCATGTTTAAATGCGATTTGAAGTCACGTTTTATTATACGACCCAGACATATTAAATATCGCTCTTTCCGGCAGACTTGGCAGATTCACAATATACCATTATTATATGTATACGTCATGTCCTGTCTGAATATTATAACAAAAAAGGCAATAAAATTTGAATTTTCAATCATCTAAATTGTGAAAAGTATTTTTTTTTTCACATTTTGATATCCGAGCCTTTGCGTTTATATTTTCTATGGGGTGCGCTTGTTAAAAAAATTAGAAATGGGGACTCGTTATATTTTTTTGGGGGGGGAAATTACATGATTTTTAGCAAACCCCCCCATAGAAAAAATCATTAGTGCAGCATCATTGTTCACATTATAATTGAAATGTGGACAATATTGCTGCATTAATGAAACAAAAAAAAACAGTTTTTTTATTTTCAATTTGTTCATTTAAATTTCTATTTTTTTATTTTAATTTTGCCATGGTCATGTTTGATATCATTGGAAAGGCCATGCTCTGGCCATTCCAATGATACCAAACAATAACCCCTAGCTGCAGATCAGGATTTAGGGTGTCCTTTGCAGTTAACTCCAAAATTTATGTCATCGCGTCCATGCGCGATGACGCCAGTAGGCGGGAGAAGATCCCGGAAGCTTGGCCGACATCCAAAATGCCGACCACCTCTGGGAGAGAATCTGGCCCCTAAGGGGTTAAAAGCAGCCACCGCTTAGAAGGTGTGCCCATCCAAGCGGTGCCTGCCATTTTTTTGTTCCCCTTACGTATGTGGAGGGAGAGAGGTATAAAGAAGAACCTACCCCCTCTCACCTTCAGGCACCTTCCCTGGAATAGACCTCATCGTGCCCGGCGCAATGACGCTATTCATGCGGCCGCAGTCCCGGAGGCTGGGCTGACATCAAGATGTCAGCCTGCACTGGGAGGCTGCACCGTTCGGCTGGAATACCGGCCGATCGCGGCTGTGAAGATAGGATGCGCTCAATGCATCCTCTGCAACCAAGGCACCACTTGGCTGGACGCGCTGAGCGCTTCCTTAGCAGCCAAGTGGTTATTGTATATTTTTTGCTGCTGATGGTACAGTAAAACACGGAAAAGCATAATATTAACCTCAGTGTATTTATATCTTCAGAGTTATTCAGAGAAAGGTGAAACCCTGGAGAACTTTTGGAGAAGTGAAAATTCTAGGTCAAAATAGCCAAACCAGAAAAATTCTCCCATTTATCTCACTTTCCAAATCAGCTATTTTGACCTAGAATTTTCACTTCTCCTAAAGTTCTCCAGTGTTTCACCTGGCAAACGCCATGGTGGGACCCCGAGGGCGCGACATAGTAAACCCTTCAGGCGAGGCTAGTCTGGGAACAGAGTGGTAAGTGCCAAAACATTATTATACAACAGGATCCAGACGTGTTTCAGCTGAGCCGTTACACACTACAGGAAAGTAGAACCACTGAGATGATGCAGCAAAACAAAGCTGAATAGTTGCAAAGGACAGGGCTGAATACTTGCAGGGTTCAAAGGACTGGATAGTTGCAGAGCACAGGGCTGGATACATGCAGGGTTTATAGGGCCGGATGGTTGAAGAGGACAGGGCTGGATACTGGCATGGTTCACAGTGTTGTATAATTGCAGAGAACAGGGCTGGATACAAGATAAAGGTTTGCAGGACATCAAGGAAGAGGAGTAGGCGCAGCCAGGGCTGGATTAACATAGGGGCTGATGAAGCAGGAGCTCCAGGCCCATGCCCCAGAATAGGCCCAGTGAACGGATAACTATGTCTGCATTGATGGACATTTGGACCCCTGTATCTCCAACTCCATAGCAACTACAGGGTCATGCAAGGTATCACTGGAAAGGCCAGAGCATGGCCTCTCCAATGATACCAAACATGACCAGGTTTCATCTATACAATAATGCAGTAAGAGGCAGCGTGTCTGTTGCAACGCTGCCTCTGCGCATGCGCGCACAACCATCGGCGGTTGGCTGCGTGCGCACCCAGATGCGCGCATCCAACCGCCGAAACAGTAATACGGCTCAGTGTTGAACGCGTACGCTGGGTGCGCACGCATTCGACACTCCGCCGTATCACTGTTTCAGCGGTTGGATGCAAGCGCAGCTGGGTGTGCACGCAGCCAGCCGCCGCAGCCCACACACAGCGTGCCTATATAACATAGGAGCGGCAGCACAGCCTCCGGATACAGTGAGCAACCTGCACAGTTTAAAAAAAAAAAAAACACGGAGCACAGAGCCCCTGGCCCAATCGGCACCTCCACCACAGAACCTAGGAGCTCCCGGCCAAAAAAAAAAAAGACGTTGTACCCCACCCCAAAACAAAGAGCCCCCAAAGCTCTGAGCACCTCCACCACATAGCGCACAGAGCTCAGAGGGCCTAACAAAAAACAGTGCCCCCCCACCAAAGAGCCCCCAAAGCTCTGAGCACCCACAGAACCTAGGAGCACCCGGTCAAAAACAAAAAACATAGCTGTGCCCCCACCCAAAACACATAGCCCCCAAAGCTCAAAGCACCTCCACCACAGAGCACACAGAGCTCAGAGGGCCTAACAAAAACCAGTACCCCCCACCAAAGAGCCCTCAAAGCTCTGAGCACCAACACCACTGAGCACCCACCACCAAGTAAAAAAAATACCCTGAAAATAGAAAAAAAAAATTGTTACAAGAACTACCAGCCACAGCAGCACTGACACAACGCCAAAAAAAGGCAAAAAGGAAAATAAAAAACCATTGCAGACAATCACAGGAAAATTAAAAAACAATAAAAAAAAGACAAAATATTAAAAAAAATAAAGAAAAAAAGAGGACAATCACACAAAATAAATAATCTAATAACGCACAAAAAGACAACAAAAAAAAATGCCACCCAAAAAAAAGATGGATCTACAACTACAATCGGTCGCTAAAAGGAGAGAAATTCACATGGGAAGTAGCACAAATGACATGCCAGACGAGCAACAACAAAATTTCAGAAATAAAAAAAACGAAAGGAGAGAGCTAATATGGATGAAGATTTGAGATGTCAAGAAAGAATAAAAAACAGATTAGCACACAAAATGCAACGTGCACAAAAAAAAAATTAACAATGAAGAAAGTGATTCATTACAACAACATTATTGTGGAAAACTCAATGTTCTGTGTACCAACTGCAATGCACGACATTATAGGCTGGGGTCAGACTAACGCATTTTTAACGTGCGTTTAGGCGCACTTAATCACGGCCGCAGTAGCAGCAAATGACGGACAATGACGACCAATATATGAAGTACGGCCGCACGAAAGTCCGGCCGCGCAACGCAAGTGGAAAATGAACGCATTTTTTCGAGAACGTAGAACCGCTAGTATTGACGTACAGAGTGCGCTGCGTCCGCTAGCGGCATGTGTGCGTGACTGGGAGATGTCAGACGCTGCTAATGTCCAGCCTACATAACGTCCAGACGCAAAAAGTGTTTTATTGACGATCCGTAAAAAAATCACGCACGAAAATGCGCGTCGTCTGACCGTTTTCGCGCATTCCATGAAAAAATACGTCAATGCGTTCGGACGCACTTTTTGACGGTCGTTGCGAATAATGCGTTCGTTTGACCTTAGCCTTTAGGCTAGGGTCAGACGAACGCATTTTTCGTGTCGTCCGCGGAAAAAGTGGATTCGAACGAATGGACGTATTTTTTCACGGAATACGCGATAGCGGTCATACGATGCGCATTTTCGTCCGTGATTTTGTACGGATCATCAATAAAACACTTTTTGTGTCTGGACGTTATGTTAGCCGGACATTAGCAGCGTCTGACGTCTCCCAATCACGCAAACACGCCGCTATGCGGACGCAGCGCACTCTGTACGTCAGTACTAGCGGTTTGACGTTCTAGAAAAAATGCGTTCGTTTGCCACTTGCGTTGCGCGGACGAACTTTCGTGCGGCCGTTCTTCGTATGTTACCCGGCATTGGACGTCATTTGCTGCTAGCACGGCCGTGATTTCGTGCGGTTAAACGCACGTTAAAAATGCTTTTGTCTCACCTTAGCCTAATACGCAACAGCCATCAGACTATTCAGTCAATGCTGCAGCAAAGGAAAAGTATACATGGAGCCCATTAAAGTTGTTCCTTTGATAGAAAGTCTAATGACAGGCACTCAAGCATTCCAAAAATTTCAAACAAAACATTCAATCTATCAATAGTTCTTTAGCCTTTGCATCAATGGGGGCAAACATTACTCCTCCTCCCGGTTATGGACCTTACTGCTGTTGCATTCTCTCGAGGCAAAAGCTCTGCGGACATTAAAATCAAAGTCATCGATGGACGTGAATAAGGCTACTTATTACCAGGGACTGATGCACAGAATTGTTACATCAAAAACCTAAACTGCCGCACTGCAATGAAGAGCACTGGGGGGACTTTGGACCCCTTCGTCACTAATCTTTACACTTCACAAGGTCAAGTGAGGCTTCATTGGATAGGTCAGCCTGGCCTTTGCATTAATACCAAACATGACCATGTAAAATCTAAAAGAAACCCCCCCCCTAAAAAAACCACTTTCTTTTATTTATTTATGTTTAGTTCCAAAGCGATGGCATTCTCCATTTGTCCCATATAAAATGAGCAATACTCACCCTTTAATTTCCCATGCTGGGAGCAAGGTCACTGTTTTATATATAGTAATATTATTCATAAAACACCATCCTCCAAAACACAAGGGAAATATTTCATTTTTTTTTTTTTTGGTTAAAATTGTATATTTTTCTCAGAAAAATGCAGTAACAGGTTCCTTTTTTTTAAAACAAGAATTCCCTATAGAATATATAACCACAAAGGTTTGGATGATAAAATGGGGATTTTTTTTTTACATGCCTTGAGGCTAGGGTCAGAGTGGGGCAGTCGGAACGCGCGTGCAGACGCACTAAATCACGGCGGCAGTAGCAGCACATAACGGCCAATGACGGCCAATATACGCAGTACGTGCGTACAAAAGTGCGCCGACACCACGCAACCAGCAAATGAACGCATTTTTATCAGAACGTGAAACCGCTGCTACTGACGTACAAAGTGCGCGGCGGCCGCATGGCAGCGTGTGTGCGTGATTAGGAGACGTCAGACGCTGCTAGTGTGCGGCCTACATAACGTCCAAACTGCCAAAGTTTCCTGCATTTCGTTGGAGTGTACCTGCGACCGTTGAACATGGCTGCTGGACCAGAGATGGACGTGGAGAGGCTGATAAGCGCTGTGGGAGAGCATCCAGGGATCTGGGATACGGCCTGCGAGCGTTATAAGGACAAGGGGAGGAAGGCGAGCGCATGGGTCGAGGTGTCCCGTCATGTGTACCCGGAGTACGATACCTGGTCCGAGAAGGAGCAGCACATACAGAGTGAGTATAATATTATTTAATTCATAATCCCAAAAATGTAAATCACAAAAATGATAATAAACAAACAAATGAAATCATTGATGTGAAACTCAAATGCTCCCCAGCTGCCAGGGCACCTCACCTGCATCACTGATGAAATAATTAGATAGAGCATCGCGATACCTGTTGCTGTATCTATTCACAGCTATGATGTCATAGTTCACATCATCCTCAAGACCGACAACTGTGAGGGTATCGTCAAAATTAAAACCATCCCTGGCCCGCACATAATTATGTAGAATGCAACAGCATTTCACTATGTCCACACAGAAGTCCACATTTACATCCAGCGGTCTATGTAGAATCCTCCACTTGTTGGTCAGTATGCCAAAGGTACACTCCACATACCGTCTCGCCCGCGACAGCCTATAATTAAACACCCGCTTCTTCACAGTCAGGTGTGTCCCTGAGTAGGGCCGTAGGAGGTGTGTGGATAGGCCGAATGCTTCGTCACCCACGAAGGCATAGGGGACTGTCACGTCACTGCCAGGCAATGGTGCGGGTCTGGGGATGTTCAGGGTCCCACTCTCAATTTCATTCCACAGTGTGGAGTTCCTGAACAGTGTGGAGTCAGAGTCCTTGCCGTATGAACCGACATCCACATACACGAAACTATAGTTGGCATCTGACACCGCCAGTAGGCCAATAGAAAAGTAATGTTTATAATTCTGATACAGTGAGCCGCTGTGCGGTGGCTTCACTATGCGGACATGTTTGCCATCCACGGCTCCAAGGCAGTTTGGAAAGTTGGCTCTCTCCCAGAATCCTGCTGCAATTTCCAGACATGCCGTATGTGTCGGTCTTGGCAAACATTCGCCCTTCATGGTCTCCCATATGGTTTGGCACACCTTGCGGACGATCTCACCAGCTGTTGATCTGCCAACGCGGAAGCTATAATGCAGATCCTTCAAACTGCACCCACTACCGAGATACCTAGAAGACAAAACAAAACTGTTTGAATATGATCACATACCATGAACACAAGCTAATGTCACTCTCATCATGTTTTTCAGCACAAGAGGCAATGAACAAATGGCGCACAGTACGCGACAACTACATGCGCGTCCAGAAGAAGCAGGCCATGGCTGCGCGCTCTGGAGCTGGTGCGAAGAAGGTCCGGGGGTACATTTACGCAGAGCAGCTATCGTTCCTCCGCAGGACCCAGGAGCCGCGCAGGTCTGTCAGCAGCATGGACCAGCCATCGACCTCCGGCACCCAGGCACAACAAATGGTGCCAGGAGATTCTGCCAGCTGCCAGGAGGAGGAGAACCAGGGTGGTGCTGAGTCGCAGATGGAGGAGGATTTGGCGACACCACAGGTGGCAGGTACCGCGACAACGGCCAGCACCAGACCTGGCCAGAAGAGAAGGGCACAGGCTGCAGACCTGGAGCAGGCCATGGTCATGTTCATGGAGGCACAGACCACCCATGCACACCAACGCTGCATGCTTGCGGACTCCGTCGACATGTCGTTCTCCAATGCATGTACGCTCCTCCTGAACAGGATGAGCGAGGCGGAGAAAATGGAGTATCGCCACAGATCTCTCGGGATATTGGAGGACATCCTTTCACGTCCCCATCACGCAGCCGCCTACCATGCTGTGCCACAATCCGCCAGTGGATCTTCCGTCTCCAGTGAGGTGCTGTCCACCCACCCAGCCATGCCCCCTGGAGCCAGGCCACACACGGAGTCGGGGTCCAGCTGTAGCCACACCACCGGCCCTCATGACCCAGATGCTCCGCGGTATCAGCAACTTTGATACATGAGCTAAATATGTTTGATTATTTGTTTGTTATGTGTTATTGTTTTGATTTTGTATATATACTGACCTTCAGTTTACGAGTTGTAATATATGTCCATAATATATTACAGTTTCTTTTCATATTATAGTATTATTTATCAACATTGTTGTCGGAGTCATTTATGATTATGTACGTGTGATGTGATGCCCGTGTGTGTGTGTGTGTGCATGTAACAGTGGGCATGTGACTACAGACATGATGCACTCATGTCAGGTGACTGGCAGCGATGTCATGTATACAGGTGTGTGACAGTACGTACCTCAAAGTGATGACCAGCATCTCCTCCGGTGGTATGGCGGGCCGCATGTTGGTGTCCCTCTTGGTCAGCGGCTCCCGTACCCGCGACAACAGTTCATCAAAGGAGGCGATGGACATCCGCATGTAGTTGAAGAACTTCGCGGGGTCCCTCTCTCGCAGTGGCCTGTACAGCGTCACAAAGTGTCCATGCGTGGGTCTGGCAGCGTTGATTTCATGAACCCAGGTTCGCCGCTTTCTCTTCCTCTTTAGGTACAGGTACCCCATCACACCAAACACAAAGACGTGTGCAGGATCCATCTTAGAAAAACGCCACCATCCCCGAAACGACTTTTTATAGCCCTTGCCCTTATTATTTCATTTTTAAAGGGATTAGATTCATCTGATTTTTCTCTTTTTTCACCCCACCGTCATGGAATACGTCCAGAATTGCGCATCGTCCGACCACTCAAGCGCATTCCGTGAAAAAATGCGTGCGCACGCATCGACGTACATTTTGACGGTGGCTGCAGAAAATGCGCTCATCTGTCCCTAGCCTAAATGATTGAAATCCGAATGAATAATTAATCGCACAGTAACTGCCTCGTTAGATATAGCCATATCTGCACTACTAAATAGCCTAAAATATGTTTTTATTTCACTAAATTCCAAAAAAAGCCCACCAAAATCTTCAGCTCCAGGCCCATAGAGATCTTAATTCGGTCCTGCGCGCTGCAGAACTTAGGCTAGGGTCAGACTGAGGCAGTGCGAACGCGCGTGCAGGCGCACTTAATCACGGCCGTAGTAGCAGCAAGTGCCGGGCAATGACGGCCAATATACGAAGTACGGTCGCACAAAAGTCCGGCTGCGCAACGCAAGTGGAAAACGAACGCATTTTTTTGAGAACGTTAAACTGCTAGTACTGACGTACTGAGTGCGCTGCGCCCGCTAGCGGCGTGTGTGCGTGAATTGGAGATGTCAGACACTGCTAATGTCCGGCCAACATAACGTCCAGATGCACAAAGTGTTTTATTGATGATCCGTACAAAATCACGGATGCAAATGCGCATCGTATGACCGCTATCGCGTACTCCGTGAAAAAATGCGTCCATTCGTTCAAACGCACTTTTTCACAGACAACGCGAAAATGCGTTCGTCTGACCCTAGCCTTAATCCACACTGGAGACTCAGAACTGAGCACTGATGGGAGGAAGCACCACTATTAAATAAACCACTATTAAAGACAGTGCTCAGTAATCAGGTGAGCAGAGCCAGGGCAGGTCATAGGGAACTCCTGGGCTTTATGAATGGCATGCCTGGATTAACTCAAAGCAGGGAATTCCATGGGTCTCCAGGCTATTGGCATGACACCTGCGTCTTATTTTTCAGTGTGCCTGACACCCTTATTCCTAGTTTTGAATTAGGTTTCAGACCAAACAAATCTTGGGATAAAGCCTGTTGGCAGTGTGAATACTAGTTTAGTTAAAAAAAAAAGTGTATATGGGGGTCAGATGACCCAAATAACACCGTATATCGCTACCCAACATGGAGCAGGTTGGGATTAATTATTAGCACGTCGGTGTAACATGTCATGATTTCCTCATAGCTGGACAAAGTTAAACAATACATTTCATTTTTAAATCCAGATTTATTGAGCAGTGTCTATTCATTAATAAGCACTTTGCCATAACGATGCAGAAAACAGTTCACTGATGAGGATGATTTGTCTTCTGCTGATTGGAGATTTCTTCCTCTATTTCTGAAAATGAACTTAATTGCTGAATCATCACAAATTTGTGGACATATCGACTCGTGCAATTTTTCTTTTATAGTGTACAAGTCTAGTGTTAAATAGTGATAGGCCGAACACCCCCGTGTTCGGTTCGCATTTGAACACGAACATTTGAAAAAGTTTGAATTCGAACTCGAACACGATTCTGAATGCAAGATCATCCTCATCAGTGAACTGTTTTCTGCATCGTTATGGCAAAGTGCTTATTAATGAATAGACACTGCTCAATAAATCTGGATTTAAAAATGAAATGTAATGTTTAACTTTGTACAGTTACATGGCACATGGCAGGATGGAAGCGCACCAGGAGTAACAAGCAGTGGAATATACCAGACTATGGTAACTGTAATTGCTATGGTAACCATTGTCACCATGGTAACCGTGGTTGCCATGGTAACCATTGTTGCCATGGTAATGTGGTTGCTATGGTAACCGTGGTGGCTATGGCAACCGTGGTTGCTATGGTAACCATTGTTGCTATGGTAATCATTGTCGCCATGGTAACTGTGGTTGCTAATGGTAACTGTGGTTGCTATGGTAACCATTGTTGACATGGTAACCATTGTCGCCATGGTAACAGTGGTTGCTATGGTAACCGTGGTTGCTATGGTAACCATTGTTGCCATGGTTGCTATGGTAACCATTGTTGCCATGGTAACTGTGGTTGCTATGGTAACCATGGTTGCCATGGTAACCGTGGTTGCTATGGTAACCATTGTTGCCATGGTAGCTATGGTAACCATTGTTGTCATGGTAACCGTGGTTGTCATGGTAACCATTGTTGCCGTGGTTGCCATGGAAACCGTGGTTGCTATGGTAACCATTGTTGCCATGGTTGCTATGGTAACCATTGTTGTCATGGTAACCGTGGTTGCCATGGTAACCATTGTTGTCATGGTAACCGTGGTTGCCATGGTAACCATGGTTGCCATAGTAACCATTGTTGCAGTGGTTGCTATGGTAACCATTGTTGCCATGGTAACAGTGGTTGCCATGGTTGCTATGGTAACCATTGTTGTCATGGTAACCGTGGTTGCCATGGTAACCATTGTTGCTATGGTAATCATTGTCGCCATGGTAACTGTGGTTGCTATGGTAACCATTGTTGCCATGGTAACCGTGGTTGCTATGGTAACCATTGTTGCCATGGTAGCTATGGTAACCATTGTTGTCATGGTAACCGTGGTTGCCATGGTAACCATTGTTGCTATGGTAATCATTGTCGCCATGGTAACCGTGGTTGCTATGGTAACCATTGTTGCCATGGTTGCTATGGTAACCATTGTTGTCATGGTAACCGTGGTTGCCATGGTAACCATTGTTGTTCATGGTAACCGTGGTTGCCATGGTAACCGTGGTTGCCATGGTAACGTGGTTGCCATAGTAACCATTGTTGCCATGGTAACCGTGGTTGCTATGGTAACCATTGTTGCCATGGTAACCGTGGCCGCCATGGTAACCGTGGTTGCCACGGTAACCATTGTTGCCATGGTAACCATTGTTGCTATGGTAATCATTGTCGCCATGGTAACTGTGGTTGCTATGGTAACCGTGGTTGCCATGGTAACCATGGTGCCATAGTTGCCATGGTAACCGCGGTTGCTATGGTAACCGTGGTTGCCATGGTAACCGTGGTTGCCATGGTAACCATTGTCGCCATGGTGACCATTGTCACCATGGTAACAGTGTTTGCTATGGTAACCGTGGTTGCTATGGTA
Organism: Leptobrachium leishanense; assembly: GCA_009667805.1. Classification (NCBI taxonomy): domain Eukaryota; kingdom Metazoa; phylum Chordata; class Amphibia; order Anura; family Megophryidae; genus Leptobrachium; species Leptobrachium leishanense. Next base: position 136,803,243 of record CM019064.1, on the reverse strand, counting down.
ACCATTGTTGCCATGGTAACCGTGGTTGCTATGGTAACCATTGTTGTCATGTAACCGTGGTTGCCATGGTAACCATTGTTGCCATGGAAACCGTGGTTGCCATAGTAACCATTGTTGCCATGGTAACCGTGGTTGCTATGGTAACCATTGTTGCCATGGTAACCATTGTTGCCGTGGTTGCCATGGAAACCGTGGTTGCTATGGTAACCGTGGTTGCCATGGTAACCGTGGTTGCCATGGTAACCACTGTCGCCATGGTAACCATTGTCGCCATGGTAACAGTGGTTGCTATGGTAACCGTGGTTGCTATGGTAACCATTGTTGCCATGGTAACCGTGGTTGCCATGGTAACCATTGTTGCCATGGTAACCGTTGTTGCCATGGTAACCGTTGTTGCCATGGTTGCCATAGTAACCATTGTTGCCATGGTAACCGTGGTTGCCATGGTAACCGTGGTTGCCATGGTAACCATTGTCGCCATGGTAACCATTGTCGCCATGGTAACAGTGGTTGCTATGGTAACCGTGGTTGCTATGGTAACCATTGTTGCCATGGTAACCGTGGTTGCCATGGTAACCATTGTTGCCATGGTAACCAGTGTTGCCATGGTTGCCATAGTAACCATTGTTGCCATGGTAACCGTGGTTGCTATGGTAACCATTGTTGCTATGGTAATCATTGTCGCCATGGTAACTGTGGTTGCTATGGTAACCATTGTTGCCATGGTAACCGTGGTTGCCATGGTAACCATTGTTGCCATGGTAACAGTGGTTGCTATGGTAACCATTGTTGTCATGGTAACCATTGTTGCCGTGGTTGCCATGGAAACCGTGGTTGCCATAGTAACCATTGTTGCCATGGTAACCGTGGTTGCTATGGTAACCATTTTTGCCATGGTAACCATTGTTGCCGTGGAAACCGTGGTTGCTATGGTAACCGTGGTTGCTATGGTAACCGTGGTTGCCATGGTAACCGTGGTGCCATAGTAACCATTGTTGCCATAGTAACCATTGTTGCCATGGTAACCGCGGTTGCTATGGTAACCATTGTTGCCATGGTAACCGTGGTTGCTATGGTAACCATTGTTGCCATGGTAACCGTGGTTGCCATGGTAACCATTGTTGCCATGGTAACCGTGGTTGCCATAGTAACCACTGTTGCTATGGTAATCATTGTCGACATGGTAACTGTGGTTGCTATGGTAACCATTGTTGCCATGGTAACCATGGTCGACATGGTAACGTGGTTGCTGTGGTAACCATGGTTGCTATGGTAATCATTGTCGCCATGGTAACCGTGGTTGCCATGGTAACCATTGTTACCATGGTAACCGTGGTTGCCATAGTAACCATTGTTGCTATGTAATCATTGTCGCCCTGGTAACTGTGGTTGCTATGGTAACCATTGTTGCCATGGTAACCGTGGTTGCTATGGTAACAGTGGTGGCTGTGGTAACCATGGTTGCTATGGTAACCATTGTCGTCATGTTAACCGTGGTTGCCATGGTAACAGTGGTTGCCATGGTAACGCGGTTGCTGAGAGACGGCACAGGCATGGTAGTCTCCAACTGACTCAACCATGGATGAAATCACGCCGGCCAAAATCCCAAATACGCCTGCAAGGCTGATGGTTGGTAGTCCCCATTGTCCTAAAATAGAAACAGAATAAAGAATATTAACCTTCGAAATAAATTTTTGTGTATTTCAAAGCAAACAAAGTACATATTAGAGATAATATGTATTTGCTAGTTAATGTGTAGTTCTTCCTACATCAGTCTTGAAGGTTTCTTTCATAGAGATGCAAACTTTGGAAGCCTTGATAAATGTGAACATTCAAGATGCAGAAATTATTCCCCAGTTTCTAATAGTTCTATTTTTGGAATAAGTTGTAAATGTTTTATTGGTAGCATGTGCAGCACTTTGTAGGTAAAACACAGATATCTGTAAGTCAATAGAATCCTACAGGGTTATTCAAAGAGAATCGAAAAGTCACTGCACGTTCAGTGACTTTTCGTTCTCTTCAATTCGGTGCGATTTGGCAATCCCATTTGGGCGACCCTTGCGGTGTATTCAGCAAGCACCACAGGGCCGTCGTAGTGCAGGGGAAAACCGCCGCAAACCTGCCGAACACTCACCGCAAAACCCAGGCGAATGCACACTGTAACCAGCAAAAACATCTGGATTAACCCCGCCGTACACACCGGAGAAACCCGAGCAGAGCACAGAGCAGCCGCCGGAAAAAGCCGACACCGCAGAGACGAATGAGTAAAAAAACAAAAACGTGAATGTTTGAAAAGTGAAACGGCGTTTGCAAATAAAATAGAGAACGAAAATGTCTGGAAATTACAAATAAGATCCAATGAATGCAGGGCCGGCCCAAGCCAGTGTGCTGCCTGGAGCGATGGATGAAATGCTACCCCCCAAAAAAATCATGGCATGTTTAAGTGTATCACAGAGCTGCACAACAATAAAACTCACGGTAATGTGTGATGTGTAGCCTACCCATTAACCCCTAAAATGCCATTAATCAAGGGTGGGAATAAAATGTATACTGAGGGATGAAGCCTGCCCATTAACCCTTAATGTACAACTAAACACGGGGAAAATGAAAGTAATACACAATGTGATATAGGCTGACCGTTAACTCATTCACTGCTGGGCCATTTCAACCCTGTGAAAAGAAAAAAAAGTTATGTTATTATTTACGATTATTTTTGTTTATTATTTTTACACTGAATATGGTCATGTTGGATATCATTGGAAAGGTTAAACTCTGTCCTTTCCAATGACACCTTGATTGATTGTATACAATGCACAGGGGGTAGATAAAGAGGTCCGAAGGAACCATATGGTAGATATGTTGAGGGTTATTAAACCAATGGGAGCAAAACATGTCACAATATAAATCAGCAGAAACATGCTAAGGCTGACTGATAACAGGTAGCCATGTCATCAAATATTAGCATTCAAACGCATAAATGGTATAGCAATCATCAGAGGTGCAGGAAATAATAAGGGGGAGGGTAATTGCTCAACAGACAGCATAGAGTCTGAGGCGGGGACAGAAGAGAACCAGACAAATCGAGCATACTGCGGACTGGCAATATGTGAGAAAAAGGGAGTGTAAAAATCAAAAGAGCAGCCTGTGGCCAGCATCTCAAATATAAATCAAGCAGTGGGGGAAGTGGGAATTAAAGAGAAAAATGGGGTAATATAAAGGCAGGATGTGGGGGTGATATGTCTACAGCCAGCATTATACAATGTGACTGCCAGGGCACACAGTCAGCTTTAGATTTCTCCATCCTCAGTGAGAAGATGGAGACCTGTAGGGGTCAGCAGGGGTGGAAGGAGGATTTCACATATACTGTGTGCCTGAATCAAGTGTTACAGTGTATTTAATCCAAGGGGTCTCAGCTCTGACCTGTCAGTGTGTCCAGCCACACAGCAGCTCTCCAGCTTCAAAGAGGAGCACAGACACAGCAGCAGCAGCACACAGGCTGACAGCTAACTGCTTCCCCAGAGCTGACCTCTGACTCTCTGTGAGCTCCGTCCAGGAAAAGGAGGAGGGGCGGGGCTGCTCTTCCAATGAGGTGAGTGCCTGCCCGAGGGAAATGAACACTCAGAGCTGGGGCCGAGAGATTCACACATACAGAGGGGATCTCAGTGTCTGCCAAAGATTTGAACATTACCAGGCTGGACAGAGCTCTGAGATCCCCTCTGTATGTGTGAATCTCTTGGCCCCAGCTCTGAGTGTTCATTTCCCTCAGGCAGGCACTCACCTCATCTCAGCTCTCCACATTCATTTTCCCTTCACTCGCAGACATCATTTCCTGCCAGTCCCGGGCTCCAGTGAAGGTTACAAGCCGCACACACATACCTCGTGCAGTGGTCTGAGGAGAGACGTGCAGCTGCCTGGGAGGATCCGCCCACACGGACGCGCTTTAATCCCTTCTCTCTGCCGCTCTTCCCCTGCTGCTCACGTGTGTGGGGGCGCGGCCCTACAACCCTGCCCCGACCTCCAGCGGAAATTATACTTGCGCATGGAAAAAAAGTGCAGCGCTGGCAAAAATATGCCGCCCCTCGCCCCCCCCCAGATTTTGCCGCTAGGAGCGGGTGCTGCATCACGCACCATGGTCGGGCCAGCCCTGAATGAATGATAATAATAAGGGCTGTTACAAAAAAAAGAAAAAACGATTTAACCCTTTCGCTGCTGAGGCATTTCCCGCCTCTGTGCTGAGGTCATTTTTACCGGTTTTGCTCATCATGTTTAAACGTGTTTTGAAGGCTTATTTTAGTATATGACCCAGACATATTATATATTGTTCTTTCCGTCACACTCGGCAGATTCATAATATGTCATTATTATATGTATACGTCATGACCTGTCTGTATATTATAACAAAAAATGCAATAAAATATGAATTTTCAATAATTTACAACGTGTAAAGTGTTTTTTTCCACATTTTAACATGCGAGCAATTTTGGTTATATTTTGTATGGGGTGCGCTTGTTTAAAAAATTAGAGATATGGTCTCGTTACATTTTTTTTTGGGGGAAATTACGCAATTTTTAACAAACGCACCGCATACAAAAATCGTTAATGCAGCATCATTGTTCACATTATAATTGAAATGGGAACAATATTGCTGCATTAACGAACCAAAAAAAGAAAAAAAAACTTGTTTATTTTTATTATTATTATTTTTTTTAAATATATATTTTTTTTAAAAAAAAACTTTTTTAATACTCATGTTTGGTATTGTTGGAACGGCCATGCTCTGGCCGATCCAACAATACCAAACATTAACCCCTAACTGCCACGGATCGGGAGATAGGGGGTTCATTGGAACCCCCTATCTCCACCATTGGTGGCAGTTAGGGGTTAACTCCAGGACTGGCATCATCGTGCTATGCACGATGATGCCAGTCCTCAGGGGCATTCCCGGAAGCTTGGCCGACATCCAAGATGTCGGCCAGCTCCGGGAAAGGATCACGAACGGTGCTTTTCGGCGCCGATTCGTGATCCGGCCCCCATGGGGTTAATGCCAGGTACCATTTGGAAGGGCAGGCTGTGCCCTTCAAAACGGTGCCTGGGTTAACCCCCTGCACGCCGCCGATCGGGAGGGAGAGAGGTCCCCCACGATGACACCTAATTATTCCGGCGGCGGTTCCGGGTGCTGGGCTGACATCCAGGATGTCAGCCCGCACCGGGGGGGCCAGCGATCGGCCAGAACCCGGCCGAACGCTGGCCCCAAAGGGAGGACGCGCTCAGCGCGTCCTCCGCAAGGAACGATACTGCGGGTGGACGCGCTGAGCGCGTCCTCCGCAGTGAAGTGGTTAAAAAAAAACAGAAAAATAAAGTTTCGCAAAAAAATCCCGAAAAATGCCTAAAAGATCCTAAAAAATCTAAAGATTAAGAAACTTTTTACTGCAGAATATTATAATAAACGGTTTATTAGATATTGAATTTAAACGGGAATATTTTTAACATTGAAGCCTAGGGAATTCGCCTGAATAAACCTGTTGAATTAAACCACCGAATGGCAGGGCATTTTGGCAACCTTTCACTGCTGGTTTTTGTTCTCTGAATAGACGAAGCAGCGCTTCTCTATGGGGAATTCGCTGCCCTCGAACAGGGACCGTATGTGCAGGCAACATTTGGCGAACTGCCTGCTCTCTGGATAGCCGAATGGCCAGGAAAGGTAACCGAACGCTGAATTTCAGCGTTCGGTTACCTTTCACAAGCAATTCAAGGCTCTTGAATAACCCTGCTAGTTTCCAATAGAACATGCAGATGACATGCACTCTGCAGCTTTTACTATGGTAAGTGTCCATTCTACAGAGTATTTTGAAATACTGTAAGCAACTTGAAAGTGAGCAAACTAGAGTCTCCATTATGTGTGTTAAAGTAAATTACCATATTCTTATGTGTATTAGCCCCCCACCCTTCATGTGTAAGACGACCCCAGCACTCAGAACAGGCTCACATCTGGTATCTGGTACCAGCTAGGTAATCCTGTGCAAAAGACAACCCCCCATTTCTGGCTTAACGATTTTAGACAAAAGTATAGTCTTATACATCGAAAAATGCTATATATTGCATTGATTAGAAACGACAATGCAAACAGGGAATTATAGGTTATTTTTTTAACGGGGAACACAAGCATCTTTAAATGGGGGAAAGTTAAACCAAAGTTGCAGGCTTAAGGTAAAAGGGAGAACTAATTAAATTTCACCATATACATGAACCAGATCATTTGCCTCTAAAGTGTACACCTCTGGATAAGAGTTGCCGAACTGGCTGCCGAGATCATGAAGGTCTGTGAGCTCTGTATGGACATTTTTATAAATCTGACCTGTATCAGAGCACTTTGCACATGCTCTGCCTGACCGAGATATTTCTGGTCTCCATATTCACTTGCATTTAGAGTGTTTGAAGCTGGAGATCTGTATACGATCCAAGGGATCGATTGACTCACAGCATCCTCTTATAGTTCTCCATAGCACTATCTACTTCATGATTAATTCTATCCCTCCTTGCCTCCAAAAGTTTATCATTGTTCTCGCATCCTAATCATCCATATTTTTTCCCACAATAATGTTCGAAACGGTCCAATCAATCACTTTTGTCTCAGTTTTTAGCAAAATTAAAGGCACACTTTAGGCCAGGGGGCAGCAACCTTGGCCCTGCAGAGGTTTTGGAACTACATCTCCCATAATGCTCAGCTACTCATTAAATTATATGAGCCTCATGGAAAATGTAATTTCAAAACATTTGAAGAGCAAAGATAGCTGACCCTTGCTTAGGCCATAAATGTTTTAGCATAGTGTTTAAAAGCTAATATCTTTACCTGTGCTGTAGTTTCTTAAGGTGCCCAGGACGTAACACACGGCCAATCAAAATGATTAAAAAAATGGAAAGCCAGACAAACCATGCAGTGATAAAACAGTACATTTATTGAGGTGTCATAGATGGCACGGCAACATTTAGCCCAGAACTCTGGCTTTGCCAAGGATTAAGAAAGGTTGAGTCCATAGTCAAAGTGTTGGCACGCCATGTATAACACCTCAATAAATTGCTATTTTATCATTGCATGGAGGTGCATGGACATATATAGGCTCTGTTCTACCCTAGGCATTCCAAATTCTGCTGCCCCCACCACCACCCAATGTCACATAAATAGAAGTATGAAATCAAAACATCTTTACTTTCTATTGTCCTTTTATAAAAGATAAAATATAGTTTTTATATAGTTTTATAGTTGCACACCACAAATGTATGGGATCTCCACACAAAGGAAATTAGAGAAAAAAAACGGTTGACCCTTCCACTCCAGTCTGCCACCATATGCCAAGGTCTAGTTGGCCTATCTAAGAATACACTACCAACTTACTGGAAAGATCTGGAAGAGGTAAATCTTGTTGAAGTAGCACTTCTTAACTTTGCTGTAGCAGGGAATGGACAAAGGAACATTCCTCAGGTACTGAGAAAATAAAACTATGAAGAATGTCGTCCGAGAAACAAACCAAAGACAGTTACTTTTTTTGTAGTGACACAGAGTAGAAACAATGCTATCTGAGGTCTACTCTTCAAATAAGTCAGTATATCAGTGCCTGGCCTGCTTGCAGAACCGTCTTCACTGGTTCCCATTAGTGATTAGGGATGAACCGAACACCCCCGTGTTCGGTTCGCATTCGAACTCGAACAATTTCAAAAGTTCGAGTTCGAACACGAACCAACTCAATGCAAGTCAATGGGACTCAAAAGTTCGATTTTTAGAGTGCCCTCCAAGAGGGCATATATGCAAGATATTTGCCATAAAAGGTGTATGGGGGTCCGGGTAGTGCCCTGGGGGAAAGGAAACAAGGACAAAAAGTTTTAAAAAAAAGTTTTTAAAGGAACAGCGATTTTTCCATGACATAAAGGTTAAGAATAAAAATGAAAAATTCCTTCAAATATCATGAATAGGAGGTCCCCATAACCTGCCCGTGAAGTGGCGGATTTGTAGGATGTATAGAAACATTTAAAAAGAAAAAAATGACATTTCAAATGACGGTAAATGGTTTTTCTTTAATCTATTCATAAACAACTGCTTGGGGCAGCAGCCTGTATGAAAAGAGGAGACGTTTCAGGACACGCAGAACAAGTTTAGTGATATTTTGGCTAAGTTATGGTGAAACTTATGCAGGTTTTGGGTGAAAGTAACAACAGGTGCATTAAAATTGCATGAGCATTAACATTTGCTGCAGCGTTCACCGCATATTTGTAACGATTCCCCAGGACAGACCTGGTAGGATTCCTGGTAACAGACCTCTAACCCTCCGATCCTTAGGATGGTCGGGACTCGGGACCACTAAACCTAACCTCTAGCAGCCACACAGGCCAGGGAGACAGCACCAACAATATACACCACAGACTGAGATCAATATATGTTTGTACTGCGCTATAGTATATGGCAGGATGGAAGCGCACCAGCAGTAACAAGCAGCGGAATATACCAGACAGGGGAGCAGAGCGAGAGTAGTTGTTATAACAAAACTGGGTCAGCAACGTTTAGGCACTTGAACTGCGCTACTGTATATGGTGAGAATCGGCGCACACCAGTAGCAACAGGAGGCAAGCAGAAGAGGCAGGGAGTACACAGAGAGAATAGTCAAATGGCAGGCAAAGCCGGCAACAGATCAGGTCCTCATAACAAGCAGGGTAAGTAACAAGTATACTTCTGAGAAGATACGCTATTAGTGTAGCGAGGAAGCCGGCTGCGCATTTTGCATCGCTCCCTCTACACTAATAGCGTATCTTCTCAGAAGCTTCACACAGCGCGTCGGTATATGCAGAGTCTAACAGCGTGGGAGACGGGAGTCTGCGCTTGGAGGATCCAGGAATCAGGTGAGTAATAGAAAGAAAAGAAAAAAAAGTTATGTTTCTTGGGACATTTAAAAATGTCCTCGGATTTTATTTTTTTTAGAAATGTGTTGCCTTACCTTAGCCTGGTGGTCAGTCAGTGGAGGCTCCCTGGATCCTGGTTGTGGGGGGGGGGGGTCTACCGTGGCCGCAGGTGCAGTGGCTCCCTCCCTGCGCCACCTCTCTGCCACCTGCACCCGGCAGGCCTGCCCGCATAGTCGCAGCTCTGTCTTCCGGCGGCCGCATGCTCCTCAAGGGATCCTTGGGAGGCCCTGGCGGGCTGCCCTCTACAGTGCCTGATTAGTGGGCCTCGTCTGCCTGATATTTTAGCAACAAGATTGTTTTATCCCATAGATTTCAATGTTAAAAATATTTCCATTTTAATTCAATATCTAATAAACCGTTGCTTATAATATTCTGCAGTAAAGAGTCTCTTTATTTATAGATTTTTTAGGATATTTGAAGCTTTTTTCTGGATTTTTTTTTTTTTTGAAACTTACTTACTTACAGGGTTATTCAAAGAGATTTGAAAAGTCACCGCACGGTCGGTGACTTTTCGTTCTCTTCAATTCGGTTCCTTTTGCCGATCCCATTTCGGTGACCCTGCGGTGTATTCAGCAAGCACCACAGGGTCCCCGAATTGCAGGGAAAACCTACCGCAAACCCGATGAAAACTAACTGCAAAACCCAGCGAATGCATGCCGAAAAGCCACAAAAACATCTGGATTAACCTGCCGAAAACCACGGAAAAAGCCCAAACAGGAGCCAATCACACACAGCCGAAGCAGCCGATACCACAGACGAGGCAGTGAATAAATTAGCAAAATAGTTTGTGTGAATGTGTGAAAATGAAATGCTGTTTGCAAAGAGGCTACTGAGCGAAAATGTCTGAAATTTAAACAGGAGGTCCAGGGAATGATAATAAAAAGGGCAAAAAATAAATAAAAAGGTTACAGAAAAAATAAGTACACATAAAGAAAAAAAAAAAATCGGACTTTTAAAAAAACTAAAAAGAAATTCAGAAAAATGCTTAAAATATCCTAAAAAATCTATAAATAAAGAAAGAGACTCTTTACTGCAGAATTTTATAATGAACGGTTTATTAGATATTGAATTAAAACCGGAATATTTTTAACATTGAAGTCTATGGGATTCTCCTGAATAAACTTGCCGAATTAAACCACCGAACAGCAGGGCATTTCGGGAACCTTTCACTGCTGGTTTGTGTTCTCTGAATAGCTGAAGCAGTGCTTTTTTTATGGGGATTTCACTGCCCTCGAACAGGCACCGAACAGGCACCGTATGTTCAGGAAATTCACCGAGTGGAGGTTTTGTCACAGACAAAAGAGTGCGTCTGTCCACCGACTCTGTAGACCGGCTGACATTTATAAGAATGAATCAGTCCTGGATCAGCAGCTATCAATCCCCTGATGCCGACGTAACTGAATAGATTGGGGATCTCTTCTGCATTCCCAAAACCTCCACCGCTGCACTCTTCCACAAAACCACAAGGGGTTATGGTGTGAAGGCACTTGCTGCCACCAAAGGCACAATATTTGGGTGCATTGACGCCTGTACCAGATTCATATCATTTTAATATTGGACCGCAGGGTCCAACCGTGCACTCTTCCACAATACCACAGAGGGGTTACTTACGGTGTGAAGGCACTTGCTGCCACCAAAGGCACAATATTTGGTGCACTGCCACTGACGCCTATACCAGATTATTATCATTTTAATATTGGACGGCCGCAGGGTCCAACCCTGCACTCTTCCACAATACCACAGAGGGTTACGGTGAGACGGCACTGTTGCCGACACTGAAGGCCCAATTATAAAGCACCTATTGTTACTTTCATCCAAAGCCTGCATAAGTTTCACCATAATTTAGCCAAAAAAATCACTAAACTTGTTCTGCGTGTCTTAAAATGTCTCCTCTTTTTATACAGGCTGCCGCCCCAAGCAGTTGTTTATGAATAGATTAAAGGAAAACCATTTTCCGTCATTTGAAATGCCATTTTTTTGTTTTTAAATGTTTCTATACATCCTACAAATCCGCCACTTTACGGACAGGTTATGGGGACCTCCTAGGCACGATATTTGAAGGAATTTTTCGTTTTTATTCTTAACCTTTATTTCATGGAAAACTCACTGTTCCTTTAAAAACGTTTTTCTTTTTAACTTTTTGTCCTTGTTTCCTGTCCCCCAGGGCACTACCCGGACCCCCATACACCTTTTATGGCAAATATCTTGCATATATGCCCTCTTGGAGGGCACTCTAAAAATCGAACTTTCGAGTCCCATTGACTTGCATTGAGTTCGGTTCGTGTTCGAGTTCGAACTCGAACTTTTGAAATTGTTCGAGTTCGAATGCGAACCGAACACGGGGGTGTTCGGCTCATCACTACATGTGAGGCAAGTGGCAGTTGGAACAGATTTATTTTCAGGTGGGGAGGGGGAGCATAACTCCTTATCATCAGACGTGTTAATAACTAATGCTCTGATGGTCATTTCGAAAAATCCTTTCTTACTGAGCACCTGGAAGCCGAGAGGAACATACGAGACAATTTTTTAAGTTTGTAGGCTTTACGGTTCTAAAGATATTGTGATGTTGCGTGAGTGGCATTTCGCTTTTATATACTGTTTGTAGATATGAAAAAAAATCATAATTATGGTTAACTGCCCAACCAAAAGAGCAACATGTATATGGATATATGGTCTACTCACAAATATCAATTTAGTTACAATCAAAATCAATATCAATACATACAGTATGTCACAGAAGTGAGTATAACACTCACATTTTTGTAAATATTTTATTAATTTTTCCATGTGGCAACACTGAACAAATTACACTTCGCTACAATATAAAGTGGTGAATGTACAGCTTGTATAACAGTGTAAATTTGCTGTCCCCTCAGAATAACTCAACACTTACAGGGCAATTCAAAGAGATTTGAAAAGTCACCGCCCATTCGGTGACTTTTCGTTCTCTTCAATTCGGTTCCTTTTGCCGATCCCATTTCGGTGACCCTGCGGTGTATTCAGCAAGCACCACAGGGTCCCCGAATTGCAGGGAAAACCTACCGCAAACCCGATGAAAACTAACCGCAAAACCCAGCGAATGCACACCGAAAAGCCACAAAAACATCTGGATTAACCTGCCGAAAACCACGGAAAAAGCCCGAACAGGAGCCAATCACACACAGCCGAAGCAGCCGATACCGCAGACGAGGCAGTGAATAAATTAGCAAAATAGTTTGTGTGAATGTGTGAAAATGAAATGCTGTTGCAAAGAGGCTACTGAACGAAAATGTCTGAAATTTACACAGGAGGTCCAGGGAATGATAATAAAAAGGGCAAAAAATAAATAAAAAGGTTACAGAAAAAATAAGTACACTTAAAGAAAAAAAAAAAATCGGACTTTTAAAAAAACTAAAAAGAAATTCAGAAAAATGCTTAAAATATCCTAAAAAATCTATAAATAAAGAAAGAGACTCTTTACTGCAGAATTTTATAATGAACGGTTTATTAGATATTGAATTAAAACCGGAATATTTTTAACATTGAAGTCTATGGATTCTCCTGAATAAACTTGCCGAATTAAACCACCGAACAGCAGGGCATTTCGGGAACCTTTCACTGCTGGTTTGTGCTCTCTGAATAGCTGAAGCAGTGCTTTTTTTATGGGGATTTCACTGCCCTCGAACAGGCACCGAACAGGCACCGTATGTTCAGGAAATTCGCCGAGTGGAGGTTTTGTCACAGACAAAAGAGTGCGTCTGTCCACCGACTCTGTAGACCGGCTGACATTTATAAGAATGAATCAGTCCTGGATCAGCAGCTATCAATCCCCTGATGCTGACGTAACTGAATAGATTGGGGATCTCTTCTGCATTCCCAAAACCTCCACCGCTGCACTCTTCCACAAAACCACAAAGGGGTTATGGTGTGAAGGCACTTGCTGCCACCAAAGGCACAATATTTGGGTGCATTGACGCCTGTACCAGATTCATATCATCTTAATATTGGACCGCAGGGTCCAACCGTGCACTCTTCCACAATACCACAGAGGGGTTACTTACGGTGTGAAGGCACTTGCTGCCACCAAAGGCACAATATTTGGGTGCACTGCCACTGACGCCTATACCAGATTATTATCATTTTAATATTGGACGGCCGCAGGGTCCAACCCTGCACTCTTCCACAATACCACAGGGGTTACGGTGAGACGGCACTGTTGCCGACACTGAAGGCCCAATTATAAAGCACCTATTGTTACTTTCATCCAAAGCCTGCATAAGTTTCACCATAATTTAGCCAAAAAAATCACTAAACTTGTTCTGCGTGTCCTAAAATGTCTCCTCTTTTTATACAGGCTGCCGCCCCAAGCAGTTGTTTATGAATAGATTAAAGGAAAACCATTTTCCGTCATTTGAAATGCCATTTTTTTTTGTTTTTAAATGTTTCTATACATCCTACAAATCTGCCACTTCACGGACAGGTTATGGGGACCTCCTAGGCACGATATTTGAAGGAATTTTTTCGTTTTTATTCTTAACCTTTATTTCATGGAAAACTCACTGTTCCTTTAAAAACGTTTTTCTTTTTAACTTTTTGTCCTTGTTTCCTGTCCCCCAGGGCACTACCCGGACCCCCATACACCTTTTATGGCAAATATCTTGCATATATGCCCTCTTGGAGGGCACTCTAAAAATCGAACTTTCGAGTCCCATTGACTTGCATTGAGTTCGGTTCGTGTTCGAGTTCGAACTCGAACTTTTGAAATTGTTCGAGTTCGAATGCGAACCGAACACGGGGGTGTTCGGCTCATCACTACATGTGAGGCAAGTGGCAGTTGGAACAGATTTATTTTCAGGTGGGGAGGGGAGCATAACTCCTTATCATCAGACGTGTTAATAACTAATGCTCTGATGGTCATTTCGAAAAATCCTTTCTTACTGAGCACCTGGAAGCCGAGAGGAACATACGAGACAAATTTTAAGTTTGTAGGCTTTACGGTTCTAAAGATATTGTGATGTTGCGTGAGTGGCATTTCGCTTTTATATACTGTTTGTAGATATGAAAAAAAATCATAATTATGGTTAACTGCCCAACCAAAAGAGCAACATGTATATGGATATATGGTCTACTCACAAATATCAATTTAGTTACAATCAAAATCAATATCAATACATACAGTATGTTACAGAAGTGAGTATAACACTCACATTTTTGTAAATATTTTATTATATTTTTTCATGTGGCAACACTGAACAAATTACACTTCGCTACAATATAAAGTGGTGAATGTACAGCTTGTATAACAGTGTAAATTTGCTGTCCCCTCAGAATAACTCAACACTTACAGGGCAATTCAAAGAGATTTGAAAAGTCACCGCCCATTCGGTGACTTTTCGTTCTCTTCAATTCGGTTCCTTTTGCCGATCCCATTTCGGTGACCCTGCGGTGTATTCAGCAAGCACCACAGGGTCCCCGAATTGCAGGGAAAACCTACCGCAAACCCGATGAAAACTAACCGCAAAACCCAGCGAATGCACGCCGAAAAGCCACAAAAACATCTGGATTAACCTGCCGAAAACCACGGAAAAAGCCCGAACAGGAGCCAATCACACACAGCCGAAGCAGCCGATACCGCAGACGAGGCAGTGAATAAATTAGCAAAATAGTTTGTGTGAATGTGTGAAAATGAAATGCTGTTTGCAAAGAGGCTACTGAGCGAAAATGTCTGAAATTTACACAGGAGGTCCAGGGAATGATAATAAAAAGGGCAAAAAATAAATAAAAAGGTTACAGAAAAAATAAGTACACTTAAAGAAAAAAAAAAAAAATCGGACTTTTAAAAAAACTAAAAAGAAATTCAGAAAAATGCTTAAAATATCCTAAAAAATCTATAAATAAAGAAAGAGACTCTTTACTGCAGAATTTTATAATGAACGGTTTATTAGATATTGAATTAAAACCGGAATATTTTTAACATTGAAGTCTATGGGATTCTCCTGAATAAACTTGCCGAATTAAACCACCGAACAGCAGGGCATTTCGGGAACCTTTCACTGCTGGTTTGTGTTCTCTGAATAGCTGAAGCAGTGCTTTTTTATGGGGATTTCACTGCCCTCGAACAGGCACCGAACAGGCACCGTATGTTCAGGAAATTCGCCGAGTGGAGGTTTTGTCACAGACAAAAGAGTGCGTCTGTCCACCGACTCTGTAGACCGGCTGACATTTATAAGAATGAATCAGTCCTGGATCAGCAGCTATCAATCCCCTGATGCTGACGTAACTGAATAGATTGGGGATCTCTTCTGCATTCCCAAAACCTCCACCGCTGCACTCTTCCACAAAACCACAAAGGGGTTATGGTGTGAAGGCACTTGCTGCCACCAAAGGCACAATATTTGGGTGCATTGACGCCTGTACCAGATTCATATCATTTTAATATTGGACCGCAGGGTCCAACCGTGCACTCTTCCACAATACCACAGAGGGGTTACTTACGGTGTGAAGGCACTTGCTGCCACCAAAGGCACAATATTTGGGTGCACTGCCACTGACGCCTATACCAGATTATTATCATTTTAATATTGGACGGCCGCAGGGTCCAACCCTGCACTCTTCCACAATACCACAGAGGGGTTACGGTGAGACGGCACTGTTGCCGACACTGAAGGCCCAATTATAAAGCACCTATTGTTACTTTCATCCAAAGCCTGCATAAGTTTCACCATAATTTAGCCAAAAAAATCACTAAACTTGTTCTGCGTGTCTTAAAATGTCTCCTCTTTTTATACAGGCTGCCGCCCCAAGCAGTTGTTTATGAATAGATTAAAGGAAAACCATTTTCCGTCATTTGAAATGCCATTTTTTTTGTTTTTAAATGTTTCTATACATCCTACAAATCCGCCACTTCACGGACAGGTTATGGGGACCTCCTAGGCACGATATTTGAAGGAATTTTTCGTTTTTATTCTTAACCTTTATTTCATGGAAAACTCACTGTTCCTTTAAAAACGTTTTTCTTTTTAACTTTTTGTCCTTGTTTCCTGTCCCCCAGGGCACTACCCGGACCCCCATACACCTTTTATGGCAAATATCTTGCATATATGCCCTCTTGGAGGGCACTCTAAAAATCGAACTTTCGAGTCCCATTGACTTGCATTGAGTTCGGTTCGTGTTCGAGTTCGAACTTGAACTTTTGAAATTGTTCGAGTTCGAATGCGAACCGAACATGGGGGTGTTCGGCTCATCACTACATGTGAGGCAAGTGGCAGTTGGAACAGATTTATTTTCAGGTGGGGAGGGGGAGCATAACTCCTTATCATCAGACGTGTTAATAACTAATGCTCTGATGGTCATTTCGAAAAATCCTTTCTTACTGAGCACCTGGAAGCCGAGAGGAACATACGAGACAAATTTTAAGTTTGTAGGCTTTACGGTTCTAAAGATATTGTGATGTTGCGTGAGTGGCATTTCGCTTTTATATACTGTTTGTAGATATGAAAAAAAATCATAATTATGGTTAACTGCCCAACCAAAAGAGCAACATGTATATGGATATATGGTCTACTCACAAATATCAATTTAGTTACAATCAAAATCAATATCAATACATACAGTATGTCACAGAAGTGAGTATAACACTCACATTTTTGTAAATATTTTATTATATTTTTTCATGTGGCAACACTGAACAAATTACACTTCGCTACAATATAAAGTGGTGAATGTACAGCTTGTATAACAGTGTAAATTTGCTGTCCCCTCAGAATAACTCAACACTTACAGGGCAATTCAAAGAGATTTGAAAAGTCACCGCCCATTCGGTGACTTTCGTTCTCTTCAATTCGGTTCCTTTTGCCGATCCCATTTCGGTG
This sequence comes from Leptobrachium leishanense, assembly GCA_009667805.1. Lineage (NCBI taxonomy): Eukaryota > Metazoa > Chordata > Amphibia > Anura > Megophryidae > Leptobrachium > Leptobrachium leishanense. Next base: position 136,786,444 of record CM019064.1, on the reverse strand, counting down.
ACCCTGCGGTGTATTCAGCAAGCACCACAGGGTCCCCGAATTGCAGGGAAAACCTACCGCAAACCCGATGAAAACTAACCGCAAAACCCAGCGAATGCACACCGAAAAGCCACAAAAACATCTGGATTAACCTGTCGAAAACCACGGAAAAAGCCCGAACAGGAGCCGATCACACACAGCCGAAGCAGCCGAGACCACAGACGAGGCAGTGAATAAATTAGCAAAATAGTTTGTGTGAATGTGTGAAAATGAAACGCTGTTTGCAAAGAAGCTAATGAGCCAAAATGTCTGAAATTTACACAGGATGTCCAGGGAGTGATAATAAAAAGGGCTGTTACAGAAAAAATAAGTACACTTAAAGAAAAAAAAAAAAAAAATCGGACTTTTAGAAAAAAAAAAAGAAAAAATTAAGAAAAATGCTTAAAATATCCTAAAAAATCTATAAATAAAGAAAGAGACTCTTTACTGCAGAATTTTATAATGAACGGTTTATTAGATATTGAATTAAAACCGGAATATTTTTAACATTGAAGTCTATGGGATTCTCCTGAATAAACTTGCCGAATTAAACCACCGAACAGCAGGGCATTTCGGGTACCTTTCACTGCTGGTTTGTGTTCTCTGAATAGCCGAAGCAGTGCTTTTTTATGGGGATTTCACTGCCCTCGAACAGGCACCGAACAGGCACCGTATGTTCAGGAAATTCGCCAGGATTTGGCGAATTGCCTGCTCTCTGGATAGCCGAATGGCCAGGAAAGGTAACCGAATGCTGATTTTCAGCGTTCGGTTACCTTTCTCAAGCAATTCGGAGCTCTTTGAATAACCCTGTTATTTTTTCTGTAACAGCCCTTTTTATTATCATTCCCTGGACCTCATATGTAAATATCAGACATTTTCGCTCAGTAGTTTCTTTGCAAACAGCGTTTCACTTTTCAAACATTCATGCAAACTGTTTTCCTAATTTATTCACCGCCTCTTCTGCGGTCTCGGCTTTTTCCGGAGGCTGCGATCGGCTCCTGCTTGGGTTTTTCCGTGGTTTTCGTCAGGTTAATCCAGATGTTTTTGCGGGTTTTCGGCGTGCATTCGCCGAGTTTTGCGGTTAGTTTTCGTCAGGTTTGTGGCAGCTTTTCCCTGCATTTCGGGGGCCCTGTGGTGCTTGCTGAATACACCGCAGGGTCACCAAAATGGGATCGGCAAAAGGAACCGAATTGAAGAGAACGAAAAGTCACCGAACGTGTTACGAATTACCCTGTATGTTTTAAATAGTAATATTAAACCCATTTAGAGATATTTTATAATATCTAAAAATCAAAGCATGTTTCGCAAATGTAGCAACAACTGCTGAAATACAGTTTTCACAAGTTATGGCCATATGGTGCAACTTTTTGGAAATTAGAAGTATTCAGCTATTGAGTCAACACTTATGACTACATTTAGCTACAATTGCAACTGTGAAGTTTGTGTAAATTTGGCACATCTATAGACCTTATTCACCATTCCACAGATTAAAAAAAACACAAGAGCTGAAAGGTCCCACAGATAAATCACTACAAGAAATCCATAGAATTCAAACAGACCTGGGAAACCCATTGGAACTGCTATATATATGATTTTATAGGATTTTTTTAAGCATTTTTAAAAAAAAAATCAAATTTTATTTTTCGAACTTTTTGCGAACGGCCTGAAATGTTCGAAGTTCGCCAAACGGCCGAACGGGCGATGTTCAAATCGAACTCGTGTTCGAATCGAACCGAACGCCCATCCCTAGTGTTAAACATGCAACCTCCATTGTAAAAAATGTCATACATAAAGTAAAACACTCTGTTGGTGTATTAAAATAGAAATTGTGGGGCTGTCTTTCAAGAAGGAAATATTCAGAAAGTAAAGGGTTCACCATTCCTTTAGCAGCCTTTTGTTACTGTGGACAGGGATCAGGAATGCAGTTTTTAAAAATAAAGTGCATAAATGTGTGTAAATCACACTGTAAACATATGTCTTTTAAATCTGCCATTTAATCCCACTCACTGAGGCCTGTGATGTATCTTATGCTAGGTTCAAACACAGTCTGCGAATAATTGTTTTAAAAAAAGCTTATACATAAGCTTAAATTCTGATTGGCTTGTGTGACTTTTTCTATTTTAAACTTTAAAGAGACATCTCAAACAAACGACTTCCATTATCTTGGACTATATTAAACATTCATTGGATGGCTTGTAACCACGGCCAGCGCTGCCGCTAGGCCAACTAGGCGGGCTCCTAGAGCGCAGCACCCGCCTAGGGCGCAGCGGCAGCCGGCACGACCAATTGAAAAATAAAAAAAAAATTGTAAATAAAAATGCCCGCGGGGCACCCTGGGGCGGCCGCGTGCTGCAGCCAGCCCCAATACGAGCCGGCGTCAACGCCGGCGTCAAGGAGACGGAGGCGTGGACTTGTTGCTTCCAGCTTCGTGGACCAAGTCCACGCCTCCATCTCCTTGACGCCTGCGGCGACGCCAGCACGCAATGAGACTGGCTACAGGAAGACAGCGCTGGAGGCAAATACCAATGTGTGAGCTGCTGGGTAAGTATCCTTGTGTGAGCCTGGGGGGGGGCAAATATCCATGTGTGAGCCTGGGCCCTGGGGGGGGCAAATATCCATGTGTGAGCATGGGGGGGCAAATATCCATGTGTGAGCCTGGGGGGCAAATATCCATGTGTGAGCCTGGGGGGGGCAAATACCCATGTGTGAGCCTGGGGACAAGTACCCAAGTGTGAGCCTGGGGGCAAATACCATGTGTGAGCCTGGGGGGGCAAATATCCATGTGTGAGCCTGGGGGGTGGCAAATATCCATGTGTGAGCCTGGGGGGGCAAATATCCATGTGTGAACCTGGGGGGGGCAAATATCCATGTGTGAGCCTGGGGGGGCAAATACCATGTGTGAGCCTGGGGGGAAAATACCATGTGTGAGCCTGGGGGGGCAAATACCATGTGTGAGCCTGGGGGGGCAAATACCATGTGTGAGCCTGGGGGGCAAATACCATGTGTGAGCCTGGGGGGGGGCAAATACCATGTGTGAGCCTGGGGGCAAATACCCATGTGTGAGCCTGGGGGGCCAGATACCCATGTGTGAGCCCGGGGGCAGATACCCATGTGTGAGCCTGGGGGGGCAGATACCCATGTGTGAGCCCGGGGGCAGATACCCATGTGTGAGCCTGGGGGGGGCAGATACCCATGTGTGAGCCTGGGGGGGCAGATACCCATGTGTGAGCCCGGGGGCAGATACCCATGTGTGAGCCTGGGGGGGGCAGATACCCATGTGTGAGCCCGGGGGCAGATACCCATGTGTGAGCCCGGGGGCACGTACCCATGTGTGAGCCCGGGGGCACGTACCCATGTGTGAGCCCGGGGGCAAGTACCCATGTGTGAGCCTGGGCAATATCTCCATGCCATGTGTGAGCTGGAGGCAATATATTCACCATGTGAGCTTTTTTTTTTTTGGGGGGGGTGCAAGTAGCTGGTCTTGCCTAGGGCGCAAAATAGTCTAGCACCGGCCCTGCTTGTAACCTGCTTTTGTAAACATTAACACCAAAAAATTTATTAGTAAGTAGGGAAGGGATGGGCTGGCGGTTCAATGTGAACATGAGTTTGCATCGAACATTGGCCTCACCATCATACACGGAGGAGTCAGCTGAATTGTTTGACTACAATGACAGTGACATGCTGCTTGCCAGTCCAAGGCATCAGATGTCAGAGCTGCTCAGGTGCAGAGCGCTGTTGTCTCGCAGCACACGTCCAGGAACTCTGCTGTCTGGGAGTTCTTCACGACATGTGCAGCAGACCACAGCATTGCTATTTGTAAGCTATGTCTGAAGAGGATCAAGCGTGGGAGAAACATCAGCCGCTTGGGTACCACATGCTTGAAGCGACATATGACCACCTCTCATGCATTCCGTTGGCACAACACTTCCCATCGGTCCTCATCTGTCTCTACCCCCACTATATGTCATGCCATGTCTACAACCTCCACTGACAGGGATGATGTTATAGTAATGGGTGTACCAGGTCCTTCCTCAGAATGTGGCAGCATCCCATCAGCTGCAGATTTACGCAGTCAGATTTCATTACCCCAGTTGCTGCAGCGTAAGAAAAAATATAGTCCCAACCATCCCCTTGCACAGTGTCTAAATGCCAGCTTGGCAAAATTGCTCGCATTACAGCTGCTGCCTTTCCAGCTGGTAGACTCTGCCTCCTTCCGTGAATTTGCCGATTGTGCTGTACCACAGTGGCAGGTCCCAAAATGCCATTTCTTTTCACAGAAGGCCATTCCAGCACTATACCAGCACGTGGAAGATAATGTTATGGAGTCATTGGGAAAGGCAGTCAGCAGCAAGGTGCACATTACTTTAGACACGTGGTCCAGCAAGCATGGACAGGGCCGTTCCATTTCCTTCACGGCACACTGGGTAACTCTGCTTGCAGCTGGGAGAGATCCAGGACGGGCTCTGTGCTGGAGCTTGTTCATCCACCATGCCTCCAGAAAGCTGCTTATATGAGGTCTGTCTCCTCCACCACCTCTTCCTCCTCCTCCTCCTTCTCTGTCTCTGGTGAAGTGGCAGTTAAACCAACGTGTGGCAGGGGCTACGCAATGGCTCAAGCAAAATGTTGCCATACTGTGCTTGAGCTGGTTTGGTTAGGGGACAGGAGCCACACCGGGCCAGAAATTCTGTCAGCTCTGCAGGTGCAGGCGCAAAGATGGTTAACACCACACCAGCTTGAGCTGGGAATGATCGGCTGTGATAACGGCAGCAACCTTCTCTCCACCTTACGCCTGGGTAAGTTGACGCCTGTACCATGCCTAGCACATGTCCTAAATCTGGTGGTACAGCATTTCCTAACCAGGTACCCAGGGCTGGCAGAGCTTCTCAGCCAGACCAGAAAAGTCTGCAGCCACTTCAGATGGTCATTCCCATAAAGTGTTCGCCTGGCAGAAATTCAAAGTGAATTCCACCTTCCCCAAACCAACTAATCTGTGACATGCCCACCAGGTGGAACTCGACATTGGCAATGCTGCAGCATCTGCACAGGCAGCAGAGGGCCATCAATGAGTACCTGTGTGAGTATGGCACAAGGACAGGTTCAGCTCAACTTGGTTTCCCCCCCGCAGTGGCTGATGATCAAGGATGCATGCACTGTACTGTCACCATTTGAGGAGGTAACGAGGATGGTGAGCAGGGACAGTGCATGCATCAGTGACACAATTCCTTTAGTGTTCCTGCTGGAGTGCACTCTGCGGGGAATTATAGATGTGGCTCTAGAGGCAGAGCAGCGGGAGGAAGAGGAGGACTTCCCTAGCTCTCAAGGCCCCAGTCTTTACGCAGACAGCATTCCTGTGGGTCCTCAGATCAGACAGGAGGAGGATGAGGAGGATGAGGAATATTTAAGTTGTGGGGGCATTGAAGGTGGGGATTCCTCAAAGGAGGGTTTTGTGTCCCCAGAAACCCAAGGACTAATATGTGGCTAGGAGGAGGTAGTGCATGATACGGTCATTCTCAGCAGCCAGGAACACTTGGAAGCTAATGCCACCTCCAACCAAGTGATGACACAGGTGCTTCTGAGGCTGCAGTTTATCAGAGGAAGAGCGGTGAAGGGGGCCGCTTGACTGATGCCTTTTGACATTTTTTTAGTCCACAATGCCCAGGGACATCAAATGTAGGCACCCATTGCCAGCGTCTTCACCATATGGTGCAGGACTACCTAGGGGCAAGGGCAGACCTGGATACCTTTACAGCAGATGATCCACTGTCTTACTGTGTGTTGAGATTGGATCATTGGCCAGAACTTAGCCAATCTGCTATGCAGCTATTAGGTTGCCCTTCATCCAGCGTGCTTTCTGAAAGGACGTTCAGTGCCGCTGGAGGTTTTGTCACAGACGAAAGAGTGCGTCTGTCCACCGACTCTGTAGACCGGCTGACATTTATAAAAATGCTGATGTACCTGAATAGATCGGGGATCTCTTCTGCATTCCCAAAAACCTCCACCACTGCACTCTTCCACAATACTTCAGAGTGTGAAGGCACTAGCTGGCACCAAAGGCCAAATATTTGGGTGCACTACCACTGACGCGTGTACCAGATTCATATCATTGTATTATTTGACAGCAGGGTCCACCCCTGCACTCTTCCACAATACCTCAGAGGGGTTACGGTGTGAGGGCACTAGCAGGCACCAAAGGCCCAATATTTGGGTGCACTGCCACTGACGCGTGTACCAGATTCATATCATTTTAATATTTGACCGCAGGGTCCACCCCTGCACTCTTCCACAATACCTCAGAGGGGTTACGGTGTGAAGGCACTAGCTGGCACCAAAGGCCCAATATTTGGGTGCACTGACGCATGTACCAGAATTATATCATTGTAATATTTGACGGCAGGGTCCACCCCTGCACTCTTCCACAATACCTCAGAGGGGTTACGGTGTGAAGGCACTAGCTGGCACCAAAGGTCCAATTTTAATGCACCTGTTGTTACTTTCATCCAAAGCCTGCATAAGTTTCACCATAATGTAGCCAAACCATCACTAAACTTGTTCTGCGTGTCCTAAAACGTCTCCTCTTTTCATACAGGCTGCCGCCCCAAGCAGTTGTTTATGAATAGATTAAAGGAAAACCATTTACCGTCATTTGAAATGTCATTTTTTTCTTTTTAAATGTTTCTATACATCCTACAAATCCGCCACTTCACGAGCAGGTAATGGGGTCCTCCGAGGCACGATATTTGAACGAATTTTTTGTTTTTATTCTTAACCTTTATGTCATGGAAAAATCACTGTTCCTTTTAAAAGGTTTTTTTTAAAACTTTTTTTCCTTGTTTCCTGTCCCCCAGGGCACTACCCGGACCCCTATACACCTTTAATTGCAAATATCTTGCATATTTACCATCTTTGAGGGCACTCTAAAATTCGAACGTTCGAGTCCCATTGACATGCATTGAGTTCGAATCGTGTTCGCGTTCGAATTCAAACTTTTTCAAATGTTCGTGTTCGAATGCGAACCGAACACGGGGGTGTTCGGACCATCACTATTAATAAGTAATATTTCTAATATTTCTATCAGGTATTCTTGATATCCCTGTTCTAAATTACTTAGCCCCACCTCTAATAGAGGAGTTTCTCCATATTTTCCTATATGTTCTTATTTTTATATTTTTTCCCAGTTTATTGAAATTATATTAATTTCCTCGATACATAAGGAATTTTGGAGAAATGGAAATTTGGGTTGCAACCCATAGGTCAAAAACGGCAATACAGTGAAATATTTCATCTTAATTGTGGCATAACCCCTTAACGACAGGTGTGGTACCCATCGGGAAGGGGTTAATGCTGGCAGGGAGTACTGAGTTCAGGCTCTCTCACGGCAGCCAATGGTGTGTGGCTCGCGCCGGCTGCTGGGAAGGGCCGAGGCGGACCCTAGAAGTTAACAGGGTGTTCTAATATGCCCCGCGTCTTCTAATTCCACCTACCACAGGGACAGCATTGTACGCCCTGCGAAGGGAAAGGGATAAAGGTGCAAATTATATTGTAAGTTCTCCGCACTTGTCACATTAATGAATATAACCCAAAGGTGTACCATCTAACTTATTTTTAGGATAAGAGAGTGTAAGGGGGAAAAAATTATTTGAAATATGTGCTCTATAAAATATGCAATTACAATTTTTTTATAAGTGCTATCATATTCAGCAGCACTGTACAATGGGTGGGACAAAAGAAAACAAATTAACAACTAGCTTTGACCCATGGAGAATGATAGGGAAAGAGGTCCTTGCTCAAGTGAACTTGCAGTCTAAGAGGTGTGAGGGTGAACCACAAAGGTGAGAGTAAATGAAAGTTTATAATATGAGGGAAGGTCCTAAAGAAATGCTAAAAGCAAAGAAATAATGACGGTAACTCAAAAAAAATTCTGCCAACATAGCCTACTGCTTTAGTGACAATTGCCTTGAAGTATTTTTTTTAGAAAGTATTTTACCAGGAAGGATACATTGAGATTTCTCTTGTTTTCGTCCTGGGTGGGAGACTTCCCATCTTTAATGTGACAAGGAACTTTTTGGCAAACTCGACTCGCGCTTATTTTTGTACTCGGTCAACAAATGTGGAATCCAGTGGGTGCACATCTTGGTGAAGTCCATCTTGTCACAAATAATCCTCAACATGCTTTTTTATAGAATGTTTAACTATTCCACAAGCATTTTGAGAATGGTTTGAGGTTCCTGATCCAAAAATTCCTTCTCCTTGGCCACCATGGTCTCATCCATGGATGTGCAAGAGTGTCCCTCTCTTGGTTCCTCACAGATGTCAAAATATCAAGACTTGAGTCTACTAGTCCACTTGAGAACCTTCTGAAGACTTGAGGCTTCATCAACAAAATGGGTTTTGAGCACTTCAAAGCACTGTTTCACAGAGAAGTTACAATAAAAATTTGGTAGCTGATGCTACACCACATTTTGAGTCACTTTGTGTAACAGATAAGCATACAACACCAATGATGGAAAGAGGTGTGGCTGATCACGTGTAACTCATAAAAGGGTAGTACTTCCCCATAGTAAGGATTAAACCTATATTAATGACCAAGCAAACAAAAAAGGTGCATGCAGAGGACGTCCCCAACACGTCACAGGGATTCTGTAGCCAAGGAAAGACTGGTACCGCTTAGGTCTGAGTCCCATGTGGTCTGACTTCCGTGGAACCCCTCCCGATGCTCATTTTCAGGCACCACCCGGCACAGTGAATGCCTGAAGGTGAGGGGGTCCTTTGGACTCCTCTACTATCTCCTATCTCCTCATACAGAGGATATAGAGACACAATAGAGGCAGAGCTGGAAAGGTCACAGTCTGACCTTTCCAACGATGTCCCTCATGAAGGTGTTGACCCCCCAAAAAAGTAAAAACACACACACAAAGCACACAGGGGTCTCTAATGGATGTTTTAAAAATCAGAACTGTCTAGAGACCCCCAAGCTCCCCATTTAATAAATAACAACCCCCCCCCTTAACATTTTATCAATATTTTTTTGTATCAACGTATAACCACAATACTTCTGGTCATAAATTTTCAATTAAAAAATGTGTTGTCTCTTCTAGAATTTTAACAATTGTTTTTTTTTTCCATTCTAATGACAGAACTTATACACGTAATGTAGTGCCCTGTAGTGTACGGATGGAGGGGGCTTGAGTTGCCCCCCCCCCCCTTGCTCCCCTGGCTGCTATCTGGCCCAATCAGGTGAAGGCGGGAGCTGGGGGGGGGCAGCAAAACTAAGTGAGAAGGAGCCAGTGTTGTGAGTTAACCGTGAGGTGTGAAGACAAGGTAGAATAAACGGCCCACCCTCCCGCCCTGAAATAATGGGTTTCCAGTTGGTAGTTTTTTCATTGAGCATGGTATTCTATGTTAATTTCTTGAGCAACAGTACATAACTCGGTGTCCCAGCAAGGCTGGAGGATGTGGCAGCGGAGAATAGAATTTGAGTTAAGCAAAGTTCACAAGTTGGATGTTTTATTATGTAATAAAGAGTAATGGGGATACGACTTAACGAAGCCTTAAAAGAATCGGGGCTATGTTACGTTGCATTGCAATCAATTCAAAATGGAAATGCTGTCACAATAAAATCCTTTGTAAAGTTGATGGTTTATTAAGTGGTTGTCAATAAACTGTGGACAGAAATAATTTCAACTCTAACACCCTGTGTCAGTGTGCATTATTGGGCAATTGGGTTGGTGGCTGGAGGGGGGGCCTGGGTGGTGGACAACTCATAATTATATATTCTCGATCTGCTGAGTCTGCTGAAAAAAATGATATATACAGGGTTATTCAAAGAGAATCGAAAAGTCACCGTACGTTCGATGACTTTTCTTTTCCTGCACTTCGGGGCGATTCGGTGTTCCTATTTTGCCGACCCTGCGGTGTATTCAGCAAGCACCGCAGGGCCCTCGTAGTGCAGGAAAAACCCACCGCAAACCCGCCGAACACTCGCCGCAAACCCGCCGAACACTCACCAAACACTCGCCGAAGCCCACAGAAACAGCTGGATTAACCCCGCTGAACACGCCGGAGAAACCTGACTAGCCGCCGATCACAGCGCAGCGCAGGCGCCGGAAAAAGCCGACACACAGACGAACGAGGTGGAAAAAAAACAGTACGCATGAAAGTTTGAAAATGGAAACACTGTTTGCAAAAAAACTACTCAATGAAAATGGCTGAAATTTACATATAAGATTCTATGAATGATTATAAAAAGGTCTGTTACAGAAAAAAGAAAAAATGATTTAACCCTTTCGCTGCTGAGGCATTTCACGCCTGTGTGCTGAGGTAATTTTTACCAGTTTCGCTCATCATGTTTAAATGTGTTTTGAAGCCATATTTTATTATATGACCCAGACATATCATATATCGTTCTTTCCGGCAGACTCGGCAGATTCATAATATATCATTATTATATGTATACGTCATGTCCTGTCTGTATATTATAACAAAAAATGCAATACAATTTTGTTTTTCAATAATTTACAACGTGTAAAGTGTTTTTTTCACATTTTAACATGCGAGCGTTTGAGGTTATATTTTCTATGGGTTGCGCTTGTTAAAAATATTAGAAATGGGGACTCGTTACAATTTTTTGCACCCCATACAAAAATCGTTAGTGCAGCATCATTGTTCACATTATGGTATTGTTGGAAAGGCCATGCTCTGGCCGATCCAAGGATACCAAACATTAACCCCTAGCTGCCACGGATCGGGAGATAGGGGGTTGCAATGAACCCCCTATCTCCACCATTGGTGGCAGCTAGGGGTTAACTCCAAAACTCACGTCATCGCGCTATGCACGATGATGCCAGTCATCAGAGGGAGATCCGGGAAGCTTCGCCAACATCCAAGATGTCAGCCAGCTCCGGGAAAGGATTGCTATCTGGCACTTTTTGGCGCCGAATAGCGATCCGGTCCCCAAGGGGTTAAAGCCAAGCACCGTTTGGAAGGGCAGGCTGTGCCCTTCCAAACCGTGCCTGGATTTGATCGCTGCCCCGAACTGAAGGGGAGGGAGAGAGGTCCAATGGACCACCCCCCTCCCTTTCAGGCATCTCCTCCACACTCGCGGGGGGGCACCTGCAATAGATGTCATCGCACCAACGCAATGACATCTATTGGTGCCCGCGGCGGTCCCGGATGCTGGGCTGACATTAAGGATGTCAGCCCGCAACGGGGGGCACAGCGATCGGCCGGAATCCGGCCGATCGCCGGCTGCAAAGGGAGGACGCGTTGAGCGCGTCCTCCGCAGCGAAGTGGTTAACAAAAAACGGAAAAAAGTTTGCCAAAAAAATCTCTAAATATGCCTAAAAGATCCTAAAAAATCTATAAATAGACTTTTTACTGCAGAATATAATAATAAACAGTTTATTAGATAAATACAACTGGAATATTTTTAACATTGAAGCCTATGGGAATCGCCTGAATAAACCTGTCGAATGAAACCACCCAACAGCAGGGCATGTTGACAACTTTTCCCTGCTGTTTTGTGTTCTCTGAATAGACAAAGCATTTCTTCTGGGATTTCACTGCCCTCGAACAGGCACGTACGTGGAGGCAAATTGCCAACATTTGGCGAACTGCCTGCTCTCTGAATAGCTGAATGGCCAGGAAATGTAGCCGTACGCTGAATTTCAGTGTTCAGTTACATTTCGGGGCCAGATAATTTGTCTTTGGCGTACAATAACGTGTGACTTCAAATGACATTTAAACATGAGCACAAAACAGAGAATTGGTTCATCAGTGAAAGGGTTAACCTCTCACACAGGGACTTCATCCGACACACCAAATTAACCCCTCACACACATTGAATTAACCCCTGACCAGGGCCGGTTCGACAATGGTGCTGAGCGGAGCAGCGGTGCCAGGTGGCAGAAATTCGGGGGTGGCAAATTTCAGCCACCGGCGCCGCTGCTGCACTCTGCACTATTTTTTTATCGGCGCAGCGGCAGATCCTGTGGCCACCGCGTTCGTTCCTTCAACGAGCGGCAGCCTGCATGAGTATCTGCCGCTCGCCCGAGATCCATCCTCCAGCCTGCCGCGATCGAGATCACTTGAACTCCGTGATCTCGCGAGATCGCAGCATGCTGGTGGGTGGATCCCAGGCGAGCGGCCAGATACTCATGCGACGGCCGCACGGAGCCTGGGCCTGGCAGAGGTGAGCTTGGGGGCAATCTATCCATGAGTGAGCCTGGGGGCAATCTATCCATGAGTGAGCCTGGGGGCAAATATATCCATGAGTGAGCCAGGGGGCAAATATATCCATGTGTGAGCCTGGGGGCAAATATATCCATGAGTGATCCTGGGTGCAAATATATCCATGAGTGAGCCTGGGGGCAAATATATTCATGAGTGAGCCTGGGTACGTGACGCTGGTCACTGCTGGGTATGTGACGCTGGTCTCTGCTGGGCATGTGAAGCTGGGCACTGCTGGGTATGTGACACTGGGCACTGCTGGGTATGTGACACTGGGCACTGCTGGGTATGTTACGCGGGGATCAGTTATATACACCTCACATTACTGTATCACAGAGCTCCACAGCAATAAAATTCTAATGTACGGTGTGTATGAGTGTTTGAATTTTATTGCTGTGGCACACTGTGATACGCTCATACACATTGCGTGTTTTTTGGGGAGAGCAGTATTTCATCCTTCGCTCCAGGCAGCACAATGTCTTGGGCCAGCCCTGCCCCTGACACACTCATATACACACTGAGTTAACACATCACACACACTAAATTTACCCCTCACACACACACAAACATACATAGATTCACCCCCCACACACACACACTGAATTAACCCCTGATACCCACACTTAATTAGCCCATCAGACGCACATACACACACACAGTTATCCCAACACACACACTGAATTAACCACACACTGTCTCTCAACCCCCTGGTTTTCTTCTTGCTGGTGCTAAGAGGTTTCACTCTTCCTGGGCATGTGCAGGAGGACCAGGGCTCTGCCCATGTGTCCCATACTCCAGCTTGAGAGTGGGGCCGGTGCGTTGCACCTTTGGCCCCACACTAAGAGCTGTGGCAGGAAAGTTAGGTGGCTGTGAAGCCTCCCATATGCGCCAGGCCTTTGGCTGCACCTAATTAGCCTAATTAGAGAGCTGCCACTGGGAGAGAGAAGAGGGTGGATGTCAAAAGAAAGCTGCTGTACACGCAAGGTACTAACTTGCATTTGGGGTTAAAATGAAGTGGCAGCATGATTTGGAATGGTAGTGGAGTTGCTGGTGTTTGCGAGTGGAGTCTTAAGTGCTAACGGCTTATCTCAGATAAAGCCCATAGTAGAAGTAAAGTATTCCTTATCAGAAATGCTTGGGACCAGACATATTTTGGATATTGGAATATTTGCATATAATAATAGGTTAGGTACCCAAGGCTAAACAAGAAACTAATTTCATGTTTCACATACACCTTATTCACATAGCCTGAAGGTAATTTTATACAAAATTTATAATAATCTTGTAGGTTGTCACATGAGGTCAAGTGTAGAGTCTTCTACTTGTGGTGTGATGTCGGTGCTGAAAAAGTTTGTGTTTGTAATGGAAAATTTCACAATTTTCAGTAACAGGTCTGGATACTCGACCTGTAAATAAAAAAAATACATGCAGTAATACTTGATTTTGTGTGAGATGGCAGCATGTACACTCATTCAGTTTATAAATATATGATATAAGACAGCATTGATCTAAAGCCTGTTCTTCTACGACAACTGTGATTAATACTCTGCCATACTGTCCCCCCTTTTCTTAACCAGTAGGAAATTATTTGCAGATTAAGGGGACTTCCAATTTGACTGATACATGAAAGAGGTCAAATGGAAAATGAGTTAACCTTTTTGCTTCTCACGTTTCTATTTTCCATTTTCATTCTGACAGTACTGGATTAAACATACAAAAATCATTTGTTTGCTAATGTAGGATGCCCTACATTTGCTTCTCAGTGCTATTTTGAGGACTTTGTGATAAATAATGCAAGAAAAATGTGTGAGATCTCTGATGTCTTTTATTTTAAGCTTTTTTTTGCTTGGCTGACTTTTTTTTTCTTGTTCTTGTTAGTTACTTATCCCTCTTCTTATCACCAGTGTCATTCTTTGAATCTAATTTTACTCCTGATTGAAGTTGAAAATAGGTGACAATATGTGACCCACACTGTATCATTCTTGACATTTCAATCAAATAATATGGTTTTGTATTAAAAATATCAACTATGTTTTAAATAGTAATATTAAACCCATTTAGAGATATTTTATACTATCTAAAAACCAAAGCATGTTTCGCAAATGTAGCAACAACTGCTGAAATACGGTTTTCACAAGTTATGGCCATATGGTGCAACATTTTGGAAATTAGAAGTATTCATCTATTGAGTCAACACTTATGACTACATTTAGCTACAATTGCAACTGTGAAGTTTGTGTAAGTTTGGCACATCTATAGACCTTATTCACCATTCCACAGATTTAAAAAAAAAAAACACAAGAGCTGAAAGGTCCCACAGATAAATCACTACAAGAAATCCATAAAATTCAAACAGACCTGGGAAACCCATTGGAACTGCTATATATATGTACAGGCCTCAAAGTTTTCACTCACCTGCTCGCATTTGGCGAGTGGAAATTACATGAGGGTGAGTGGGAATGCAGACCTCAGACCTTAGCTTTCCATGTGTTTTGGAACTACTTTTCCACTGACAGCCTAATGGGTGGCTGAGCATCATGGCAAATGTAGTTCCAAAACATCTGGAGGGTCAAGGTTGCTGACCCCTAGTGTAGAGTATTGGTTGAGTGTTTATGTTCTGGGTGGAATGGTGTGGCTGAGTGAGAAAGGAGTGTATGTCGAATGGTTTTTGTGGAATACATGTTATTATGAAATTAACTATCAGAGATGGAGTGTGTATATGGAGGGGGTTGACCAGGGCTAGCCCGTCCATGGAGCCCAGTGGTGCATCCTCTCCAGGTGGCCTTTAGTCAGGAGCGGCATTTTGCTGCCCTGTCAAAGGCCACGGCATGGAGCGCCCGGCCCTCCAGCAGGCCAGTGTTCTGGCACATGAGGGGACCGCGACTGGCGCACTTCTGGTGATGCCGTACACGCCCGCAATGCGCATTCAGCAAGGTTCCTCGAGCTCCAGTCCCATCTGTTTTGAGCAGTCCCCTCATGTGCCAGAACACTGGTGACCGCCCCTCCAGCATCCTACAAGCGTGGGCTGTGCAGCAGCCCCAAGGCAGACCTCGACTGGGCCTGGACCAGGGCTGTGTGTGGGTAAGCTTATGTGTCTGTGTGTGTGTGACTGCATGTGACTAACAGGGTTATCCAAAGAGATCCGAATTGCTTGAGAAAGGTAACCGAACGCTTTCCTGACCATTTCCTGACCATTCGGCTATCCAGAGAGCAGGCAATTCGCCAAATCCTAGCGAATTGCCGGAACATACGGTGCCTGTTCGGTGCCTGTTCGAGGGCGGTGAAATCCCCATGAAAAAGCACTGCTTCAACTATTCAGAGAACACAAACCAGCAGTGAAAGGTTCCCCTAATGCCCTGCCATTCGGTGGTTTAATTCGGCAAGTTTATTCAGGAGAATCCCATAGGCTTCAATGTTAAAAATATTCCCGTTTTAATTCAATATCTAATAAACCGTTCATTATAAAATTCTGCAGTAAAAAGTCTCTTTATTTATATATTTTTTAGGATACTTTAAGCATTTTTCTGAATTATTTTTTTTAACCCTTTCGCTGCTGAGGCTTTTCCCGCCCATGTGCTGAGGTCATTTTTACCGGTTTTGCTCATCATGTTTAAACGCGTTTTGAAGGCTTATTTTAGTATATGACCCAGACATATTATATATCGTTCTTTCCGTCAGACTCGGCAGATTCATAATATGTCATTATTATATGTATACGTCATGACCTGTCTGTATATTATAACAAAAAATGCAATAAAATATGATTTTTCAATAATTTACAATGTGTAAAGTGTTTTTTTTTCACATTTTAACATGCGAGCAATTGCGGTTATATTTTGTATGGGGTGCGCTTGTTAAAAAAATTAGAGATGGGGTCTCGTTACATTTTTTTTTGGGGAAAATTACATAATTTTTAACAAACGCACCGCATACAAAAATAGTTAGTGCAGCATCATTGTTCACATTATAATTGAAATGGGAACAATATTGCTGCATTAACAAACCAAAAAAAAGAAAAAAAACTTGTTTATTTTTTTTTTTATAATTTCTTTTTAAAATTTTTTTTATTTTTATTTTTAATTTGTTTTTTTTTTACTAACTTTTTTCACATTCGAGTTTGGTATCGTTGGAACGGCCATGCTCTGGCCGATCCAACAATACCAAACTTTAACCCCTAGCTGCCACGGATCGGGAGATAGGGGATTCATTGGAATCCCCTATCTCCACCATTGGTGGCAGTTAGGGGTTAACTCCAGGACTGGCGTCATCGTGCTATGCACGATGACGCCAGTCTTCAGGGGGAGTTCCCGGAGGCTTGGCCGACATCCAAGATGTCGGCCAGCTCCGGGAAAGGATCACGAACCGGTGCTTTTCAGCGCCGATTCGTGATCCGGCTCCCCAGGGGTTAATGCCAGGTACCATTTGGAAGGGCAGGCTGTGCCCTTCCAAATGGTGCCTGGGTTAACCCCCGCAACGCCGCCGATCGGGAGGGAGAGAGGTCCGAAGGACCTCCCCCCCCTCCCTTTCAGGCTCCTCCTCCGCACATGCGGGGGGGCGCCTGAATTAGGTGTCATCGCGCCGCCGCGATGACACCTAATTAGCCCGGCGGCGGTTCCGGATGCTGGGCTGACATCGAGGATGTCAGCCCGCACCGGGGGGGCCAGCGAACGTCCGGAACCCGGCCGAACGCTGACCCCAAAGGCTGGACGCGCTCAGCGCGTCCTCCGCACGCAACGTGACATGCGGTTGGACGCGCTGAGCGCGTCCACTGCAGCGAAAGGGTTAAAAGTCAGATTTTTTTTTTTTCAGTTTACTTATTTTTTTTGTAACAGCCCTCTTTATTATCATTCCCTGGACCTCATATGTAAATTTCAGACATTTTCGCTCAGTAGTTTCTTTGCAAACAGCGTTTCAATTTCACATTCATACAAACGGTTTTGCTAATTTATTCACCTCCCTCGTCTGTGGTCTCGGCTGCTTCGGCTGCCGGTGATCGGCTCCTGGTCGGGCTTTTCGACCGGTTAATCCAGATGTTTTTGTGGCTTTTCAGCGCGCATTCGGTGGCTTTTGCGGTGAGTTTTCGGCAGGTTTACGCAGTGGCGTAGCGTGGGGGGGGCTGGGGGGGCCGTGGCCCCGGGCGCAGTTTTGTTAGGGGCGCATTTGCGCCCCTAAAACTGGCCCGTGGGTTGAGGGGACCCAGAAGATGCCGGGCAGCGGGAGTGCCTGCCCGCCGCCCGGTCCTGAACAGTCTGTCCTGACTGTTCTTGAAGGGGATGCGGCTGCGTGCAGGCGTGCACAGGTCACGTGGTCCGGCTAATCAGGTGGTACAGAGACTGTACCACCTGATTAGCCGGACCACGTGACCTGCGCACGCCTGCACGCAGCCGCATCCCCTTCAAGAACAGGACGGACTGTTCAGGACCGGGCGGCGGGCAGGCACTCCCGCTGCCCGGCATCTTCTGGGTCCCCTCAACCCCTGCCGGAGCAATATCCAGGTGAGAGCTGGGGGGGCAAATCCATGTGTGAGCTGGGGCAAATCCATGAGAGAGCTGGGGCAAATCCATGAGAGAGCTGGGGCAAATCCATGTGTGAGCTGGGGCAAATCCCATGAGCTGGGGCAAATCCATGAGAGAGCTGGGGCAAATCCATGAGAGAGCTGGGGCAAATCCCATGAGCTGGGGCAAATCCCATGAGCTGGGGCAAATCCATGAGAGAGCTGGGGCAAATCCCATGAGCTGGGGCAAATCCCATGAGCTGGGGCAAATCCATGAGAGAGCTGGGGCAAATCCATGTGAGAGCTGGGTCAAATCCATGTGTGAGCTGGGGCAAATCCATGAGCTGGGGCAAATCCATGTGTGAGCTGGGGCAAATCCATGTGTGAGCTGGGGCAAATCCATGTGTGAGCTGGGGCAAATCCATGAGCTGGGGCAAATCCATGAGAGAGCTGGGGCAAATCCATGTGTGAGCTGGGGCAAATCCATGTGTGAGCTGGGGCAAATCCCATGAGCTGGGGCAAATCCATGAGAGAGCTGGGGCAAATCCATGTGAGAGCTGGGGCAAATCCATGAGCTGGGGCAAATCCATGAGAGAGCTGGGGCAAATCCATGTGAGAGCTGGGGCAAATCCATGTGTGAGCTGGGGCAAATCCATGAGAGAGCTGGGGCAATATCCATGTGAGAGCTGGGGCAATATCCATGTGAGAGCTGGGGCAATATCGATAACGTGTCCACAGGTTGGGGGGGCGCACAATTCTTGGCTGGCCCCGGGCGCTGACAACCCACGCTACGCCACTGGGTTTACGGCAGCTTTTCCCTGCAATTCGGGGACCCTGTGGTGCTTGCTGAATACACCGCAGGGTCACCGAAATGGGATCAGCAAAAGGAACCGAATTGAAGAGAACGAAAAGTCACCGAACGTGCGGTGACTTTTCGAATCTCTTTGGATAACCCTGTATGTGTGTGTGACAGTATGTGGATGTGTGTGACTATATGTAGGTGGGTGTGACTGTATGTATGTGGATGTGTGTGCGTGCAACTAGTAATTAATACTAACTGAAGACAAGATGGGAGAAGGGTAGGCAACAGAATACTGGATTATACTGAGCAATAATATAGATAGAGGAGCAATATAGAAATAGTATGAGTATATAGGAGGCAGGAAAGAAACTAATAGAATAACGGTATATAAGGAGATAGGCAGAGAGAGGCAGAGCAGGGCTTTTTGAAGGTAGAGAGTTCTTTGAGCCAGAGGGTCCTTGGAAGGTTAAAGGTCTTGGTAGTAGAGGGTCTTGATAGCAGAGGATCCATGGAAGGTAGAGGGTCCTTGGAAGCAGAGGGTTCTGGAAGCAGTAGATCTTTGGAAGGTAGAGAGTCTTGTAGCAGGGAGTCTTGAAAGCAAAGGGGTCTTGTAGCAGGAACTATAGACAGTATGGAGTAACCAAGATAAAACAGGTTATACAAGAAACAGGAATTAAAGGCAGCTTCTTTCTAGTGAGGGGTTCACTAGAACAATTCAGAAGCATTGTGCCTTGGGAGTGGTTCCTTTTTATAGAGGACGAATCAGGATGCATTAGCCAGCACCTGGTTGCTGGATCAGCGTGGTTTAGTAGGAGGATTACCAGTCTCATTACAGGAAGCCAGCTTGCTTCTAGGTTTCTTGTGGCACCGGCGGCTAGGAACATGATAGGCGCTCTGTGATACACTCATACAGGCTGCATGTTTTTTTCTTTTTTTTTCTTTTTGAGGGGGGCAGCATTCCATCTATGCTCCAGGCAGCACAGAGGCTTGGTCCGGCCCTGGGGTTGACTGATTGTTAACGGAAGATATAAGTTTTGTGGATTTAGTTGAACATCGTGGCTGTACAGCGTGAAGCCTAGATTTTTAGCAATGTACCCGAAACTAGGTGGGTTCTAGCAAGTTATGTTATTTACTTGAACTCTGCCTAATCTGTAGTTTGTATCTCTGAGAGTGTTCGGTATGAGGGAGTGTGAGATTGGTTGTGTGTCCCCTTCCCTCTTTATCTCTAAATGTTGTAAAGTATATTTAGGACATTGGTTTGGTCAGTTTAAAGCAGCAAGTAGTTCTCCTTTTTCATAGAAAAAAACAGGAGGTAAGCAATACAGAAATCTTGCAACTCTAAGGGGGATCCACTGCTGGCATTGCAAAACCCAGCTAAAATCTCAGGCATTGCAGTGACGAGAAAAGCCGGTGCTTCTCAAAATTAAAAATTAAAATGTTTCGTTTTTAATTCTCAGCAATGCAATATGTGCAATTTTAGCTGTTTTTTGCAATGCCAGCAAACATTAGCGCCTTAAGAATAACCCCCTAAGTAATTTGTGTTAAACAGCAGTTATACACTATACAGGAAAGATTTACAATCAATATACTTGTATATTTTTTACATGCTGCCATTATTAAATTGCACAGATACATATGCTGTTTTCAGTATGTAAAATAAATTTCAGGTAGAAACATTATAGGGGTTATTCAGAGGGGTCCGAAATGTCACAGAAATATAACTAGACACTGAAATTCAGCGTACAGGGACATTTCGGGGCCATTCGGCTATTCAGAGGGCAGGCAGTTCGCTAAATTTTGGCGAATTGCCTGCACATACGGTGCCTGTTCGAGGGCAGTGAAATCCCCCATAGAGAAGCAATGGTTCATCTAATCCGAGAACACCAAACAGCAGTGAAAAGTTGCTGAAATGCCCTGCTTTTCGGTGGTTTCATTCGACAGGTTTATTCAGGCGAACCCCATAGGCTTCAATGTTAAAAATATTCCTGTTTTTATTCAATATTTGGTAAACCGTTAAAGAGACTTTTTATTGCAGAATAAAAAAAAATATTTCTAGATTTTTTTGTATCTAATAGGTATTTTTCAGGATTTTTTCGGCAAAAGTTTTTTCCCACTTTACTTTTTAAAAGCTTTTTTCTTTTTTCAGTAAAAGACCTTATTATTATCATTCATAGGACCTTATATGTAAATTCCAGACATTTTCGTTCAGTAGTTTTTTTTGCAAACAGCGTCTCAGTTTTGAAACTTTCAAGCGTACTCTTTTTTTTTTTTTACCCTGTTCAGCCCCGCTGGTGTCAGGAGAAAAAAAATTGAATTCATGGGAACGATTTAGCAGATTGTGGGGACGATCCGCTAAATCGTTCCCACAAGTAAATTTTATTTTCCTTCTGCGTGTGCACGCAAAAGACAGCCAGCGTCTTCTACATTTGTCATCGTGTCGGCTTTTTCCGGTGGCTGCTCTGCGCTGTGATCGGTGGCTCATCTGCTTTTTCCGTCATGTTCGGCGTGGTTTTTGCGGCGGTTTCTGAAGGTTTTCAGTGAGTGTTCGGTGGGTTTTCACTGCACTCCGGGGACCCTGTGGTTGTCCTTAAATACACCGCAGAGTCGGCGAACTAGAATTGCAGAATCGTCCTGAAGTGCAGGGAACGAAAGGGTGACATTTCGGTGCTCTCTGAATAACCCTGTATAACATAGCATAAGGACTCCATGAAAGTGATGTCATATTCATTGCCAATGTCCAGTAGGATTCACAACTTGACTTAAAGGGACACTACTACCAAACATGAAATGTTCTTATTTGTTTATTTTATTTTTCTCTTACTTGTGATCTAAGGCCGGGGTCAGACGAGCACTCTCGGTGCGCCCATACTGATGTACCTAACGGCGTCCATCGCAGCTTTGCACAAATTGCGCGCGCTACAACGGACGTGCCGAAAGCCTCCCTGTCGAAATGCTAGGCGTGCGTTGGACAGGGCTGCAAAAGTGTGATCCTCCATAGAACGATCGAGCCTTTCAGCACTGAGCACACTGTCTGGGCTCAGAGAGGCAGCCAGACGGGCATCTCTCATGGACGTTCCATCTGCTCTTAAAAATGCTCGTCTGGCCCTGGTGTCACGTTTTCCCTGGTTTTGGCCGTGCCCCCTGGTAGTGAGAGACATTCATGTCTGTTTTTCCCTGTTTTATGTTTGGCTATGCTGTCTGGGGCTGCTCCAGGGTTCTGCTGTGACCTTCTGGTCTGAGGTCACATGGCCCAATCACACAGACCCACTGCCTATATTTACTCCCAGCAGCACAGTGCTTCTTTGACCAGTTGTGAGTTTACATGGTAGTTGTGTTTCCTGTGTCCTGGTCCTGGTTCCCGATTCCCACGTTGCTGCACAGCTTCATGTCTAGTATTTCTGGTTTTGACTTTTGGCTTATGTTCCTGGATATTCTCTTGCTTGCTCCTTGTACTCTGTATTCTGCATATCCCGTTGCTGACCTGGCCTGACTGAGAACCGCTCCTGTGTATGACTTCTGGCTATCGTTCCGGTTTATTCACTGGTCTGCTCCTTGTACCCTGTACCATGTATTTTGGTTTCTGTGTATGACCTTAAGCATGTTCTCTGGATCTCTCTCTGGCCTGCTCCCCTTAACCTGTATGCCTATTCAGTTGGCACGTTTTGCTAGTCCTGACCACTCTTATGTTTCATGTTTTATGTGTCTTGTTTGTCTTTGTTTAGTTCACTCAGAGGCCAACATTCAAGGACCTCTCCAGTCTAGGATTCTTTCTGTCTTGTTAACCCTCTCTCTTCCTGTTCCCCCTGGTTCAATCATCCTATGTGAGGTATCTTCACTAGTTAGAGGCCACACAAGGACCTACCCCAGCATAGGGATACCTTTAGCTTTCTTCTATGCCCCCTGTCTCTCATGTTTTCAGTCTGGATCACCTCTTGTCTGGAATCTGTGTATTGTTTGTCTTGTGCCAAGCCAGCAGCTCACCTGCCTAAGGGGCTACACTCCTTGTTCCAAGCCACCATGATGGCCCCAGTGGGCGCCCAGCATGACACCCGGCCTTAGATGCACTTTATTTTTCTCACGCGTGGTTAGTTAAGAAAATATTTTACTCCATATCTTTCACTGTGTGCATCCATTTGTGATGTTTTGTGTTGTATAATACCCACCACAGTGTCTATACAGCACTTGTTCCTCATTGTGGGGCATTGGACATAGAATCAACTCTGTGGGTCAGAAGTCTAAAAAACTGACCCATTGACTTGCATTGTGTGGAATGTTTGTGAATGACATCGCCAGGGGTTACCATTCAGTGTTGGAAGCCCACTATCAGATCTCATTTAGCTGCCCTCTCTTATCTTGTATAGCCTGCACAACACAATAGATCCCTCCAGTCTTACCTAACATTCCTTCTTCTAACCCATTGCCTCTTCACTACTGTTTCTTCCTAAACCACAGCTGTAAGGTGAGATGTGCTAAGATTTTGGTAAATGTTGCATCATGGGAAAATTCCACAACATGGTAACAGGAGATAAAAACCAAACTTTACTTTTCCATTTTATATGCAATTAATTGAAACAAAGAAAAAACAATGGCTTGCGTTCTATAATTTTTTTTTTGTAATGCACAAGTAATCTAGTTACATCTTATTTTCTTTTCCCATTTAAAGTGTTTATTATTTTTCAAAACAAAGTCCAACAAACAAGCATAAATAAATAATAATGCAGTACATTAGAAGGTTAAGAAAGAAAATAAAAAGGGAAACAATAAAACAAACAAGGAAGTTGCATGTACAGCGTAATAGTAGCACCAGTGATCAACAGTGGTTAAGGGAGATGGTTCCCAATCAGCTTATGCGAAAACAGGGAGATACCTAAGATGGACCCCGTCTCACTGTCACCCTTCCAAAAGGCTAGATAGGTGTCAGGAGATCAAGTACGTATCCCACATGAACCAAAAGTACCTTGGGGGAGGTACCATCCTCGACATCTTGTGGGACATGCCATCCAGTAATCAGAAATCAGTCAACTGGTCTGTTATGGCAGACATAGGGGAACCTTGTCGAACTTCTACCTAGCCGCTAGGAGAAGAGCGGAGATCGAGAATATATGTGCCAGCATCTGTTTTTGGTGTAGGGAGAAAGTTTTGGGGAAAAGCTGAAAGAGCATAATCTCAGGGAGGGGATCCATGGTGCTGCCTAAAACCTTCACCAGTCTGTCCTAGTTACATCTTATATTAGTTGTAGTGTTGCTTTAAACAATATTGTTTACCTCAAAATACTTGATACTTGCTTTACTGTCTCCTGCTTTCGCACAGATCATGTTACACAACTGTTGTATTCATCCATGCAAGACCTATTTAATTTTCTTGCTGTATTAACTGCATTCTCACCTTTGTTTCTGTTCCTGTACATTCTGCATTAATTATAACATTTGCTTTGTTACATCCTCATTTGATAGCTGACACATAATGTGATATATTTACTTAATTCGAACCAACCAATTCTTACTTTCAGCTTAAATGTAAATTTAATTTGAGCTCTGCTGTGTCGTTGCCAACTGACCCAACCTATTGTTTAACTGGGTTTTTCATTAACACTAATGGCATATATTTAATTGTGCCACTGTGTTGCAGAATGCTTACTGAGCAATATCCATCAGTCATCTAACACTTGCTCATGTAGAGCTCTTGTAATCTTTTTTTTGCCATTGTTTCATAGTGTATTGAGAGGCTTTTACCACCAAAAACGTTTGTACATGTTTTTGCATTGAACAACAATAAAAAATAAATAAACTCAACACATGACACCGTTCTTAGACACCTTTTTAAGGAAGGATTCATGTTTTTCCTGGGGGAAAAGAAATTTTCATTTAGAGAATTTAGCTTGTCATCCTTTATGACTGCAAACGAAGAGTTTATATTCTCACTGTAACGAAACATTCAACAAACTTTATTGCTTTATTACAATAGCCAGAAAGATAGCAAAATACAGGGAGATGTCTGGGATAACACTCAATACTGTACAGGGTTATTCCGATGGGGTACAGTGCAAGTTATTATTATTATTCTTTATTTAAATAGCACCAACATAATTTGAGACAGGGTGACATTTGACGAACCTTCACAGAAGGAATCAAGAGCTCTAATCATGTGGGAACTAATAATCTAGGACAGTGGTTCCCAACCGCTGTCAGGGGTCTGCGGGGGGCGAGCCCAGGATATGGTGATATATTGGAGATAGCCAAGATATGGTGCATAAACTGTTGGTTTATTTTAGGAATATACACAGCAGGAATAAAGAGAAGTAATGCAGGAAAACAGGACTGGCTGATACTGTGGGTTGAATACTGAATACAGAGGAAAGGGGAAATACTGGACACTGATACAAGGAGACAACACTTACACAAGACACGAGACAGATGGGACAGGAAGGTAGGTCTTGGCACCACAGGAGGTTTGGCACTGCAGGGGATCTTGGCACCACAGGAGGTCTTGGCACCGTAGAGGGTTTGGCACAGCTGGGAGACTTGGTATCGCTGGGATACTTGGCACCGTGGTGGACCTTGACACTGCAGGAGACTTGGCACTGCAGGGGATCTTGGTACCGTGGTAAGGCAAGGTGTCCAGGGGAGAATCCAGGAGCGTGGTCTGTGGTAAGCCATGGTCAATGGAGCAGGAGAGATCAGGCAGGTCAATGGTATGCTGAGGGTCTGGTACACAGGAGACAAATCTGGTAGGCTTCAGGCAGGTCAGAGGCAAATGGTACAATGAACCAGCACTGGAGGAAGGGGTGTGCCCTGCTTATATGGAGAATGTGCTCCTGGACAGGGCCGTGCAAGCATTTTTGTCTAGTCAGGCGAGGGTGCGTTTTTTGGTGCCCCCCCATCCGTGTCATGTCAAGGCAATCAGGATAGAGTGCCATAATAATCCTATATATGCACACATACATATTATACACACTCTAGTGTCGCACCGATACCACTTAAGACCGAGTACAAAGTACAATACGTTTTTTCAGGTATTCACCAATATCATGCCCACTCAGATACATATATACAGACCAGAACATGTCCAGATTAAATATATATATACACACAGAGACCTCAGACCAGAACATGTTCCAGATATATTATATATTGCCCCCAGCTCACTATGGATATTATTTCCCAGCTCACAAGGGTATATATATTGCCCCCAGCTCACATGGATATATTTGCCCCAGCTCACAAGGGTATATATATTGGCCCCAGCTCACAAGGGTATATATATTGCCCCCAGCTCACATGGATATATATATATATATTTATAGCCCCAGCCTCACAAGGGTTATTTGCCCCAGCTCACATATGGGTATAAACTGCCCCCATCTCACATATGGGTATATTTACCACAGCTCACACATGGGTTATATTTTGTCCCCAGAGCTCACACATGGGTATATTTGCCCCAACTCACATATGGGTATATTTGCCCCAACTCACATATGGGTTATATTTGTCCCAGCTCACACATGGGTATATTTGCCCCCTGCTCACATATGGGTATATTTGCCCCCTGCTCACATATGGATATATTTGCCCCCAGAGCTCACACATGGATATATTTGCCCCCAGAGCTCACACATGGGTAAATTTGGCCCCCAGAGCTCACACATGGATATATTTGCCCCCAGAGCTCACACATGGATATATTTGCCCCCAGATGCTCACACATGGGTAAATTTGCCCCCAGCTCAATCATTCTTTCCCCTCAATTAATTTCACCCCTCAA